>CM055127.1:296827396-297427396 GCA_029206835.1 Rana muscosa | reverse complement strand
TACAGCGAGCTTACATCTGCGGTTACAAGGATGCTGGATGGGGAACAGGTGATTGATTCCAATAGCTGGATAATATGTTTGGTGTCCTTAAGGAAGGCATCTGTTTTGGAAACCAACGGTTGGAGGAATGTTTCAATATACTGTCCTACTCTCAATGAAATTCACGATAGGCCTCCCAGGTGGGTTGACACTATATTTATGGACCTTTGGTAGGCAGTATATGATCGGTGTCCTACAAAACAGAGGGTCCAGATATAGTCCCTCTTTTAGTCCCTCTTTTTTATTTAAAACACTACTGGCCTTCCCAGACTCCACCAGTAGATGCAATTCATCCTTATAAGCCAACATTGGGTCCTTTATTGAGAATCTTATAAGTATCACGATCACTCATTAGTCTATTCATCTCTGCTGTATAATAAGCCTTATCCAAGATAACCAACCCTCCTCCTTGATGAGCCGGACGTATGATTATGTCCTTTCGCTTTTCCAAAGATTCCATGCCATTTCTGATGTATTGGGGATCCACAACCTTTCTAATCCTCATTTTATCCAAATCATTAAACATCATGTGTTTAAATACTTCTAAGTACTTATCAGTGTTTAAAGGATTAAAAGTGGACTTATTACGAAGGTTAGAATGGACACCCTCATCTACAGTGGAAGATCCAATAGGGTTAGAAAGGAAATATTTTTTCATATTAAGGTTTCTGAAAAACTTATGGATGTTGACATAAGTCTGGAATTTATTGAGATTCTGAGTAGGGGCAAATTATAAAGCCCCTATCCAGAACCCACAGCTCATCATCATTTAATGAACAACTGCTCAGATTATAAATGTCAGTACCTATTGGGGTTTTGGCCTTTTGTATTCTCCTACCCCCTCTCCTTCCTCTCTTTCCTTTCTTTTTCGAGGATGGACACTTCCCTGTGGGGTTTCCTGTGATTGGTGCCTCCACCAATCGTCTGGATTGGTTTGGTATACAGGGGGACCCCTCCCTGGTCCACTCTGGGCTCCTGAAAATCCCCCCCCCTCCCTTATTGCTTGATTCTGCAAAGGTGCAAATCTATTAGAGATGGGTATTTGGCCTCCACGTGGAAAGTGAGGTTTCCCTCTACATTGAGTATATGAATACGGACCCTGATCCTGTCCATGATAATCCCAGCCACAGGGAGACTCATAGTTCTCTTGATATTGGGGGTACCTAGAGGGGGACTGGTAAGGACCACCTCCCCCCCCCCTTCTTCCCCTTCCTTTCTTACCCCTCTGATTATTCCCCCTATACGACTGACCTTCCCTTTGGGATAAGGGGCCTTGATCAAGGTAAGTATAGCTATAAATAGGCTTCCTAATTGGGGAAGGTGCAGGTAGAGGGGTGGTAGCTTGATTAGGGATATTATCTGGATTTGACTGATTGGGGGTACTGACATTTTGCCATTTTAAAAATATTCCCACTATTAAAATCGTCATAATCCCTGATATATTTTTTATTTTTCTTATTTTGGACTTCTAGGTCCCATTTAGTGAGTTTGTTTTTTAATTCCACTGATAGCCTTAAAAATTCCTCACTTTCTTTAAATGGCTCAATAAGATTTTTAATATCTCGAATCTGGGATTCCAGGGCCTTCATTTTTCTCTGTTTACGCAAAAGTAAAAACTCAAGTAATTCCAGAACATTTTTGGCAAAAAAATCACCCCATTCCTTCATAGATTCCTCATCAATGAGTCCATTAGGTGGGACATCCCACCTCAAACGACGAGGGATTAATTTAGCAGCCAAATACTGTTCGAAGGAAGCGATGTCCCACCAGGTTTTGACCTTTTTTCTTAAAAATATGGCAAACATCAGAATCACTGTAGTGAATATACACCAGGTTGAAAAGATGAAATCAGAGCGCTGGTCAGTCTTACATCAAATAATCAAATAATGGTGTATATTCATTACAGTGATTCTGATGTTTGCTATCCCAGAGAGGGAACTGCTTGAGTGACCTGACTGACTAGCTCAGGGGTCCACTTGCTGAGGTGAGCTGCTAACCATTACTAGTGGTGGAGGTCGTCACACAAGTCACTTTTAAAGAATCTAGAGGTCACCTCATTGGACACTGATTGGTGTTTTTAACCACTTAACGACCGCTCACTGTATATATACGTCGGCAGAATGGCACGGACAGGCACAATCACGTACCTGTACGTGCCTGCCTTCGTATAGTTGGGGGGTCCCATCGGACCCCCCCTTCTATACAGTGAGCGGTGGTTATCGTTCCGGGAGCGATCCGTGATGAGGGAACGGCGCTCGCGATCGCTCCCGGCGAATGAGAATCTTCCTCTGCCTGTGTAATGTAAACACAGGCAGAGGAAGTGATGCCATCTCTCCATGCGGCGGCCTTTTCGATCCGGCGCGAGGAGAGAAGACATCTCACAGTAAGTGCACCAACACTACACTGATACCAGTACATGTAGGCACACTTACACCCCCCAGTCACCCCCAGATCACCCCCCAGATCACCCCCCAGTACCCCCAGTCACAGTGCACCGTTTGCAGTGGTAATTTTTTTACTGATCACTGCAATCCGTGTAATTTGTGACAGTAAAAAGTTGCAGGGCAGTTAGGTTTAGGTCCAGGGTAGCCCCCTAACCCCCCCTAATAAAGGTTTAACCCCTTGATCACCCCCCCAGGTAACCCTTTCACCCCCTAGCGTCACTAAGCGATCGTATTTCCGATCGCTGTATTTAGTGCCGGTGGTGCCCTAGATAGCCAGTTATTTATTTTTAGGTTCGCCGCAGGTTTTTATAGCGTCAGGTACCCCCATATAATATTTTAACCCCCTGATTGCCCCTAGAGTTAACCCTTTCACCAGTGATCACAGTATAAGTGTCACTGGTGACACTGGTTAGCCAGTTAGTTATTTAGGTTACCCGTCAGGTTTTTATATAGCGTCAAGTACCCCCATATATAACCTAATAAAGGTTTTAACCCCCTGATTGCCCCTAGTTAACCCTTTCACCAATGATCACCATATACGTTTTTTTACGGGTGACGCTGGTTGGTTAGTTTGCTTTTTATAGCATCAGGGCACCCGCCGTATATTACCCAATAAAGGTTTAACCCCCTGATCGCCCGGCGGCTGATATCAATTAGGTTTTAGCGCCAGAGAGGGTCTGCGTCACCCCAGGCAGCGTTAGGTTAGTGCCAGTAACGCTAACACCCACGCGCAAAGCATACACCTTCCTTAGTGGTATAGTATCTGAACAGATCAATATCTGATCTGATCACATCTATACTAGCGTCCCCAGAGGTTTAGGGTTCCCAAAAATGCAGTGTTAGCGGGATCAGCCCAGATACCTGCTAGCACCTGCGTTTAGCCCCTCCGCTTAGCCCAGGCCACCCAAGTGCAGTATCGATCGATCACTGTCACTTACCAAACACAACACACATAACTGCAGCGTTCACAGAGACAGTTCTGATCCCTGCGATCGCTAACAGTTTTTTTTGAAGCGTTTGATACATTTGCTGACAGTCAGGTGCTTTTTTTATCTGTGAATCTTACTAGTGTACCCCTAAATTTAGAGCCCAAAATGGTAAATCGAAGGTACACTAGTAAAGAGGCCTACGAGATTCTGAGCATGACAGATAGTGAAGAGGAGGTCACGCATCTGTCAGATTCAGGCTCAGAATATCTTCCCGTAGAAGACAGTGAAGTCAGCGGCTCCATGTCAGATAGCTCTGACGACGAAGATGAGGTCCCTGCTAAGGTCAGGCGTACCCAATCCCGATCCCGATCTTCTGAGGTTGTTGAGGAGCAAGAACCGCAGGGCTCTCGTATCATGGAGCAGAGTAGTACTAGCGCCGCTATTCCTTCTGGTGAATTGGCAAGCACCATCGGCCTAGTACAGCCTGGCGGTACATCCAGCACTGCAGTATCACATGGTGACGTGGCGAGTCCCATAAGTGCAGTTCAAGCTGGCGAGGTGGCAAGCACAAGTAGTGTCCCGCTGCCACCAAGAAGAAGACAAAGGCAGGCCCGTCGTGCCCATAGTGCCCTTCCTGCAGAATTCGCCTATCCTGATTGGGTCCCCACCACTTCTGCAGAACCCGTACTTCCCCCATTCACTGCCCAACCCGGTATTCAGGTGAAAACAGCTGATTTTATGCCAATTGATTTTTATTTGCTGTTTTTCACGGAAGATCTCTATAGATCTATTGTGGACCAGAGTAATTTATATGCTGGTCAATTCATCGCCGCTAATCCCCAGTTGCCTTCCATTGCCAACGATTGGAAACCAATTACGGTTTCCGAATTTAAGACCTTTCTGGGCCTTTCCCTCAACATGGGCACACGTAAATTCCCGTCATTGCATGCTTATTGGTCCACGCACCTAATTGACCACATGCCCGTGTTCTCTGCCTCCATGCCCAGGAAACGATACGAGCAGATCTTGCGGTTCATGCATTTCAACGACAATGAACTTTGTCGTCCACGTGGAGACCCTGAATACGACCGGCTGTGCAAAATTCGGCCCCTCATAAACCAGTTCAACTAACGTTTTGCAGCCTTGTTTATTCCCGATCAAGTTGTCTGCGTTGATGAGTCCCTGATTAAATTTTCTGGCCGCTTGTCTTTCAAGCAGTACCTTCCCAGCAAGCGTGCCAGATACGGGGTCAAGCTCTATAAGTTCTGTGACAGGGCAACAGGCTATGTATGGAGCTTTACGGTTTATGAGGGAAAAGATAGTCAGGTTGAGCCGGTCAACTGCCCAGATTACATAGGGAGCGCTGGCAAGATAGTGTGGAACTTGGTGTCGCCCTTATTCGGAAAGGGGTACCACTTGTATGTGGACAATTATTACACGAGCGTGCCACTGTTTAGTCACTTGTTTGATCATCAGATTGGAGCATGTGGCACCGTGCGACCTAATCGCCGGGGCTTTCCCCAGAGGCTTGTAGATTCCCGTCTTAGGCTGGGGGAGAGAGCCTGCTTGAAGTGTAATAACTTGCTCGCTGTGAAGTGGAGGGATAATAAGAATGTTTTCCTTCTTGCCTCCCTTCATGCAGACACACGACAGTCCAAATTCGTACGGCGACTGGTGTTGTGGAGAAACCCCTCTGTGTCCACGAATATAACCAAAATATGGGAGGGGTGGACCTCAACGACCAGTTGTTGGCGCTGTATCTAATTGACCGTAAGGCGAGACGCTGGTACAAAAAAGTGTCTCTATCCTTATTCCAATTGGCTTTGCTGAACGCTCATGTGCTATACAGAGTTTCAGGCGGGACGTTATCTCTCCTAAAATTCCAGGATGAGATAGTCGCAGAACTCCTGTATCCAGGCGGTTCTGCACCTCACCATCCTCAACCAAATGCAGTAAGCCGGCTGCATGAGAGGCATTATCTGTATGTCCTCGAGAGTACCCCTACCCAACGAGCCCCCCAAAAAAGATGTTGTGTCTGAAGCAAGCGCGGATTTAGGCGTGACACCCGTTATTTTTGTCCACGCTGTCCTGACAATCCTGGTCTTTGCATTGGTAAATGTTTTGAACGCTTCCACTCAAAAGTGAAGTTTTAGCGTAGGGTACAGCATTGCACAGAACAGGACACACTTACACAGGGTCTCCCAAGATGCCATCGCATTTTGAGAGACCCGAACCATTACAGTTGTTAAAGTTACAAAAAAAAGTAAACAAAAAACACAAAAAAATATAAAATAAAAAAAACAAAAATAGTTGTCGTTGCGCTCTCTCTCTCTCTCTCGTGTTCTCTCTCGTGTTCTCTCTCTCTCTCGTGTTCTCTCTCTCTCTCTCGTTCTCTCTCTCGTTCTCTCTCTCTCTCTCTCGTTCTCTCTCTCGTTCTCTCTCTCTCTCGTTCTCTCTCTCTCTCTCTCGTTCTCTCTCTCCCCCTCCCTCTCTTCTCTCTTTCTTTTCTCCCTTTCTTTTCTCTCTTTCTTTTCTCTCTCTCTCTCTTTTCTCTCTCTTCTCTCTATTGTTCTCTTTTTTACTGTATTCTATTCTGCAATGTTTTATCATGCTTGCTTTTCAGGTATGTCATTTTTTTGTTTTCAGGTGCGCCATTCAGCTGCAGCGCGGCATTATTTATCTTGACAGCAACAGCGTTTGCTCCCACGATACATAAAGCCGTGACTCCAGTGCTGTAGGAGGTGATTTCACCACCACAGTTAAAAAAAAGAGCATATATGCCGAAGCATGGGGGCAGCAGGGGCGGAGGAGCGATTTTGCTCCTAATGCCACGTACATACGGTCGAAATTCCGACTGAGTCTTACCCGTGGAAAAGTCCGACCGTGTGTACGCGGCATAACTTTTTTTGCGAGAGGATACGCCCATGCTTCGGCATATATATATATTTTAGGCACAGGTTGCGTTTAAAATTTATTTTTTATTTTTTACTAGTTTTTCTTTTTTTTTGGTATTTGCTTTGCAGGTATGGTATGGTAAGGTCTTACTGTTATACTGTAATGTTACTTTGTTTTAATGTTAAAGCGGTTGTATACCGCAAAACTTTTTTTTTTTTTTTGGTTAACCTGCAAGGCAAAGGTATAATGAGCTAGTATGACTAGCATACTAGCTCATTATCAATCACTTACCTTAGATCGAAGCCCCCGCAGCGGTCCTCGGACGCGTCCTCCGTCGAATCCATGATACCCGGAGTGACTTCCGGGTATCGCCGCTCCGGCGCTGTGATTGGCCGGAGCGGCGATGACGTCACTCCCGCACATGCGCGGGGAACGGCACGATCCCCGCGCATGCGCGAACTACCGGCATTGTACGGCAGGCTCCCATTCAAGAGCCGCCGCGCTCAGTGCGCCTGCGCCGTTATCTACGGCGCGCATGCGTCGTAGATAGCGGTACAGTTTTCTTTCTCGTACATCACGGGACACAGAGCGACATAGTCATTACTAATGGGTTATATAGATACCGTCAGGTGCTGGCACTGGCAACTTCCAAAACCGGAAGTACCCTCCCCTATATAAGCCCCTCCCATCCGGGAGCACCTCAGTTTTTTGCCAGTGTCTAAGGTGTTGGCCAAGAAGAAACATGTGTTTTTCACTGAGCTTGCGTACAGGTTCTTTTGGGCCTCAGTAAGCTATTCCGGATCCGACCAAAAAAGCTTCATAGCTAAACGGTCGGTACCCGGGCCTTGCAGAGAAGAGCAAGGTTTTGCCTGTAATGCTTCTCTTAGGAGAGCTGGACCCTGGGATCCAGAGCTCTGGTCATACCCACGACCAAGATGTTTTCTGTGCAGGGTGCTATACAGGTCCAGGGGAGTGGAATCCTTGGGAACCCGGTCCCTGAAGGTTTGATTACAATGCCTGCCGTGATAGGTGAAGTTTGGGCTTTTGTGGACCAAACAAAGTCCTGCGGCGGGGAACAGGTAAGTGGGGGCCCCCAGGAACTTGGTTCTATTGGGGGACCCCCAAGCCTAATTTGTCTTTCTGTCTGTTACCTAATGGTATTCCCGCAAAATTCTGTGCATGCCTGTAACTACTAAAAAAAATGTAATAATTTTTAATGGTGGTCAAGAAAAAAAAAAAAAAAAAAATTTTTTTTATATATATTTAATATATTAGACTGCGGTACCTGTGTTTGTCCACTAGAGGCCGCTGTGGAATGTTTTCTTGTCATGTGGACTAGTTTCTTCTCAGCAGAGCAAAGTCCAGGCAGATGGTGAGTTCTCTTATAGGAAACTGCTTCCTCTGCCATGTTGCAGTGCTCGTCCATCCCCCGGCCTGCGGCAAAGAGGGGCCCTGGCTCCTGTCCCTTGTTTCCATTTTTGAAATTAGCGCCGAAGGCGCACGCGGCCGCGCGCGTGCGCGTGCACGCGCCTCTATATATAGAGGTGAGGCGGGAAAGGGGGCGGAGCCTGGGGGATGACGCTCTGTGCGCGCCGCAGCGCTTCTGCGCATGTGCGGGCGTCCCAGCAGTTTAAAAAAACCACAATATTGTAGTAAGCTGGCTATGAAGTACAGAGACAGAGCTGGCAACATTTAAAGGCATACAGCAAGCGGTTGATACAGGCATCCCCTAGAAAGGCACATTAGTAGACACCAACTGTTTCTTATAGCAGCATTTATGCTAGACTATTATCAGTAACTGGTGTATTTCGGCTGGAATACCTCAGCTTTGTGGCTTAGGAATATGCCGTCTAAAAACTCCGGGACTAGAAATTCCAGGAGGAATAGGGGGTCTCCATCGGGCTCTGAGGATCTTGGGCATGCTTTGGCTGCACCAGTCTCCCCTGAAGAATCAGAGGTTAGTGACCGTAGAGCACCCTCAGGAGTACCTGGTACTGTGGCTGTCCTCAGTTCACCTGCTCCTGTGTATGTAACAGAGGAGGTTTTTTCCTCAGCTCTGGGAGGGCTGGAAGAGAGATTGTCAGCATTGATCGCTGCTTCCCTGTCACAGGAGAAAAGCGCTCGATCTCCGTCTCCCCCCTCAGAGTGCCTGTTAACAGAGCAACAGTCCCATACAGAGGTCGACCTACCTGAGGGGGATCAGGATGAGGTCGATTCGGTTGCAGAGGAATCAACAGTGGAAGAGCCGTTCTCAGCATCACATGCTGAAAGGTTATGGGTTCAGTCCCTGACTAATATGGTCCAATCAGCATTTAAAATGCCACTTGCGGAGCCATCCTCCACTTCTGTCTCCTCGTTGGGGTCGCTAAAAGCTCCCCAGACTGTTTGTTCCTTTCCGATCCATCCTTTACTGGAGGGGCTCATTTACCAGGATTGGGAGCATCCTGACAAAATATTTACTCCCCCCAAGAGATTTCCGGTGGTCTATCCCATGGAGGATAAGTTCATCAGAAAATGGAGGGTCCCTACAGTGGACGCAGCCATCTCTTGTGTGAATAAATCACTGACATGTCCGGTGGAAAATGTCCAAATGTTCAAGGACCCAATAGATAAAAAATTGGAGTCCTTATTAAAATCTGCTTTTTCTACAGCAGGATTGGTGACACAACCATCAGTGGCAGCTATTGGGGTCTGCCAAGCAGTGAAGGATCAGTTGAAACAGGTCTTAAGGGACTTGCCGGATCAGCAGGCTCTTGCCCTAGCTGATCTACCTAGAGCCTTATGCTTTGCGGTGGACGCTATAAAGGATTCAATCCATCAGGCCTCCCGCCTTACGCTGTCTGTAGTACATATGCGCAGGCTTCTATGGCTCAAGAACTGGTCTGCTGAAGCTCCCTGTAAAAAATTGCTGGTCAGCTTCCCATTTCATGGGGAGCGCTTATTCGGGGAAGACCTGGACAAGTATATCCAGAGAATTTCCAGCGGTAAAAGTACACTTTTGCCGGTTAAAAATAGAGTTAGAGGTCCCTCTTTTAAAAGGCCGGCCTCTCCAGTCCCTAGGACATCGGCTGTGAAACAGTTCCGACGGCCTCCTCGGTCAAATCCCGGAGGTAGAAATCAGGGACAGTTGCAGGGTAACAAAAAGCCCTGGAGCAGGAGAGGTACAAAACCTCCCCCAAAGTCAAATGCATGAAGGGTTGCCCCCACCCAATCGGGTGGGGGGAAGACTTCAGTTGTTCACAGAGACCTGGCGGGACACGATCCGAGACAGATGGGTGCTCTCCGCAGTAAATCTGGGATACAAATTGGAGTTAAAAAACTCCCCTTCTTCCCGCTTTATAAGGTCAAACGTGCCAAGGGATCCCCAGAAGAGAGGATCCCTCCTGTTGGCACTAGAACAATTATTGCTTCAAGCAGTAATTATAGAGGTTCCCCTGGAAGAGTGGGGGTTCGGGTTTTACTCAAACCTCTTTACAGTTCCGAAGCCAAACGGGGACGTGAGGCCCATACTAAATCTAAAAGGGCTAAACAAATTCCTGCATATCAGGACTTTCCGGATGGAGTCGATCCGATCGGTAGCCACTGCCCTACAAGGGGAGGAATGGTTAGCCTCGATCGACATCAAGGATGCTTATTTGCACATTCCCATCTTTCCAGCCCACCAAAAATTTCTACGCTTTGCGGTAGAAGGCCGCCATTTTCAGTTCAGAGCCTTACCCTTCGGTCTGGCCACAGCACCAAGAGTGTTCACAAAAATTTTGGCCCCATTATTGGCCAATCTAAGAACACGAGGTGTAACGATAATGGCATATCTAGACGACTTGTTGCTGATAGACCACTCAGTGGAAAAACTAGAAGTGGTTGTTCACGAGACAATCAAGTATCTGGAATATCACGGTTGGATTATCAACCGAGACAAGTCAGCCCTAAAACCAGTCAAAAGTCTGGAATACTTGGGGCTAAGGCTGGATTCAGACCAGAGAAAAATTTTCTTGCCTCAAGAAAAGGGGTCGTCTTTGAGAGATTTGATCCACTTAGTGGGCTCAAAAAGACAGCCATCCATACGCCTGTGCATGAGGCTGCTGGGAAAAATGGTGGCATCATTCGAAGCAGTACCCTACGGTCAATTCCATTCAAGGAAATTGCAAAGGGCCATACTGTCAGCCTGGAACAAAAAAGTTCAGGCTCTGGACTTACCAATGTCCTTGTCCCCTTCCGTTCGCAAGAGCCTCCGCTGGTGGTTGGTTCCCCAGAATCTGGAAAGAGGGAAATCCTTCAGTCCGATTTCCTGGAAGGTGGTCACTACAGATGCCAGCCTTATAGGCTGGGGAGCAGTACTGGAGCAATGGTCTCTCCAGGGCAAGTGGTCAGAAGCAGAAAAGGCCCTGCCCATCAATCTCTTAGAGATACGAGCAGCCCGGTATGCCCTAGTAGCATGGACATCCAAACTCCAAGGGTCCCCTGTCAGAGTTCAATCAGACAATGCCACAGCAGTGGCATATATCAATCGTCAGGGGGGCACCAGGAGTCGTGCAGCCCAAAGGGAAGTAAATTACATCCTGAGATGGGCAGAAAGATATGTCCCAGCCATATCTGCGGTATTCATTCCAGGGGTGGAGAATTGGAAGGCGGACTTTCTAAGTCGCCAACAATTATGCCCAGGGGAATGGTCCCTTCATCCCGAGGTTTTCCGGACAATATGTCAGCGGTGGGGAACACCGGATGTAGATCTGCTAGCATCCAGATTCAACGCAAAGGTGGACAGGTTTGTCTCTTGGACAAGGGATCCCCTAGCTTGCGGCTCGGATGCCCTAGTGTTCCCTTGGGATCAGTTCAAGCTGATATATGCATTCCCACCGCCACAATTGTTACCTCGATTACTCCGCAGAATCAGGGTAGAAAAGAAACCAGTGATTCTGGTGGCTCCAGCGTGGCCCCGAAGAGCATGGTACGCGGAGATTGTAAAAATGTCTGTGGGGAGTCCTTGGACCCTCCCACATCGTCCGGACCTGCTTTCGCAGGGACCGATATACCACCCTTCCTTACCAGCCCTAGGTTTGACGGCCTGGCTATTGAAGCCCACATTCTAAAAAAGAGAGGGCTCTCTAATGCTGTGGTGTCTACCATGATCAATGCCAGGAAACCGGTATCCAGGCAGATCTACTATAGAATCTGGAAGGCGTACATCGCCTGGTGTGAGGCCAGGAAATGGCATCCACGTAAATACGTAATAGGTAGGATTCTGGACTTCCTACAATGGGCTGTAGATAGGAAGCTTGCCTTGAGTACTATCAAGGGTCAGATTTCGGCCTTGTCAATATTTTTTCAAAGGCCCTTGGCTTCGCATTCACTAGTCAAAGCCTTTATACAAGGAGTGATGCGTATTAGTCCTCCGGTTAATATTCCCATATGTCCATGGGATCTAAACTTGGTTTTGTCGGTTCTACAGAAACAACCATTTGAACCACTACAGCATATTTCCTTGGTTCTTCTCACCAGGAAATTGATTTTTCTAGTAGCCATTTGTTCGGCTAAAAGAGTGTCGGAATTAGCAGCTATGTCCTGTAAGGAGCCATATCTGGTTATCCATAAGGACAGAGTAGTGTTACGTCCTCATCCAGCCTTTCTTCCTAAGGTGGTATCGAGGTTTCATTTGAACCAAGATGTGGTTCTTCCTTCTTTTTTCCCCAAACCTACTTCGGTAGAGGAAAAGTTATTGCATTCTTTGGATGTAGTAAGAGCAGTTAAAGCTTATCTAAAAGCCACTGCTCAGATTCGCAGAACGGATACTTTGTTTATTCTGCCGGAAGGCCCCAGAAAGGGTCAGGCAGCGTCAAAATCTACTTTAGCCAAGTGGATTCGACAGGTCATAATACAAGCCTATGGCTTGAGAAGTAGACCGCCTCCGTTCAAAGTTAGGGCGCACTCCACGAGAGCAGTTGGAACTTCATGGGCAGTGCATCACCAGGCCTCCCTGGCTCAAATCTGTAAGGCCGCAACATGGTCTTCGGTACACACGTTTACTAGGTTCTACCAGGTGGACGTTAGAAGTCAGGAGGATGTCGCCTTTGGGCGCAGTGTGTTGCAGGCCGCAAAAGATCCTCATGTCTGATAGCGCTCAGCTTATATATGGATCCCCCCCCCTCATTTGGCATTGCTTTAGGACATCCCATTAGTAATGACTATGTCGCTCTGTGTCCCGTGATGTACGAGAAAGAAAATAGGATTTTTATAACAGCTTACCTGTAAAATCCTTTTCTTGGAGTACATCACGGGACACAGAGCTCCCGCCCCTCTTTAGGGACACTTATTGCTTTGCTACAAAACTGAGGTGCTCCCGGATGGGAGGGGCTTATATAGGGGAGGGTACTTCCGGTTTTGGAAGTTGCCAGTGCCAGCACCTGACGGTATCTATATAACCCATTAGTAATGACTATGTCGCTCTGTGTCCCGTGATGTACTCCAAGAAAAGGATTTTACAGGTAAGCTGTTATAAAAATCCTATTTTTTTTGCAAATATCTCCGAGACTGTGTAGGTCTCGGAGATATTACAAGCACCTACAGGTAAGCCTTAATGTAGGCTTACCTGTAGGTGCTTGTACAAAATGTGGGTATACAAGCACTTTAACCATCATTTGCTTATCAGGTACGCCATTCAGTTGCAGCGCGGATCTATTTATCTTGACAGCAACAGCGTTTGCTCCCACAATACATAAAGCCGTGACTCCAACGCTGTAGGAGGTGATTTCACCACCACAGTAAAAAAAAAGAGCAGCCCCGTACGCGGCTAGGCTCTCAAAAAGTCCCACACATGTGGTCTCTGTACTCAGGAAAAGCAGCAAAATGTATTTTGGGGTGCAATTCCACATATAACTATGGCATGTTTGAGCAATTAGCATTTAGTGACAACTTTTTGTAAATTTTTTTTATTTTTGTCATTATTCAATCATTTGGGACAAAAAAAAATATTCAATGGGCTCAACATGCCTCTCAGCAAATAGCTTGGGGTGTCTACTTTCCTAAATGGGGTCATTTGGGGGGGTTTGTGCCATCTTGGCATTTTATGGCCTTCAAAACTGTGATAGGTAGTAGGGGTGTTGAAAATGATCGCCGCATCGATGCATCGCGATTAGACCCTTCCCGATTCGGCATCGATGCGGCATTCAGCAATAATCGATTATGTGTCATTCCAGCTCCTCCCCCCGCACGGCAGTGTCTTTACTGGAATGACAAGCCGCCGTACGGCTGGCTGCGCCTGGTGCTGTTCCCTCCTCTATTGACTGTAGCCTCAGAGTGCTGCCCCCACCCACACTCTCCCCCTTCTCTGGACACTGACACTGGTCATCTCCCTGATGGGTGGGCGCCGCGCCGCGCCGACACACAGATCAATGCAAGGAGCTATAACACACATGCTGCACGGAGCTAAGACATAGATCGCTGTAGCTGTCTTAACATCCGTGGGATGAGGCAAAGAGTTGGCTTTTGGAAAGGAGCTGCGAGGAGAGGAGGGGGGATGGGAGTGCTCTGGAGGTGAGAGATAAGCCTGTCATGCTTTGATATATGTGTGGTTGTATAGAAGTTGCACCCCCCCCCCACCTGCTACAGCTATCCACTGTGTGTGTGTACTGTGTGCCTAACACATTGGGGCTGCACCAACTCTCATTGTCTAATTTCTTTCTGTGATTTTCCTATTATCTTTCTTGCTGATTGGAATTTCTTCCTGTTATAATTTTTGCAGTGATGTTGACTTGTTTACTATCCAAGTTGCTGCCAAAAGACTCAATGATTTTTTAAAGTGATACTAAAGGGTATTATTTTTTCTTTAAAGTAAAAAAGATATCATACTTACCTGCTGATCTTCTGTATCATGTCCGCAGTCACTGACCACCTCCTGTATCATGTCCGCAGTCACTGACCATCTCCTGTAGCGTGTCCGCAGTCACTGACCACCTCCTGTATCATGTCCGCAGTCACTGACCATCTCCTGTAGCGTGTCCGCAGTCACTGACCACCTCCTGTATCATGTCCGCAGTCACTGACCACCTCCTGTATCATGTCCGCAGTCACTGACCACCTCCTGTATCATGTCCGCAGTCACTGACCATCTCCTGTAGCGTGTCCGCAGTCACTGACCACCTCCTGTAGCATGTCCGCAGTCACTGACCACCTCCTGTAGCATGTCCGCAGTCACTGACCACCTCCTGTAGCATGTCCGCAGTCATTGACCACCTCCTGTAGCATGTCCGCAGTCTCTCTGACCACCCCCTGTAGCATGTCCGCAGTCTCTCTGACCACCCCCTGTAGCATGTCCGCAGTCTCTCTGACCACCCCCTGTAGCATGTCCGCAGTCTCTCTGACCACCCCCTGTAGCATGTCCGCAGTCTCTCTGACCACCTCCTGTAGCATGTCCGCAGTCTCTCTGACCACCTCCTGTAGCATGTCCGCAGTCTCTCTGACCACCTCCTGTAGCATGTCCGCAGTCTCTCTGACCACCTCCTGTAGCATGTCCGCAGTCTCTCTGACCACCTCCTGTAGCATGTCTGCAGTCTCTGATCATCTCCTTTTACTATTGTCTGCAGTCTCTGACCATCTCTTGCAGTAGGTCTGCAGTCTCTGACCATATCCTCTAGTATTTTGGAGGAGAGCCTGGAGCACATTTAAGTTGTTGTCTGCTTTGTTTAGACTTTGCTACATGCAGGGTGTGTTGTCTTTTTTAAAAAAAGAACAGATAGAATTAAAAAAAATGGAGTTCTCCTGTCTGCTTACATTTTTTTGATGAAAACCATGCGCACTTGCGCTGTAATCGTGATGCATCGCGGAATCGAATCGAATCATTGACCTGATAATCGTAATCGAATCGAATCGTGAGGCCAGTGAAAGATGCGCACCTCTAATAGGTAGTGAGGAGTAAAATCAAAAATTTATGCCCTTAGAAATCCTGAAGGCGGTGCTTGGTTTTTGGGGTCCCGTACGCGGCTAGGCTCCCAAAAAGTCCCACACATGTGGTATCCCCGTACTCGGGAGAAGCAGCAGAATGTATTTTGGGGTGTAATTTCACATATGCCCATGGCATGTGTGAGCAATAGTGACAACTTTATGCAAAAAAAAAAGTTTGTCATATTCCCGCAACTTGTGTCAAAATATAAAATATTCCATGAACTCAACATGCCTCTCAGCAAATAGCTTGGGGTGTCTACTTTCCAAAATGGGGTCATTTGGGGGGGTTTTGTGCTATTTTGGCATTTTATGGCCTTTGAAACTGATAGGTAGTGAGGAGTGAAATCAAAAATTTGCGCCCTTAGAAATCCTGAAGGCGGTGCTTGGTTTTCGGGGGCCCGTACGCGGCTAGGCTCCTAAAAAGTCCCACACATGTGGTATCCCCGTACTCAGGAGAAGCCGCAAAATGTATTACTCTTTCGTCCATGGACCGACACAGCCTCTCTATTGACAAAGTGGGTATTATCCGTTAATTAGGAGTGACTAGGCAGAAAATTTGTAAAAAGTGTTGCATCACACCTTCTACAGTACCGCCCACGGGGCGGACCCTCTGGGTATATCACCTCAGTCTGCATCTCGCAGATCAGTTTTTTTCTGTCTAGCAAGGAGTAGGACATGGCTCCCTTCGGGCCCATTGGTCCGGGGGAAAAAGATATATTTTTTTTGCTACATTTTTTGTTTCCTGTGATCTTCGATCAACTGCCGACTGGGTGACAGGCTGGATCCTCGATCCTTGTAGTCTCCCCAGTTTTGGCCATCAAGCGTGTGCCGACCCTAGCTACACGCTGGGCTTTCCACGACATGCCCGTTGCTCCACGGGTGGCCGGTGAGCCTACGCTCCAGGGCCTGCATCGGACCGCTCAGCTTCGGCTGACCTTACGGCCGAGTCGCAGCAGCCTGGCCGGTGAGCTTACGCTCCCAAGGCTTGCATCGGACCGCTCAGCTTCGGCTGACCTTACGGCCGAGTCGCAGCAGCCTGTCCGGTGAGCGTCACGCTCCAGGGCATACATATGATCGTCCCCTTGGGTCCAATCACAGCATGCCTGGCCAACAGTCACCTTCCGTGCGCGGACGATGATCTGTTTGGAATGTCTTCCAGCATAATACATGCAGGATAGGTAAGTAAACTCCCTTGCCTCGGCTGGGTGATTTAGCTGGACATTCCTGGAGAGATCAAGTAAGTGGTTGTGGCCCCTTTCTTCCCTCTCTCCCTGCCTTTCCCTCCTCCCTGGGCTTCTAGCTAAAGGTTGCTGGGTGCTGGGGGTCACCTAAGGGGTTCCACTGGAGCGGGGCTGGCTGTAACTAACATTTACAAGAAATGTCATTTCTGCTTGCCTGCATGTGCTTCCTCCTCCATGCTGTCGGCGGCCATTTTGGGGTGGTCCATGCCGGGTTCGGCCTCTAGTGACTGCCTGGCGGCCATCTTCCTGTGGTTTCGGCGCCATTTTTTTTGTAGTCCACACCCACTGGCCCCTATAAACTGATCGGCGGCTATGTTTGTCCACCCTGTATGTATATATTGCCATTCGGTGGCCATCTTTTTGTGGGCTACGTTTGCTTGGCCTCTATCTTCGGCTCGGCGGCCATTTTCCTAGAGCCCACATTATCTTCCATACAGACGTTTTTGGCGGCCATTTTGCGAGAGTTTCCGGCCTCTAGGGTGCATTACACTGGCGCGAAAATTCACACAGGAAGTGCTGATAAAAGAAGCAGACTGACACAGCAGCAGTGGGACAGCATCACAGGCGCAGCACACGGCAGCATAGCAGTACCGGTCCAGGGTGGTGAGTCCTCTGGGTAACCCAGCATCTCTGCAGCGCAGGAGGGTGGCCTATTGATATCTTGCCTGGAGCCCTGTGGGCGTCAGCGTGTGGTCAGCATGGCATCTGAGCCAGATGTCTTCTCCCCTGAAACACCAGATTTAGCAGCTGGTGCCCCTGAGGTGTCTATGAATGCTATGTCGGCAATCCTAGAGGCGTTTGCTGCCAGGGTGGAAGCAGCACACGGGAATACAGGGGGTAGTAAACGCCCCACGTCCCCTGCAATCTTCCGGGGATAATTCTGATGCAGAATCAGGTCCAGCTACGGCTCATGGCCCAGATTCGGACGCATCAGAGACTGCAGACCGTGACCGATCGGACAGTGAGGGTGACTCCAAGTCCAGGTCAGTACACGAGACGGCTTTGGTATCTGACCTTATTACTGCAGTGTGGGATACGCTAAAGTTGGAAAATACTGCAGAAGCAGCAGAGACTCCGGTCCCCTTTGGGTTTCGTAAACCTGCCCGCACTGCTAAGGTGTTCCCTTGTGTGTCTTATTTTGACAAACTCTTATACAAGGAATGGGAGAACCCACTGAGGGTCTTTACAGCCCCAAAGAGGTTTGCGGTACGGTACCCCTTTGAGGAGAGTTTTCTGAAGAAATGGACCTCCCCCCCCCCCTATAGTGGACCCTCCGGTGTCCAGACTTAATAGAGCCACCACTATTCCAGTAGAAGGGGCTCCTGTTTTCAAGGACCCTGTGGATAAGAAGGCTGAAGCACTCGCTCGCTACCTATACTCAGTGGTAGGCTCGGCAGTACGCCCGGCATTGGCGGGGGCCGTAGTGTCTCAGACACTTACTGAATAGGCAAAATTGCTACTCCAGGGGTTAAAAGAGCGAGATGCTCCTCCTAATGAGATAACTTTGGCCGACCAGTTGGTCCAGGGCCTTTAAGTTTGTCTGCGAGTCAGACATGGATACTATTCCCCTGCTGTCAAAAGCTTCGGTTTATGCAGTAGCAATACGCCGCCTGATCTGGCTAAAGGGCTGGTCTGCAGACCAGACTTCCAAGAAAGCCCTGTTGGATCTGCCTTTTAAGGGCGACAGACTTTTTGGGGCTTCTCTGGATGACATCATCAAGGATGCCACAGGAGGTAAAAGCACTTTGCTTCCCCAAACTAGCAAGGGTAAGGGGCCACGCCAAGGGCAAGGGCCCTCCTTTACTGCACGCAAGCGTTTTTTTCGTCCCCCTAGGGCGACAGGGAAAAGACCCCAGGCCGATAAAGCGCCTGCCCAAGGACAAAAGCGTCCTTGGTCCCACAGACCCAACAAGCCTGCGGACAAATCTGCATCCGCATGAAGGTCCGCCCCCACCCAGCTCTCGGGTGGAGGGACGTCTTCGCAAATTCGCGACTCAGTGGACAGCTCTAGTCTCCGACAGGTGGGTTTGCGAAGTAATCTCCTCAGGCTACAAGATAGAATTTCTCTCTTGTCCACCGGACAGATTCAGCACCTCCAATCTCCAGCTACTACCGACCCATCGGGAGGCCCTGTATGGGGCGGTCCAGGGTCTACTGGAACGCAGGGTAGTTATTCCAGTTCCAGAACAGGAACGGGGTCAGGGTTTTTACTCAAATCTGTTCATTGTGCCGAAGAAGGAGGGGGTTCGTCCAATCTTGGATCTCAGAGCCCTCAATTGCTTTGTGAAAGTACAAAGATTTCGGATGGAGTCGGTTCGATCTGTAGTCACGGCTCTCCATCCGGGGGACTTTCTGGCCTCCTTGGACATCAAGGACCTGCATGTCCCCATATACTCCAGACACCAGAGGTTTCTGCGATTTGCTATCGGGAAGAACCACTACCAGTTTGTGGCCCTCCCGTTTGGCCTTGCCTCAGCACCCAGGACGTTCACCAAGGTGCTCGCTCCGATTTTGGCACTTCTAAGACAGCGGGGTATCGCTATCATGGGCTACTTGGACGACCTTCTACTGAAGGCCCCTTCAAGCTCAGAATTAGAGGTAAGCGTGTCTATTACCTGTCAGACTCTTCGAGACTGTGGTTGGATACCAAACACGCAAAAGTCAGTATTGGTGCCCACTCAACGCCTAGTGTACCTGGGGTTGATTCTGGATTCCTCAGAGGCAAAGGTATTCCTCCCTGTGGAGAAGTTGCAGACCCTCCGGGATGCAGTACGGCAGCTGAGTTCCAGGAATTGGTCGTCACTCTGTTTTTGCATGCGAGTGTTGAGCCTCATGGTAGCCTCCTTTGAGGGGGTCCCATATGCTCAATACCACACTCGAGTGTTACAGAAGGAAGTTCTGTCCAGATGGAACAGATGCCCTTCATCTCTGGATTATCAAGTCCGAGTGAGCCACCTAGTCAGGAGATCCCTGGTATGGTGGCTGACAGCACCGGCTCTATGGGCTGGGAAGTCATTTCTTCCGGTTTACTGAATAGTGATCACGACGGACGCCAGCCTTACAGGTTGGGGGGGAGTCTGGGGTGTTCGGTCAGCGCAAGGTCGCTGGACCCCAGAGGAAGCCCTCCTGCCGATCAATGTCCTGGAAATCCGGGCGATCAGGCTGTGCCTCTTCAAATGGTCTCAGAGGCTGCAAGGGCGTCCAGTCAGGATCCAGTCAGACAACGCCACAGCAGTGGCATATGTCAATCATCAAGGAGGAACAAGAAGCTCAGCTGCAGAATCGGAGGTCGCTCGAATCCTGAAGTGGGCAGAGAGGTGTGTATCGGCACTGGCAGGCGGACTACCTGAGCCGCCAGATGCTGGACCAGGGAGAATGGTCCTTACACCCGGAGGTGTTCCAACTCCTCTGCCAAAGATGGGGCACACCAGACGTAGATCTTCTGGCTTCCCGACTCAATCGGAAGGTATCGAGGTTTGTGGCCCGGTCAAGAGACCCATGGGCAGACGCAACGGACGCATTGGTGGCATCATGGGGTCAGTATCGGCTAATCTATGCTTTTCCTCCCTTAAGGCTTCTTCCTCTTCTTCTCCGCAGAGTGGAGGCAGAGGGAATTCCAATGATCCTACTCGCTCCAGATTGGCCTCAGCGTCCTTGGTACGCCGATCTAGTACGTCTGGTAGCAGACGTCCCCTGGCGCCTACCACTACGGAAGGACCTGCTATCGCAAGGTCCCATACTCCATCCTGCTTTACAGTCACTGGCTTTAACGGCATGGCTGTTGAGAACCAGGTACTGAGAGACCGGGGCCTATCAGATTCAGTAATCTCTACTATGAGAAGTGCTCGGAAACCGTCCTCTAGGAAGGTTTATCACCGCACTTGGAAGGCCTACATCTCCATGTGTGAGGAAATGAAAGGGCATCCGCGTACTTATTTGGTTTCCAGAATCCTGCTGTTTTTACAGCATGGGGTGGACCAAAGGCTTGCCTTAAGTACGATTTAAGGGACAGATATCTGCCCTGGCTGTCTTTGTTCAGCAACCCCTGGCGACTCACTCTCTCGTGAGTGCATTTGTGCAGGGGGTTCGACATGTGGCCCCTCCGGTCCGTCCCCCACTACCTCCGTGGGACTTGAACCTGGTCCTCTCAGTGCTTCAGAAGGCACCGTTTGAGAATATTAGAGATATTCCCCTGTTGACACTTTCTCAGAAAGTGGTCTTTCTGGTGGCTGTTACATCAGTTAGACGAGTCTCTGAGCTACAAGGGTAAGGTGGTGCCGCGGCCGCAGCCTTCCTTTCTTCCGAAAGTCGTTTCGGCTTTTCATCTCAACAAAGACATTGTACTTCCATCCTTGTGTCCTCACCCGTCGAATCCTAAGGAGTCGGCGTTGCATTCCTTGGACGTTGTCCGAGCTTTGAGAGTATACCTATCTGCTACTTCCCGGTTCCGGAAGTCAGACTCACTTTGTGTTTGTTTCGGTGGCTGGTCCCAAGAAGGACCAAGCAGTCTCGTCGGCCACCATCTCTAGGTGGATCCGACAGATAATCCAGGCTTACGCCTTAAAGGGTCAAGCGCCCCCCTTTCCTGTCACGGCGCATTTGACCAGGGCAATAGGTGCCTCTTGGGCTTTCCGACATCAAGCGTCTGTTTCCCAATTATGTAAAGCGGCGACTTGGTCGTCCGCTCACACTTTCACAAAATTCTACAAAGTTGATGTAGGTGCATCTTCGAATGCCTCTTTCGGCCGCAAGGTTTTGCAAGCGGCTGTTTAGAGTTGCAACTCCTCCGTTGGAGGAGTGCTGTTTTGTGTTTGGGGTGAAGTTTATTTTTATGCTGTTACCACCCCTTGTTTTTTCTCTGACACTGCTTTTGGGACGTCCCACTTTGTCAATAGAGAGGCTGTGTCGGTCCATGGACGAAAGAGTAAATAGGATTTTTTACTCACCGTAAAATCCTTTTCTCTGAGTCCATGGACCGACACAGCACCCACCCCTCCTTTTAAGTTTGTACTGCTTTTTGACGAACTGATCTGTGAGATGCAGACTGAGGTGATATACCCAGAGGGTCCGCCCCCTGGGCGGTACTGTAGAAGGTGTGATGCAACACTTTTTACAAGTTTTCTGCCTAGTCACTCCTAATTAACGGATAATACCCACTTTGTCAATAGAGAGGCTGTGTCGGTCCATGGACTCAGAGAAAAGGATTTTACGGTGAGTAAAAAATCCTATTTTTGGGGTGCAATTCCACATATAACCATGGCACGTGTGAGCAATATATCATTTAGTGACAACTTTTTGTAAATGTTTTATTTTATTTTTTTAGTCATTCAATCACTTGGGACAAAAAAAAAATATTCAATGGGCTCAACATGCCTCTCAGCAATTTCCTTGGGGTGTCTACTTTCCAAAATGGGGTCATTTGGGGGGGGGGGGGGTTTGTACTGCCCTTTCATTTTAGCACCTCAAGAAATTAGATAGGCAGTCATAAATTAAAAGCTGTGTAAATTCCAGAAAATGTACCCTAGTTTGTAGACGCTATAACTTTTGCGCAAACCAATAAATATACGCTTATTGACATTTTTTTTACTATGTGGCTGAATACATTTTGGCCTAAATGGATGACTAAAATTTAGTTTTTTCGATTTTTCTTATAACAAAAAGTATTTTTCCGTTTATATCGCAAAGAGAAAAAAAAATCGCAGAGGCAATCAAATACCACTCTATTTGTGGGGAGAAAAGGACGCAAATTTTGTTTGGGTACAACATTGCATGTCCGCACAATTTCGAGTTAAAGCAGCGCAGTGCCAAATTGTGAAATCACCTCTGATCATTATGGTCTGTATTGGTCCGGGGCTTAAGTGGTTAATAGTGAAGATTTTTTGGACTGTCTCTATCTTTTAAGTCTTTAAATATTTTGTCTATTATAGGTTTGCGCTGCACTGCTTTGTTATAGTTTCTTATGGGGATTTGATATTTTAAACCTCGGTGTTTCAGCTGCTGGTTTGTTAGGGTTATTTGCGCTGGTTGATTTCGTTTTCATTATTATTTTTTATCAATTTATCACAATTCAGCTGCAAATATGGATGTATTCCAATTTCTAGAGATACGTGAAAAATCTGAGGAAAACGCTTGGACAGGCGCACTCCAAAAAAGGTTCTTTTATTTAAAACAAAAGCACAAACAACATGCCACAGCAAAAAAACAGCAAGTATGAGCTGACGTTTCGCACTGCGATTCAGTGCCTAATCAGTACATACAAGAGATTAGTGTTAGCTATGATTAAGCACTGAATCGCAGTGCGAAATGTCAGCTCATACTTGCTGTTTTTTTGCTGTGGCATGTTGTTTGTGCTTTTGTTTTAAATAAAATAACCTTTTTTGGAGTGCGGCTGTCCAAGCGTTTTCCTCAGATTTTTTGCATTGTCATATGCATTGCCTGCACCCACGGCTCTGGATCTTGTGAATGAGTCATCAGTCACATCTGAGCGGTAACTCTCTCCTTCTAGAGATACGTGAGGTGAAATTGGGTGATGTTTTTTTCTCCCGCAATTCACTTAATGAACAGGCTAATGATTTGGCCTATTCTTTTAGGAAATTGGGCCATATTTTTGAGAAAAAGGTCAAAACCTGGTGGGACATCGCTTCCTTCGAACAGTATTTGGCTGCTAAATTAATCCCTCGTCGTTTGAGGTGGGATGTCCCACCTAATGATGGACTCATTGATGAGGAATCTATGAAGGAATGGGGTGCTTTTTTTGCCAAAAAGGGTTGGAATTACTTGAGTTTTTACTTCTGCATAAACAGAGAAAAATGAAGGCCCTGGAATCCCAGATTCGAGATATTAAAAATCTTATTGAGCCATTTAAAGAAAGTGAGGAATTTTTTAAGGCTATCAGTGGAATTAAAAAACAAACTCACTAAATGGGACCTAGAAGTCCAAAATAAGAAAAAGGAAAAAATATATCGGGGATTATGACGATTTTAATAGTGGGAATATTTTTAAATGGCAAAATGTCAGTGCCCTCAATCAGCAATCAGTCAAATCCAGATAATATCCCTAATCAAGCTACCACCCCTCTACCTGTACCTTTCCCAATTAGGAAGCCTATTTATAGCTATGATTACCCTGATCAAGGCCCCTTACCCCAAAGGGAAGGTCAGTCGTATAGGGGGAATAATCGGAGAGGTAAGAAAGGAAGAGGCAGGAAAAGAAGGGGGGGGGTCCTTACCAGTCCCCCTCTAGGTAACCCCAATATCAAGAGAACTATGAGTCTCCCCGTGGCTGGGATTATCATGGACAGGATCAGGGTCCGTATTCATATACTCAAGGTAGAGGGAAACCTCACTTTCCACGTGGAGGCCAAATACCCATCTCTAATAGATTTGCACCTTTGCAGAATCAAGCAATAAGGGAGGGGGGGATTTTTCAGGAGCCCAGAGTGGACCAGGGAGGGGTCCCCCTGTATACCAAACCAATCCAGACGATTGGTGGAGGCACCAATCACAGGAAACCCCACAGGGAAGTGGCCATCCTCAAAAAAGAAAGGAAAGAGAGGAAGGAGAGGGGGTAGGAGAATACAAAAGGCCAAAACCCCAATAGGTACTGACATTTATAATCTGAGCAGTTGTTCATTAAATGATGATGAGCTGCGGGTTCTGGATAGGGGCTTTATAATTTGCCCCTACTCAGAATCTCAATAAATTCCAGACTTATGTCAACATCCATAAGTTTGTCAGAAATCTTAATATGAAAAAATATTTCCTTTCTAACCCTATTGGATCTTCCACTGTAGATGAGGGTGTCCATTCTAACCTTCGTAATAAGTCCACTTTTAATCCTTTAAATACTTCTAAGTACTTATTATCAGTGTTTAAACACATGATGTTTAATGATTTGGATAAAATGAGGATTAGAAAGGTTGTGGATCCCCAATACATCAGAAATGGCATGGAATCTTTGGAAAAGCGAAAGGACATAATCATACGTCCGGCTCATCAAGGAGGAGGGTTGGTTATCTTGGATAAGGCTTATTATACAGCAGAGATGAACAGACTAATGAGTGATCGTGATTCTTATAAGATTCTCAATAAGGACCCAATGTCGGCTTATAAGGATGAATTGCATCTACTGGTGGAGTCTGGAAAGGCCAGTAGTGTTTTAAATAAAAAAGAGGCACTATATCTGGACCCTCTGTTTTGTAGGACACCGATCATATACTGCCTACCAAAGGTCCATAAAGATAGTGTCAACCCACCTGGGAGGCCTATCGTGAATGGCATTGACTCGATTTCATCGAGAGTAGGACAGTATATTGATACATTCCTCCAACCGTTGGTTTCCAAAACCGATGCCTTCCTTAAGGACACCAAACATATTATCCAGCTATTGGAATCAATCACCTGTTCCCCATCCAGCATCCTTGTAACCGCAGATGTAAGCTCGCTGTACACCATTATTGGGCATGAGGGTGCCTTATCCTCTGTACAGTGGGCTCTATCTTCCTCTGACCTTCCATTTAAGCATAAGAAGTTCCTTTTGCAGAGCCTCAGCTTCTGTTTGTCCAGAAACTACTTCTGGTACAACAGAGTTCTTCTTGCAGACAAGGGGGGTTGCAATGGGAGCTCGTTTTGCTCCCAGTGTGGCCAATTTATTCATGGCCCACTGGGAGGAGGATGTGGTTTTCAAAAATCGTCCCCCTGAATTAGTATGTTATAAAAGATACATCGATGATCTTATCTTGGTCTGGGAGGGTGATTGATCAAGTCTTGATCGTTTTATCCAGACAATGAATGACAACACTAAGAACAACGATTTATCCTGGACTATTAGCATGGAACATATTGTATTTTTGGATTTGGAAATCTGGAAGGACAATGAGCATTTCCGTCTGTGCAATTATCTGAAACCTACTGACCGTAATTCCTATATACCCTTGGGGAGTTGCCACCATAAGTCGTGGCTGTGCAACATCCCCAAGGGTCAGTTTATCAGGCTCAGACGGAATTGCACACGGGAAAACTATTTCCTTTCCCAGTCTCAGGTTTTGACATCTAGATTTCAACAGAAAGGTTATGACAAAAGCTCTCTTGATAAGGAAATTGAGATGGTACGTAATATGGATAGGGGTCTGTTGGTTGCTAATAAGATTAAAGAAACTAATATTAGTATTTCCAACTACAAGATGGTATTGAATTATAACATCCAGCATAAGAAATCTGAAAGACTTGTATCAAAAAATTGGTCTGTGCTAAAACAGGATAAAGTATTGGGACCTTTATTGCCTGAACGACCATCTTTTATTTACAAGAAGGCCCCGTCATTACGTGACAAACTGGCACCGGGTGTAGTTGACCCACCGGTCCAGTCTAAAAATAGGCCTTTTTCTTATCATCCATGGACCGACACGGCAGCTCTTAATCACTGAACGTGTGGGTATATGTCCCTGCTTGCAGGAGAAGACCTAGGCAGAATGTTAAAACATTCTAGAACAAACCAGAGCTGAACAGCCCCGCCCAGGGGGGCGGTCCCTCCGGACATTGCCCTCCCACCTGCAGCTAGCAGACCTCAGTTCTTTTCTGCCTAGCAGAAGGAGAAGACGTGGCTCTCTCAGGAGCCAGTCTCCTGGAAGATTTTACTTTAAAATTTTATTCCTTTGGGAATTTTATTATTTTATTTTTGAGACCTTCAATCAACTGTCGGCTGGGCAACAGGTTGGGTACACTAGTATCCTCGTAGTCTTCCCTGTCCGACCATCGAGCATGCTGATCCTCGCCTTGTGTGTGTGAGACTCAGTTCACGACATACCCCATGGCTCCAGGGGTGGCCGGGTTGCTTTCATGCTCCCGCGGTCCTCTCAAGATTGAACAGTACCTACTGTATCTTTCGCGGTTGACCGGGCCGACAGCTACGCAGTACGACTCTGTGATAGGTCTGTCTGAAACAAGCCAGTGAGTCCCTCTATTGGCACCGAGGGTGTTCTCCACGGTGCTCGCGGGACGGGTAAGTAGTCTCTCCTGCTGCAAGGTGAGTACATGCTGGCTGTGTTTCTGTGTGTGGGGGGTTCTCCCTGTTTCCCCCCTGTTATGCTGCTCTCTGCACCCTGTTCTGCTGCTGTGCTGTGTGGGGATGCTTGGGGGGTCACTCTGCCCTGGAAGGGGGGGGCGCTCCGTGTCTGTTAATGTGTTCTGGGGGAATGTGCGTTGTTTTTTCGTGCGCCATTGGCGCGGTGTTTTAAATTTAAAAAGTGCGCCATCGGCGGCCATTTTGCCGCAACTCAAATCACAGTTATACAGGCGCCCGGCGGCCATTTTCTTGTAGCCGTGGCGCGTTCTGTTTCGTTTTCGGCCTCTAGCGGTGCTGCTGAACGGCGCGAATTCCACATCTTCTCACAGATTCTTCACTCTCCTCAGGCTCGCACTACAGCGCGGCTCAGACAGCGGTACCGAGCGGTCCCTAGGGGTAGTGAGTACTCCGGGTATCCAGTCCTCAGCCCCAGCATAGCCAGTGGGTGGGCTGTATTATTCACTGTAATGGTGAATAAGGTCTCAGAGGGTGGCAACATGGAGTCTAGTTCACCTGTTTCTTCACACTTGTTAGAGACAACTGGCAGTGCTCCTGCACCTGCGGTCCTTATGGACCAGTTGTCGGCAGTCCTGGAATCATTCTGACCAGGAGGGAAGCAGTGTGTGAGTGCAAGGGAGCAAAAAAGCCCCTCTCCCCACTTTATTTCCACAAAAAA
This sequence comes from Rana muscosa, assembly GCA_029206835.1. Taxonomy (NCBI): domain Eukaryota; kingdom Metazoa; phylum Chordata; class Amphibia; order Anura; family Ranidae; genus Rana; species Rana muscosa. The sequence goes on along the minus strand of CM055127.1, from coordinate 297,400,173 downwards.
AAAAGGGGGGTGTGCGCTGTTTCAGATATGGGCCTAGCCACTACCGCTCAGGACCCTAGTTCTGAATATATTTGATGGGTTTGAACAGGAAATTCCTTGCGAGGAAGACTCCAGTTCTGTGTCAGTAAATGACAGGGCGCTTGTTAGTGAACTCATTGCTGTGGTGAGGGACACTCGCAAGCTAAATGCTGTGGATGCAGAACCTCAGGCGGACTGTCTCCTCTGGTTCCTTAGGGCCGGGCCTTCTAAAAAAGGTTTTTTCCATATGTTCCTTTCTTTGACCAGCTCATTGATAAGGTCTGGGGAAAAAGCAGCAGAAGACTTTTATGGTCCCGCGGCGTTTGCCTATCAGATACCCCTTTGATGATGCCCTACTTAAACCGTGGGCTTCTCCCCCAGTGGTCGACCCTTCAGTTGCCCGGTTGAACAGGGTCACCACTCTCCCGATGGAGGGGACTCCTGCATTTAAGGACCCCACTGACAGGAGGTCAGAAGTGGTGAGCAGAGCCATGTTTGCCTTGTTGGGGTCTGCCCTACGGCCTGTGGTAGCGGCGACCCTTGTGTCTCAGACACTTACGGGATGTGCAAAAATTTTGCACCAAACTGTACAGGAGCATAATCTTCCTCCAGACACTATTGCTCTGGCCCACCAAATGGTGCAGGGCCTGGTTTATGTTGCAACGCCACGTTAGATGCGGCCCCTTATTACTCAGGGCCTCTGTCTTGGCGGTGGTATTGCGTTGTCTGATCTGGTTGAAATGCTTGTCTGCTGACCTAGCTTCTAAAAAGCCTCTGACGGATCTACCATTTAAGCTTTTCGGTGTAGGCTTTTCGGTGCTGCGCTGGATGACATCATCAAGGATGTCACGGGAGGTAAAAGCACTTTTCTTCCTCAGGCTAGCAAGGGTAAGGAGGCCGCCGTAAGCAGGGTCCTTCCTTTCCAGCCAAAAAGGGGGTTTTTCTTCAGTCTACAGGGAGGTCCTCCCAGACTGACAGCGGTGCGGCTGGTGGACACAAGCGCCCCTGGGTGCATAAGCCAAACAAGCCGGCTCCCAAGCCCGCCTCCGCATGAAGTCTTGCCCCCACCCGACTCTGGGGTAGGGGGGACGACTTTGTAGGTTCACGGATCGGTGGACCTCCCGGATCTCCTACCGGTGGGTGTGTGAGGTGATCACCTCAGGTTACAGGATAGGTTTCCGTTCCTGGTCCCAGACAGATTCTAACCTCGAATCTTCCTCTCCTTCCTGCCCGTCGGGCAGCCCTATGGGGCCTATTCAGGATTGCTTCGGTCCGGAGTGATTGTGCCGGTTCCGTCACAGGAGAGGTTTCAGGGATTCTACTTGAATTAGTTTGTCGTCCCAGTAAAGGGACGGGGTTCGGCCTATCTTGGACCTCCAGGTCCTGAATGCCTTCGTGTAGGTGCAAAAGTTCCACATGAAATCCATTCGCACGGTGATCAGTACACTCTGTCAAGGGGATTTCCTGGCGACCTTGGACATCAAGGACGCCTACTTGCATGTTCTGATCTGCGCAAGTCACCAGAAGTTTCTGCGCTTGTGATCGGCGAAGTCCACTATCAATTTGTGGCTCTTCCTTTCGGCCTAGCCTCGGCACAGAGGGTGTTCACCGAGGTGCTTGTGTCGGTTCTAGCTTGCTGAGACAGCGAGGCATTGCTGTCGTGGGCTATCTGGACGATCTTCTTCTCAGAGCAGGGAATGGCTCAGAATTAGATGACAGTGTGACTATCGTCAGTCAGACCCTCAGGGACTTCGGGTGGCTCCTAAACATTCAGGAGTCAGTCCTGGTCCCGACTCAAGGTCTGGAGTATCTCGGTCTGATTCTGGACTCCTTAGAGGCAAAGGTATTTCTACCTCCGGGGAAGCTACTTACACTTCAGTCTGCAGTGCGGGTGCTGACATCCCAAGAAATGGTCATCAATCCGTTTTTGCATGGAAGTCCTGGGACTCATGGTGACCTCCTTCGAGGCCATTCTGTATGACCAATCACACACCAGGGCATTGCAGAAGGAGATCTTGTTCCCTTGGGACAAATCCCCGTTGTCTTTGGATTTTCCGATCCAGGTGAGTCTGGGGAGTCCTGTTGGCCCAAGGGCGGGGAGTCCTGTTGGCCCAAGGGCTTGGACTCCGGACAAAGCCCGTTTGCCAATCAATGTTCTGGAAATACGGGCCATCAGACTGTGCCTCTCCTCGTGGTCTGAGAGATTGCAGGATCGCTGCATTAGGATCCAGTCATACAAAGTCACGGCGGTGGCGTATGTCGACCATCAAGGGGGGACTCGGTGCTCAGCTGCGGCTTCCGAGGTCCCCCGTACCCTGAAGTGGGCTAAAAGAAGCGTGCTGGCTCTGTTGGCCGTTCACATTCCGGGCATAGAACTGGCGGACTATTTGAGTCGCCAGGCGTTGGACCAGGGAGAGTGGTCCTTGCACCCGGAGGTGTGACGGATCTCCGATACCCCAGGTGGGCACATCCGCCAGACCTGAGTCTCCTGTCCTCCAAACGCATCCGCAGCCTGCAGATTCGCCATAACCAGCCCTTAACCCCTCAATCACGAGACAATCCACACAGGTGTTGAGGGTTAAACATGCAGAGCATCAACCGTTTATTAAATCCAAAACATACACTTTTACACACAGTTAGGGACACTCCCCTTAGCCTTGTCATAGGGGGGGTAGGGGACAAGGAAGAACCAATAGGAACTGAACTTTGAAACAGAGACTACAGTTAAACATAAAGGGATTATGGTAAGCAGGCAGCCCTTCAATACACATCCCCTGCGGAGAGATGTCTGCGGTCCAGACCATTGTCTATGTGCCATGAACCAACACAATTAAACACAGCAACAAGAGGGGGGGGGGCGGATGGGGGATAAGGGATGTAGCATTACATTATCTCATTGCCAGCTTTCCCCAAGTCTCTGTCTCTTCTGGGCCATAATCTGTGGGTAAGCGGCCAGCCCACAGTCCCTTCCAAAACACACAGTGACAGTGGGTTCTGTCACAGGAGGTATTTCAACTCCTTTGCCACACAGACGGTGGGGCACGCCGGAGGTGGACCCGATGGCCTCTCGACTCAATAGTTGTCGAGGTTTGTGGCCAGATCCAGGGATCCTTGGACGGATGCCTCAGAGGCGTTAGTGGCCCATGGGGTCATTATCACCTGATATACGTTTATCCTCCGCTGCAGTTGCTCCCTCGCCTGCTGCGCAGGGTGGCGACCGAGGGAATTCCGGTGATCTTCATTGCTCCGGATTGGCCTCGGCTTCACTGGTACGCCGATCTGGTACGTCTCGTCGCGGCCGTTCCCTGGCGGTTGCCAATAAGGGAGGACTTTCTGTCTCAAATTCCTATATTTCATCCCGCCTTTACAGTCTCTGGCCTTAACGGCATGGCTGTTGAAAGCCAGGTGTTGAGAGACCGAGGTCTCTCGGACTCGGTCATTTCGTCCATTTTAAGGGCACGGAAGTCTTCCTCCAGAATGATCTATCTCTGTACCTGGAAAGCTTACATCGCCATGTGCGAAGAGCTGGACTGACGTCCTCGGACAAATTCCGTCCCTAGAATCCTGCTTTTCCTGCAGCATGAAGTGGCCCAAAGGCTCGCTTTGAGTATCATTCAGGGTCAGATTTCCGCCTTGGCCGTCTTCTTTCGGCGACCACTAGCGGGTCATTCCTTGGTTAGCACCCTTGTGCAGGGGGTTCGCCATGTGCTCCCTCTTGTCAAGTCTCCTCTCCCCTCGTGGGATCAGAATTGGTACTCTCGGTTCTCCAGGAACCTCCTTTTGAGAATATCAGGGATAATCCCCTCTTGACTTTGTCTCAGAAGGTGGCCCTTTTAGTGGCAATCACTTCTGTTAGACGAGTGTCTGAGTTGGCGACCTTGTACTGCAAGTCGCCATATTTAGTCATCCATAAGGATAAGGCGGTGTTGCATCCGCGACTTTCTCTTTTGTCAAGGGTGATCTCGACCTTTCACCTAAATGAGGACACTGTCCTCCCGTCCTTGTGTCCTCACCCATCGCATCCCAGAGAGTATGCGCGGCACACTTTGAATGTGGTACGAGCCTTGCGGGTGTGCCTGTCTGCTACTGCTTCTATTCGAAAGTCTGACTCTCTGTTTGACTGTCTCTGGTCAGAAACAGGGCCAAGCGGCTTCGTCTGCCACCATTTCTAGGTGGATCGGACGCACCGTCTTTCAAGCCTATGCTCTCATGGGGCGGGTGCCTCCCTTTCCGGTTACGGCACATCCCACCAGGGCAATTGGTGCTTCCTGGGTTTTCCGACTTCAAGCGTCGGTTGCACAAGTGTGCAAGGCGGCGACCTGGTCGTCTGTTCATACCTTTTTATAAGTTTTATAGGGTTGATGTGGCTGCATCTCCGGATGCTTCCTTCGGCCGCAAGGTGTTGCAGGCCGCTGTTTAAAGTGGCAACTCCTCCGTTGAGGAGCTCTGCCTTGTTTGGAGTGAAGTTTTTTGGTTTTTCCATTTATACTGCTCCCATCCCTCTTGACACTGCTTTGGGACATCCCACACGTTCAGTGATTAAGAGCCGCCGTGTCGGTCCATGGATAAGAGAAAATAGGATTTTTGTACTCACCGTAAAATCCATTTCTCTGACATCCATGGACCGACACGGCACCCACCCTTCCTTTTAAGTTTGTACTGCTTTGTTACGAACTGAGGTCTGCTAGCTGCAGGTGGGAGGGTAATGTCCGGAGGGACCGCCCCCCTGGGCGGGGCTGTCCAGCTCTGGTTTGTTCTAGAATGTTTTAACATTCTGCCTAGGTCTTTTCCTGCAAGCAGGGACATATACCCACACGTTCAGTGATTAAGAGCCGCCGTGTCGGTCCATGGATGTCAGAGAAATGGATTTTACGGTGAGTACAAAAATCCTATTTTTTCCTTCCTTTCTGGCTTCTACGCATGTGGACGTTGTACAGCTTGTAAACACTCTAAGTGTAATGTTAAAAAGCGAAAGGAATTCCTTGCCACGGCCACCAACAGACAATATAAGATTGGCCAATTAATCACGTGTACCACTGTTGGTGTTGTTTACATGCTCGAATGTGAATGTGGTCTCCAATATATTGGGAGGACCTCTAGACCACTTCACGTTCGTTTGGGATAGCATGTGAACAACATCAAAAGGGGATTAAAGACGCATAATGTATCAAGGCATTTCAAATTAATGCATAATCAAAGCCCTAAGGGGTTAAAATTTTGGGGCATTGAAAGGGTTAATAAGCATTGGAGAGGTGGTAGCTTTATACGTCAACTAAGCCGCAGGGAATCTCATTGGATCCATGAGACAAAAGTTTTAGTACCTGCCGGCTTAAATGTTGACTTTGACGTAAACTGTTTTATTTCTGATCGATTAGTTTTTAGTGTCGTCTGTATCCTGTGATTTTATATATATATATATATATATATATATATATATATATATATATATATATATATTGTGGTAGTGTGGTACCCCACCAGTGTATGAATACAGGATTCTCAACCAGGCAGGTTGAGGGGCTCCAGGGTATTTGCTTGTTTGGGAGGAAACTGGCTTTTCAGTTTCCTCATGATTTACTAAAATCCACTTTGGGACCCAGAGCTTGGGGATTTCTTAGAGATCCGGGTGGGATGAAATCCCCAGTCCTGGATCCGGGTTTTGAGACTCAACTGCACACTGATTGTTCAGGTGTGTGTGGGCCTGATAGTAGAATCAGGACCAGCATTCTGGGCCCCACCCTCCCGACGAGTGCAGGTGTGCACTGGGGAAGCCATAGAGTGCAGGTGTGCACTGGGGAAGCCATAGAGTGCAAGTGTGCACTGGAGAAGTCAGAGAGTGCTTGTGTGCACAGTGGAAGCCAGAGACCCAGGTCTGAGGGTCAGAGCAGCAAGGGGCTGCTATCCAAATGGATGGTGTTGCAGATGGAATAGTCTATAGGAGACAGACAAGAGCCTGAAGTGGAAGGCCTGAGCAGCACTGCTGTATGTATAAGCCAGGAGGCTGAATGTCATTTTGTTGTTGAAAAGGAGTACTGAAACCCCTGCGAGGGAAAACCTTTTGATTTTGTTTTGAACTTCTTTTAATAAAAATGGGCAAACAACCCTTAAAAAGAAGAACCAGCGAGTGGCGGTGTCCTTCAAGCTCTACACTTGATGCTAGTCCTTCACAAGTGGTGGAGAATGCGGGCACCGCCACTCGCTGGTTCTTCTTTTTAAGGGTTGTTTGCCCATTTTTATTAAAAGAAGTTCAAAACGCAATCAAAAGGTTTTCCCTCGCAGGGGTTTCAGTACTCCTTTTCAACAACAAAATGACATTCAGCCTTCTGGCTTATACATACAGCAGTGCTGCTCAGGCCTTCCACTTCAGGCTCTTGTCTGTCTCCTATAGACTATTCCATCTGCAACACCATCCATTTGGATAGCAGCCCCTTGCTGCTCTGACCCTCAGACCTGGGTCTCTGGCTTCCACTGTGCACACAAGCACTCTCTGACTTCTCCAGTGCACACTTGCACTCTATGGCTTCCCCAGTGCACACCTGCACTCGTCGGGAGGGTGGGGCCCAGAATGCTGGTCCTGATTCTACTATCAGGCCCACACACACCTGAACAATCAGTGTGCAGTTGAGTCTCAAAACCCGGATCCATTTCTGCTGCTATGGTCCAAGGTAGTACTGGTCAGTTGTCGGTGAAGGGTGTGTATGCTGTAACAGTGGAAGAATCACATGAGAGGGAAGGGCCAAGTGTGGACCAGAAAGCAGCAGAAATCCTGACCGGGGCTCAACCGAAGGTGGTTAAAAAGACTGGGGTCCCCAGTCCGATGTTTGGTTTAGGTGACAAACCTAATAAGGTCCCAGAGACAGGGAAACGGATAAGAAGTGCGGTAAAAATGGTATGTGGATCAGACAAGAGCTTGTCTGTTCAGGTGGATAAAAATACAGATGGCATCAGAACAGGTCAAGTGGTAGGACAGCTGCCTGCAGAGTGGGTGAACCCAGGGGAGGTGACGTCCTGTGAGGTTCCCGTGGGTAATGACGGCCCTCCATTATGTGTGCCCTCTGCAGACGCTGCCCTAGCAAATGCTGAAAAAAAAAGGCATTGGTGATCTGTGCAACGTTGAGAGGTGTAATGTTGGTTTGAATATGTCTGTCAATGATGAACCAAATAGTTTGTTAAAGGTATGTGGTAGTGTGGTACCCCACCAGTGTATGAATACAGGATTCTCAACCAGGCAGGTTGAGGGGCTCCAGGGTATTTGCTTGTTTGGGAGGAAACTGGCTTTTCAGTTTCCTCATGATTTACTAAAATCCACTTTGGGACCCGGAGCTTGGGGATTTCTTAGAGATCCGGGTGGGATGAAATCCCCAGTCCTGGATCCGGGTTTTGAGACTCAACTGCACACTGATTGTTCAGGTGTGTGTGGGCCTGATAGTAGAATCAGGACCAGCATTCTGGGCCCCACCCTCCCGACGAGTGCAGGTGTGCACTGGGGAAGCCATAGAGTGCAAGTGTGCACTGGAGAAGTCAGAGAGTGCTTGTGTGCACAGTGGAAGCCAGAGACCCAGGTCTGAGGGTCAGAGCAGCAAGGGGCTGCTATCCAAATGGATGGTGTTGCAGATGGAATAGTCTATAGGAGACAGACAAGAGCCTGAAGTGGAAGGCCTGAGCAGCACTGCTGTATGTATAAGCCAGGAGGCTGAATGTCATTTTGTTGTTGAAAAGGAGTACTGAAACCCCTGCGAGGGAAAACCTTTTGATTTTGTTTTGAACTTCTTTTAATAAAAATGGGCAAACAACCCTTAAAAAGAAGAACCAGCGAGTGGCGGTGTCCTTCAAGCTCTACACTTGATGCTAGTCCTTCACAATATATATATATATATATATATATATATATATATATATATTATAGTTTTTATATTATTGCTGTGTTTATGTTGTCCTCGTGTGCTCTAGGGGTGTCAGCTGTGACGCGGGTGTTTTTTACACGTTTTTTAGTTCCTTGTGGGAACTTTCATTTTATTATATATGTTTTTAAAATTGATGTCCTTTTAAATAATTGGTATGTTGTTTACCTTTATCAGGCTGTTTCTATTAGAATACATTGCCTTCCCCTTGTCTTCCGGCCTCTGCATACCTGGTTGTTTGGTTGCCATGGAGCGGCATTGTTTACCTCTCCTCGATTGGCCGGACGTCAGCTTCCTTTCAGTATGAATAGCGGGTGATTCACGTCGTCGCGTCACCGCTGATGAAGTCCCGCCACCTGGGACGTAACGCGTACGGAACGACTTGATTCTGCGCGACGTCACCCGCGTCTCATGCTGACACTCGTTGGATACACATAGACATGCTGCATATCCTCCGCACTGAGGCACAGTGCCATTTTTATCTGGCTTCCTGGAACTGGCCTCCTGGATTATTTGATGTAAGACTGACCAGCGCTCTGATTTCATCTTTTCAACCTGGTGTATATTCACTACAGTGATTCTGATGTTTTCTATCCCAGAGAGGGAACTGCTTAAGTGACTTGCTGAGGTGAGCTGCTAACCATTACTAGTGGTGGAGGTCGTCACACAAGTCACTTTTAAAGAATCTAGAGGTCACCTCATTGGACACTGATTGGTGTTTTTAATAGTGAAGATTTTTTGGACTGTCTCTATCTTTTAAGTCTTTAAATATTTTGTCTATTATATGTTTGCGCTGCATTGCTTTGTTATAGTTTCTTATGGGGATTTGATATTTTGAACCTCAGGGTTTCAGCTGCTGTTTTGTTAGGGTTATTTGCGCTGGTTGATTTTGTTTTCATTTAGGTTTCAAACTAGAAGGAATGTACAAAAATCAAGACGCCTGCAAAAGCTGGCCCTCTAAGAATGGTAAAAGCAGCTCTTCTAATGTCTATCGCAGAGGACGTTCCGCTGTACACAGAAGATCATTTCATTCTCTTTTTATAGTACACCTGAAAGGGTCATTGAATTGCTTTGTGGATTAGCTAAACAGAAAAAAAACTGAAACAACCAGAATGGCTATTGAATCGCCACATTTTTCAAACGATAGTGGCAAAGTGGGGGAAAACCAAACATAGACCTGTTTAAATTTGAAACCAACGCCAAAATAACTAGAGAGGTTCTACTCTCTAGCAAAAGAACAATGGTATCCAGTTGGCTTATGCCCTCCCCCTCTTTAATTAATTTTATTATTTTTCCAAAGCTTTTTAGAAATTGCAAACAGGCAGGGCCAGAGTAATATTGATCGCCCCCTTTTGGCCACAGAGGACATGGTTTGGCTTCCATATTTTTTTAATCAAAGACCGATACTGCACCCCAAAGTTAATTTAACTAAGGCTGACAGCTTGGTGCATAAACAGAAACTTTGAAGGCACAACATCTGTCAGAGAAAGTGATTGACACTATTCTGTCAAGTATAAAGTCACAAATGCCATCTGTAAATGCTGCGAACATTTAATTTGTAGCTGTCTAGGAATAATGAGGATCCTCATAGCATATTGGCCTATGTCCTAGAATTCCTACAGGAAGGAGCAGAAAACACCATAAATACAAAAAAAATGCAAGTAGCTGCCCTTTCTTCTTTAGATTTAGGACTAGCTGAAGATTCTGCTATTAAAATATTTCCATGGTGGCATTTAGAAGTGGTCCTTAATCACTTGAGTATTAGCCTATAATACCTCTTCATTACCAGGCTATTTTTCAGTTTTCAGGTCTCATTTTCAGGACGCATAGCATACTAGCTCACTATGAATTACTTACCTTACATCGAACCCCCCTCTGGTCGGCGACATCTCTCCCAGAGGGACTTCCGGGTATAGCGGGCTCCGGGGCTGTAATTAGCCAGAGCCGCGATGACGTCACTCCCACGCATGCTTGCGGGAGCCGCCAGTAATGGCACACTGGCTGAAGCAGCGGCACATACGTGCCTACGTGCCATTGCTTTAGTGCGCATGTGCCGATGACATCGGCACATGCAGGGGACAGGGGATTTCTCCTAAACCGTGTAGGTTTAGGAGATATCTTGGGTAGCTACAGGTAAGCCTTATTTTATAGGCTTACCTGTAGTATAAAGTGGTTGTAAAGGATTTACAGCCAATTTAAATGTACAGGTCATACAGAGAGGAAATAAAGGGGTTAACGTACTGGTCACATACAGTGGGACAGGATGTACGTGAAGGGGTTAATCAGATGGGCAGGATAAGGGTGGTGAGGAGGTTAATTTACAGGTTCATGGGGGGCAGTATTGGGTATGGTATGTGTTGGCGAGGAGGGAGTGGGCAGCAAAGGGTTAAAAAGATCCCTGTGACACTGCAACAGAATGAATCACGGTAATCTAATATGTTCATTCTGTGCTTATTCATGAGTACTTCTTTCTCCTTCCCCAGTTGTAACTGGAAGGGGAGGGATCAGTGCTGTAAATAGTATCATGTGGTTGCTGGGCCTCTGTGTTCCCAACTGTCCTAATGATGGCACTGGGTAACCAAAAAAGAGCCACTGATCCACTGTTGAAAAATGTACATTGATACCTAAGTGGTTAAAACACCTCAGCAACTTCCTTTTTAAACCCATAAATCACATTCTGACAGAAACCTTATTTATTTATTACAGGTACTTCTATAGCGCCATCAATTTAAGCAGAGCTTCACATATATATTGTACATTAGAGGTTGACCAATATGGGTTTTCCTCTGGCCGATGCCGATATTTATACATCGGGATGGCCGGTATTTTAGGCCAATTTTATTTTTTTGGGAAGGTGGCACTAGATGGCACTGGCAGGTGGCACTGGCAGGTTTCACACTGAGCTGATATAGTGTACCCATCCCATTGGCTTGTGTTTGATAGCTGCTGGGTCCCGCCCACCTCCAACATCAACGATGAATTTTGACAGCTAGTCTCTCTGCATTCAGTTACATATGTCAGTTATACACATGTCAAGTGCCGCTTTGCGAATGGAGTGTGGGGAAGGGAGGGAGGAGTAACACTTGTGAGTCGACGGGGCACAGTGAGGTCAGTGTTAATTGGCCTGAATTTGCATAATAATCGGCCGATGCCGATCTCTTAAAGGCCAAATATCGGCCGATATTTCGGTCGACCTCTATTGTACATTCACACCAGCCCCTGCCCATTACTCTAAAAATGTTTTGTTAGTGGCCCAACCTCCACCAGCAGAGTGAGATGCAGGCCTTGTTCATTGCATCTTCTGTCTTTTCAGTATTTTAAGACCAAATGATTCTTAAAGTAGAGCAATGGTTTCTGCCTAAAGTAGCTACCCATTGTCGCAGAATACAAGGCATTGTCATATACAGTAGTTTAAAATGTTTTACCTTTGTTCATTCTAAAACCTTCTGTGTGCAGCAGCCCTCCTAATATCTGCATCCCATCTCAATCCAGCAATGTGCATTAGAGCAGTGGGTCTCCTGGGTCTCTGCCTTTTTGATTGGCTGAGACCGCAGCGGGAGCCAGTCATTCCCGCTACTGTCAGTCAGCCAGCGAGTCAATGAGGAGAGCGTGAGGGTGGGGCCAAGCCACACTTTGTGTGTGAATGGACACACAGAGCAGTTACTCGGGTAATTTCCTAGCAAGCTGCTTGCTATGGGGGCACTTGGCAGGAGGGAAGGGCCAGCAGTGCTGACGGGGGACCCAAGAAGAGGAGGATTGGGGCTGCTCTGCAAAAGTATAACATATTTGTTATTTGAAGAAAAATCTGCCTTTTAATATCACTTTAAATATTTTTTAACCACAGTTATGCAAATTTTAATACCTGCAGGAAACATTACGTAATCTTTTGGACCAGACCCCATCTACCTTTGCTGCTGATCTCGGCTGCCTGAACAAAAAATATGAAGAACTATTCCACAAGTGGATATTACAGCTGCAGTAAGTTCTCAAGTGTGCATACCCATATTCATAACCAGGGGTACTTTTGTATCTTTTGACCTGTGAAGTGTTTTGTTTTTTTTCTCCCACTTGGTTATGACTGCCTTGCTCATAATGTGGCTGTCCATTTCTTCCTGCCCCTGAATGTAAAGGACACAGTATCATGAGGGTTTTAGCAATATAGCTTATCCAATTGATCACTGTAAAATGAAAGTTAATCTGTTGGTAAAAGCCCAGTCTCAGGAAGTACAGTGGGTACGGAAAGTATTCAGACCCCCTTAAATTTTTCACTCTGTTATATTGCCATTTGCTAAAATCATTTAAGTTAATTTTTTTCCCCTCATTAATATTCACACATCACATCACCCCATATTGACAGAAAAACACTTTTTATTAAGTGCAGATTTATTTAAAAAGAAAAACTGAAATATCACTTGGCCTTAAGTATTCAGACCCTCTGCTGTGACTTTTATAAATTTAACTCAGGTGCTGTCCATTTCTTCTGATCATCCTTGAGATGGTTCTACACCTTCATTTGAGTCCAGCTGTGTTTGATTATACAGATTGGACTTGATTAGGAAAGCCACACAACTGTCTATATAAGACCTTACAGCTCACAGTGCATGTCAGAGCAAATGAGAATCATGAGGTCAAAGAAACTGCCTGAAGAGCTCAGAGACAGAATTGTGGCAAGGCACAGATCTGGCCATGGTTACAAAAAAAATTCTGCTGCACTTAAGGTTCCTAAGAGCACAGTGGCCTCCATAATCCTTAAATGGAAGACCAGAACCCTTCCTAAAGCTAGCCATACAGCCAAACAGCTATCGGGGGAGAAGAGCCTTGGTGTGAGAGGTAAAGAAGAACCCAAAGATCACTGTGGCTGAGCTCCAGAGATGCAGTCGGGAGATGGGAGAAATTTGTAGAAAGTCAACCATCACTGCAGCCCTCCACCAGTTGGGGTTTTATGGCAGAGTGGCCCGATGGAAGCCTCTCCTCAGTGCAAAACACATGAAAGCCCGCATGGAGTTTGCTAAAAAAAAACCCTGAAGGACTCCAAGATGGTGAGAAATAAGATTCTCTGGTGTGATGAGACCAAGATGGAACTTTTTTCTAAGCGGTATGTGTGTAGAAAACCAGGCACTGCTCATCGCCTTTCCAATACAGTCCCAAAAGTGTAGCATGGTGGTGGCAGCATCATGCTGTGGGGGTGTTTTTCAGCTGCAGGGACAGGACGACTGGTTGCAATTGAGGGAAAGATGAATGCGGCCAAGTACAGGGATATCCTGGACAAAAACTTTCTCCAGAGTGCTCAGGACCTCAGACTGGGCCGAAGGTTTACCTTCCAACAGGACAATGACCCTAAGCACACAGTTAAAATAACGAAGGAGTGGCTTCACAAAAACTCTGTGACTTCTTGAATGGCCCAGCCAGAGCCCCGACTTAAACCCAATTAAGCATCTCTGGAGAGACCTAAAAATGTCTGTCCACCAACGTTTACCATCCAACCTGCCAGAACTGGAGAGGATCTGCAAGGAGGAATGGCAGAGGATCCCCAAATCCAGGTGTGAAAAACTTGTTGAATCTTTCTCAAAAAGACTCATGGCTGTATTAGATCAAAAGGGTGCTTCTGCTAAATACTGAGCAAAGGGTCTGACTACTTAGGACCATGTGATATTTCAGTTTTTCTTTTTTAATAAATCTGCAAAAATGTCAACAATTCTGTGTTTTTATGTCAATATGGGGTGCTGTGTGTACATTAATGAGGAAAAAAATGAACTTAAAAATGTTTTTAGCAAATGGCTGCAATTTAACAAAGAGTGAAAAATTTAAGGGGGTCTGAATACTTTCCGTACCCACTGTATATAGGGAGTGTGTGCCCATGCAATTTGTAGATGCACATTTCAGCACATGGTACCGTGGGTGTGTATTCTCAACAGACACAGGTGTGGGTAGGGCTGCTCACACTTCTAGACATTGATTTGGGAATACCATAAAATCATGCTGTAGTTATAAGCCTTTTGGTCTTTAATGGAAGCAGGTTTGTCTGTTAAGTGAGTTCTTTGTGTTTTCTTACCAGCCTTGGTTTCAATATCATCCTGTTTGGTTTGGGCTCCAAGAGGAACCTTATGGAGAAGTTTAGAACATCCATGCTACAGGATTCTCTCCACCTTGTCATCAATGGATTCTTTCCAGGCATTACAATAAAATCAGTAAGGGTCCATCTTCAATAACCAATTCTTGTATTTGTTGCAGTTTGTTTTATTTGTGAATTTTATGTGCCTTGTTTTAAAGTTTGTTGAAGTTGACCATTATCTGTTAAACCCACATTTCTAGATTTTCTGGCTAAGTGGCGCTTTATCATTTTTGTCCAAAAAGATCTTTAAAAAAGTTTTCTTCAGAACAGATCAACTAATTTGCAATTTAGCAGACCTTGAATCATACTCCGAGATTTAATCCGCTTTGGTGAAAGCAGGATTGTTTTCTCTTATCATCCATGGACTGACACGGCGTCTCTTATTCACTGTACACGTGGGTTATGTCCCTGCTTGCAGGAGAAGACCTAGGCAGAATGTGCGATGTTATACATACATTCTAAAAGCCAGAGTTGAACAGCCCCGCCCATGGGGGCGGTCCCTCCGGACATAACCCACCCCCTACAGTCAGCAGACCTCCAGTTTTTTTTCTGCCTAGCAGAAGGAGAAGATGTGGCTCTCTCAGGAGCCAGTCTCCTGGAAGATTTTACTTTTAATTTTTATTCCTTTGGGAATTTTATTTTATTTTTGAGACCTTCAATCAACTGTCGGCTGGGCAACAGGTTGGGTACACTGGTATCCTCGTAGTCTTCCCTGTCCGACCATCGAGCGTGCTGATCCTCGCCTTGTGTGCGTGAGACTCGGTTCACGACATACTCCAGGGGTGGCCGGGTTGCTTTCATGCTCCCGCGGTCTTCTCAAGATTGAACAGTACCTGACGGACTGTATCTCTCGCGGTGGACCGGGTCGACAGCTACGCAGTACTACTTTGTGATAGGTCTGTCAGAAACACACCAGTGGGTCCCTCAGGGGACGGATAAGTAGTCTCTCCTGCCTGCAGGTGAGTACAAAATGCTGTGTGTGTTTCTCTGTGGGGTATTTTTCCTGTCTCCCCCTGTGTTTTATTGTCACTCTCTGTCACCATTGCTGGCGCTGTGCTGTGGGGGGTGCCTGGGGGGGTCATACTATCCCGGGGGGGGGGGGCTCATGCTGGTCTGCATATCGCTGGGGGCCTTTTGTGTGATTTTGTGGCCCGGGCACTGTTTGGAGCTGTGTGTGTGCTGTTTATCTATTTTTTTTAACTTTTAACTGCACATGGCGGCCATTTTGCCGCGGATCGCCTCAGTGAAGTGCGGCGGCCATTTTCTTGTAGCCCGCGCGCTTTTCAGCACTAGTTTGGCCTCTATCGCAGCTGTAACAGCGCAAATCTCGTCACAGCTCACTCTCGCTGACACAGAGCGGTACAGACAGCGTATCTGAGCGGTCCTGGTCTGGTGAGTCCCCTGGGCGCCCCCTCCTCAGTCAGCACAGCCTGTGGGTGGACTTTTTTATCTGAGGAGTCTCAGAGAGGGGCAATTTGGAGTTGGTGTCACAGCTTCCCCTTACATGTTTGAGGCAACAGGCAGTGCTCCAGCACCTGCGGTCCCTATGGACCAGTTGTCGGCAGTCCTGGAATCCTTTCTGACCAGGAGGGAAGCGGTGTGCGAGCGCAAGGGAGCAAAAAAGCCCGTCTCCCCACTTTATTTTCATTAAAAAAAGGGGGGGGGTCTGCGCTGATTCGGATATGGGCCTAGCCACTACCGCTCAGGACCCTAGCTCTGAATATTTTGATGATTTTGAACAGGAAATTCCTTGCGAGGAAGACTCCAGTTCTGAGTCCGTAAATGACAGGGTGCTTGTTAGTGAACTCATTGCTGTGGTGAGGGACACTCTCAAGCTGAATGCTGCGGATGCAGAACCTCAGGCGGACAGTCTTCTTTGGTTTTTTTAAGGCCGGGCCTTCTAAAAAGGTTTTTCCATATGTACCTTTCTTTGACCAGCTCATTGATAAGGTCTGGGAAAAAGCCGCAGAAGACTTTTTTAGGGTCCCGCGGCGTTTGTCTATCAGATACCCCTTTGAAGATGCCCTACTTAAAACGTGGGCTTCTTCCCCAGTGGTCGACCCTCCAGTCGCCCGCTTGAACAAGGCCACCACTCTCCCGATAGAGGGGACACCTGCATTTGAAGGACCCCACTGACAGGAGGTCAGAAGTGGCGAGCAGAGCCATGTTTGCCTTGTTGCGGTCCGCCCTACGGCCTGTGGTAGCGGCGACCCTTGTGTCTCAGACACCTACGGGATGGGCAAAATTTTTGCACCAAACTGTACAGGAGCATAATTTTCCTCCAGACACTATTGCTCTGGCCCACCAAATGGTGCAGGGCCTGGTTTATGTGTGCGACGCCACGTTAGACGTGGCCCCTTAGTATCCAGGGCCTCTGTCTTGGCGGTGGTATTGCGTCGTCTTATCTGGTTGAAATGCTGGTCTGCTGACCTAGCCTCTAAGAAGCTTCTGACGGATCTACGGTTTAAAGGTGGTAGGCTTTTCGTTGCTGCGCTGGATGACATCATCAAGGATGTCACGGGAGGTAAAAGCACTATTCTTCCTCAGACTAGCAAGGGTAAGGAGGCCCGCCGTAAGCAGGGTCCTTCCTTTCCAGCGAAAAAGGTTTTTTTTTTCGTCGGTCAGAGTCCACGGGTCTCCCAGACTGACAGCAGTGCGGCTGGTGGACACATGCGTCCCTGGGTGCGTAAGCCAAACAAGCCGGCTCCCAAGCCCGCCTCCGTGTGAAGTCTTGCCCCCACCCGACCCTGGGGTGGGGGGACGACTTTGCAGGTTCACGGATCGGTGGACCTCCCGGATCTCCTACCGGTGGGTGTGCGAGGTGGTCACCTCAGGTTACAGGATAGAGTTCCGTTCCTGGTCGCAGACAGATTCTTCCCTTGAATCTTCCTCTCCTTCCTGCCCGTCGGGCAGCCCTATGGGGGCTGTTCAGGATTTGATCAGGTCCGGAGTGATTGTGCCGGTTCCGTCACAGGAGAGGTTTCAGGGATTCTACTCAAATCCGTTTGTCGTCCCAAAAAAGGACGGGGTTCGGCCTATCCTGGACATAAAGGCCCTGAATGCCTTCGTGAAGGTGCAAAAATTCTGCATGGAATCCATTCGCATGGTGATCGATACTCCGTCAAGGGGATTTTCTGGCGGCCTTGGACACCAAGGACGCCTACTTGCATGTTCCGATCTGCGCAAGTCACCAGAAGTTTCTGCGCTTGCGATCGGCGAAGTCCACTATCAATTTGTGGCTCTTCCTTCGGCCTAGCCTCAGCACCGAGGATGTTCACCAAGGTGCTTGCGCCGGTTCTAGCTTTGCTGAGACGGCGAGGCATCGCTGTCATGGGCTATCTGGACGATCTTCTTCTAAGAGCAGAAAGTAGCTCAGAATTAGAAGACAGTGTGACTATCGTCAGTCGGACCCTCAGGGACTTTGGGTGGCTCCTGAACATTTCAGGGGCCAGTCCTGGTCCCGACTCAGCGTCTGGAGTATCTAGGTCTGATTCTGGATTCCTTGGAGGCCAAGGTATTCCTACCTCCGGGGAAGTTACTGACACTTCAGTCTGCAGTGCGGGTGCTGACATCCCGAAACTGGTCGTCAATCCGTTTTTGCATGAGAGTCCTGGGACTCATGGTGGCCTCCTTCGAGGCCGTTCCGTATGCCCAATCACACACCAGGGCATTGCAGAATGAGATCTTGCTCACTTGGGACAAATCCCCGTTGTCTTTGGATCTTCCGATCCAGGTGAGTCACCTGGTCAGGGCGTCCCTGACATGGTGGTTGGGGTCCTTGGCTCTTCGGTCCGGGAAGTCGTTCCTCCCCATCCAATGGGCGGTGTTCACGACAGACGCCAGCCTGATGGGCTGGGGTGGAGTCTGGGGAGTCCTGTCGGCCCGAGGGCTTTGGACTCCGGACGAAGCCCGTTTACCGATTTAATGTTCTGGAAATACGGGCCATCAGACTGTGCCTCTCCTCGTGGTCTTAGGGATTACAGGATCACTCCATTAGGATCCAGTCGGACAACGTCACGGCGGTGGCGTATGTCAACCATCAAAGGATGCACTCTGAGCTCGGCTGCGGCTTCCGAGGTCGCCCGTTCCCTGAAGTGGGCTAAAAGAAGCGTGCCGGCTCTGTCGGCCGTTTTACATTCCGGGCATAGACAATTGTCAGGCTGACTATTTGAGTCGCCAGACGCTGGACCAGGGAGAGTGGTCCTTGCACCCGGAGGTATTTCAACTCCTTTGCCGACGGTGGGGCACGCCGGATGTGGACCTGATGGCCTCTCGACTCAATCGCAAGGTGTCGAGGTTAGTGGCCCCATGGAGTCATTATTATCACCCGATATACGTTTATCCTCCCTCGCCTACTGCGCAGGGTGGCGACCGAGGGAATTCTGGTGATCCTCATTGCTCTGGATTGGCCTCAGCGTCACTGGTACGCCGATCTGATACGTCTCGTCACGGACGTTCCCTGGCGGTTGCCAATAAGGGAGGACCTTCTGTCTCAAGGTCCTATATTTCATCCTGCTTTACAGTCTCTGGCTTTAACGGCATGGCTGTTGAAAGACCGAGGTCTCTCGGACTCGGTCATTTCGACCATGTTAAGGGCACGTTAGTCTTCCTCCAGAATGATCTATCACCGTACCTGGAAAGCTTACATCGCCATGTGCGAAGAGCTGGACTGGCGTCCTCGGACATATTCCGTCCCTAGAATCCTGCGTTTTCTGCAGCGTGGAGTGACCCAAAAGCTTGCTTTGAGTACCATTAAGGGTCAGATTTCGGCCTTGGCCATCTTTTTTCAGCGACCACTAGCGGGTCATTCCTTGGTTAGCACCTTTTGTGCAGGGGGTTCGCCATGTGCTCCCTCCTGTCGAGCCTCCTCTCCCCCCCCCCCTCGTGGGATCTGAATTGGTGCTCTCGGTTCTCCAGGAACCTCCCTTTGAGAATATCAGGGATATTCCCCTCTTGACTTTGTTTCAGAAGGTGGCCCCTTTTAGTGGCAATTACTTCTGTTAGACGAGTGTCTGAGTTGGCGGCCTTGTCCTGCAAGTCGCCATATTGGGTCATCAATAAGGATGATATAGGAAAGTTCCCCATGGGGCTTTGGACAGCGAAATAGTAAAGTAAACAATTGTTATGGAGTGATGGTATACACCATTTATTAAACATAGAATTGAGATACAATATAAATAATAAAACATGTTTCAGATCTGATGATACAGTTCCACAATAAATGTATAAAAACAATTGTGCACAACATTACATTGCATAAAAGCTATATGATGTGCGTGCCCTGACGCGTATCGACCTGTGTACGGTCTCTTCAGGGGGATACATGACTTCTAGAAAATACACATTACACATATTGGGGATTAATTAAACATGCCATATATATAAACATAGGTAAATCAAATTATATTATTTACCGTAAAAATGTGGCATGGGTATTGGAGTAACCAAGATTAATACAGGTGATTGGAGAATCCAAAGGGGAGTCTCAAGGGCGCTGCTCAAAACCCGAGAGGGGGTGGAAGAACCCAACCTGAAGGGCTTACAAGGAGCCACACTGTAGACGCCCTCCAAGAAGACGGGGGAGCCGATGCCTGCAAGGAGCACCCAACTGTTAGCCATATGTTGAAGAAAGTATAAGTAATATTAAATTCTAGCATGTTATTGCTAGAATAACAATTTGTCTGTTGAAGAATGTGGATTACTTGGAGTGATATATTATAGCTTGATGAGGGGTCAAGGTGTGTGATGCAAAAACAATACCAAGTAATTCACATTCTTCATCGGCTAGATACTCCAATGGGACACGGTTCATAGTGTCTTGACCCACCATCCACTTACAATTTATATTATCGTTGCCAGCCCTTCTTCCCTATATGTGCCCTAAACAATACTCAACAGACAAATTGTTATTCTAGCAATAACATGCTAGAATTTAATATTACTTATACTTTCTTCAACATATGGCTAACAGTTGGGTGCTCCTTGCACGCATTGGCTCCCCCGTCTTCTTGGAGGGCGTCTACAGTGTGGCTCCTTGTAAGCCCTTAAGGTTGGGTTCTTCCATCCCCTCTCGGGTTTTGAGCAGCGCCCGTGAGACTCCCCTTTGGATTCTCCAATCACCTGTATTAATCTTGGTTACTCCAATACCCATTCCACATTTTTACGGTTAATAATATAATTTGGTTTACCTAATGTGTTATATATATATATATATATATATATATATATATACATATACATAATCTCATGTTAAATTAATCCCTAATATGTGTAATGTGTATTTTGTAGAAGTCATGTATCCCCCTGAAGAGACAGTACACAGGTCGAAACGCGTCGGGACACGCACATCATATAGCTTTTATGCAATGTAATGTTGTGCACAATTGTTTTTATACATTTATTGTGGAACTCTACTGTATCATCAGATCTGAAACATGTTTTATTATTTATATTGTATCTCAATTCTATGTTTAATAAATGGTGTATACCATCACTCCATAAAAATTGTTTACTTTTCTATTTCGCTGTCCAAAGCCCCATGGGGAACTTTCCTATATCATCCAATTTTCGGGGTGCGCAGCCTCTTTGTCTCTTTTAATTGTGTATTTTCCTGGCATCCATAAGGATAAGGCGGTGTTGCGTCCGCGACCTTCTTCTTTTTTGCCAAAGGTGGTCTCGGCCTTTCACCTAAATGAGGACATTGTCCTCCCGTCCTTGTGTCCTCACCCATCGCATCCCAGAGAGTTTGTGCTTCACACATTGGACGCGGTACGAGCCGTGCGGGTGTACCTGTCTGCTACCGCTTCTATTCGGAAGTTTGACTCTCTGTTTAACTGCCTCTGGTCCAAAACAGGGCCAAGCGGCTTCGTCTTCCCCCATTTCTAGGTGGATCAGACAAACTGTCATTCAAGCCTATGCTCTCAAGGGGTGGGCGCCTCCCTTTCCGGGCACGGCGCATTCCACCAGGGCAATTGGTGCTTCCTGGGCTTTCCGACATCAAGCGTCGGTTGCACAGGTGTGCAAGGCGGCGACCTGGTCGTCTGTTCATACCTTTTCTAAGTTTTATAAGGTTAATGTGGCTGCATCTTCGAATGCTTCCTTCGGCCGCAAGGTGTTGCAGGCCGCTGTTTAGAGTTGCAACTCCTCCATTGAGGAGCTCTGCCTTGTTTGGAGTGAAGTTTTTTTTTTAGGTTTTTCCGTTTCTACTGCTCCCATCCCTCTTGACACTGCTTTGGGACATCCCACATGTACAGTGAATAAGAGACGCCGTGTTAGTCCATGGATGATAAGAGAAAATAGGATTTTTGTACTCACCGTAAAATCCTTTTCTCTGACATCCATGGACTGGCACGGCACCCACCCTTCCTTTTAAAGTTTGTACTGCTTTGTTACGAACTGAGGTCTGCTGACTGCAGGGGGTGGGTTATGTCCGGAGGGACCGCCCCCTGGGCGGGGCTGTTCAACTCTGACTTTTAGAATGTATGTGTAACATCTCACATTCTGCCTAGGTCTTCTTCTCCTGCAAGCAGGAACATAACCCACGTGTACAGTGAATAAGAGACTACGTGTCAGTCCATGGATGTCAGAGAAAAGGATTTTACGGTGAGTACAAAAATCCTATTTTTGTTTTAGACCAGAATCTGTCAAACTGAACACAGGTTGTCTTGGGACACCCCATAAATGAATGCAGGGGGTGAGCACAGAGAAGGTGGGTATTATAGGTAGGTGGACTCTTAACTTCTCAGGACCTGCCACTACCAACTTTTTTTTTTAATGGAAGTCACAACTGCTTTTATTTCTTTTTCCACTAGCAGAGGCCGCCCATGTATGACCGCAGAATGGCCGCTCTGCAACAGTTTACATATGTGTATGTGACCGGACATTTCCAGGTGGGGGCACCGCCTCCATCTGTGCTGTGATTTGGAAAAGCACAAGTCGGTCAGCAGGTCCTGGTCAATGATTTATGACTGGGACCTGCTAATCCACTTAGCGAATCACAGTACAGAGCCCTGTGTTTACTAACCACACAGGGCCCTATACACAGCAGCTATGTGGCTGTTTTTTCAGGGAGAAAAATCGGCCGCATCGACTAGTAAAAGCGGCACGTTACACATTGTTAGGCACACAGTTAACCCCTTGATTGCCCCTAGATTTGAACCCTTTTCCAGCCAGTGTCATTAGTACAGTGACGGTGTATAGTATTGACACTGATCGCTGTATTGGTGTTACTGGTGACGTCGGTGTCAGATTCCCTGCCGCCCTTTCACATTCCCACTATAAGTCGCTGATCACTGCCATTACTGTTGTATAAATAAATAAAATAAGAATTCCTGTGTGTGTGTGATTTCTCTGACATTTTTCAGAGAATGTGAATGATAACACAAAAAAATTTCTTCCACTCATGGTTAGTGTTTGGCTGAAGCCATTTATTATCAATCAACGATGTTTACTCTCTTTAAATCATAATAACAACAGAAACAACCCAAATGACCCTGATCAAAAGTTTACATACCCTGGTGATTTTGGCCTGATAACATGCACACAAGTTGACACGAAGGGATTTGAATGGCTAATAAAGGTAACCATCCTCGCCTGTGATATGTTTTCTTGTAATTCGTGTGTGTGTGTGTGTGTACAAGGTCAATGAGTTTCTGGACTCCTGACAGACCCTTGCATCTATCATCCAGTGCTGGTCTGACATTTCTGGATTCTAAGTCATGGGGAAAGCAAAAGAATTGTCAAAGGATCTGAGGGAAAAGGTAGTTGAACTGTGTAAAACAGGAAAGGGATATAAAAAGATATCCAAGGAATTGAGAATGCCAATCAGCAGTGTACAAACCCTAATCAAGAAGGGGAAAATTAGGGGTTCTGTTGAAACCAAACCACGGTCAGGTAGACCAACAAAAAATTTTCAGCCGCAACTGCCAGGAAAATAGTTTGGGATGCAAAGAAAAACCCACAAATAACTTCAGTTGAAATACAGGACTCTCTGAAAACATGTGGTGTGGCTGTTTCAAAATGCACAATAAGGAGGCACTTGAAGAAAGATGGGCTGCATGATTCGAGTTGCCAGAAGAAAGCCATTACTATGCAAATTAGAGGTCGACCGATATATCGGCTGGCCGATATATCGGCCGATATTTGGCCATTTTTGATAAATCGGCTCATTCTTCCTTCTCCACACTTAGCGGCTCTGGCAGCATCAAGCGCCGCGCTGAGTGTGTGAGCAGAGAGGAGAGAGAGACAGAGAGGAGCTGTCAGCTTGATGTCGGGGATGGGCAAGACCCGGCAGCTAAATTACACCAGCCAATGATTGGGCTGCTTTAGAAAGGGGGCGGGCCACATACACGTAGCGACCCGCCCAGATACCATCCCGTTAGCTGGTGTAATATAGCTGCTGGGTCCCGCCCACACCGACATCGAGCTGACAGCTCCTCTTTGTCTCTCTCTCCTCTCTGCTCACACACTCAGCGCAGCTCTTGATGCAGCCAGAGCCGCTGAGTGTGTGAGCAGAAAGGAGAGAGAGAGAGAGAGGAGCTGTCAGCTCGATGTCGGGGTGGGCGGGACCCGGGCCGGGGTGGGCGGGACCCAGCAGCTATATTACTCCAGCTAATGGGATGGTATCTGGGCGGGTCTCTATGTGTATGTGGCCCCGCCCCCTTTCTAAAGCAGCCCAATCATTGGCTGATGTAATTTAGCTGCTGGGTCCGCAAAATCAGTGCAATCTGTCAGTGCCTCCAGCCAGTGCCACCCGCCACCGCCAGCCAGCGCCACCGCCAGCCAGTGCCACCCGCCACCGCCAGCACCACCCGCCACCGCCAGCCAGTGCCACCCGCCACCGCCAGCACCACCCGCCGCCACCGCCAGCCAGCACCACCCGCCGCCACCGCCAGCCAGCACCACCCACCGCCACCCACCACCGCCAGCCAGCGCCGCCCGCCACCGCCAGCCAGCGCCACCCTCCACCGCCTGCCAGCGCCACCGCCTGCCAGCGCCACTGCCAGCCAGCGCCAGCCAGCGCCACCGCCAGCCAGCGCCACCCGCCACCGCCAGCCAGCACCACCGCCAGCCAGCGCCACTGCCAATCAGTGCCATCTGTCAGTTCCAAACCAGTGCCACCTGCTAGTGCCAATCAGTGCCATCAGTCAGTGCCAATAGTGCCATCTGTCAGTTCCAAACCAGTGCCACCTGCCAGTGCCAATGCCATCTGTCAGTTCCAAACCAGTGCCATCTGTCAGTTCCAAACCAGTGCCACCTGCTAGTGCCAATCAGCGCCACCTGCCAGTGCCAATAGTGCCATCTGTCAGTTCCAAACCAGTGCCACCTGCCAGTGCCAACTGTCAGTTCCAAACCAGCGCCATCTGCTAGTGCCAATCAGTGCCTCCTGCCAGTTCCACACCAGTGCCTCCTGCCAGTTCCACACCAGTGCCACCTGCCAGTTCCAAACCAGTGCCACCTGCCAGTGCCAACTGTCAGTTCCAAACCAGCGCCATCTGCTAGTGCCAATCAGTGCCACCTGCCAGTTCCACACCAGTGCCACCTGCCAGTGCCACCTGCCAGTTCCAAACCAGCGCCATCTGCTAGTGCCAATCAGTGCCACCTGCCAGTGCTAATCAGTGCCTCCTGCCAGTTCCACACCAGTGCCACCTGCCAGTGCCACCTGCCAGTTCCAAACCAGTGCCACCTGCCAGTGCCAACTGTCAGTTCCAAACCAGCGCCATCTGCTAGTGCCAATCAGTGCCACCTGCCAGTTCCACACCAGTGCCACCTGCCAGTGCCACCTGCCAGTTCCAAACCAATGCCACCTGCCAGTGCCATCTGTACTGAGGACATCAAGTGTGTGCTAGAGTGACGGGAGTAAGCAGGAAGGAGTGGAGTGGGTGAGGTTTTTTTTTTTTTGTTTTTTTTAATCGGCCACAAAAATCGGCCACAAAAATCGGCATCATATATCGGCCGCCCAAATTTCTAAATATCGGCATCGGCCAGCGAAAAACCCATATCGGTCGACCTCTAATGCAAATGCCATAAAGTATCCTGCTTACAATACGCCAAACAGCTCAGAGACAAGCCTCAACCCTTCTGGCACAAAGTCATTTGGAGTGATGAGACCAAAATTTAGCTTTATGGCCACAACCATAAACGCTACATTTGGAGAGGAGTCAACAAGGCCTATGATGAAAGGTACACCATTCCTACTGTGAAACACGGAGGTGGATCGCTGATGTTTTGGGATGTGTGATCTACAAAGGCACAGGAAATTTGGTCAAAATTGATGGCAAGATGAATGCAGTATGTTATCAAAAAATACTGGAGGAACATTTGCATTCATCAGCCAAGAAGCTGCGTATGGGTTGTACTTGGACATTCCAACATGACAATGATTCAAAACACAAGGCCAAGTGGACCTGTCATTGGCTACAGCAGAATAAAGTGAAGGTTCTGGAGTGGCCATCTCAGTCTCCTGACCTCAATATCATTGAGCCATTCTGGGGATATCTCAAACGTGCAGTTCATGCAAGACAGCCCAAGAATTTACAGGAACTGGAGGCTTTTTGTCAAGAGGAATGTGCAGCTTTACCATCTGAGAAGATGAAGAGCCTCATCCACAAATAACACAAAAGACTTCAATTTGTCATTTTATGTTAAAGGGGGCAATACACGGTATTAAGAACTGAGGTATGTAAACGTTTGATCAGGGTCATTTGGATAGTCTCTGTTGTTATGATTTAAAAAGAGTAAACACACTTGATTGATAATAAATGGCTTCAGCTAAACACTAATTATGAGTGAAAAAAGTTTTTTGTGTTTTTATCATTCATATTCTCTGAAAAATAGCCAAGAAATCATAAATGCTGCCAGGGTATGAAAATTTATGAGCACAACTGTGTGTGTGTGTGTATATATGTGTGTGTGTGTGTGTATATATGTGTGTGTGTGTGTGTATATATGTGTGTGTGTATATATGTGTGTGTGTGTGTGTGTGTGTGTGTGTGTATATATATATATATATATATATATATATATATAAAATCTCCACTTGCTTACTGGGTACTTAAAGTGGTTGTAAACCCTTATATCATTTTTTTTTATTTTTTTAACCACTTGAGATCCGCGCTATAGCCGAAGTGGACGTCCCCAGGACGTCCTTCTCTGTTTACATCCCAGGCCGAGTGGACGTCCCCAGGACGTCCTTCTCTGTTTACATCCCGCCGCGCACCCTCGGCGACGCGCGGCGGGAACAGCTGTGCGCTCCGCATCACGTGATGCCGATGCGCGTGCCTGGCGGCCGCTATGTCCGCCAGGTACATGCGATCGGCTGTGACAGAGCCAGGACGTGGGTTTCTGTGTTACACACAGAGATCCATGTCCTGTCAGGGAGAGAGGAGACCAATGCTGTGTCCCTTGTACATAGGGACACAGATCGGTCTCCTCCCCCAGTCAGTACCCTCCCCCCCACAGTAAGAAACACTAATAGGGAACATATTTAACCCTTTGATCGCCCCCTAGTGTTAACCCCTTCACTGCCAGTCACATTTATACAGTAATCAATGCATTTTTATAGCACCGATCGCTGTATAAATGTGAATGGTCCCAAAATGGTGTCAAAAGTGTCCGATGTGTCCGCCGCAATATCGCAGGCCTGACAAAAATCGCAGATCGCCGCCATTACTAGTAAAAAAAAAAAATATATAATAAAAATGTCATCATTCTATCCCCTATTTTGTAGGCGCTATAACTTTTGCGCAAACCAATCACTATACGCTTATTGCAAATTTTTTTACCAAAAATAAATAAAAGAATACGTATCGGCCTAAACTGAGAAAATTTTTTTTTTTTTTTTTTTTTTAAATTAGGATATTATTATAACAAAAAGTAAAAAAATATTGTGTTTTTTTTTCAAAATTTTCTGTCTTTTTTTGTTTATAGCGCAAAAAATAAAAACCGCAGAGGTGATCAAATACCACCAAAAGAAAGCTCTATTTGTGGAAAAAAAATGATAAAAATATCATTTGGGTACAGCGTTGTATGACCGCGCAATTGTCATTCAAAGTGCGTCAGCGCTGAAAGCTGAAAATTGGTCTGGGTACGAAGGGGGTTTAAGTGCCCAGTAAGGAAGTGGTTAAACTACCTGTAAGAGAAAGGCATAATGAGCTAATATGACTAGCATAATAGCTCATTATGCATCACTTACCTTAGATCGGGGCCCCCGAAGCCGTCCTCGTCTCCCTCTTCAGCCGCAGCCATCTCTGCGGCGATAGCCGGAAGGTTACTTCCGGCTATCGCCGCTCCAGCCAATCACAGCGCCGCTCCGGCGCTGTGATTGGCCGGAGCGGCGGAGACGTCACTTTACGCATGCGTGCGGGAGCCGTCACATTCGGCTACGCCCAGCGATTGCTGGGAAGTAGCCACATTTGTGAATGGGATTAACCCCATGAATGCGCCGTTGTCTACGGCGCGCATGCGCCGTAGACAGCGGCGCCTGTCATTTAACGAAATATCTCCTAAACCGTGTAGGTTTAGGAGATATTTCTTGCACCTACAGGTAAGCCTTAATCTAGGCTTTACCTGTAGGTGCAAGTTGAAAAAGTGGGTTTACAACCACTTTAAACACCCCTCCTGCCCAGACCAATTTTCAGCTTTCAGTGCTGTCACACTTTGAATGACAATTACTCAGTCATGCAACACTGTACCCAAATTTTTTATTTTTGTCCTTTTTTTCATACAAATAGAGCTTTCTTTTGGTGGTATTTGATCACCTCTGGGTTTTTAATTTTTTGCGCTATAAATGAAAAAAGACCGAAAATTTTGAAAAAAATCGAATTTTTCTTCGTTTCTGTGATAAAATTTTGCAAATTATAAATTTTTCTTCATAAATTTTGGCAACAATTTATACTGCTACATATCTTTGATAAAAATAACCCCAAATTTTTGGAAATTATTTGGTCTGTGTGAAAGTTTTAGAGTCTACAAGCTATAGTGCAAATCATAAAAAAATTATCACATCTGATGTACTGGTGGCCTATCTCATTTCTTGAGACCCTAAC
Organism: Rana muscosa; assembly: GCA_029206835.1. Taxonomy (NCBI): domain Eukaryota; kingdom Metazoa; phylum Chordata; class Amphibia; order Anura; family Ranidae; genus Rana; species Rana muscosa. The sequence goes on along the minus strand of CM055127.1, from coordinate 297,372,097 downwards.
AAGCCACGATTCTTTGCAAATTTTCAATTTTTTTTTTTTTTAAACAAAATTGTCATTGTAATAGCTTATTTCTCTCACATGGCATGTGCATACCCCAAAATACATTCTGCTACTACTCCTGAGTATTACGATACCACATGTGTGGGACTTTTTTACTGCCTGGCCACATACAGAGGCCCAACATGCAGGGAGCACCATCGGAGCATAAATTACACATCTAACTAGTTGACTACCTATTACACTTTTGAAGGCCCTGGAGCACCAGGACAATGGAAACACCCACAAAATGACCCCATTTTGGAAAGAAAACACCCCAACGTATAATCTATGAGGCATAATGAGTCTTTTGAACGGTTCATTTTTTTCCAGACGTTTTTGGAAAATGTGGAAAAAAATGAAAACGCATTTTTTTTTTTTTTTTTTACACCAAGTTGTCAGTTCATAAGATATCTCCAACACATAGCATTTACATAGCAAAAATGACACCCCAAAATACATTCTACTACTCCTCCTGAGTATGGCGATACCCCATGTGTGGGACTTTTACACAGCCTGTCTACATACAGAGGACCTACATTGAAGTAGCACCTTCAGGCATTCTAGGCGCATAAATTACACATCTAATTTCTCAACCACCTATTATAGTTTTGAAGGCCCTGGAGCACCAGGACAATGGAAACAATAGGGCTGGGAAAAAAATCGATTTTAATCTTGAATCGAGTTTTGAGTGCAAATCGATTCAGATTTGAAGAAAATCAATTTTTTTAGATTTTTTTTTTTTGAAAGTTTTATTTAGTTTTTTTTTTTCCTTCAAAGTTTCCGTAGCAGGGCTGCAGGGGGCGTATCCGAAATGGCACTGGGCGGCGTTACCCCAATTACATCTACTCGCCGTAGTAATGTAACACTAACTAACCGCAAGCCGCTGTCTGCCTACCTGATCAGCGTGTCATGCAGACAGACGGCGGCCATTGCAGTGTTCAAAAGCCGCGACTCCCGAGTCCTCGTCGTCTGTGATAGGCGCAACACTCAATTTCACAGCAGGCAGTGTTCAGCCTATCACGGACATCCTCTCATCCTCGTCTGTGTTATGAGGATGAGCGGATGTCCATGATAGGCGGAACACTGAATGCTGGGAAATTGAGTGTTCCACCTATCACAGACGAGGAGGAGGCGCAGCTTTTGAATACTGGAATGGCCGCCGGTGTAGCAGTAAAATCCGTATCCCATGAAAATCTGCATCAGGTACGGGCACAGTGATTGAAGCACGGGCACAGTGAGGCACGGGCACAGTGAGGCACGGGCACAGTTCAATTCAACTAAGAGTAACCTCAAGATTTTTGGTTGTATTATTAGCTAAATCCAAATACAGTATTAATAATTTGGATGTTTAACAATCTTTGTTGCACACGGCACACTGACTTTGCAGTTAGAGAAAGGGTTTGCCTTTGAAATTTTGTTTGTTGATGCACTTCAATTAATATAATAAAAAAAAAAAATCGAATCGTAAATCAAGTTTTTTATAAAAAAAATCGCAGATTTTTTTTGGGGGGAAAATCGGCCAGCCCTAGGAAACACCCACAAAATGACCCCATTTTGAAAAGCTAACACCCCAACGTATAATCTATGAGGCATAATGAGTCTGTTGAATGGTTCATTTTTTTCCAGAAGTATTTGGAAAATGTGGAAAAAAATTAAAACGCATTTTTTTTTACACAAAGTTGTCAGTTCATAAGATATCTCCAACACATAGCATTTAAATAGCAAAAATGACATCCCCAAAATACATTCTGCTACTCCTCCTGAGTATGGCGATACCAAATGTGTGGGACTTTTACACAGCCTGTCCACATACAGAGGCCCAACATACAAGGAACACCATCAGATGTTCTAGGGACACATAGCATGCACATACCAAGAATTACACCCCAAAATACATTATGCTGAGCAAAGCGTAAACAAAAGATTACCTGTGGTTTTAGTAGCGCAGTTCTACACAGCAGGCTAGCACTGGTCCAGGCAGATGGCAGGGACTTCGTCAGCAATGGCATACACAATTGTCCAGGCAGCAGGCAGGGATACTGTCCATAAACAGTCCTGGGTCAGTGCAGGCAGAAATATTGTCAGCAGTGGCAAAAATATTAGTCCTGGTAGTAGGCAGGTCCATTTGGTGTGGTCAGTTCATGCGACAGGCAGAGGCATGATGGCATAGGTCCTACAGGCAGCAGGCAGAAGTAGGGCCTTGTTCAGGACAGAATGGGGACAGGGGTAGAGGCTTCTCCCACCCAAATCTCTTTGAAGCCTCCGAGTCTCCAGACCCTAATCTAGGATGAGAAAACAAAAAAAATTGTTTTCTTCATCCAGAAAAACTTTTCTGGAGCCCCTCACATATGTGAGACCCCTGTGTTGAATCCCACTAGTCCAGTAGCAGGGTACAAGATCAATCCAAGAGGCAGGCAAAAAGCATGGTCAAACAGTCCAAGGTCAGTTCCATATCAGGCAGAGGTAGTACAGAATCGTTAGGCAGAAGCGTGGTCGAATAACAGTCCAGGGTCAGTTCCAGATCAGGCAGAGGTAGTACAGAATCGTTAGGCAGAAGCGTGGTCGAATAACAAGCCAGGGTCAGTTACAGAGCAGGCAGTAGCATAAGGGGTGTGAAGGCAGGCAATGAGGATTACGTTTACCATACTTCACTAATAATTTAGTGAAGTATGGTAACGGCGAAAGCAGCCAATTACATAGAGGCCTGGTTGGGAAGGAAACTCGGCACAATAATAAACTGTGTCTCGTCTGACTCCTCCACTGGCACACACCTTACATTTTTTTTGACCTCGTCGGCCTGTTGCTGTGGGAGGGACTTTATCGGGAAAGTGACGTTCGGAGAGTCGACTCATAACATCAGATCGGATGTTTTGGGGTGGGCCATTCTGGAATATCAGGGCAGTGGTGATTTCCTCCTGGTAGCCAAGGAAGGGTAGGGGGTTTTGGGTGGACTTGCGGTAAATAATATAAGATTTATATATGGCCAAATGAAAAAAATAAATTGCTACTTTTTTATACCAATGGTATGTCCGTCTTGTGGAAAGATAGGGTTCCAGCATTTGGTCGTTAAAGTCGACTCCCCCCATGAACAAATTGTAGTCCTGGATGCATGTGGGCTTTTGGATGGTGGTGCCATTCCTTCTGGGGTTTTCCACGAAGGTATCGTTGTGGATGGAAGATAACATGTATACATCCCTTCTTTCCTTCCACTTCACTGCCAGAACCTCCTGGTTTCGCAGACTTGCCGACTCTCCTCTTCTCAACTTCTTATTCACAAGACTTTGAGGCAAGCCCTTCCGGTTCTTTCTGACCGTGCCACATGCTGACGTCTTCTTCAGATGAAGGTTGCGAAACAGGGGAAGAGATGTATAAGTTATCTACATATAAATGGTAGCCTTTTTCCAGTAGGGGGCTGATGAGTTGCCAAACAACTTTCCCGCTTGTTCCCAAGTAGTCTGGGCAATTGGGGGGATGCAGCTGGGTGTCCTTCCCTTCGTACACTAGGAAGCCATACAGGTACACCTTCACCCCATAGCGGGCCCTTTTGCTGGGGATAAATTGCTTTATTTTAAGCCTGCCACTAAATTTAACAAGGGACTCATCCACACATATGTGTTGGTCCGGGGTATATAACTGGGGGAATACTTCTGAAAAATAATTTAGTAAGGGCCGAATTTTGAAAAGCCTGTCATAATTTGGGTGATTTCGGGGAAGGCACTGGGTGTTATCGCTGAAGTGGAGAAACCTCGTGATCATGAGGTACCTGGTTCTGGGCATTACGTTGGAGAATATTGGCATGTGATAGATGGGGCGTTTGCACCAAAAGGAACGAAAAGTGTTTTTTTGGGTTGAGTCCCATGCAAAATGAGAGGCCTAAAAAAACCTTCAACTCCTCCACCGTCGGGTCTCTCCACTCGAAGGGATGGGCATAATATGATGTAGGATTACTTGCAATAAATTGCTGGGCATATAGGTTACACTGGGTGACAATGTTGGCTAGCATGTCCTCGGTAAAAATTAGATTGAAAAAATTGATTGGGGAAAAATTGTCCGTGTTCACCTGGACTCCTGGCTGGGCAGTGAAAGGGGGAATGTTGGCTTCTCCTGAATTAGGAGGAAGCCACAAAGGGTTCTGGAGGGCATAGGGAAGGCCGGCATGGGTCCTTGGCCTTTCTTGCTGAGGCACTGCGGTGCTGGTGGATGGCACTGTGGTGCTGGTGGATGGCACTGCGGTGCTGGTGGATGCTACTGCTGCCTCACCAGAGCGCCTTCTTTTGGCGGGCCGACTATCTTCCTCCTCTGAGGCTGTCTCTGTTCCACTACTGAAGACTTGCTCATAGTTTACATCCGACTCAGAACCTGAATCGGAATCTGAAAAAGAGAGCTCCCCGTCGCTCTCAGGTGTGGAAAGAATTTGGCGGTAAAACACCTTTTTGACATCTTTTGGTTGCTGGCGGTGGTGATGCGACTTCACAGGTGTGTGGCGCAGATGGGCCCTGATTGATTGCACAGATGTGCACTAATAAGGCGGCACAGATGGGTACTGAGGTGGCGCAGATGGGTACTGAGGTGGCGCAGATGGGTACTGAGATGGTGGTACAGATGGGTACGGAGGTGGTGGAACAGATGTACACTGATGAGGCAGCACAGATGTGCACCTATTGATGGCAAAGATGGCACTAATGAGGCGGCACAGATGGCACTAATGAGGCGGCACAGATGAGGTGGCAGATGCATATCGATGAGGTGGAACAGATGTGCACTGATTGCACAGGTGGGCACGGATGAGGTGGCACAGGTGGGCACGGATGAGGTGGCACAGGTGGGCACTGATGAGCACGTATTGCACTGATCACAGGTGGGCACTGATGAGCACGTATTGCACTGATCACAGGTGGCACAGGTGGGCAGATGGCACAGGTGGGCACAGATGGCACAGGTGGGCACTGTGTTTTCACTGTTTTGACTGTGTTTTTTACTGGGCACTGATTGGACACTGAAAGAAGCTCACACTCACACTGACAGATCGCTCTCCCTCCTCACACGCGGTGTCTGTGTGAAGAGGGAGAGCCGGCAATGAGAGATGATCTCATATGTTTACATTTGAGATCATCTATCATTGGGCTCCTCGATCGCGCTGTAAATAGCCGCTGTGATTGGCTATTTACCGTGATCTGTGAATGGCTGTGTCCAAGGGACACGGCCAGCACAGAAGTTCCCCGATGCGCGCTCGGGAGCGCGCGAGGGAAACGAGGAAAGGGGAGGCCGTATAATGACGGCCTCCCGGCATTGTAGAGCCACATTGTGGCCGCTTATAGTCGTCTGCTGGGCGCGAAGGGGTTATATGTATGTGTGCGTGTGCGTGTGTGTGTGTGTGTGTATATATATATATATATATAGATAGATAGAGAGATAGATAGATATATATATATATATATATAGACAGATAGATAGATACATACATACATACATACATACATACACTGCTCAAAAAAAATGAAAGGAACACTTTGAAAACACGTCAGATCTCAACGGGCAAAAATCTCATGCTGGATATCTATACTGATTATGGACTGGGTAATGTGTTAGGAATGAAAGGAAGGCACATCATTTGATGGAAATGAAAATGTATGCACCTACAGAGGGCTGAATTCAAGGACAACCCGAAAATCAAAGTGAAAAAATTATGCAGCAAGCTAGTCCATTTTGCTGAAATTTCATTGCAACAACTCAAAATGGTCCTCAGTAGTTTGTATGGCCGAGTGCTTGTATGCATGCCTGACAACATCAGGGCATGCTCCTAATGAGACGACGGGTCGTGTCCTGGGGTATTTCCTCCCAAATCTGGACCAGAGCATCACTGAGCTCCTGAACAGACTGAGGTGCAACCTGGTGGCACCGGATGGACCAAAACATAATGTCCCAGAGGTGTTCTTTTGGATTTAGGTCAGGTGAGCATGGGGGCCATTTAATGGTATCAATTTCTTCATCCTCCAGGAACTGGCTGCATGCTCTCGCCACATGAGGCCGGGCATTGTCGTTCATCAGCAGGAACCCAGGACCCACGGCACCAGCGTAGGGTCTGACAATTGGGTCCAAGGATTTCATCCCGATACCTATTGGCAGTCATGGTGCCATTGTGTAGCCTGTAGAGGTCTGTGCATCCCTCCATGGATATGCCTCCCCAGACCATCACTGACCCACCACCAAACTGGTCATGCTGAACGATGTTCAGGGTGAACCTGCTCTCATCTGTGAAAAGCATGGGGCACCAGTGGCGGACCTGCCAATTCTGGTGTTTAATGGAAAATGCCAATCTAACTCCACAGTGTCCGGCAGTGAGCATAGAGCACACTACAGGACGTCGGACCCTCAGGCCACCCCCATGAAGTCTGTTTCTGATTGTTTGTTTGGTCTGAGACATTCACAACAGTGGCCTGCTGGAGGTAATTTTGTAGGGCTCTGGCAGTGCTCATCCTGTTCCTCCTTGCACAAAGGAGCAGATACCGGTCCTGCTGATGGGTTAAGGACCTTCTATGGCTCTGTCCAGCTCTCGTAGAGTAACTGCCTGACTCCTGGAATCTCCTCCATGCTCTTGAGACTGTGCTGGGAGACACGGCAAACCTTCTGGCAATGACACGTATTGATGTGCCATCCTGGAGGAGTTGGACTGCCTGTGCAACCTTTATAGAGTCCAAGTATCGCCTCGTGCTACCAGTAGTGACACTGACCCTAGCCAAATGCAAAGCTAGTGAAAAACAGTCAGAAAAGATGAGTAGGGAAAAAAAATGTCACACCTCCACCTGAAAAACCATTCCTGTTTTGGAGGTCGTCTCATTTTTGCCAATCTAGTGCACCTGTTGTTAATTTCAATTAACAGCAAAGCAGCTGAAACTGGTTAACAACCCCCCTCTGTATACAAACCACAAACCAATCAATATACACTTATAGGGATTTTTGTTTTTAACAAAAACATGTAGAGCCTAAATTTATGAAGAAATTTGACTTAAGTTTTTTTTTATTGTTTCTTTTTATAGCAGAAAGTACTTTTTTTTTTTTTTTTTTCGTTTTATATAAAATAAAAACCCAGCCGTGATCAAATACCACCAAAAGAATGCCCTGTTTGGGTTTAAAAAAAAAGGCGTTAATTCCATTTGTGCAGTGTTGCATGACCGTGCAATTTCCTGTTAGCTCAATGCTGACTAGCAAAAATGCTCTGGTCCTGAAGAGGGTAAAACCCTCTTGAGCTTAAGTGGGTTTTCAATGAGTCACTGCCCCGAAAAGTGTGCTGGTTGGGAATAGACTTTACTTTCTGCATAATAGTTTCTGGTAGGTGACTCACTTAGCAACTCAAGTCTTGAAAAAAAAAGGTGGAACTGAAGGCAAAAAATGAAGAATTCTGAACAAGCTGGCTCCGTTTTTTGCAGAAGAGATATGCAATGTCTCTTCTGCAATACAATATACTTGCCTGCCTGTTCTCAACCCTCTGCAGTATGTACAATGAGATGCGCAGTTTAAATTCTGCCAAGATAACTTCACTCCTGCACATGTGGGGAGTGACTCATCCCATGCTGGCCAATCAAAACGGTCAAAGACTGACACCTAGAAAAACCTGGGGAGAAGATGCCAGCCCTGGCAAAATACCGTGCTGGTGTCACTGTTGAAGCTTAGGTGATTTATCCCTTTTAGTTCCACTTTAAAGCGGAGTTCCACCCAAAAGTGGAACTTCCGCTCAACTGTCTCCTTTCCCCCTCCGGTGCCACAATTGACACCTTTACACCTTTTCCGGGGGGGGGGGGGTGGGGGGGACAGGATTCTTGTCTGTTCCCACTTCCGGGAGTCTGCGCTGCGGCCCATGACATCACCGTGGCCCTCCCCCTGTCACCGGGCCAGTAGGGGAGAGGAGCGGGGCCTCGCACATGTGCAGTAGGGTTCCCGGGGAGAAGCCGTAATGCTACACTGCCGGGTTCCCTTACCCACAATGGCAGCGGCGGGATTTCCAACAGCTGATGGAAACATTTAAGCTGCGGTGCTGATATCACTGGTCTCCAGGACAGGTAGGTCTCCTATTATAAAAAGCCAGCAGCTGCAGTTTGTGTAGCGGCTGGCTTTTACATTTTATTTATTTTTTTGGGCAGACCTCCGCTTTAAATTTACCAACAGGATTATGAGAATGATGCTTTGTGGGGTGCCAGGCAGTTTATACTTTTTTTTTTTCCTCTTTTGACCTTTTATTCACCACTATAGTAGACACAGGATTCCATGAACTGTAGCACACATCAGAAGTTGAAGAGAACTCCTCTGTTCAGTTTGTGTCTGCAGTGCTGTCCAGAGCTATGTGCATGTGACAGCATTAATCATGAATTTGAAGGGGCTTTCCTGTTCACATAAACATATCAGATGTCTGGAGGTGGTGGCTATATGATGGATGAAGAACTATATTATTGTAAACACTATCCCTAACTATTCAAACATTTCTCACCATTTAACAGTTGCATTATAAGTACATTGTTTATTTACCGCTTTTGGCCCATTGAACAACGTGTTGTCTTTCGCTTAATAATCAGAAAAAAAAACTGTGGAATGAAGAATGTGATTGGTCAATATGCCTTTTTTGCATGAGGTGTAATCTGTGTACAAAGGTTTGTCTTAATATTCTGTATGTATTTCTACATAGGTTTTAAACTCCATCACAGAAGAGGCTTTAGGTCACTCTGGGACTTTTCGAAGCCCCTTGGATCAAATGGCCTTCATTTTACAGAAGTTCAAAAACAGTAAGTTAATAATATATGCTGGATTATTCATTATCAAAGAAAAGAAATGCAACATCCTTCCAGCAAAGTGGTCAAGGAAAATTGCTAAGGTACCCTGCACAATGTACAGCAATAGGAAGGGAAAAATTTTGCTCTGTCCAGCTAACTAGCCAGAAAGAAACCCAGATTTGTAATGTGGATTCACAAGTTGATCACCATTTTTATATTCCATTTAGAGATCTAAATTCAGTATTTGTGCAATTTAGAAGCCAGAATGTTTGTTTGTTTTTGATTGGACCAGTTCTCCTGTAATCAGTTCTCAGCTGCTTCCCTCAAAGCACTCCTGTAGGGGTAAGAAAAAAATAAAATATACCGTTAACTATAGAAGGGCTCCTATGATGGCCTATGTCGCTTACCTCTTCTTCGTTCCAGCAGCCTCTGTCAGTCTCTTCAGCATAAAACCTGCACTGGAACGGAAAGGAGGTAGGAGACTTTGATCGCCAGAGCCTTTTTTTATTTTATTTTTGTGGAGCCATTCTTTTGTAGGGCCATATTTTTTTTATTTTTATTTTTTACCAATAGGGTCACTTTAACCACTTAACGACCGCCCACTGTAAATATACGTCGGCAGAATGGCACGGACAGGCACAATCATGTACCTGTACGTACGTGCCTGCCTTCGTATGGGTGGGGGGTCCAATCGGACCCCCCTCCGGTACAGTGAGCGGCCGGGGATCGCTTCGGGAGCAATCTGTGATGAGGGGGCCGCCATTCGATTCTGGCCACCCCCTCGCGATCGGTCCCGGCGAATCAAATGCTTCCTCTGCCTGTGTAATGTTTACACAGGCAGGAGGAAGTGATGTCATCCCTCATGCGGCGCTCACATATACCGAGCGCCGCATGAGAGTAGACACAGAGGTTAGTACACAAACCCTACACTAACACCAGTGCACACATAGGCACATGATCGGACACCCCCAGATCACCCCCCAGCCCCCAGTCAGTGTCACTGATTGCAGTGATCAGTAAATAAATGGTCACTGCAATCAGTGACATTTGTGACTGTAAAAGTGTCAGGGCAGTTAGTTTTAGGTCCAGTGTAGCCCCCTAACCCCCCCTAATAAAGGTTTAACCCCTTGATCGCCCCCCAGGTAACCCTTTCACCCCCTAGCACCTCCGTCACTAAGCGATCGTTTTTCTGATCGCTGTTTTAGTGTCGGTGATGCCGATAGGTAGCCAGTTATTTTTTTTAGGTTCGCCGCAGGTTTTTATAGCGTCGGGTACCCCCATATATTACCTAATAAAGGTTTAACCCCTTGATCGCCCCCCCAGGTAACCCTTTCACCCCCTTTTTCACCCCCTTGATCGCCCCCCCAGGTAACCCTTTCACCCACTTAGCGATAGTTTTTCTGATCGCTGTCTTAGTGTCGGTGATGCCGATAGGTAGCCAGTTATTTTTTTTAGGTTCGCCGCAGGTTTTTATAGCATTGGGTACCCCTATATATTACCTAACAAAGGTTTAACCCCCTGATTGCCCCTAGTTAACCCTTTCACCAGTGATCACCATATAAGTGTTACGGGTGACGCTGGTTAGCTTGCTTTTTATAGTGTCAGGGCACCGGCCGTATATAACCCAATAAAGGTTTAACCCCCTGATCGCCCGGCGGGTGATATCAATTAGGTTTTAGCGTCAGAGAGGGTCTGCGTCGCCCCAGGCAGCGTCAGGTTAGTGCCAGTAACGCTAACACCCACGCGTGAAGCATACACCTCCCTTAGTGGTATAGTATCTGATCAGCTCAATATCTGATCTGATCAGATCTATACTAGCGTCCCCAGCAATTTAGGGTTCCCAAAAATGCAGTGTTAGCGGGATCAGTCCAGATACCTGCTAGCACCTGCGTTTTGCCCCTCCGTCCAGCCCAGGCCACCCAAGTGCAGTATCGATCGATCACTGTCACTTACAAAACACAACACACATAACTGCAGCGTTCGCAGAGACACGCCTGATCCCTGCGTCTCCAGTGCTGTAGGAGGTGATTTCACCAACACAGTTGAAAAAAAAGAGCATATGTGCCGAAGCATGAGGGCAGCAGGGGTGGAGGAGCGATTTTTTTTTTTGCTCCTAATGCCGCATACATACGGTCAAAATTCCGACTGAGGCATGCCCGTGGAAAAGTCCGACAATGTGTGTGCGGCATAACTTTTGCGGGAGGATGCCCCCATGCTTCGGCATATATAAATGGTGCATGTATGCCCATCATTAGAAGTGAGTGAATGAAGGGAGGTATTCTAATGGTGGGCATACCCACCGATCAATCTTTTTTTCGTTCAGCCAACAGGCTGCATGAAAAAAAAGATTACAATACATGTCCAACAAGGACCAGCAACGTACTGGTATGTTGCTGGACTTTGGTTATACCAGATTGATGCCTGCGGGTTTAGGTATCATCTTGGTATCATTCTTTTCAGCCAGCGGCCGACTTTCATATAAAAGCAATCCTAGCGGATAATTAGCCTCTGGACTGCTTTTACAAGCAGTGGGAGGGAATGTCCGTCCCCCCCCGGATATAAAAAGCGCCATTGGGAAAGCATTTTATCACACCAATCTTGGTGTGGTAAGATGCTTTGAGGGCAGAGGAAAGATCTAGGGTCCAATAGACCCCAGTTTTTTCAAAAAAAGAATACCTGTCACTACCTATTGCTATCATAGGGGATATTTACATTCCCTGAGATAACAATAAAAATTATAAAAAAAAAAAAAAAAATGGAAAGAACAGTTTAAAAATAAAATAAAAGAGCAAAATTAATAATAAAAAAAAAAGCACCCCTGTCCCGCCCTGCTCTTGCGCAATAGCGAACGCAAGCGTCGGTCTGGCGTCATATGTAAACAGCAATTGCATCATGCATGTGAAGTATCACCGCAAAGGTCAGATCGAAGGCAGTCATTTTAGCATTAGACCTCCTCTGCAAATCTAACGTGGTACCCTGTAAAGGCTTTTAAAAATGTATGCAGTTTGTCGCCACTGCGCGTTTGTGCGAAATTTTAAAGCATGTCGTGTTTGGTATCTATGTACTTGGCCTAAGATCATCTTTTTTATTTCATCAAACATTTGGGCAATATAGTGTGTTTTAGTGCATTAAAATAAAAAAAAAGTGTATTTTTTCCTCAAAAAATGAGTTTGAAAAATCGCTGCACAAATACTGTGTGGAAAAAAAAAATGCAACACCCACCATTTTAATCTGTAGGGCCTTTGCTTTAAAAATATATATAATGTTTGGGGGTTCAACATAATTTTCTTGCAAAAATTTTTTTTTTCATGTAAACAAAAAGTGTCAGAAAGGGCTTTGTCTTCAAGTGGTTAGAAGAGTGGATGTAAGCTTCCTAGTGTTGTGTATAAAATGCCTGGACAGTTCAAACCCCCCCCCAAATGACCCCATTTTGGAAAGCAGACACCCCAAGCTATATACTGAGAGGCATGTCGAGTCCATGGAATATTTTATATGTTGACACAAGTTGCGGAAAAAAGACAATTTTTTATTTTTTTTTATTTGCACAAAGTTGTCACTAAATGATATATTGCTCACACATGCCATGGGCATATGTGGAATTACACCCCAAAATACATTCTGTTGCTTCTCCTGAGTACGGGGATACCACATGTGTGAGACTTTTTGGGAGCCTAGCCGCGTACGGGACCCCAATAACCAAGCACCACCTTCAGGCTTTCTAAGGGTATACATTTTTGATTTCACTCCTCGCTGCCTATCACAGTTTCGGAGGCCATGGAATGCCCAGATGGCACAAAACCCCCCCAAATGACCCCATTTTGGAAAGTAGACACCCCAAGCTATTTGCTGAGAGGCATGGTGAGTATTTTACAGCTCTCATTTGTTTTTGAAAATGAAGAAAGAAAATAATATTTTTTTTTTTTTTTCTTTCTTCATTTTCAAAAACAAATGAGAGCTGTAAAATACTCACCATGCCTCTCAGCAAATAGCTTGGGGTGTCTACTTTCCAAAATGAGGTCATTTGGGGGGGGGGGGTTGTGCTATTTTGGCATTTTATGGCCTTCGAAACTGTGATGGGTAGTGAGGAGTGAAATCAAAAATTTGCGCCCTTAGAAATCCTGAAGGCGGTGCTTGGTTTTCGGGGGCCCGTACGCGGCTAGGCTCCCAAAAAGTCCCACACATGTGGTATCCCCGTACTCAGGAGAAGCAGCAAAATGTATTTTGGGGTGCAATTCCACATATAACCATGGCATGTGTGAGCAATATATCATTTAGTGACAACTTTTTTAAATTGACAACTTTTTTTGTCATTATTCAATCACTTGGGACAAAAAAAAAATATTCAATGGGCTCAAAATGACTCTCAGCAATTTCCTTGGGGTGTCTTCTTTCAAAAATGGGGTCATTTGGGGGGGTTTTGTACTGCCCTGCCAATTTAGCACCTCAAGAAATGAGATAGGCAGTCAGAAATTAAAAGCTGTGTAAATTTCAAAAAATGTACCCTAGTTTGTAGACGCTATAACTTTTGCGCAAACCAATAAAAATACGCTTATTGACATTTTTTTTACTAAAGACATGTGGCTGAATACATTTTGGCCTAAATGTATGATTAAAATTGAGTTTATTTGATTTTTCTTATAACAAAAAGTAGAAAATATCATTCTTTTTCAAAATTTTCTGTCTTTTTCCGTTTATATCGCAAAAAAAAAAAAATCGCAGAGGCAATCAAATACCATTAAAAGAAAGCTCTATTTGTGGGAAGAAAAGGACGCAAATTTTGTTTGGGTACAACATTGCATGTCCGCACAATTTCCAGTTAAAGCAGCGCAGTGCCAAATTCGGAAAACACCTCTGGTCCTTAACCTGCATAATGGTCCGGGGCTTAAGTGGTTAAAAAAACTTTAGCTGTCCTTAGAAAGGTAGATCTGTTACTGAGAACAGAAGTTTGTCAGGGATTTACCCGTGTTTTTTTTGTGACTGTGTTCATTTGTCCAAAAGATTGTCTGTGTAGTTTTTTTTCTTTTTCTTCTTTTTTTTTTTTAGGAGAACATGACAAGAACATCCAATACTTACAGATGGCTTTTGGAATTTCTTAAAAGTGGCTTTCTACTATACTTATACTATCACAGGGTATTCTTATCTCTTGGTTTAGAGAACCAGACATTTTATTACCCTTTAGCTTTCTACGGGTACCGTTTTTTACCGGCGAGTATGAATAGTGATACTTTTCCAAGTCATCTTCCAGGACGGCTTACAAAGAGATAGGCTCCTCCCACCTAGATCAGGAAACACATGATCCACATCATAAAAGCATCACTCATGCATTAGCCCCTCAGTATTTTTGTTTCCTCAGGCCAGACAGGAACTAGATCCATTTGGATGTTTGCTATTTTTTCTGGCCTTCGTGCTAGACGGCAGGGGCCTCCCGACGTCCATACCCAGGCAACAGGGGTAGTTCCCCTGGGGTATGAGTCAGTTTGGGCCACCTAGGAGACCTGAAACAGGGGTTATGGGTGAGGGTAAGGGACCCCACCTCCCAATTTGGTGTATCCTCAGCGAGGTTACCTATGAGGGTGGAGGAGGTGATCCAGTGGGTCCATCCGGGGTACAGCAGGGTGTTCTCCTGGCAGAGGCTCAGGCCGCCGTAGGGTCCGGTATCCTTTCTTTGCGGAATAGGAATCTCCATATTTTAGGGAGTTTCTATCCCCAGCACTTGTGGGTGCTGGAGCGCAGAGTGATGTCACTTCCGGCGTGGAAGGCAGGAAGTGACACGGCAGGAAGTCCGGCGACAGCCATCTTGGTACACCCAGAAGGAAGCCTAGTATTGGAATAACAGGCGTGCTGTGCTGTAGGGCGGCGTCGGATCCACAGCGCCGCCCCGGACCTCCACACCTCTTTTTTTTTTTTAATAGGGACCTGGACAAGAAGATGGCGCCAAGGCTTCCAGGAGCAGCATGGAGCTACCAGGATCCAGAGAAGCAGGTCTGGAGGCGCCATCGGTTCTAATCAGGCCCTAAGGTAAGAAAATAAGGGGCAGACTGCTTCTTTCCTTTTCTTATCCTGTGGTGGGGGCACAGGGGGCGTTTGTTTATTCCAGAGCCTGTTTTTATTTTATGCTGATGGTGGACAGACGTCACACATTCTAGCACAGGCTCCGGTGGTGGGTACTTCTCAAAATTCTTAGACTAGAATGGAGTTATCCACGTGGTGTTTATGGGTATTTTCTTCAGTGGAAAGTAATATGCAGGCGCTTTTCATTTGATGTATTACAGGACAAGGCCCACGAGCCCAAAGACAAAACAGACACCTAGAAAAAAGTGCCCAATATGCACCAAGAAGATGCATTATGGGGTGGAAGAAGAATGCTTGTCAGGACTGTATAGACAAGCTTATCAAAGGAGAAACAGGCCCTGTCCTCAAGGGGTTTATGGACTCATTAAAGACGGGGATGAAACAGACGTTTCAGTCCTTTAAACCCAGACAGCAAGAGACGCTTGCTGAAGCTAGCCCAGGTACTTCAGGCACCAGTTCTACCGTTAGGCCAGGAGTCCTGGCCCAGGTACGGGCAGTCCACCAGCAAAGAGTACTGGAGGAGCTGGAGGACACCTCGGAGTTAGCCTCAGAGTCTGAGGAGGTGGACCACAATAAGGAAGGACCCAGCAAGATGCAAAGATTCCTTTTTCCTTCAGAGGAAACGGAAGAACTATTAAAAGCGATCTACGACACCCTGGAGCTGGAGACTCCAGAAAGCCAGGAGTTGTCGGTACATGACCTTTTATATGAAAGCCTTCAGCCTAGACAGTGCAGAACCTTTCCGGTGCATGCGTCCCTAAAGGAGACAATACTTCAGGAATGGAGGAAGCCGGAAAAGGGAGTCTTCTTCCCTTGAATTTTAAAGAGAAGGTTCCTGTAACGGGAAGGTCAGGGGAACCCTGAATCCCTTAGAAAGTATGAGATATCCTTGCTTCAGCTTCCCCAATGCCTCTTATGTGTAAACCACCCTGTGTCCCTATTAGGGGCACAGGGTGAATGAGAACCCCACCATGATCTGTGCTAATCAGATTCAATGCTGTATATACATTGTTGTGACAGGGGTCACTGTGGGCACAGGGGGAGCCAGGAAATAAATGGACATTGAGAATATGTATTGGATTGCTTTAAAATGGGTCTGTAATATTATTCCCCAATATTTCCCAGGATCTGTAAATATCTATTTTGTTGATCCTGAACTCAACAGGTTAATTTAAGAGGTGCTGATGTGTCACCTGTCTGCTGTCTGCTGTGTAATGGTAATGAACCTCGGCTATGCTACACATCCTTTCATTGTAAGATGTATATTGGGAGATCGGTATGTATCTATTGTGTGAAGTCTTTTGAAAACGGGAGTTAAGCCTGTAATTATAGGTATGGTACACTGGCAGCCAGACAGTCTGCTGACTATAAAGATTATGCATAGTCCTTTAAGAGGTAAAGGGATTAGCTGTTGTCTTCTAAGAGATGGGTATTGGGAGACAGAAAGGTCATGTGTCTGAGCCATTCACTGTAGTTAAGTGGCTCATGTAAATTAGCTCTGGTCAAAGATGTATTGCAAGACACTTCTCTCTGTGTGTATATAAGCTGTAGCGTTTGTCAATAAAAATGGTAGTTCATTTTGGAAAGATACAGAGCGTTTTGTCTCGTTCTTTTGGAAGGATTAATCCTATGGGAAGTGGTCGCCTGACTGTGGAGGATCGGTAGCGAATGTGTGTCCAGGAGAGGGAATATCTTAAACAGCGTTTAACTCCTTTCGTATTTGGGGTGCCGTTACAGTTCCCCTTTAAAGAAGAGGATACAAATCTGTGGGAAAAGTGCCCCAGACTGGACGCTTCCATAGCTAAAATTTCAAAGGGTTCAGAACTTTCCTTTGAGGATTCAGGCACCCTAAAAGAGCCAATGGACAAAAAAACAGAAGGGTATTTAAAGAAAGCGTGGGAAGCTTGCTCCGCTAACTTTAGACCCGCACTAGCCACTACATGTGTGGCTCGTACACTTGATTTGTGGCTTAAACAGCTCCGCACTCTTCTGGAGTCAGATACTCCTAGGGAAAAGATTTTGGAGGCCTTACCATCGCTAAATAAGGCAGTGGCCTATATATCGGATGCATGCACGGAGTCTGTAATATTCTCGGCCAGGTCCAAAGCATTGATTAATGAAGCCAGGAGGGCTATCTGGCTGAAGACCTGGGGAGGAGACACGGTGTCAAAGATAAGACTCTGTTCCCTTCCCTTTTAATGGAGATTTGCTTTTTGGGAAAAAAGCTGGAATCCGTCCTCGAGAGGTCAGCCAATAAAAAGAAGGGGTTCCCTTTCCCCAAAAAACAACAACAAGAAAGGAATTTTCGTCCCTTTCAGGTGTCAATTGAATAGAACTCTCACCAGGGGGATAGGAGATGGCATAACAGAGGTTTTGCAGCCCAAGACCAGAAAGGAGGGTGGCAATACAGGAGGGGAAGGGGCAGAGGTGGTTTCCTCTCTAAACCCCCCCCAGCCTAAGGACCCTTCCCAGTGACTCAGTTGGTCATGTGGGGGGAAGGTTGGGGTCGTTCCTCACACAGTGGCAGACCGTCTCCAGCAGCCGTTTTTATCCTGGATCTGATCGAATCAGCATACAAATAGAGCTTTTAGGATGCCCCCCTCAAAAATTTCACACGACAGGTCTCCCAAAAGACGCGGAGAAAGCAACAGCTATGTCTTTCCTCCTGCAGAGTATGTTGGAGGAGAAGGTGATAAGCTTCATCCCCCCATCGCTAAGAAAAGAACGGTTTTATTCTCAAGTTTTTCTGATAAAGAAGTCATCAGGAAAATTTCGACTGATTTTGAATCTATAAGCAAGTAAACATGTACGTAAAGTACAGACGTTTCAAGATGGAGTCAATCTACACCACCAGAGATTTGTTAACCCCTGGGGTCTTCATGGTCTCATTAGACCTAAGAGACGCCTATCTTCATGTCCCCATTCGAAAGGAGTCCAAGCAGTTTCTCAGGTTTGCAGTAAGGAAGGGGTTCAGAACCCTCTATTTTTCAATTCAATGCTTTGCCCTTCGGACTAGCGTCGGCTCCACGCATTTTCACAAAGATACTGGCAGAAGCTCTGTGGACACTGAGATCGGAGGGAATTCAGATAATTCCCTATCTGGACGACCTACTGATCTTTGCAGATTCAGCAGACGAAGTGAGACGGAACCTGAGCAGAACTACCAAACACCTTCAGCAGCTAGGGTGACTGGTAAATCAGGAGAAGTTAGTGGGTACCTACTCAAAGTATTGTATACCTAGGATACCTAATAGACTCGACTACATCCAAGATTTTTCTGACAAAAGAAAAAGTGGCAACAATTATGACAGAGGTGAGCAACTTCTGCACATGTACAAAAACCTCAATTCAAGGCATAATGAGGGTCCTTGGGTTGATGACAGCGGCCATCCCAGGAGTCTAGTGGGCACAATTCCATACTCGAGCACTTCAGGCACTCATGCTTTCTCTCTGGGATGGAAAGACGTATTCTCTTGAAAGACAGACGGAGATTCCGCAGGAAGTAAAACTCTCGATAGAGTGGTGGTTGATCCCTGCAAATCTCTCTGCAGGTCGACTCTGGTCCCAACACTGCCCTCTAGCAGTCGCCACGGACGCCAGCGGCCAGGGGTGGGAAGCCCATTCAGGCACACTGATGGCCCAGGGGCTCTGGAACCGTCAGGAAGCCAGCCTCTCCTCCAACGCGAGGGAGATGAAGGCGGTTCTAAAGGCCCTAGAAGCCTTTTGTCCGACCCTGAGGGGAAGACATTTGCAGGTCCTTTCGGACAACATTACCACAGTATGTTACATCAACAAACAAGGGGGTACAAGAGTCCCAGGTCTCATGAAGATAGCAGAAGAGATCCTTCAATGGGCAGAAGCAAATCTTTTATCCCTATCTTTAATTCACTTAAAAGGGGAATTAAATTCTCTGGCAGATGTCCTAAGCAGAGAGACTCTGTCTCAGACAGAATGGTGCTTGAATCGAACAGTGTTCGAACAAATAGCGCAGAAGTGGGGAAACCCACAAATAGACCTTTTTGCTACAAGGCAGAACAGGCAGGTGGAACAATTTTACTCCCTACAGAGAGATCTTCTCAGTCTGGGCCTAGATGCCCTATCCCAACCTTGGGAGGCAGATCTGGTGTATGCGTTTTCACCGTTTGCCCTCATTCCAAAGATTATCCGAAAGATAAGAGGGTCCAACACAAAAGTTATCCTGATCGTGCCATTTTGGCCAAGGAGGTCTTGGTTCTCAGGACTACTAAGACTCGGCATTACGGAACCTTGGAGACTGCCTTACAGGACGGACCTCATATCAGGGAGGGGTGAATCATCCAGAAGTGAGCTCTCTTTCCCGGACGGCTTGGCTTCTGAGAGGGAGCTGTTAGAGCAGAGAGGGTTATCGGCAAAGGTAATCGATACCATTCTTAGCAGCCGGAAGCCGTCCACTAATGCAATTTTTACAATAAGATCTGGAAAAAATTTGGGGCCTGGCGCATGCTCAACAGAGTGTCAGGAGCCATGGTCCCGGCGGTCCTAGATTTCCTCCAAGCCGGAGCAGATCTAAATCTTGCAGTCAGTACTCTTAAGGTACAGGTAGCAGCTCTGTCCAACTTTTTAAATCAAAGACTGTCAGAAGAGCCACTGATCAAGAGGTTTCTTGTATTCATCAGCCGTAAACGAGTCCCCAAATCAAGGAGGTTCCCTCCCTGGGACTTTTCGACAGTGTTGCAAGGTCTTTGTAAGACACCATTTGAGCCAATAGACGAACTGCCCATAAAGCTCTTAACCTTGAAAACAGTAGTTTTGGTGGCCCTAGTCTCCGCTAGGAGAGTTGGTGAGATCCAGGCACTTTCAGTGATTGAGCCTTTCTGCACCATTTTGCAAGACAAGATTATCCTCTCGCTGGACCCAGCTTTTCTCCCCGAGGTACCGTCTAACTTCCATAGGTCGGAAGAGATCGTAATACCATCATTTTGTGGAAATCCTAAAAATGACAAGGAAGCAGGATTTAATAGGATAGACGTCAGGAGATGCTTGATCGCTTACATAGAGTGCACCAAGGAGTTGCGACGTTCCACCAGCTTGTTCGTGTTGTTTGCAGGTTCAAACAAGGGTAAAGAGGCATCCAAAGGTACCATCGCCAGGTGGATTAAGTCGGCCATTGCGGAGGCATACAAGGCAGTATCCCGCACACCTCCGTTAGGTATAAATGCTCATTCCACAAGAGCGGTTTCTACTTCTTGGGCTGAAAGGGCAGGAGCGTCTCCCCTCTAGATCTGCAAGGCCGCAACCTGGTCCAGTTTCCAGACTTTCGTAAAGCATTACAGACTGGACCTGCTTGCCAGCCAGGACCAGTCTTTCGGCAGGAAGGTGCTGCAGGCTGTGGTCCCGCCCTGATCAGGTAGTACTATATTGTCCTCTGTAAGCCGTCCTGGAAGATGACTTGGAAAAACAGTGTTGTTATTACCTGTTAACTACTTTTTCCAGGAATCTTCCAGGACGGCGTCAGTTACCTCCCTTTTTTGAGGTGAGTAGCAATGTAAAGCACAGAGTAAAGATAAAGCTACGTTAATGAGGGTTTAATGATTCTGAGCCTTCGGTTATTTAATACTGAGGGGCTAATGCATGAGTGATGCTTTTATGATGTGGATCATGTGTTTCCTGATCTAGGTGGGAGGAGCCTATCTGTAAGCTGTCCTGGAAGATTCCTGGAAAAAGTAGTTAACAGGTAATAACACTGTTTTCGGTGAAATACTTGCCGATGGTGAGTATGGATACCTTTTTGTGGTGTGATTTGAACCCATACAAAGTGAATAGCTCAAATCGCACTGTAAAGAATCACATGCAATTTGACCAGGAATGCGGTGCAATTCCTGTTCGAATTGAATGCAGTTTCTCGCAACTTCTCTGTGAACCCAGGCTGAAATTACTATGACAAGCCTGGATACACACAGGAGCGGTGCAAGAAACAGAATAGGGTACGGACAGGAATCGCACCGCATGCCTGTTCAAATTGCATAAGATTCTTTGCAGTGCGATTTGAGCACTTTCATTTTGTATGACTCAAATTGCACCGCAAAGGTTATCGGTTTCGGGTATCAGAGCAGTTGCAGCATCGGTGCAACCCTATTTTGTACAGTTGGGAATTCTTTCTGTTTTTTGCCTGCAGAGGAATTTTATTAGATTCATTTATTTATATTCTTTAGCACTAGGTGCCTTGTTAGTACTGCCACAGCAAATGTAAAGCTGATCTTCAGGCAGATGGAAAATGCAACTAGTTTTAAAGTGATTGTAAAGGAACATTATTTCATTTTTAAAATAAGAAACATGTTATACCTGCTCTGTAATGGTTTTGCACAGAGCCGTCCTGATCCTGTTCCTCTCGGGTCCCCCGCCGGCGCTCCTGGTTTCTGCCCCCTCAGCAAGTCACTTGCTATGTGGGCACTATGTGGCTGCCAATGAGGAGGGGAGACAACCTCTGCTGTCATGTAGATCAATGGGACTGGGGGAGAGGGGTGGAGCGGAGCTGTATGTAGAATGTTTTTTACCCTAATGTATAGAATGCATAGAACCATTTTGATCCTTCCTTCTGCTGCCACTGACATATGACGTACAGTACTGTACTAAACGTTTAGGCAGGTACGAAGAAATGCTGTAAAGTAAGAATACTTTCTAAAATATATAAATATTTTTATCAATTTACAAAATGTAAAGTGAGTGAAATGAAGAAGAATCTAAATCAAATCAATATTTGGTTGTGTTTTTTTTATTTATTTTTTTATATATTTATTGATTTTTCCATACAAAACATTTTACTTTAAACAAGTTTCTCTTCTCTTCTAAACATACAAAAGCGGGTAACACAAAACACAATATAAACTGAGAACCCCTCCCTGCCCCCCACCCCACCTCCCTATCCTAAACCCCCCCCCCCTTTTCTTTTCTCACATCGAGTCTGTACTGAAATATGCTACCTTGTGCTCCCATCATTTCTGCGAATTTCATTGACTGCTTGTAGTCTACCCATCGCTTCCATTTCTCCTCAAACGCCTCTAAGCCCTCTACATCACGAAACCTTAGGTATTCTAGATTTTGTATTTCATTTATTTTATTACACCATTTCTTCACCGAAGGGCTTTCCCTTTCTTGCCAGTGTCTGGGTATTAAGCTCTTGGCGGCATTTAACAGCTGTGGGAGGAGGGTTTTCAAATATTGCTTGTTTGCAATTCTAATCCCATGATTTAAACACCCCTATGGGTCATCTGGGACTTCGATATTAGTTATTTCTCTTACCGTTCATGGACTGACACAGCCTCTTCATACTTGACAAGTGGGTTTATGTCCCTGCTCATAGGAGAAGACTAGTCAGAATGTTAGATGTTACAACATACATTCTAAAACCAGAGCTGAACAGCCCCGCCCAATGGGCGGTCCCTACGGACATAACCCTCCTACCTGCAGCCAGCAGCCCTCAGTTTTTTTTTCTGCCTAGCAGAGGAGAGGACGTGGCTCTCTTAGGAGCCAGTCTCCTGAAGATATTTTTTATTCCTTTAGGAATTTTATTATTTTATTTTTGAGATCTTCTATAAACTGTCGGCTGGGCAACAGGTTGGGTACATTGGATATCCTCGTAGTCTTCCCTGTCCGACCACCGAGCGTGCTGATCCTCGCTTTAGCGCGAGACTCAGTTCACGATATGCCCCATGACTCCAGGGGTGGCCGGTGGGCTTTTTATGCCCCGCGGTCCGCGTACGATTGAACAGTCCTGCTGTATATTTCGCGGTGGACCGGGCCGACAGCTACTCGGTACCGAACTGTGATAGGTCTGTCAGGAACACACTATTGGGTCCTTCTAGGACGGGTAAGTAGTATCTCCTGCCTCCGCAGGTGAGTACATGCTGTGTGTTCCTCTGTATGGGGGATTTTCCCTGTCTCCCCCTTGTTGGTTGTTGGTTGTTGCTCTCTGTCACCTTGCTCTGGCACTGTGCTGTCTGGGGGTCACTCTGTTCTGGGGGGCTCATGGGTGTCTGCATGGAGCTGGGGGTGTTTTTTCACTGTTTTGGGCCTGTGCGCCGTTCGGCGCCATGGTTTTTTTTATCTTTTCCTATGTCTTACATTGGTGCGCATGGCGGCCATCTTGCCGTGGATTCTATGGCGCAGTTAGATTGCGGCGGCCATTTTCTTGGAGCCGCGCACGGTTTTCATGCTGTTTGACCTCTATCGCTGCTGGAACAGCGCGATTCTCCTCAGTCTCCTCACTGCTTATTCGCACAGCACAGGCAGCGGAACCAAGCGGTCCTGACCGGGTTGGTGAGTCCCCTGGGTAACCTCCCACAGTCAGCGCAGCCAGAGGGTGGACTTTTCTTTTATTTGACAAAGTCTCAGAGTGACATGTTTATGGAGTCTGGTTCACCTGCTTCCCCATTCATGTCAGAGGCAACAGGCAGTGCTCCTGCACCTGCGGTCCCCATGGACCAGTTGTCGGCAGTCCTGGAATCATTTCTTGTCAGGATGGAAGTGGTGTGCGAGCGCAAGGGAAGCTATAAAGCGCCCTCTCCCCACACAATCTCCAGTAGGGGAGTGCTCTGATTCAGATATGGGCCTAGCTGCCGTTTAGGACCCTAGCTCTGAATTTTTTGATGTTTTTCAACCGGACATTCCTTGTGAGGAAGACTCCTGCTCTGAGTCAGTACATGACAGGGCACTTGTAAGTGAACTCATTGATGCTGTGAGGGACACTCTCAAGCTGGATGCTGCGGCTGAGGAACCTCAGGTGGAAGCTGTCTCCTTTTTGGTTCTTTTAAAGCCAAGCCTTCTAAAGTTTTTCTTTATATGCCTTTCTTTGACAGGTTCATAGATCAGGTTTGGGAAAAGCCGCAGAAGACTTTTGCGCTCTCCTGCGGCGTCTGTCTGTTAGGTACCCCTTTGATGAGACCCTGGTTAAAAAATGCGCTTTTCCTCCGGTGGTCGACCCCCCCAGTCGCCCGTTTGAATAAAGCCACAACTCTCCCGATGGAGGGGACTCCTGCTTTTAACCACTTAAGCCCCGGACCAATACGCAGCATAAAGACCAGAGGTGTTTTTACAATTTGGCACTGCTTTAACTGGTAATTGCGCGGTCATGCAATGTTGTACCCAAATGAAATTTGCGTCCTTTTCTTCCCACAAATAGAGCTTTCTTTTAATGGTATTTGATTTCCTCTATTTTAATTTTTTGCGATATAAACGGAAAAAGACCGAAAATTATTAAAAGAAAATTATATTTTCTACGTGTTATAAGAAAAATCTAATAAACTCAATTTGAGTCATACATTTAGACCAAAATGTATTCAGCCACATGTCTTTAGTAAAAAAAATGTCAATAAGCGTATATTTATTGGTTTGCACAAAAGTTATAGCGTCTACAAACTAGGGTACATTTTCTGGAATTTACACCGCCTTTAATTTATGAGGTGCTAAAATGGCAGGGCAGTACAAACAAACCCCCCCCCCCCCACAAATGAAATTGCTGAGAGGCATGTTGAGCCCATTGAATAATTTTTTTTTTTGTCCCAGGTGATTGAATAATGACAAAAAAAAATTAAAATTTACAAAAAGTTGTCACTAAATGATATATTGCTCACACATGCCATGGGCTTATGTGGAATTACACCCCAAAATACATTTCTCTTACCATCCATGGACTGACACGGTGTCTCTTTACACTTTACACGTGGGTTATGTCCCTGCTTGCAGGAGAAGACCTAGGCAGAATGTGAAATGTTATACATACATTCCAAAAGCCAGAGCTGAACAGCCCCACCCAGGGGGCGGTCCCTCCGTACATAACCCTCCCACTACAGTCAGCAGACTCCAGTTTTTTTCTGCCTAGCAGAAGGAGAAGACGTGGCTCCCTCAGGAGCCAGTCTCCTGACCTATTTTATTCCTTTTTGGAATTCTTTTTTATTTTATTTTTGAGAATCTTCTATCAACTGTCGGCTGGGCAACAGGTTGGGTACAAGATATCCTCGTAGTCTTCCCTGTCCGACCATCGAGCGTGCTGATCCTCGCCTTGTGTGCGTGAGACTCAGTTCACGACAGGCCCCATGACTCCAGGGGTGGCCGGGTTTGCTTTCATGCTCCCACGGTCCTCTCAAGACTGAACAGCTCCTGACTGACTGTATCTTTCGCGGTGGACCGGGCCGACAGCTACTCAGTACTGCACTGTGATAGTCCTGTCAGAAACACCAGTGTGTCCCTCAGGGGACAGGTAAGTAGTCTCTCCTGCCTGCAGGTGAGTACAAAAGGCTGTGTGTTTCTCTGTGGGGGATTTTCTCTGTCTCCCCCTGTATTTTATTGTCGCTCTCTGTCACCATTACTGGCGCTGGCTGTGTGGGGTGCTTGGGGGTCACACTGTTCTTGGGGGGCTCATGCTGGTCTGCAATGTATGCTTTGGGGCTTTTTTGTGTGGTTTTTTTTGGGGCCTGAGCGCCGAGTGGCGCTGTGCGTGTGTGCTGTTTCATTTTAACTGCGTCATGACGGCCATCTTGCCGCGGATCGCCTCAGTGAAGTGCGGCGGCCATTTTCTTGTAGCCCGCGCGCTTTTCAGCACTAGTTTGGCCTCTAGCGCTGCTGTAGCAGCGCGAATCTCCTCAGTCTCCTCACAGCTCACCAGCGCTGACACAGCGTGGTACAGACAGCGGAACTAAGCGGTCCCTGGTCCGGTTTGGTGAGTCCCCTGGGCGCCCCCTCCTCAGTCAGCACAGCCTGTGGGTGGACTTTTTATCTGAGAGAGTCTCAGAGGGGGACAATATGGAGTCTGTGTCACCAGCTTCCCCTAAAAATGTCAGTGGCAACAGGCAGTGCTTCAGCACCTGCGGTCCCTATGGACCTGTTGTGGGCAGCCCTGGAATCAATTTCTGACCAGGATGGGAGCTGTGTGCAAGCGCAAGGTACAAAAAAGGCGCCCTCTCCCCACTTTATCTACTCGAGGGCAGTGCGCTGATTCAGATATGGGCCTAGCTACTATCGCTCAGGACCCTAGTTCTGGATGTATGGATGGTTTTGAACAGGACATTCCTTATGAGGGAAACTCCAGTTCTGAGTCAGTAAATGACAGGGCGCTTGTTAGTGTGCTCATGACTGCGGTGAAGGACACTCTCAAGCTCAAATGCTGCGGATGCAGAACCTCAGGCGGATACTGTCTCCTTTGGTTCTTTTAAGGCCAGGCCTTCTAAAGGGGTACTTTCTTTGACCAGCTCATTGATAAGGTCTGGAAAAAGCCGCAGAAGAATTTTTTATGGTCCCGCGGCGTTTGTTTATCAGATACCCCTTTGAAGATGCCCTACTTAAAAAGTGGGCTTCTCCCCCAGTGGTCGACCCTCCAGTCGCCCTGTTGAACAAGGCCACCACTCTCCCGATGGAGGGGACTCCTGCATTAAGGACCCCACTGACAGGAGGTCAGAAGTGGTGCGCATAGCCATGTTTGCCTTGTTGGGATCCGCCCTACGGCCTGTGGTAGCGGCGACCCTTGTGTTTTAAAACACTTACAGGTTGGGCAAAAATGTTGCACCTAGCTGTACAGGAGCATAATCTTCCTCCAGACACAGTTACTCTGGTCCTCCAACTGGGCAGGGCCTGGTTTATGTGTGCGACACCACGTTGGACGCGGACCCTTTAACATCCAGGGCCTCTGTCCCGACGGTGGTATGGCGTCGTCTTATCTGGTTGAAATGCTGGTCTGCTGGCCTAGCCTCTAAGAAGCTCCTGACGTATCTACCTTTTTATAGGTGGTAGACTTTTCGGTGCTGCTCTGGATGTCATCGTCAAGGATGTCATGGGAGGTAAAAGCACTCTTCTTCCTTAGACTGGCAAGGGTAAGGGGGCCCGCCGCAAACAGGGCCTTTTCCTTTCCAGCAAACAAGGGGTTTTTTCGTCAGTCGAGTCCACAGGTAGGTCCTCCCAGACTGATGGAGTGCGGCTGGTGGGCACAAGCGCCCCTGGGTGCGTAAGCCAAACAAGCGGCTCCCGAGCCCGCCTCCGCGTGAAGTCTTGCCTCCGCCCGACTCTGGGGTGGGGGGACGACTTCGCAGGTCACGAATCGGTGGTCCTCCCGAATCTCCGACTGGTGGGTGTGCGAGGAGGTCACCTCAGGATACAGGATAGTATTCCGATCCTGGCCCCCAGACAGATTCTTTCCCTCAAATCTTCCTCTCCTTCCTACCTGTCGGGCAGCCCTCTTGGGGGCTGTACAGGATTTGATCAGGTCCGGAGTGATTGTGCCGGTTCCGTCACAGGAGAGTTTTCAGGGATTCTACTCGAATCTGTTTGTCGTCCCAAAGGTAGGACGTGGTTCGACCTGTCCTGGACCTCAAGGCCCTGAATGCCTTCGAGAAGGTGCAGAAATTCCGCATGGAATCCATTCGCACGGTGATCGCTACACTCCACCAAAGGGATTTTCTTCTGGTGTCCTTGGACTTCAAGGCCGCCTACTTGCATGTTCCGATCTGCGCAAGTCACCGGAAGTTTCTGCGCTTTGCCATCAGCGAAGTCCACTATCGATTGTGGCTCTTCCTTTGGGCCTAGCCTCGGCACCAAGGGTGTTCACCAAGGTGCTTGCTCCGGTTCTAGCCTTCTGTTACAGCGAGGTATTGCTGTCGTGGGCTATCTGGACGATCTTCTGCTAAGAGCAGAAAGTGGATCAGACTTAGAGGAAAGGTGACTATCGTCAATTAGACCCTCAGGGACTCGGGTGGTTCCTGAACATTCAGGAGTCAGTCCTGGTCCCGACTCAGTGTCTGGAGTATCTAGTTCTGATTCTGGACTCCTTGGAGGCAAAGGTATCCTACCTCTGGAGAAGTTGCTGACACTTCAGTCTGCGGTGCGGGTGCTGACATCCCAAAAATGGTTGTCAATCCGTTTTTTGCATGAGAGTCCAGAGACTCGTGGTGGCCTCCTTCGCGGCCGTTCCGTATGCCCAATCACACACCAGGGCATTGCAGAAGGAGATCTTGTCCATCTGGGACAAATCCCCGTTGTCCTTGGATCTTCAGATCCAGGTGATTCACCTGGTCAGGGCGCCCCTGACATGGTGGTTGAGATCCTCGGCTCTTCGGTCCGGAAAGGCGTTCCCCTCCCATCCACTGGACGGTACTCGCGACGGACACCAGCCTGACGGGCTGGGGTGAAGTCTGGGGAGTCCTGTCGGCTCATTCCTTGGACTCCGGATGAGCCCGTTTACCAATCACTGTTCTGGTAATACGGGCCATCGGACTGTGTCTCTCCTCAGGTCAGAGAGAGTACGGGGTCGCTCCATCAGGAGCCAGTCGGACACCGCCACGGCGGTGGCGTATGTAAACCATCAAGGGGGAACTCGGAGCTCAGCTGCGGCTTCCGAGGTAGTCCGTATCCTGAAGTGGGCCGGAAGAAATGTGCCGGCTCTGTAGGCCATTTTACATTCTGGGCATAGACAATGGGCAGGCGGACTATCTGAGTCGCCAATCGCCAGACACCGGACCAAGAAGAGTGGTCCTTGCATATTTCAACTCCTTTACCGACGGTGGGGCACGCCGGATGTGGACCTGCTGGCCTTTCGACTCAATCGCAAGGGTCGAGGTTGTGGCCAGATCCAGGGATCCTTGGGCGATGCCTCGGATGCGTTGGTGGCCCCATAGGGTCCTTATCGCCTGATATAAACTACGGCGATCCTAATTGTTCCGGATTGGCCGCAGCATCACTGGTACGCTGATCTGGTACGTCTCGTCGCGGACGTTCCCTGGCGGTTGCCGATGGGGGAGGACCTTCAGTCTCAAGGTCCTATGCTTCATCCGGCTTACAGTCTCTGGCTTTAACGGCAGGGCTGTTAAAAGCCAGGTGTTGAGGGACCAAGGTCTCTCGGACTCGGTCATTTTGACCATGTTAAGGACACGGAAGTCTTCCTCCAGGCAGATCTATCACCGTACCTGGAAAGCTTATATTGCCATGTGCGAAGCGCTGGACTGGCGTCCTCGGAGGTATTCCGTCCCCAGAATCCTGCGTCCTCTGCAGTGTGAAGTGACCCAAAAGCTTGCTTTGAGTACCATCAAGGATCAGATTTCGGCCTTGGCCGTCTTTCAGCGACCTCTAGCGGGTCATTTTCTTGGTTAGCACCTTGTGTTGGGTTCGCCATGTGCTCCCTTCTGTCAAGCCTCCTCTCCCACCGTGGGATCTTAATTTGGTGCTCTCGGTCCTCCAGGAACCTCCTTTTGGGAATATTCAGGATATTCCCTTCTTGTCTTGTCTCAGAAGGTGGCCTTTTTAGTGGCAATCACTTCTGTTTGACGAGTGTCTGAGTTGGCGGCTTTGTCCTGCAAGTCGCCATGTTTAGTCATCCATAAGGATAAGGCGGTGTTGCATCCGCGACCTTCCTTTTTTGCCAAAGGTGGTGTCGACCTTTCACCTACATGAGGACATTACCCTCCTGTCCTTGTGTCCTCACCCATCGCATCCCAGAGAGTTTGCGCTGCACATATTGGAGGTGGTACGAGCCTTACGGGTGTACCTGTCTGCTACTGCTTCTATTCGGAAGTCCGACTCACTATTTGTGACTGTCTCTGGTCCATAACAGGGCCAAGCGGTTTCGTCTGCCATCATTTTTAGGGGAATCAGACAAACCGTCATTCAAGCCTATGCTCTCAAAGGGCGGGCGCCTCCCTTTCCTGTTACGGCGCATTCCACCAGGACAATTGGTGCTTCCTGGGTTTCCCGACATCAAGCGTCGGTTGCACAAGTGTGCAAGGCGGCGACCTGGTCGTCTGTTCATGCCTTTTAAGTTTTATAAGGTTAATGTGGCTGCATCTTCGGATGCTTCCTTCGGCCGCAGGGTGCTGCAGACCGCTGTTTAAAGTTGCGACTCCTCCGTTGAGGAGCTCTGCCTTATTGGAGTGAAGTTTTGGTTTTTCCATTTATACTGCTCCCATCCCTCTTGACACTGCTTTGGGACATCCCACGTGTAAAGTGTAAAGAGACACCGTGTCAGTCCATGGATGGTAAGAGAAAATAGGATTTTTTGTACTCACCGTAAAATCCTTTTCTCTGACATCCATGGACTGACACGGCACCCACCCTTCCTTTTAAGTTTGTACTGCTTTGTTACGAACTGGAGTCTGCTGACTGTAGTGGGAGGGTTATGTACGGAGGGACCGCCCCCTGGGTGGGGCTGTTCAGCTCTGGCTTTTGGAATGTATGTATAACATTTCACATTCTGCCTAGGTCTTCTCCTGCAAGCAGGGACATAACCCACGTGTAAAGTGTAAAGAGACACCGTGTCAGTCCATGGATGTCAGAGAAAAGGATTTTACGGTGAGTACAAAAAATCCTATTTTTGCTGCTTCTCCTGATTACGGGGATACCACATGTGTGGGACTTTTTGGGAGCCTAGCCGCGTACGGGGCCCCGAAAACCAAGCACCGCCTTCAGGATTTCTAAGGGCGCAAATTTTTGATTTCACTCCTCACTACCCATCACAGTTTCGAAGGCCATAAAATGCCAAAATAGCACAAAACCCCCCCAAATGACCGCATTTTGCAAAGTAGACACCCCAAGCTATTTGCTGGGAGGCATGGTGAGTATTTTACAGCTCTCATTTGTTTTTGAAAATGAAGAAAGAAAATATATATATATATTTTTTTCAATTTTCAAAACTTTGTGACAAAAAGCGAGATCTGCAAAATACTCGCCATACCTCTCAGCAAATAGCTTGGGGTGTCTACTTTCCAAAATGGGGTCATTTAGGGGGGTTTTGTGCCATCTGCGCATTCCATGGCCTCCGAAACTGTGATAGGCAGTGAGGAGTGAAATCAAAAATTTACACCCTTAGAAAGCCTGAAGGTGGTGCTTGGATTTTGGGGTCCCGTACGCGGCTAGGCTCCCAAAAAGTCTCACACATGTGGTATCCCCGTACTCAGGAGAAGCAACAGAATGTATTTTGGGGTGTAATGCCACATATGCCCATGGCATGTTTGAGCAATATATCATTTAGTGACAACTTTGTGCAAAAAATGTATAAAAAATAAAATCTTTTTCCCGCAACTTGTGTCAAAATATAAAATATTCCATGGACTCGACATGCCTCTCAGCAAATAGCTTGGGCTGTCTACTTTCCAAAATTGGGTCATTTGGGGGGGTTTTTGAACTTTCCTGGCATTTTATGCACAACATTAGGAAGCTTATGTCACACATCATCCACTCTTTTAACCACTTGAAGACAAAGCCCTTTCTGACAATTTTTGTTTACATGAAAAAAATAAAAAATTTCTGCAAGAAAACCCCCAAACAGTATAAATTTTTTTTAAAGCAAATGCCCTACCGATTAAAATTGTCGGTGTTGCTTTTTTTTTCCACACAGTATTTGCGCAGCGATTTTTCAAACGCATTTTTTGGGGAAAAAATTCACTTTTTTTCATTTTAATGCACTAAAACACACTATATTGCCCAAATGTTTGATGAAATAAAAAAGATGATCTTAGGCCTAGTACATGGATACGAAACACGACATGCTTTAAAATTTCGCACAAACGCGCAGTGGCGACAAACTACATACATTTTTAAAAGCCTTTACAGGTTACCACATTAGATTTACAGAGGAGGTCTACTGCTAAAATTACTGCCCTCGATCTGACCTTTGCGGTGATACCTCACATGCATGGTTCAATTGCTGTTTATATATGACGCCAGACCGACGCTTGTGTTCGCCTTTGCGCAAGAGCAGGGCGGGACAGGGGTGCTTTTTTTTCTTTCTTTTTAATAATTATTTTGCTTTTTTATTTTTAAACTGTTCCTTCCATTTTTTTATAATTTTTTTTTATCGTTTTTATTGTCATCTCAGGGAATGTAAATATCCCCTATGATAGCAGTAGGTAGTGACAGGTACTCTTTTTTTGAAAAAATTGGGGTCTACTAGACCCTAGATCTTTCCTCTGCCCTCAAAGCATCTGACCACACCAAGATATGTGTGATAAAATGCTTTCCCCCAATTTCCCAATGGTGCTTTTTATATCCGGGGGGGGGGCATTCCCTCCCACTGCTTGTAAAAGCAGTCCAGGGGCTAATTAGCCACTAGGATTGCTTTTACATGAAAGCCGGCCGCTGGCTGAAAAGAATGATACCTAAACCCGCAGGCATCATTCTTGTATAACCATTCAAAGTCCAGCAACATACCAGTACGTTGCTGGTCCTTGTTGGACATGTATTGTAATCATTTTTTTTATGCAGCCTGTTGGCTGAACGAAAAAAAGAGATTGATCGGTGGGTATGCCCACCATTAGAATACCTCCCTTCGTTCACCCACTTCTAATGATGGGCATACATGCACCATTTATATATACCAAAGCATGGGGGCATCCTCCCGCAAAAGTTTTATGCCACGTACACACGTCTGACTTTTCCACGGGCAAGCCTCCGTTGGAATTTCGACCGTATGTACGCGGCATTAGGAGCAAAATCGCTCCTCCACCCCTGCTGCCCCCATGCTTCGGCATATATGCTCTTTTTTTTAACTGTGGTGGTGAAATCACCTCCTACAAGCACTGGAGTCGCAGGGATCAGGCCTGTCTCTGCGAACGCGGCAGTTATGTGTGTTGTGTTTTGTAAGTGACAGTGATCGATCGATACTGCACTTGGGTGGACTGGGCTGGACGGAGGGGAAAAACGCAGGTGCTAGCAGGTATCTGGGCTGATCCCGCTAACACTGCGTTTTTTGGAAACCCTAAACTGCTGGGGACGCTAGTATAGATCTGATACTATAGAAAAAGAGGGAGTGTTTTTGCGCTGAAAGACAGCAGCTGAACTATATAAAGTGCCAAAAGCCAACACTAAAACTAAATAAGGTGCTAAAATATTTAGGTCTATGTTAATAGTCCTAGATTGATTAATATCCAGTGATAAATAAAGTGCACAAGTATTAAAGTGCAATGATTATATATAAGTAAGTGAATCTTGGTATAATAACATAAATAATAAAGTGCACACAGTGCTATCTATATATGTACAAGACACAACGATACTATATATACATTTCAAAAAAATTAATATTGGGAATAAAAGGAAAAAAGTAAAAGGTGAAAAATAGTCTGTGCTCAAAAGTCCTTAAATGTGAATGTTCAAACAAAATGGACTGGTGTGAAGTATAAATCCTCTGCTGAATAAAAGGATAAAAATATCTCTAATATGTCCATGCAGTGGTCTCACAGAACTCTCACCTCCATTAGAACATAACATGTATGTTTGAGCAATATATCTCCTTAATGGTGGTTCTTCTGGTATATATTGTTGCTGCTCCCGACCTCGTCTCCTCTGTTTACAGTATTAATACAAATCCCTTTGTTTGTTCAGAAGATATCGCCGTGTGCTGTCCTTCTATTCCAGACGGATTCCTGAATGTGAGGATCTGCCTTGATGAGCGCATAATCTTCCTCCAGAAACCATTACACTAGCCCACCAACCGGTGCAGGGTCTAGTGTATGTGTGCGATGCCACTTTGGACGCTGCACCCTTAATATCTAGGGTCTCAGTGTCTGCAGTGGTGTTGCGTTGTCTTATCTGGTTAAAATGCTGGTCTGCCGACCTGGCCTCCATGAAGCTCCTGACTGATTTGCCCTTTAAGGGCGGTAGGCTGTTTGGTGCTGCCCTGGATGACATTATTAAGGATGTCACTGGGGGGGGCAAGAGCACCCTACTTCCTCAGACTACTAAGGGTAAGGAGCCCCGCCGTAAACCGGGCCCCTCCTTTCCAGCACAAAGTTTTTTTTGTCAGAGGCCACGGGGAAAACCTCCCAGACTGACAAAAATGCGGCTGGGGGACAGAAGCGTCCCTGGGTGCGTAAGCCAAACAAGCCGGTTGCCAAGCCCGCCACCGCATGAAGTCTTGCCCCCGCCCGACTCCGGGGTGGGGGGAAGACTTTGCAAGTTTACGGATCAATAGACCTCCCAGATCTCCGATCGGTGGGTGTGCGAGGTGGTTATCTCGGGGTACAGGATAGAGTTCCGCTCCTGGCCTCCAAACAGATTCTTTCCCTCAAATCTCCCTCTCCTTCCAGCGCGTCGGGCGGCCCTCTTAGGGGCAGTGCAGGACTTGCTCAGGTGCAGAGTAATTGTGCTGGTACCGTCACAGGAGAGGTTTCAGGGATTTTATTCGAATCTGTTTGTGGTCCCAAAGAAGGACGGAGTCCTTCCAATCCTGGACCTCAAGGCCTTAAATGACTTTGTGAAGGTTCAAAAATTCTGCATGGAATCCATTCGCACAGTGATTGCTGCGCTCCATCCTGGGGACTTTCTGGCGTCCTTGGACATCAAGGACACCTACTTGCATGTCCCAATCTGCACAGGTCACCAGAAGTTTCTGCGTTTTGCGATCGGCGAAGTCCACTATCAATTTGTGTCCCTTGCCTTCAGCTTAGCGTCAGCACCGCGGGTTTTCACCAAGGTGCTTGCCCCGATTCTGGCTTTGCTGAGACAGCGAGGCATTGCTGTCGTGGGCTATCTGGACGATCTTCTGAGAGCAGACACTGGCTCAGAATTAGAAGAAAATGTGACGATAGTCAGTCAGACACTCTGGGACTTCGGTTGGCTACTGAACACTCAGAAACCGGTCTTGGTTCCGACTCCGCGTCTGGAGTATCTAGGTTTGATCCTGGACTCCTTGGAAGCAAAGGTTTTCCTTCCCTTGGAGAAGTTACAGACTCTTCAATCTGCAGTTCGGGTTCTGACGTCCCGAAAATGGTCGTCCGATCCTTTTCTGCATGAGGGTCCTGGGACTCATGGTGGCCTCCTTCAAGGCCGTTCCGTATGCCCAATCACACACTTGGGCCTTACAGAAGGAGATCCTGTCCATCTGGGACAAGTCCCCGCTGTCGCTGGATCGTCAGATCCAGGTGAATCAACCAGTCAGGGCCTCTCTGACGTGGTGGTTGAGATCACTGTCTCTTCGGTCCGGGAAATCGTTCCTTCCTATCCAGTGGACCGTGATCACGACGGACGCCAGCCTTACGGGCTGGGGTGCAGTTTGGGGAGTTCTGTCAGCACAAGGACTTTGGACTCCGGCCGAATCCTGTCTACCGATCAATGTCCTGGAACTCCGGGCAATCAGACTGTGCCTCGCCTCGTGGTCAAGGAGACTGCAGGGACGCTCAGTCAGAATCCAGTCGGACAACGCCACTGCGGTGGCTTATGTCAACCATCAGGGGGGAATTCGGAGCTCAGCTGCGGCGTCTGAGGTCTAGTTGCCCCATGGGGTCAGTATCGCCTGATATATGCTTACCCTCCGCTGTGGTTGCTTCCTAGCCTGCTTCGCAGGGTGGAGGCCGAGGGGATTCCGGCGATGCTCATCACTCCGGATTGCCCACGGCGTTATTGGTATGCCGATCTTGTGCGCCTCGTCGCGGACGTTCCTTGGCGATTGCCACTGAGGTAGGACCTTCTGTCTCAAGGTCCCATACTTCATCCTGCTTTACAGTCGCTGGCTTTAACGGCATGGCTATTGAAAGCTAGGTCCTGAGGGACCGGGGGCTCTCGGAATCGGTCATTTCGACCATGCTGAGGGCACGGAAATCTTCCTCAAGAAAGATATATCACCGTACCTGGAAGGCTTACATCGCTCTGTGCGAGGAGCTGGATTGGCGACCACGGACGTACTCCGTTCCCAGGATCCTGCTGTTTTTACAGCGTGGTGTGACCCAAAAGCTTGCGCTAAGCACCATCAAGGGTCAGATTTCGGCCTTGGCTGTCTTTTTTCAACGCCCGCTAGCAGGCCATTCCTTGATTAGCACCTTTGTGCAGGGGGTTCGCCATGTGCTCCCCCCTGTTAAACCTCCTCTCCCTCCTTGGAATCTGAATTTGGTGCTTTCGGTTCTTCAAGAACCTCCTTTTGAAAACATCAGAGATATCCCTCTCTTAACCTTGTCTCAGAAGGTGGCTTTCCTGGTAGTCGTTACTTCTGTCAGACGGGTGTCTGAGTTGGCGGCATTGTCTTGCAAGCCGCCTTACTTGATCATCCATAAGGATAAGGCGGTGTTTCATCCGCTGCCTTCTTTTCTCCCGAAGGTGGTTTCGGCCTTTCACCTTTTAATGAGGACATTTGTTCTTCCATCCTTGTGTCCCCATCCATGGTGGTACGTGCCTTGCGGGTGTACCTGTCCACGACTGCTCCTATTCGGAGTCTGACTCGCTGTTTGTGTCTGGTCCACAACACGGTCGCCTGCCACCATTTCTAGGTGTATCAGGCAGACCGTCATACAGGCCTATGCCCTTAAGGGGCAGGCGCCTCCCTTTCCGGCTATGGCGCATTCCACCAGGGCAATTGGTGCTTCCTGGGCTTTCCGACATCAAGCATCGGTTGCACAAGTGTGCAAGGCAGCAACCTGGTCGTCCGCACATACCTTTTCTAAGTTTTACAAGGTTGATGTGGCTGCATCTTCTGATGCTTCCTTCGGCCGCAAGGTGTTGCAGGCCGCTGTTTAAAGTTGCAACTCCTCCGTTGAGGAGCTCTGTTTGTTTGGAGTGAAGTTTGTTTTTTCCTTTAACTCTGCTCCAATCCCTCTTTGACACTGCTTTGGGATGTCCCACTTGTCAAGTATGAAGAGGCTGTGTCAGTCCATGGATGGTAAGAGAAAATAGGATTTTTGTACTCCGTAAAATACATTTATCTGACGTCCATGGACTGACACAGCACCCACCCTTCCTTTTAAAGTTTGTACTGCTTTGTACTGATTGCTTTGTTACGAACTGAGGGCTGCTGGCTGCAGGTAGGAGGGTTATGCCTGGAGGGACCGCCCCCTGGGCGGGGCTGTTCAGCTCTGGTTTTAGAATGTATGTTGTAACATCTAACATTCTGCCTAGTCTTCTCCTATGAGCAGGGACATAAACCCACTTGTCAAGTATGAAGAGGCTGTGTCAGTCCATGGATGCCAGAGAAATGGATTTTATGGTGAGTACAACAATTCTATTTTATGTTGTTAGATGCCAAATCTCCCTCAAATTTTTATTTTATTTTGGGGCATGTCCACCATATGTGCCATGGTCCTAATTTCTTTGCACCCCGACCAGCAAAATTCTAATGTTTCCTTTTGGCATTTATGTGCCTTGTCGGGTGTTATGTACCAGCGCGCCAAACACTTATAGTTTAACTCCATCATATTACTATTTACTGACGTGGAATGTACCCATCTCAAGATCATTCAGCTGTGCCCCCATTGTGGCGGTATCTCCAACTTTTTCATATGCTTCAGTATTTTATAAATCCTTAGCGGTTACTCCCCTCCCTCCTTTTTCTCCACACAATTTCTCTAGGGGCCGTAAATTCTCTGCCGATCTAATAGGCTGGGGTAGGGCCTCAAAGAAGTGTTTTAGCTGGGTATACCGCCATTCATTTATTACCAATAATTCCCTTTTTATTTTTTAATTCTTGATATGTGCTCAATTTATCCTGCGTCATTACGTCTTTCTGTTGTGCGTTCTCTTGTATGATCAATTTTCCAAATATTTTATCTATCCCCGGCGTGAAATATTTTGTGTCTGTTAGTGGTATTAGTGGGGAGTTGAAATCCCATTTTTATCTTTTGTGTACCTTATCCCAGATTTTTAGTGCATTCCATGTGATACTATGTGTGTCCCTACTAAGTTCTCTGTACTGTGCTGGGATCCATATTATTTTCCCCATTGTGGCTTTACTAATTCTATTTTCCATATTTACTCTATAGTTTGTCTTTTTTGTCTTTTTAATAATTAGTTTTAATAGGGGTTCTTTTTCACTAGTTTGCTTATGTTGCTGTTCCAATTCATATATTTCTTTTGTTAAAGCAATTTTCCCTTATCGTCCATGGACTTACACAGCTCTAATACTGAAACGCGTGGGTATATGTCCCTGCTCGCAGAAGATCTAGGCAGAATGTTAGATGTTAGAAACATACATTCTAGAAAGGGGGGGGGGTGGTTCCTCCAGACATAACCTTCCTACCTGCAGATAGCAGCCTTCGTTTTTTTCTGCCTAGCAGAAGGAGAAGATGTGGCTCTCTCAGGAGCCAGTCTCCTGGAAGATTTTATTTTTATTCCTTTGGGAATCTTATTTTATTTTTGAGACCTTCAATCAACTGTCGTCTGGGCAACAGGTTGGGTACACTAGTATCCTTGTAGTCTTCCCTGTCCGACCATCGAGCGTGCTTATCCTCGCCTTGTGTGCGTGAGACTCCGTTCACAACATGTCCCATGACTCCAGGGGTGGCCAGTGGGCTTTTATGCTCCCGCGGTCCTCACAAGATTGAACAGTGCCTGCTGTATCTTTCGTGGTGGAACGGGCCGACAGCTACTCAGTACTACTCTGTGATAGGTCTGTCTGAAACACGCCAGTGGGTCCCTCTGGGATGGGTAAGTAGTCTCTCCTGCATCAGGTGAGTACATGCTGGCTGTGTTTCTCTGTATGGGGGGTTGTTCCCTGTCTGCCCTCTGTATGCTGCTCTCTGCACCCTAATCTGGCGCTGAGCTGTGTGGGGGTACCTGGGGGGTCACTCTGGCCTGGCTGTGGGGAGGGGGCGCTCATGTCTGTGTGCTGGGGCTGAGAAAACGTGGGGTGTTTGGAGACGCCATTAGGCGCTTTGGCTGTAATTTTGCTGCACTCGGCGGCCATCTTGCCGCGGATCAATGGCGCAGTATTACACGCGGCCGGCGGCTATTTTCTTGAAGCCGCGGCGGTTTCACTTTCGTTTTTGGCCTCTATCGCCGCTGCTGCGGCGCGAATCTCCTCACACTCTCCTCAGGCTTCACTCGCGCTGGCAGTGCGGTGCATACAGCGGAGCTGAGCGGTCCCCTGAAGGGTTGGTGGGGCCTCTGGGTGTCCCCTCCTCAGTCAGTGCAGCCAGTGGGTGGACATTTTATTCACTTTATTGTGCATAAGGTCTCAGAGGGTGGCGAATATGGAGTCTGGTTCACCTGCTTCCCCACTCTTGTCAGAGGCAACTGGCAGTGCTCCAGCACCTGCGGTCCCTATGGACCAGTTGTCGGCAGTCCTGGAAAAATTTCTTGCCAGGATGGAAGCGGTGTGCGAGCACAAGAGAGCTATAAAGCGCCCTCTCCCCACACAATCTCACACATGGGGAGTGCTCTGATTCAGATATGGGCCTAGCTGCTGCTGCTCAGGACCCTAGCTCTGAATATTTTAATGTTTTTGAACAGGAGATTCCTTGTGAGGAAGACTCCAGTTCTGAGTCCGTAGATGACAGGGCGCTTGTAAGTGAACTCATTGATGCTGTGAGGGACACTCTCAAGTTGGATGCTGTGGCTGAGGTACCTCAGGATGACGCGGTCTCCTTTTTGGTTCTTTTCAAGCTTTTCTCTTACACAGCTTCCTCACTGTTTCCTCACACGCTGCGTCGAGAGCAGCATGGATGATACAGTGGTACACAGTGCCCCCCCCCCCCGGTCGGTGCAGCATGGTGGGGGGGACTTTAATAATTTATTTCTATAGTCCCTGTGAGCCTTCTGTGTGATGTCTCTGAGGCAACAACAGGGTCTCTGCACCTGTGGTTTCCCTCCATTTCCCGGGGAACGCTCTGAGCTCTGACAGGACCACGGTCTGGGGTGTCAGGTTACTTTTTACCTGCATGCTTACTTCGGCAGCACATTTAAGCAGGTTGGAATGATACAGAGAAGATTATGCGCCTCGGCGCCATAATTAAAACTTCTCCTATAACTCTACACTGGATACATTCACAGTGTATGTATGTGTTATTGATCTCTGTGTCTGCGTGGGTTTCCTCCCATGTTCCAATGTTGTGTCTTCAGTGCCATACACGATATAAACATACACAATATGTTTATACACGACTCTAAATACATTCACAGTATATGTATGTATTATACTCTCTGGGTCGGCGTGGGTGTCCTCCGGGTGCTCCGGTGTCCTCTCACGGTATGTGCGCTTCGGCTCTCTGCACAGTATAACCATGTTCAATATGTTTATTGCACATACTTTAAATACTTACAGTATGTGTATGCTGTCTGCGTGGGTTTCCTCTGGGTACTCCTGTTTCCTCCCACGCTCCAAGGGTAATGCACAGCATAACCATGTGCAATATGTTTATTCACATGCTATCATTCCTACACGGTATCTGTGTGCTGTCTGCGTGGGTTTCTTCCGGGTGTTCCGGTTTCCTCCCTCGCTCTGACGGTATGTGCGCCTTTGGCTCTCTGCACAGTTTAAACATGTTCCATATGTTTATCGCGCATACTATAATACCTACGCGGTTTGTGTATGCAGTCTGAAACTTGTGCGATTTTGATTATCCACATGCTAACATACCTACACGGTATGTGTGTGCAGTCTTCGTGGGTTTCCTCTGGGTCCTCCGGTTTCCACCCACGCTACATGACATGCGCTCCTTCGGTCCCATGCACAGTATAAACGTACACATTATGTTTATACACAACACTAAATACATTCAAAGTAGATGTATGTATTGTATTCTTTGGGTCTCCGTGGGGTTCCTCCGGGTACTTCGGTTTCCTCCAACGCGCCAACGGCGCTATGCACACATAGACATGTTCAAAATGTTTATCACACATACTATAGTACCTATACGGTATGCGTATGCAGTCTGTGTGGGTTTCATCCGGGTGCTCCGTTTTTTCCCCCGTGCTCCAATGGTGTGCGCATTTTCAGCGCTATGCACAGCATAAACATGCGCAATTTGTTTATTCGCATGCTAACATGCCCACACGGTTGTGTACGCAGTCTGCGTGGCTGGTTTCCGCCTCCGCCCCAATGATGTGCGCGCCTTCATCGCTGGCATAGTATAAACGTGTTTAATATGTTTATCCACACATACTAAACTACATACGCCGTATGTGGTTGTACTATGCTCTTTGTGGCTGAGGGGGTTTTCTCCCACGCTCTATACTGTGTATTGCGTCAAAACGCGCAATTAAACTATGTGTTTGTACAATCAGCACTTATCAGTGGAGTAGCTGCTGGATGGAGCATTGTCTTGGGGATCCCTGGTATCAGGGGTACCACCTTCCACCTGCCCTTCGGTGGTGATCGGGAGCGCTGGCTTGGACCGTGTTCGCCATGCTGAGGTTAGCATTGCGTGGCTGCGTCTCTGGCGTTTCTGAAGCTCAATGACTGGGCAAAAGCCTCTGCTTCATCGATCAGTTGACCAGCAGGTGCACTGAAACTGCTTTAGCCTTTAGGGTCTCTTTGTCCGGGGTGGGTCTGCGCCACCTGTAGAGGCTGAGTTACTGGTCCACTGACCGAGTTTCTAGGGAAGCTCTGTCAGGTTGCCCTTCTTGGCCAACAATTGAGGCACCCCGCAAGCCGGGGCCTCCCTTCTCTGATGCATTGCGGGGTCTCCTTGGGATTATCATACCCATCCCGCTGCAGGACGGTCCTGTCGGCCGTGTGCATTCCAGGGGAAGGGTCCTTACATCCGGAGGGGTTTTCACCTCCTTTACCAGAGGTGGGGCACTGGATGTGGACCTTTTTGCCTCTTGATTCACTCGCAAGATGTCGAGATTCGTGCCCAGGTCCTGGTCAGACGCGTTTGTGGCCCGTGGGGGGCAGTATCGCCTGATGTATGCTTACCCTCCGCTACTGTTGTTGCCTCGCCTGCTTCGCAGAGTAGTGGTCGAGGCCATTCCGGTGATCCTCATTTGCTCCGGAACGGCGACATTGGTACGCCGATCTAGTTCGGCTAGTCGCAGACGTTCCTTGGCGACTGCCTATTTGGGTGGACCTTCTGTCTCATGGTCCCATACTTCATCCTGCTTTACAGTCCTTGGCTTTGGCATGGCTGTTAAAGCCAGGTGCTGAGGGACTGAGGTCTCTCGGATTCGGTCATCTCATCTATGTTGTGGGCACGGAAATCTTCCTCCAGAAAGATCTATCACCGTACCTGGTAGGCTTACATCGCTATGTGCGAGGAGATTGATGGCGTCCACAGACCCAAGATTTTGCTGTTCTTACAGCGTGGTGTGACCCAAAAGCTGGCCTTGCGTACCATCGAGGGTCTGATTTCGGCCCGGGCTGTCGTTTTCAACGACCGCTAACGGGCCGGGCCATTCCTTGATTAGCACCTTTGTGCAGGGGGTTCGCCATGTGATCCCCCCTGTCAAGCCTCCTCCCCCTCCTTGGGATCTGAATTTGGTGCCATCGTTTCTCCAAGAACATCCTTTTGAAAATATCAGGGAGATTCCTCTCTTGACCTTGTCCCATAAGGTGGCTTTCTTAGTGGGCATTACTTCTGTTCGATGGGTGTCTGAGTTGGCGGCCTTGTCCAGCAAGTCGCCTTTCTTGGTCCTTCATAAGGATAAGGCGGTGTTGCGCCCACGACCGTCTTTCCTTTCAAAGGTGGTGTCGGCCTTTCACCTTAATGAGGACGTTGTTCTTCCGTCCTTGTGTCCTCACCCATCGTATCCCTGAGAGTTTGCGCTTCATACATTGGTTATGGTGGTACGAGCCTTACGGGTGTACCTGTCTGCTACTGTTTCCATTCGGAAGTCTGACTCACTGTTTGTGTCTGTCTCTGGTCCAAAACGGGGCCAAGCGGTGTCGTCTGCCACCTTTTCTAAGTGGATCAGACAGACTGTTATACAGGCCTATGCCCTTAAAGCGGAGGTTCACCCTAAATCCTGACATTATCTTATTCTGATCTATGTAGCAGATGCATATACATATGCCTATTGATTTTTTTGTTGTGGTTGTACTTACTGTGAATCAGTCGTTCCGAATCAGGACTTCCAGGTATTCCTCCAGCGGGAGTGGCCGTATCTTTTTCTTTCCCCAGCGCCCCGTTGATTTCTGGGAGCCGTCGCTCATGTTACCATTGTTGTGGGCGTGTACTTTGAATGACGACACCCGTTGTCATAGCAACCTGAAACTGCTCGCCGTCAATACAGATGATACAGCTGTGAATGCTGGGATGCATTCACCGCATCCCGGAAGTCTCTGCTTGTGGGCTTCACAGTGCCCACAAGCAAAATGGCAAAGAATAAGATAAATTTATCAAAGTTATCATTCATAACTGAAATAGAAGGGGGATGTTTCTAATCGCAGGACAAATGAGTACTAAGATGTTTTCTGTAACCCCATTACATTACACCTAGAAAAAAAAACGAGGGACTGCGGAACCTCCGCTTTAAGGGGCGGGCGCCTCCCTTTCCAGTTACGGTGCATTCCACCAGGGCAATTGGTGCTTCCTGGGCTTTCCGACATCAAGCGTCGGTTGCACATGTGTGCAAGGCGGCGACCTGGTCGTCCGTTCATACATTTTCTAAGTTCTATAAGGTTGATGTGGCTGCATTATCGGATGCTTCCTTCGGCCGCAAGGGTTGCAGGCTGCTGTTTACAGTTGCAACTCCTCCGTTGGAGTTCTGCTTGTTTGGAGTGGAGTTTGGTTTTTCCTTTACTACTGCTCCCACCCTTTTCTGATACTGCTTTGGGACGTCCCACGTGTTTCAGTATTATAGCTGTGTCAGTCCATGGATGATGAGAGAAAATAGTATTTTTGTACTCACCGTAAAATCCTTTTCTCTGACGTCCATGGACTGACACAGCACCCACCCTTCTTTAAGGTTTGTACTGCTTTGTTACGAACTGAGGCTGCTAGCTAAAGGTAGGAGGGTTATATCTGGAGGGACCACCCCCCTGGGCGGGTCTGTTCAGCTCTGTTTTTTTCTAGAATGTATGTTTCTAACATCTTACATTCTGCCTAGATCTTCTCCTGCGAGCAGGGACATATACCCACGTGTTTCAGTATTATAGCTGTGTCAGTCCATGGACGTCAGAGAAAAGGATTTTACGGTGAGTACAAAAATCCTATTTTTTTCTCCTTGG
The DNA here is from genome assembly GCA_029206835.1 of Rana muscosa. Lineage (NCBI taxonomy): Eukaryota > Metazoa > Chordata > Amphibia > Anura > Ranidae > Rana > Rana muscosa. The sequence continues at coordinate 297,328,405 of CM055127.1, read as the reverse complement.
TTCTTTTTTTTTTTTCTCTGCTCCTTCACTTATTAGTATTCCCCTTATATATGCTTTGTGGGTTTCCCAGACTATAGCCTCAGACATATCCTCCATGCTATTGATCCTAAAAAATTCTTTTAATCTCTGTTCTACTGCTTTATCTTGTAAAAGTTCTTCATTCAATCTCCAGCTATTACTCTTATTTTGTGCCTCTCCTATCTTCAGTTGAAGTGTCACTGGCGCGTGGTCCGAGAAGGTCACTATTCCAATTTTTGTACTACTTACTGCTTCCAGCAACCTATGCTCAATCAAGAAAGAATCTAACTTTGAATACGTCTCATGTACCGGGGAGTGGATTGTATAATCCCGCTGCTTGTTATGTTGTGTCCTCCACACATCCACTAGTTGATGTTGATGCATTTTCTTTTTAAATTTATTCCTCAGGGCTATTCCAGTCCCCTGTACATGTGACGTACTATCTATCCCAGGATCTAAACATAAATTAAAGTCACCTGCCATCATGGCCCATCCTTTCTTGAATTCCATAAACTCAGTTATAACCCCTATTAGATATTTAATCAAGTTTTTATTTGGGCCATATATGTTTGCCAGTGAGACTTCGGCTTCCTTCAGTTTCCCTCTCAAAAACCAGTAGCGCCCTTCCAGGTCCACTTTTTATTTCCTCAAGAGTGAACCTGATCTCCCTGGCAAACCCTATGGCCACTCCCTTTGCTCGACTAATAGGCGAGTTTCCATAATACCATAGGGGATAAGTCTGAGAGATTATTCTACGGTTTGAGCCTGCAAAGAAATGTGTCTCCTGTAAAAGGACTACATCCGCCTTCAAGGAGCTTAGTTCGTTCATTATATTGGCACTTTTAATAGGAGCATTTAATCCTTGCACATTGTATGAAATTATATTTAATTTAGGCATCTTTACTTATATTCAACTTTACTGACCCGGTCATGACTTCTCCTGGAGGTCTCCCTTCCCACCCCATTGCTATCCTTTTCCCCTGCCCCTCCCCCTTTCACTCCCCCACCCTCCTGCCCCCCTCCTATGTGAGGGAAAATAGGCCTCCCCGAAGCCCAATGAACCATGGCCCTCCTCATTCCTCCCGGCCTCCTGGTTTGTCCCCCTAGAGGTTGAGCTCTGAGGTGGTCCTCAAACAGGGCCGATGCTTCTTCCTCTCTTTAATTGTTAACATATTTTCCTTTCTTCCCTCTTCATTTTTATTTCTTCTTTGTTCCTAATAGTTTATTATTCCACACCGGGTGCCAGGACTGATGTTCTTCCTCGTTGTCTGTGGGTTCTTGTTTTTCCCACCAGCCCGGGATCTCCACTAGTGGAATATTCAGTCTGTTACCAAATTTCGGGGTGTCTTCTGGGAATCCTAGAGTTGCTGAACGGCCTTCTTTATGTCCGATTAGGCAGGCTGGGAATCCCCATGAGTATTGTTGGATGTTCTGCTTCTTAAGTTGTTCCAGTAATGGTTTGAGAGTTCCTCTCCTGGACAGTGTCTCTGTTGCCAGGTCTGGGAATACCCACAAAGTTGTCTTACCATATTTGGCAGGTTGGTTAGTTCTCATGTATGCCCTTAAATGTTACTTTTCTTGATAGTTATGAAATCTTGCTATAACACCTCTTGGCAATTCCCCTGCCATTTCAGCGGGCTTTCTGATCCTATGTATCCTTTCAAATTTAATTTTATTGTTTACTTCTGTTGTTCCCTGCATATGGCCAAATATTTTATTTTGTAAGTCCTAATTTTCTCCTTGCATCTCCGGTAGACCTCTGATCCTGATGTTTTTCCTTCTGTTCCTATTCTCTTGGTCTTCGATTTTATACATCATATACCTTTTTGTTCTCTATACATCCCTTCCATCTGTTCCTTCAGTCCTTTTATTTTAGCCCCATGATTGTCCAGCCTTTCTTCTGTTTCCTCAACCCTTTTTAGCATATGCTTCATGTCTTGACGTAAAGTTGCTATTTCCCCCTTTATTGATGTTTCCAACCTTGTTTCCATCCTTGTCAGCATTTCCGCCATTTCTCTTTTTGTTAGTGGTTGCTTTTTTTGTCTGGTTTCCATACCCGCTTCCTCTTCACTTGTCGAAAAAAAGGTAGGGGGGGGTGGGGCTGTGTCTTCTAGTTGTTTTCTCAGTCCATTCTCTTGTGCGCCCTCCGTGGCTTTACTATGAGTCCCTGTTTTTATTCCAGGGCTTTCTTTACCCCCCTCATGTGACATGTATTTTTTAATAGATCCTGGACTGGCACTCATTCTAGGTATGTTTACTGCTGCCCCTCTTCCCGACCTTCCCCTCATTTTCTTTTGCTCTTCCTTTATTTTTCCCTCCAGTGATAGACCAATTCAAGGGGGGGAAAAAACAAGTGACTAAAAAAGGGCTAAATCTGCAAGTGGTACTGTTTATTTAGCCCATGAGACTTTGTAGCTTTGCGACTCCTATTAGCTTTTAAATGTTATCTTTATAAAAGCTTTAAAGCTGTCTTGGGAGTCGGGTACCTTGCCTGATATACCTTTCCAATGTTCCACCGGACCCTCTGTATTCCAGTCCCCTATGCAGGGCCGTCTTTAATGTTGATTGGACCCTGGGCAAAAAATTTCTTGGGGGGGGGCCCCCATGCAATTTTGCTCTTCACCTGCTCTGAGACATACAATAAATATCAGCTAAACTTGAAATCAGTTTACTGTATCAGATCAGGCAGTGATTGCGATTGGTTGCCAGAGGTTACAGTGTATCATTACCACTTACTGACTGGATGCTAGAGGTTACAGCACATGAATTCTTCTTCTTGTTGATTGGTTGCTAGAGATTACTGTACAGTAATACTGCTCACTGATTGGTTTCTTGAGGTTACAGCACATCATCTCTTCACTGCAGAAGGGCATGATATACATATGAATGCCGCCTTTATTTACATATGAATGCCATCTGCCTCAACTATTTATATTTGAATGCCGCCACTATTTACATATGAATGCTCCTGTTATTTACATATGAATGAAGGTTATTTACATGTAAACACAGGGTCTGCAGGGGAGTCATCTGTACACAACAATAGGGCAGAGCTGGGCACCATTAGTAGCAGCACTTCACACTGAGATATCAGGACACAGCACAGGACTAAAACTTCAAGGGACAAGGGAATTTAAACTGGGATAGTTGGCAAGTATGGGGCAGCTGCTTTGGGCCCCACAACAAAGACGGCCCAGGGCAGCTGCACCTTTTGCCCTGCCTTAAAGATGGCCCTGCCCCTATGGACCGTGTAATACACAGCAGTACACATGTAACTGAATAAAATGCTTCCGTAGTCTCTCATAATTCCAACAATCCAAACATAGTCTATAGGCAGTTTTTATACAGTTTTTGCAATTTATACAGTCTATATATGCTTCAGCTGTCCTGCTAAACTTCTTAAGCAGGATTTCACAACAAAGAGTGAAAAAAAAAAAAAAACAGGGAACCAAGAGGAACAAAAACTGCAAATGGTGCGACTCATTTAGTCCATGCGACTTTGCGGCTTTGTGGTTTTGCGGATCCTATTGACTTTTAACTTATAGAAGTTACATGATTTATCTTGGCAATCCGGTACCTTGTAATACTCAGCAGTACTCGGTAGTACACATGTGACTGAATATTATGTTTTTGTTATGTTTCCCTCAGTCCAAACACAGTCTATAGGCAGTTCTAATGCAGTCTATTCAGTCTGAATATATATACTTCATCTATAGTGTAATGAATGGACTCGCCCCCTTACAGCCACATTCACCTCGGTACCTGTCGCGTTTAGGATGGGGTAGATGAGGACAGATGAAGATAACTGTCTGTCTCCTGAGAGTTAGATAGATAGATATATAGATAGAGATTATATATAGATATATATTGTGAGGGGGTTAACTCGGTAGCGGGTGTGTGTGATCCCCTGGATGGGCTCCCCACACAAAAACAGGCCCAGCAGACGGAGGTTGTGGTTTTCAAGATCAAAAAGGTGCGGTTTATTTCTCTATTTACAGTGACAAAAAAACACAGCAAAGCAAAAAGAAACATAAACAAAATAAACCCTGGTCAGCTTGACCTCTGACTAAACATGCAGGTTTCCTAACTAACAACTGGGATCAGCCTGGTGCTGTCCTAGTCCCTAAGTCCCTGGTTTAGTAAATGTCCAAACAAATAGCCACACAGGCTTTGTCTCACCGCACAGGGGTTCACTCTCCCTAGACAGTCCACACAGGTCTGGGTCCAGGCATGAGCAAACACCTAATGAACCTGGGAGTTTTTATAGAGGCCTTAAACGAGCTGACAAGCTTCAGCTGGTCTCATCAACTCCCTGCCTGCACGACGCCCAGCCCTCTCCCTAGAGGTATGAATCATCCATGAGCCCACTAGCCTCAGCTGGGCTTCATCAACTCCCTCCCTAGTTGTATAAGTCGGCATAAAGCCTGAATCTGGGAGAAATATATCTACCCCCCTGGATGCAACCAGGTGACTTTACCTTCCTGCTGTCACATACCCCCCCCCCTCTTGTTTTAACCTTGGGGTTGGAACACCAGCAATCAGGCATTCATGTACTCGAGACAAAGCATCCACATTCCCCATTTGAACGCCAGGGCGATGCTTTACTGTGAAGTTGAATTCCTGTAGGGCCAGGAACCACCTATTCACTCTTCTATTTGTCTCCTTGTTTTGAGCCATCCACTTTAACGGAGCGTGATCCATAACCATGTCAAAGTGCCTACCTAGCAGATAGTACCGAAGGGAATCTAGAGCCCACTTCACCGCTAAACACTCCTTTTCAACCGTGGCGTAATTTACCTCATGGGACTTCAACTTCCTGCTGAGGTAAATGACTGGGTGCTCTTCCCCGTTCCAGACCTGGGACAATACTGCTCCTAACCCCACATCTGACGCATCACTTTGTACGACAAAGTCTTTAGAGAAGTCGGGTGAGTACAACACTGGCTGGCTACATAAGGCTTGTTTCAAGAATTGGAATGCTGCCTCAGCCTCGGGGGTCCATTTAATCATGACCGACCCTTTCCCTTTCGTCAGGTTGGTTAGGGGCACAGCCTTAGAAGCAAAGTGGGGAATGAAGCGCCGATAATAACCCGCGATTCCCAGAAAGGCTCGTACCTGCTTCTTGCTGTTGGGACGTGGCCAACTCTGGATGGCCTCGACTTTGTTGAGTTGGGGTTTTATTACTCCCCTCCCAATGGTGTACCCAAGATATTTGGCCTCCTCCTGCCCAATGGTACACTTCTTGGGGTTAGCCGTAAACCCCGCTTCCCGGATAGAGTCTAGGACTGCTTGCACTTTTGGCAGATGTGAGGCCCAATCTGTGCTATGGACGATTACGTCATCCAGGTAAGCCGCAGCATACTTCCGATGGGGCCTCAGTATCTGGTCCATTTTCCGCTGGAATGTGGCCGGCGCATTCTGTAACCCGAACGGCATTCTCTTATATTGGAACGCCCCGTCTGGGGTTACAAATGCGGTTTTCTCTTTGGCCGACTTGGCCAGGGGAATTTGCCAATACCCTTTTGTGAGGTCAAGAGTCGTCATGTATCGGGCTGTTCCCAGCCGGTCGATCAACTCATCTATACGTGGCATGGGGTAGGTGTCAAATTTTGTAACTTTGTTCAACTGACGAAAATCGTTACAAAATCGCCAGCTCCCATCCGGTTTAGGCACCAGCACAATGGGACTAGACCAATCACTTTGGGACTCCTCTATCACCCCTAAGTTCAGCATTTTCTGTACTTCCTCCCGTATTGCCTCCCGTCGGGCCTCTGGGATCCGATAGGGATTTTAACTTCACCCTTTCACCGGGCGGGGTAATAATATCATGCTCTACCCCAGATGTTTGTCCCGGCAGCTCAGAGAACACCTCCTTGTTGCGAAGCACAAACTCCTTAACCTCCTGTTGTTGGGGTTGTGACAAGGTGGCTGCTATTCCAACCTCCGGAATCACGCAACCAGTTTGAGCTGGTGACCAAGTTTCTGCGACTAGGGACTCTCTATCCCTCCAGGCTTTCAACAGATTAATGTGATAGATCTGTTCGGGCTTTCGCCTTCCTGGTTGTCTGACCTTGTAATTCACTTCGCTCACTTTTTCCATTATCTCGTAGGGGCCTTGCCATTTGGCAAGGAATTTACTTTCAACCGTAGGGACAAGTACCAATATCCTATCCCCCGGGGAAAAGGTACGGGTCTTGGCTCCACGGTTGTACACTCTCTGCTGTGCCAACTGCGCTTGGGCCAAATGTTCCTTCACGATGGGCATTACCTGTGCAATTCGATCTTGCATCAGGGCGACATGCTCAATCACACTCCTGTGGGGAGAACTCTCACTTTCCCAAGTTTCCTTGGCAATATCCAACAGCCCTCTTGGGTGTCTCCCATACAGTAACTCAAAAGGGGAGAATCCCGTAGAGGATTGGGGCACCTCCCTAATAGCAAACATCAAATAAGGAAGTAGACAGTCCCAATCCTTTCCATCTCTATCCACCACTTTCTTCAACATTTGTTTTAGGGTTTTGTTGAATCTTTCAACCAGCCCATCGGTTTGGGGGTGATACACAGATGTACGCAATTGCGTCACTTTGAACAATTTACACAGCTCTTTCATAACCCGGGACATAAAGGGTGTACCTTGGTCCGTAAGCAGTTCTTTACAAATACCCACCCGGCTAAAAACAAGAGATAGCTCTTTGGCTATGGTTTTGGCCGAGGTATTTCTGAGAGGGATCGCTTCTGGATAACGGGTGGCATAGTCCATTATAACCAATATGTACTGGTGCCCCCTAGCGGACTTGATTATAGGACCTACCAAATCCATTGCGATTCTCTCAAACGGGACCTCAATGATGGGTAGAGGGACCAGCGGGCTACGGAAATGTGGCATCGGGGCCGACCTCTGACACACAGGGCAGGAGGAACAATAATTTTCTATGTCCTTCATCACCCCAGGCCAATAGAATCTCTGTAATACCCTCTCTCGGGTTTTCTCTGTCCCCAGATGACCTCCAAGAATGTGCCCATGGGCCAACTCCAACACCAACTTCCTGTAAGGTTTGGGCACCACAAGCTGCTCAACGGTTTCTTCTGCCCTTTTTGCCACCCGATACAGTAGGTCCTTCTCTACGCTGAAGTATGGGTAAGTGCAGGTATTATCTGGGTTCACTAACTCGCCATCTATTTCCACTACGTTTTCCCGTGCCTTTATTAGGGCGGGGTCTTTTAACTGTTCTGTGGCAAAATTTTCCCTGTGAACCTCAAGATCAGAAAACTCCACAGACGGTAGGTTTTCGTCTGAGGAGGTGGGCTCCTCTCCAGTTTCTTGAGTCTCCCCTGCCAATACTGACAAGGGAAATTCTGGAGAGTCCTCACCACTCTCAGAGGAGTTCTGGCTATCACATTCCTGGTACATAGGGGCACCAGTGGGGGGCTCAGGATCATCCCACAGTTCCCAGAACTTCGGAAAATCCCTTCCCACAATGGCATCATGCGGTAATTGAGATACTAACCCCACTGGATGAGAGAGGGTACCTTTGAAACACACTGTAGTCACTGGATACTCTCGGGTGTCCCCATGCACACAAATAACAGCTACCTTGCTATTCCCAGAGACCTCTGTTTTAACTAATTCAGCCTTTATCAGGGTCACAAGGCTACCTGAATCCAGTAATACCACAACATTTCTACCATTAATACACATTTTGCATAAATGTTTCTCAGTTCCCCGAATGGCAGTGCATGCGACTGTCGCACACAGCGACTGACGTCGGTCCGTCAGAAAGTCACATTGCATGGGTTCCTCCACAACCGGGCAATTTGCTGCAATATGTCCCGCTTGCCGGCAGCGGTAGCAAACAATCCATTTGGCTGCCTCTTGAGCCCCTGACTTCCCAGGCTGTTCTCGCCAAACTTTGGGTAGAGCTCCCACCCTCTCACTCTCTCCACCCTCACCCCTTGGAATCCTCTTATCCGCCCCTGGGGATGGTCTGGTCTTAGGGTGAAAAGTCCGAGAGTCTCTGGAAGAGGCCGTCAGGTTCTCTGTAGCCAAGTATTTCTCTACACGATCCACAAGACCACCGGCCGTCTCTGGGTCTCCATGGCTTACCCACTTTTGGATGGCAGTAGGAAGAGCTCTCAAAAACCGATCCATTACAACACGTTCCACAATCTCTGGTGCGGACAAAGTCTCTGGCTGTAGCCACTTCCTGCTCAGGTGAATGAGATCATACATTTGAGACCTGGGGGGTTTTCCAAGCTGGAAAGTCCAGTTATGCACACGCTGAGCCCGGACAGCCAGGGTGACACCCAGCCTTGCCAATATTTCAGCTTTTAGCATCACATAGTCTTTTGCTTGGTCAGGCTCTAGGTCATAGTAAGCCTTCTGCGATTCACCAGTTAACAGAGGAGCCACCAGTCCAGCCCACTGCTCCTCAGGCCACTTTTCTCTTTCAGCAGTCCTTTCAAATGTGGTCAAAAATACCTCTGGATCATCCTCTCCAGTCATTTTTGTCAATAAACGACTCACCCCAAAGGACGCGGTATTAGTGGGACGGCTTTCCTCACTGGTCTGCGGACGTTGCTGCATTACTGCTTCCATTTGTTGTAGTCTCTGCTCTTGCTTCTGTAACAGGTCTATGAAGCGGGCCTCAGATTGCTGCTGGGCTGCAAGGCTCTGTTGATGAGCTTGCTGCTGGGCTGCGAAGCTCTGTTGTTGAGCTGCAAGGCTCTTTTGCAAACCTGCATTTGTCTGCTGTTGATTGGCATTTGCTAGAGCCAGCTGTTTCAGTATCTCCTCCATGCTGGCTTAAAAAAAAAACTGCCACTGGTTCTCCACCAACTGTGAGGGGGTTAACTCGGTAGCGGGTGTGTGTGATCCCCTGGATGGGCTCCCCACACAAAAACAGGCCCAGCAGACGGAGGTTGTGGTTTTCAAGATCAAAAAGGTGCGGTTTATTTCTCTATTTACAGTGACAAAAAAACACAGCAAAGCAAAAAGAAACATAAACAAAATAAACCCTGGTCAGCTTGACCTCTGACTAAACATGCAGGTTTCCTAACTAACAACTGGGATCAGCCTGGTGCTGTCCTAGTCCCTAAGTCCCTGGTTTAGTAAATGTCCAAACAAATAGCCACACAGGCTTTGTCTCACCGCACAGGGGTTCACTCTCCCTAGACAGTCCACACAGGTCTGGGTCCAGGCATGAGCAAACACCTAATGAACCTGGGAGTTTTTATAGAGGCCTTAAACGAGCTGACAAGCTTCAGCTGGTCTCATCAACTCCCTGCCTGCACGACGCCCAGCCCTCTCCCTAGAGGTATGAATCATCCATGAGCCCACTAGCCTCAGCTGGGCTTCATCAACTCCCTCCCTAGTTGTATAAGTCGGCATAAAGCCTGAATCTGGGAGAAATATATCTACCCCCCTGGATGCAACCAGGTGACTTTACCTTCCTGCTGTCACAATATATATAGATAGATATATATATCTATATATAATCTCTATCACTGTATTTTCACAGTCCAACATATATTCTTATGCGACCAAATATTTGTTTTTTACTGAGTGCAGGCTTATATTGCTTTCTCTAGTTACTCTCAGGTTGCAAGTATAATGTCAGCAAACATTCCCTGGATATTTAACAGTTCAGCATTCCAACAGTCAGTATGTTTAAAATATGCACTCTAAGGATGACTCAATGCCACGTTATCCGTTTCTTACATGCAGGTTATCAGTCCGTGTCAAAGTGGGGGGGGTCAGAGAGAGAAGGGGGACAGGTCTGCTAAGAGGGGTAGGCTCGTTTTCAAACTGCTGCTCCTGTTTTTTATTTTTGTTCAGCTCACCTCCCTTCCACGCAGCTCCTCTCTCTCCGACCATACGCGCACCGCTCTGTGCTCGTCTCTTTCCCCCTTGCACTCTGCGTCTTTACAGGCTTGAAGGCTTCCAGGGCTCTTCCTCTATCTCCAATGCCTGTGACAACCGCTGCGAGCGCTGATCCGCTCTGCGTCTGCTGTCTCTACACTCTCATCACCGGCAGTCCCGAGGTAGGCATGCGCCGTGATTGCTCTAAGAGAGGGGGATACCGGGATCTTCGCCGCCGGAGCCACCGCCGTTACTTCTGCCGGGTGGTCTGGGTAGTCAGGTCTGGGTCCAGGGGGGGTTGAGGAGGGGAAGGCTGTCTCTCCTCAGACTTTCCTCATGCTAGGGGGGAGCTTGGAGCTTGGCAGGCCTCACGGGCTCAGCATCCACACCTGTCCGACACCCACATCAGGCCCCTCCCTCCTCCCCTGGATTCAAGGTGAAATCAATATTTGGTTTGACCACCCTTTTGGCTTCAAAACCGCATGGTTTATCCTAGGTACACTTGCACACAGTTTTTGAGGGAACTGGGCAGGTAGGTTGTTCCAAACATCCTGGCGGCCTAACCATAGATCTTCTGTGAATGTAGGCTGCCTCAAAACTTTCTGTCACTTCATGTAATCCCAGACAGAATTGATGATGTTGAGATCAGGGTTCTGTGGGGGCCAAACCATCACTTCCAGGACTCCAGGTTGTTCTTTATGCTAAAGATGGTTCTTAATGATGGGTGGCTGTACAGCTGTCCAGTCACTTTCACCCCCCCCCCCCCCCAGTACATACAGTGTATATAAAAAGCCTACACACTCCTGTTAAAATGTCAGGTTTCTGTGATGTGGAAAAAATGAGACCTAGATAAATCCTTTCAGAACTTTTTACACCTTTTAACCACTTCTGGACAGCCGCACGACTATATACGTCAGCTGTTTGAAGAGGAATATCTCTGTTATGGCAGCAGCTGGCTGCCATAGCCCAGGTATCCATCTCTTCAGCCGGCGGTCCGGTTTCCGATAATGGTGGTCTCTGCGGCAGGTTTGCCGCAAGATCATCTTTATCGGCGGCGGGAGAGGGCCTCCCGCCGCTCTCCTGTGCCCTCCGCCGCTTACCGGAGCCGCCGGTAGCGGTGGAGGCGATCGGGTCCTCTCTGTGGCTGGGTATGGATATGAGTGAGGGGAAGATGGCCCCCACCTGTCTCCATACCATAGCCGGGCGGAAGCAACGTCAAAACGTCACTTCCACCCATAGCTCTTAAAGGGCCATTTTTTTTACTATTGCATTTTGGTGTAAATATGAGATCTGAGGTCTTTTCGACCCCAGATCTCATATTTAAGAGGACCTGTCATGCTTTTTTTTCTATTACAAGGGATGTTTACATTCCTTGTAATGGGAATAAAAGTGACACAATTTAATTTTTTTTTTTGAAGAACCGTGTAAAAAATAAAAATAAAAGGTAAAATAGATTAAGAAAAAACTTTTTTTTTTTTTTTTTTTAAACGAGCCCTGTCCCGCCGAGCTCGCTTGCAGCAGAGAACGCATACGTGAGCAGCGCCCGCATATGAAAACGATGTTCAAAACCACACATGTGAGGTATCGCCGCGATCGGTAGAGGGTAAAAGTTTGTCGCCATTCCACGGGCGAGCGCAATTTTGAAGCGTGTCATGTTGGGTATCAATTTACTCGGCGTAACATTATTTTTCACAATATAAAAAAAAATTGGGCTAACTTTACTGTTGTCTTAAAAAATTTTTAAGTCAAAAAAGTGTATTTCTCTTATCGTCCATGGACTGACAGAGCTCTAATACTGAAACGCGTGGGTATATGTCCCTGCTCGCAGGTGAAGAACTAGGCAGAATGTTAGATGTTAGAAACCTACATTCTAGAACAAACCAGAGCTGAACAGCCCCGCCCAGGGGGCGGTCCCTCCGGACATAACCCTCCTACCTGCAGCCAGCAGCCTCAGTTTTTTTCTGCCTAGCAGAAGGAGAAGTTGTGTGTCTCTCTCAGGAGCCAGTCTCCTGGAAGATTTCATTTTTATTCCTTTGGGAATTTTATTTATTTTTGAGACCTTCAATCAACTGTCGGCTGGGCAACAGGTTGGGTACACTGGTATCCTCGTAGTCTTCCCTGTCCGACCATCGAGCGTGCTGATCCTCGCCTTGTGTGCGTGAGACTCAGTTCACGACATGCCCCATGACTCCAGGGGTGGCCGGGTTGCTTTCATGCTCCCGCGGTCCTCTCAAGATTGAACAGTACCTGACTGACTGTATCTCTTGCGGTGGACCGGGCCGACAGCTATGCAGTACTGCTGTGATGGGTCTGTCTGAAACAAGCCAGTGGGTCCCTCTGGGATGGGTAAGTAGTCTTTCCTGCTTCAGGTGAGTACATGCTGGCTGTGTTTCTCTGTATGGGGGGTTTCTCCCTGTCTCCCCCTGTATGCTGCTCTCTGCACCCTAATTTGGCGCTGTGCTGTGTGGGGGTAGTTGGGGGTCACTCTGGCCTGGCGGGGGGCGCTCATGTCTGTGAGCTGTGGGTGTTTGGAGACGCCATTAGCTGGCATGGCTAATGCTGTGTATACTGCGCTCGGCGGCCATCTTGCCGCGGATCAATGGCGCAGCTTGCATGCGGCCGGCTGCCATCTTTTCTTGAAGCCGTGGTGCTTTCACTTTCGGTTTTGGCCTCTCGCCAATGCTGCGGCGCGAATCTCCTCACGTTCTCCTCAGGCTTCACTCGTGCTGAGCAGTGGGGTGCATACAGCGGAGCTGAGCGGTCCTCCTAAGGGTTGGTGAGTCCTCTGGGTATCCCCTCCTCAGCCAGCACAGCCAGTGGGTGGACTGTTTATTCACTTAAATTGTGTCTAAGGTCTCAGAGGGTGGCGAGTATGGAGTCTGGTTCACCTGCTTCCCCACACTTGTCAGAGGCAACAGGCAGTGCTCCTGCACCTGCGGTCCCTATTGACCAGTTGTCGGCAGTCCTGGAATCATTCCTTGCCAGGATGGAAGCGGTGTGTGAGCGCAAGGGAAGCTATAAAGCGCCCTCTCCCCACACATTCTCCAGTAGGGGAGTGCTCTGATTAAGATATGGGCCTAGCTGTTGCTGCTCAGGACCCTAGCTCTGATGATTTTAATGTTTTTGAACAGGACATTCCTTGTGAGGAAGACCCCAGTTCTGAGCCTGTAACTGACAGGGCGCTTGTAAGTGAACTCATTGATGCTGTGAGGGACACTCTCAAGCTGAATGTTGAAGCTGAGGAACCTCAGATGGAGGCTGTCTCCTTTTTGGTTCCTTTAAAGCCATTTCTTCAAAAAAGGTCTTTCCATATGTGCCCTTTTTTGATTAATTAATTGACCAAGTCTGGGATAAGCCACAGAAGACTTTGACGGTCCCGCAGTGTCTATCTATAAGATGCCCCTTTTGAGGAGGCCCTGGTTAAAAAATGGGCTCTCCCCTCAGTGGTCGACCCACCGGTCGCCCGTTTGAATAAGGCTACCACTCTCCCGATGGAGGGGACTCCTGCATTTAAGGACCCCACTGACTGGAGGTCAGAAGTGGTGAGTAGGACTATGTTTGCCTTGTTGGGGTCTGCCTTACGCCCTATAGTGGCTGTGACCCTTGTGTCTCAGACACTCACAGAATGGGCAAACATTTTTCATCAGACGGTGCAGGAGCATAATCTCCCTCCAGAGACCATTGCCCTGGCTCACCAACTGGAGCAGGGCTTAGTCTATGTGTGCGATGCCACTTTGGATGCGGCCCCTTTAATATCTGGGGCCTCTATCTCTGCTGTGGTGTTGCATCGCCTTATCTGGCTGAAATGCTGGTCGGCCGACCTAGCTTCCAAAAAGCTCCTGGCTGATTTGCCTTTTAATGGCGGTAGACTGTTTGGGGCTGCCATGGATGACATCATTAAGGATGTCACAGGGGGTAAGAGCACCTTCCTTCCTCAGTCTAAGGGAAAGAAGCCCCACCGTAGGCCGGGCCCTTCCTTTCTGGCGAAGAAGACGTTTTTTCGTCAGTCAGAATCCACGGGTAAGCCCTCCCAGACTGAAAAAAGTGCGGCTGGGGGACAGAAGCGTCCCTGGGTGCGTAAGCCGACCAAACCGGCTCCCAAGCCCGCCACCACATGAAGTCTTGCCCCTGCCCGACTCTGGGGTGGGGGGACGTCTTCGCTGGTTCACGGTTCGGTGGACCTCCCGGATCTCCGACCGGTGGGTGTGCGAGGTGGTCACCTCAGGGTACAGGATAGAGTTCCGCTCGTGGCCCCCAGACAGATTCTTTCCCTCTCCTCCCTGCCCGCCGAGCAGCCCTCTTGGGGGCTGTACAGGATTTGCTCGGGTGCGGAGTAATTGTACAAAAGTTCCGTATGGAATCCATTCGCACGGTGATCGCGACACTCCACCAAGGACGCCTACTTGCGCGTCCTGATCTGCGGAAGTCACCAGACGTTTCTGCGCTTTGCCATTGGCGAGGTCCACTATCAGTTTGTGGCTCTTCCCTTCGGCCTAGCATCGGCACCATGGGTTTTCACCAAGGTGCTTGCCCCGGTTCTAGCTTTGCTGAGACAGCGAGGAATTGTTATCGTGGGCTATCTGGACGATCTCCTTCTAAGAGCAGAAAATGGCTCAGAGTTGGAGGAAAATGTGACAATAATCAGTCAGACCCTCCGGGACTTCGGGTGGCTCCTGAACATGCAGAAGTCGGTCCTAGTCCCGACTCAGCGTTTAGAGTATCTGGGTCTGATCCTGGACACTTCGGCAACGAAGGTGTTTCTTCCCTCTGAGAAGTTAGACACTTCAGTCGGCAGTATGGGTCCTGATGTCCCGAAAATGGTCGTCAATCCGTTTCGGCATGAGAGTCCTGGGACTCATGGTGGCCTCCTTGGAGGCAGCTCGTATGCCCAATCACACACTCGGGCATTGCAGAAGGGAATTCTGTCCATTTGGGACAAGTCCCCGTTGTCATTGGATCTTCAGATCCAGGTGAGTCACTCTGTGAGGGCGTCTGACGTGGTGGCTGAGATCCCCGGCTCTTCGGCCCGGGAGGTCGTTCTTCCCCATCCAGTGGACGGTGGTCACGACGGACGCCAGCCTGACGGGCTGGGGCAGAGTTTGGGGAGTCTTGTCGTCTCAGGGGCTATGGACTCCAGACGAATCCCGTCTACCGATCAACGTTCTGGAATTGCGACTGTGTCTGTCCGCGTAGTCGAAGAGGCTACAGGGCCGCTCGGTCAGAATACAGTCAGACAACGCCACGGCCGTGGCATATGTCAACCATCAGGGGGGCACTCTGAGCTCGGCTGCGGCATTCGAGGTCGCCCACATCCTAAGATGGGCGGAAAGAAGCGTGCCGTCTCTGTCGGCCGTCTACATTCCGGGCGTAGAAAACTGGCAGGCGGACTGAGTCGCCAGTCACTGGACCAGGGAGAGTGGTCCTTGCATCCGGAAGTGTTTCAACTCCTTTGTCGGCGGTGGGGCACGCCCGACGTGGAACTGATGGCGTCTCGACTCAATCACAAGGTGTCGAGGTTTGTGGCCAGGTCCAGGGACCCCTGGGCGGAAGCCTCGGACGCGTTGGTTGCCCCATGGGGTCAGTATCGCTTGATATATGCTTACCCTCCGCTGCAGTTGCTTCCTCATCTGCTGCGCAGGGTAGTGGCCGAGGGCATTCCGGTGATCCTCATTGTCCAGGATTGGCCTTGGCGTCATTGGTACGCCGATCTGGTACGTCTCATCGCGGATGTCCCTTGGTGACTGCCCATGAGGGAGAGGACCTTTTTGTCTCAAGGTCCTATCTTTCATCCTGCTTTACAGTCTCTGGTTTTAACGACATGGCTATTAAGAGCCAGGTGCTGAAGGACCGAGGCCTTTCGGATTCGGTCATTTCGACCATGCTGAGGGCATGGAAGTCTTCCTCTAGAAAGATCTATCACTGTACCTGGAAAGCTTACATCGCCATGTGCGAAGAGCTAGACTGGCGTCCACGGACGTACTCTGTTCCCAGAATCCTGCGGTTCTTGCAGCGAGGTGTGGCCCAAAGGCTGGCTTTGAGCACAATTAAGGGTCAGATTTCGGCCTTGGCCGTTTTCTTTCAATGACCACTAGCAGGTCATTCCTTAGTTAGCACTTTTGTGCAGGGGATTCGCCATGTGATTTCCCCCTGCCAAGCCTCCTCTCCCTCCTTGGGATCTGAATCTGGTGCTCTCGGTTCTCCAGGAACCTCCCTTTGAAAATATCAGAGATATTCCTCTCTTAACTTTGTCTCAGAAGGTGGCTTTCTTAGTGGCCATTACTTTTGTTAGACGGGTGTCTGAGTTGGCGGCCCTGTCATGCAAGTCGCCTTACCTGGTCCTCCATAAGGATATGGCGGTGTTGCGTCCGCGACCATCTTTCCTTCCAAAGGTGGTTTCGGCTTTTCACCTTAATGAGGACATTGTCCTTCCGTCCTTGTGCCCTCACTTATCGCATCCCAGAGAGTTTGCGCTTCACACTTTAGATGTGGTGTGAGCCTTACGGGTGTATCTGGCGGCTACTCCTTCTATTCGGAAGTCTGACTCACTGTTTGTGTCTGTCTCTGTTCCCAAACAGGACCAAGCGGTGTCGTCTGCCACCATTTTTAGGTGGATCAGACAGACTGTTATACAGGCCTATGCCATTAAGGGGCGGGCGCCTCCCTTCTCGGTTACGGCACATTCCACCAGGGCAATTGGTGCTTCCTGGGCTTTCCGACATCAAGCATCGGTTGCACAAGTGTGCAAGGCGGCGACCTGGTCGTCCGTTCATACCTTTTCTAAATTCTATAAGGTTGATGTGGCTGCATCTTCGGATGCTTCCTTCGGCCGCAAAGTGTTGCAGGCCGCTGTTTAATGTTGCATCTCCTCCGTTGAGGAGCTCTGCTTGTTTGGAGTAAAGTTTTGGTTTTTCCTTTTTACTACTGCTCCCACCCTTCTGATACTGCTTTGGGACGTCCCACGTGTTTCAGTATTAGAGCTGTGTCAGTCCATGGACGATAAGAGAAAATAGGATTTTTGTACTCACCGTAAAATCCGTTTCTCTGACGTCCATGGACTGGCACAGCACCCACCCTTCTTTTTAAGGTTTGTACTGCTTTGTTACGAACTGTGGCTGCTGGCTGCAGGTAGGAGGGTTATGTCCAATTTTTTTCAAAAAAAAGGTGCGCTTGTAAAACCGCTGTGCAAATACGGTGTGACATAAAGTATTGCAACGACTGCCATTTTATTCTCTAGGGCACAGGTGTCTAACACAAGGCACAGGCCGAATCTGGGCCATTTCATGTGGTCCTCGCACCAGCCCTCCTCTGGTCCTCCTCCAGACCCTTACTTTCTGCTTTCAAGCAATGCATCCAGCTTCTTCCCAGCAGCAGCATAAGGAAAGGGGGGTGCACTGTGATGCAAGGGAGAGTGGGGGACTCCACTTCTGATGGTGGGGTGACTCTTGACATCTAATGTAAGGGGAGGGGATGCGCTGGACATCTAATCTTACAGATACAACCGGCCCTTTTGAGGGCAATCATAATGCTGATGCGGCCCACAATGAAATTGAGTTTGACACCCCTGCTCTAGGGTGTTAGACAAAAAAATGTATAATGTTTGGGGGTTCTAAGTAATTTTCTAGCAAAAAATAATGTTTTTAACTTGTAAACAATAAATCTCAAAATGAGGCTCGGTCCTTAAGTGGTTAATGTGACCTATAAATTGTACAACTCAGTTAAACAACAAACTGAAATCTTTTAGATGGAGGGAAGTAAAAATAAAAAAATTTAATCGTATGGTTAAATAAGTGTGCACACCCTTAGGCCTCGTACACACGGCCGAGAATCTCGTCAGGAAAAAACACGTCGTTTTTCTTGACGAGATTCTTGGACAAGAAACTTGTCCCGGCCGAGTGTACACACGCTCCTTTCAAAGAACCCGCGGGTCTTTGAATGGAGCGAACGCGGTGACATCATCGACTACGACTAGCGTGCGCTCGTCACATTCGATGCCGTCGCCGCCATCTTGCTACACCCTACCTATGCCTAGAAAGCTACCGCGCATGCATCAGTCAATTCGAGCATGCGCGGGTTTCCACGGCGACAGGTAAGTGTACACACACACACTTTTCTCGTCGAGAAACATGCCGACGAGAATCTCGACGAGAAAATAGAGAGCAGTTCATATATGTAGATATCCAGTAAAGATTTTCCAGCATAGATTCTGGTCAGTTTTCTCGACGAGAAACCATACACACGAACGATTTTCTCGGCAAGAAAGCTATCTCGGCAGTTTTCTTGTCGTTTCTTGCCGAGAAACTCGTTCGTGTGTACGAGGCTTTAAACTAATACTTTGTTGAAGCACCTTTTTTTTGATTTATTTTTTACAGCACTCAGTCTTCAGCACAAGACTTAAAGTGGTTGTAAAGGTTCCCGTTTAAAAAAAAAAAAAAATAACTAACATGTCATACTTGCCTCCACTGTGCAGTTCATTTTGCACAGAGTGGCCCCGATCCTTCTCTTCTGGGGTCCCATGGCGGCTCCTCCCAGCAATAGATGACCCCCTCTGGGAAGCTCTCTCCCGAGGGGGTTACCATGCGGGCGCGCTCCCGTGTCATACACTCGGCGGCAATAGCCGCCGAGCGTATGACTCGGCCCCGGCGCCCATGTCATTGGATTTGATTGACAGCGGTGGGAGCCAATGGCTGCGCTGCTATCAATCTAGCCGATGAAGGGCCAAGAAGCCATAGAGAGTGACGCGGGATCGCGCCCACGGAAATTCGGGGCTCAGGTAATACGGGTGGGCCGGACACTGCAAGGTGTTTTTTCATCTTAATGCATAGGATGCATTAAGTTGAAAAAACACAAAGGTTTTTACAACCCCTTTAAAACCTCCCCACCATATATGCCTTTCATTGGTCTATTTAGCTGTTTGCCTGGAATTCAGCTTTGATTTTAGCGCTAACAGGTCACTTTTTTCCTTTACAGAAACAGATGTTCTGGGTTTTATCTTTTGTCATGATAACATTGTAATGAAGAAAAATAATTGTGTTCTTTTCTATAATCAGTCATTTTTTTCCTATTTATGTATTTTAAGCTTTTACTACATTACATAACCACAGCAGCTGCCTGTCTGGTCAGTGGCATTTTCATAATGAGTTTGTTCATTTTGTCTTATCAGCGCTGTTCACAGTGGATTGGTGCTTAATGATCTGTTGATTTGTAAGACGGCTCTGTTATTGTACACTATTTAAAATATAATTCAGGCCGTAGTATTTAGACTGACAAACAAGGAAATTGTGGATTTAGAACCAGTCAACAATGTATTTTAACATTTACTTTCTGATGCTAAATGTTAATTCACTCAGACACTGCTTGCAGTCATTGCATGATTTCAATATCTTAATTTAATATCCTACAGAGAACATGTTGTGCAGTGATCTATATCAACCAATCCCCATAGATACGATTGAACTTCTAAGAGATGAATACATATATTAGTTGCTATGAGTTACCACACCTCATTGTATGCACTGTTATTAAATAATACCCTGCTTAGTCTTTTCAAGAAAAAAAGTTTTCTTGGAGCTACATTATATTGCCAAAAGTATTGGGACACCTGCCTTTACACGCACATGAACTTTAATGGCATCCCAGTCTTGGTCCATAGGGTTTAAAATTGAGTTGGCCCACTCTTCTGGGAAGGCTTTTCACAAGGTTTAGGAGTGTGTCTATGGGAATGTTTAACCGTTCTTCCAAAAGTGCATTTGTGAGGTCAGGCACAGATGTTGGACAAGAAGGCCTGGTTCGCAGTCTCCACTCTAATTCATCCCAAAAGTGTTCTATTGGGTTGAGGTCAGGACTCTGTACAGGCCAGTCCTGCCAAACTCGCTCATCCATATTTTTATGGACCTTGTTTTGTGCACTGGTCCAAATCATTTGGTGGTGTGGGGTTGTTTTTCAGGGGTTGGGCTTGGCCCCTTAGTTCCAGTGAAGGAACTCTTAAGGTGTCAGCATACCAAGACATTTTGGACAATTTCATGCATCCAACTTTGTGGGGACAGTTTGGGGATGGCCCCTTCCCGTTCCAACATGACTGTGCACCAGTGCACAAAGCAAGGTCCATAAAGGCATGGATGAGCAAGTTTGGGGTGGAGTAACTTGACTGGCCTGCACAGAGTCCTGACCTCAACCCGATAGAACACCTTTGGGATGAATTAGAGCGGAGACTGCGAGCCAGGCCTTCTCGTCCAACATCAGTGCCTGACCTCACAAATGTGCTTTTGGAAGAATGGTCAAACATTCCCATAGTAACACTTAAACCTTGTGGACCGCCTTCCCAGAAGAGTTGAAGCTGCAAAGGGTGGGCCAACTCAATATTGAATCCTACGGACTTAAGCTGGCCATACACGGTTCGAATTTCGAAAATCGTATCAAAGAATTTTCGTACGAATTTCGCACCGTTGGTGGACTGCAGCAACAGCTGATTTTCGTGCGGCAATCAAATTTGAGGAATCTGACATTTTGGAAATTTTTTGAAAAACAAATGATTTTCTAATCAATGATGGGAGAATCGTGCGAGAAATGTAATAGAAAAAAAAAATGCGCATGTGCAAGAAAAGAATATTCCCGGCCTAATTTCGAAAATCAATGGTGGCATCATCTGATCACCAAAAAACACGAACTTTCTGATTTTGAAATAAAAATTTGTTCGAAATTCGACCGTGTATGGCCTGCTTAAGACTGGGATGCCATTACAATTCATGTGCGTATAAAGGCAGGCGTCCCAATACTTTTCATAATATAGTGTAGGTTACACTCTGCAAATGTTTTATGCTAAATGAGTGATTCAGTTATGCCCTCCTTTAGAAAAGTAGACCAAATGGGAAATTATTAACTTGGTACTAAAGCTACACAAACAAAAATGTAATATATTGCAGTTTATCAATCTTTGAATTATTCTCCCTTCTTTTTTTATCTGATAATTCAGCCAGTAACATGCTTCCAGTTAGGATGTCTCCACTCCACTAGCCGTGAAGCCACCTTTGGACCAGCAGCATTGTTAACTTGTGGAGAGAGGGTGGTGTTCGACTAATTCTTGACTAACAAATTAAAGCCAAACTCAAGTGAACGTGTAGGCCTGTGTTTACTCTGGTGCTCTGCATTTTTCCTGCAACATGGGTGTATGCTCAGTTTGTATGCATTCTACATGGGTTTTTAGCAGCAGTCCCATTGACTTCTAATTGGTAGTAACAAAAAACATGACCTAATAGAAATCAATGGGACTGCTGATAAAAACGTGTGTAAACCGTAAGTAAACCACACGTACACCCTGCGCTGCAGCCAAAACACAGCGGGCCAGTGTGAACCCATCCTTAAACAGTTACAGCAACTTTTCTTTCCTTTTGGGATAAAGGCTTTACGTGAATAAAAGCTGACCATTGTAAGCCCTGACAGTGTTTTACATTTTTTTTTTTTCTCAACCCTCTAGCTGCCACTTTAGCTGGGCAGTTTGGTCTGTTGAAGAACAACAGATGTACTGGCTTGATCACCAGGTGAAAATAAAGAAAAAACACATGCAGTCACCACAATTAAAAACTGCTAGAAAATTACTTGGAACTCCCAAACATATATATTTTTTGTAAGCAGAGGCCCTAGAGAATAAAATGGATCCCAGGAACAGTACATGTACATATGGCCAGTAAAAATAAGCATTAAACAAGTGTAAAAAGCCACACTTTGGCAATGTGCTTTAGCACGAAATGCGTCAGGGTTCCTACGCAGTGACGTTTCTCATCGTTGCAACCAAGTGGCAGGTGCAGTGTTTTTACATGTGTTTTGTGCTTTTTTTTTTACTGGCCATATGTACATGTACAGTTCCTGGTATTCAATAAACACTACACCATATTAGCTTCTCCTTGGCTCCTGGTGAGCTTTTTTATACAGTATTAACCCCAGGGGGGTAATGAGGAGTGATCACCGTTTTCATCTTGAATGTGGACTGAGGACACTCGCACTTGCCTGGAACCAGTCTCGAGGGAGATGGTAATCTCACAAGGCTCATTTTATATGTACTTTGTGGTGAGTGCAATATATATCGGTGGTGGGATATCACCGTGAAGTTGCATTACACTGCACATCTTGGTGGACTATTTTTCCTCATGAAGAGGATGTTTACTTCCTGTTGATAGACATATAAGAGTGCAGCGCTAGATAATAAACTCGGTGAACATAAAAATCAATATGTATATACAGTGATTCCTTGATGATCAAAAATAGGTACAAATTAATAACTTGTAACCACCAAAAATATAAAGATTGTGCTACTACTAGTCCACATAAGATTACTGCTTTCACAGTAAAACGTGCATAAAATATGAAGAAAAACAAACAAACAAAAAAGTTCATATATGTAGATATCCAGTAAAGATTTTCCAGCATAGAGACATGGAAATAATTATTCAAGTGTTGTGCTACCCGCCACCTTAGATAAGATTGGAGGCTTACCAAAAAGCCTGCGACCACCCTTGTTCAGGGGGGTCAAACAAGGCTCAGAAGATTGATGGGATCCACACTGGAGCGTTGGGGGCTTCCTCCACAGATAATCCACTGGCCAGATCAATGGCACACTTCCAAGGGGCGATTCGTTCACTTCAATGAGCATTCACTTCCATCGGTGATGGGACGGACATCCGGTGGATAGCCAAAAGTTTTTTGAGTGGGGGAAAAAAAAAGAACAAAGGCATCCAGTAGTGCAGAGATTCCTTCAATGTCTTTATTTAAAAGCATTTCCAAAGTAGGACCAAGTCCTAATGCATAAAAACGTTCCTCGTTAAAAAAAAAAGCTCTGTATCGTATCGATAGCTTCCGGTTCGCGCATGCGCAGTGCGTGCAACATGACGACCCTACGATCATTTTGTCACAACTGACGTCATCAGGGGTACCAAAACTTCCTGTTGATAGCCATTAGATTCCTGATATGATCCTAGTATAATCACTTCTGATTTATACCTTAATGCATTCTCTGCCTTTAGGTAAAAAACTGTCCACTGCCTGTTCTTCCCCCAAGTTCTCCATTGATCCAGCGCTGTGCCCATCTGCAGCCCTGTCCTCTCCTCCTGCTTTCACAGGACACCCTGAGAGCTGTAGGAGCCATCAGTTCCTGCTGCTGTCAGTCAAATTCTGTGAGGAGGGAGTGGAGGGGCGTGGCCAAGCATGCACTGTGTGTGTGTCTATGGGCACACGCAGCCTGGTTCAAGAGCACGCACGCATGGGTGCCCACCTCAGCACACAGCTTTCCAGAAAGGGACTCGGAGAAGAAGAGGAGTGGACAGCACAGGTTAGGAACCAAAAGAAAGGAGGTAAGGTGCCGCTCTGTGCAATATCCTTGCATAGAGCAGGTAAGTATAACCTCCTTTTTTTCCCTCCAAAAAAAAAAAAAAAGGAAAGACTTTAATATTACCTTAAAGGATAAGGATAGTTTTTTTTGTTTTTGGGTTTAATACCGCTTTTAATTGTCATATTTGTAAAAAAAAATTTTCCTTTCAGATAGCTCCTTGGTGCTTTATCTTCTCATTCATAACTTGGACAGTGCTATGTTAAGAGGAGACAAAAGTCAACGGATCCTCGGACAACTGGCTTCCATCTCTAACGTTCATCTTCTTGCTTCTATTGATCATATTAATGCTCCTTTAAGTAAGTGTTTTTTTGTTTTGTTTTTCTTTGTATCAAATATATTTTTCATGGTGAGTCCAGGGTCACTCCATTTCCTGCAGGGATGCTGGCTCAGTGAAGGTACAGTCATGTAAATCTATGCCATTTGCGCATTTTTGACTATATTCAAAAATGTCTGCCACACATTATCTCCTGTTGCAGGCTCTTGCCTAATGGCCTGTTAAAAAGTTGTAATGTTCTAGACTGGTTACTAGGGAACTAAGGATTTTTCCCCCTCCTGCCTGCAACAGACTTATGACATCTTATCTTAGAAAATTTCACTTATAAAAATTGCTCCTTTCTTATAAAAGATTGAGCTTTTCTAAAAATTCTGCTGATGCTGCTTATTGTAACATATCAAAAAAATATTATTTCAACTAGTAAAGGAACTACTATAGTGTGTGTGTGTGCGCATATTTTTTTGTTTGTCAGATTTGAATGTGAAGGAGAACGGCTAAAAGTAGGGCCCCTTTCACATGGGGCAGACTGTTTTGATCAGCAGAGGATCTGTCTAAGGATGGGCGGTTCATGTCCGCTCAGTTTCTTCAGAATGGACATGGACAGAGCCCGCTCTGCTATATGGGCGGCTGCAGACTTCGCTGTCTGTTTACACCCGACTCCTCTTCGATACAATCCACCTTGGGTTGGCAATTACTCCAAACAGTTCCTATAGATTTATCACCTGTTCATCTTGAGGCCCACATGCCTTGAAATGGCGACCCCATTGACACAGTTCTGCATTTTGTTTACCTACTATTTTAATGTTTAATGAAATATTTAAAATCATCTTTCTATTCTACACTATATGAATTATCTCCCCTTTATACACCCCTGAGAAAGGAGATAGGCCCCTTTCACACTGGGGCGGGAGGTGCGCTGGCGGTATTGCGCTGCTATTTTTAGCAGCGCTATACCGTCGGAATCTGCAGAGGCGCATTGCCGGCGGTATAGCCGCGGTGCCAATTGCTTTCAATGGGAAGGAGCGGTAAACACACCGCTCCTCTCACCGCTCCAAAGATGCTGCTAGCAGGACTTTTGGAGCGGTCCTGCTAGCGCACCGCTCCAGTGTGAAAGCCCTCGGGGTTTCACACTGGAGAAACAGCAGCCGCTGTTTAAGGTCGGTTTTCAGGTGCTATTTTTAGCGCAATAGCGCCTGCAAACCGCCCCAGTGTGAAAGGGGTCTTAAACCCCTGAAACGCGTTGGCATAAGGAGTTTCCTACATATATTTTCCAGCATGGTGACACCTGCTAAAACTGTTCAGTTATAATCAATATTTCATTCTTATTTGTGCATTTTTAATAATGTTTAATTATGAATAAAAACTTTTTTCTACTTTGTATATTGGACACTACTATAATTAGTGCCTTAAAAGTCCACCTAGGGGACATTCATTCTCTCTCTCGATCTCTTTCTCTCGATCTCTTTCTCTCGATCTCTTTCTCTCAATCTCTTTCTCTCAATCTCTTTCTCTCAATCTCTTTCTCTCTCGATCTCCCTCTCTCTCGATCTCCCTCTCTCTCCCTCTCTCTCGATCTCTCTCGATCACCCTCGATCTCTCTCGATCTCCCTCTCTCTCGATCTCCCTCTCTCTCGATCTCCCTCTCTCTCGATCTCCCTCTCTCTCGATCTCTCTCTCTCTACATGCACAGAGCCCGCTATGCTCTATGGGCGACTGCGTTCTTCACTGTCTGTTTACAACTTCCCTTCCATTTGTCTTTAGCGGATCAGAGGTAGGCGGGTGTAAATGGACACAAGTCCATTTACACCCGCCGGTCCATGGGGTGAATGGACTGTTCAATCAGGTCGACCTGATCGAAACGGTCGTGTGAAAGGGGCCTAAATGTGTATCCTACCAAAATGTATATATTTATTTCAAGCTCTACCGATACGGGTACCGACTTCTTACTTTAAACAAGTACAGGCAATGTTCATACGATTTGTTTGGGCTAATAAGAAACCACGCCTTTCGCGTACCCTATTAACTCTTCCAAAACATTATGGTGGCTTAGCTTTGCCGGACATTCGGAAATATTATCAAGCAGTCCATCTTGGAAGAGTAATAGACTGGCAACGTCATAATGATCTGAAGTTATGGGTGCAAATAGAACAGCATCAATCCTCCATACCATTGAGGAGGGCGCTATGGTGTTGGGATTTTATACCGTTAGATTTAAAATTACATCCTCTGATAGGGAATACCTTGAAACAATGCTCACAGGTTATGATACAGGCAGAGCAAACGACGAAGACATCTCCTTTAACCACTTAAGCCCCGGACCATTTCGGGCCATTAGGACCAAGCCTGTTTTTGGGATTCGGCACTGCGCTGCTTTAACTGTAAATTGTGCGGACATGCAATGTTGTACCCAAATGAAATTTGCGTCCTTTTCTTCCCACAAATAGAGCTTTCTTTTAATGGTATTTGATTGCCTCTGCGATTTTTATTTTTTGCGATATAAACAGAAAAAGACCGAAAATTTTGAAAAAAAATGATATTTTCTAATTTTTGTTATAAGAAAAATCGAATAAACTCAATTTTAGTCATACATTTAGGCCAAAATGTATTCAGCCACATGTCTTTAGTAAAAAAAATGTCAATAAGCGTATATTTATTGGTTTGCGCAAAAGTTATAGCGTTTACAAACTAGGGTACATTTTCTGAAATTTACACAGCTTTAAATTTATGACTGCCTATCTCATTTCTTGAGGTGCTAAAATGGCAGGGCAGTACAAAACCCCCCCACATGACACCATTTTGGAAAGTAGACACCCCAAGGAAATTGCTGAGAGGCATGTTGAGCCCATTGAATATTTATTTTTTTCGTCCCAAGTGATTGAATAATGACAAAAATAAAAATAAAAAAAAAAAATTACAAAAAGTTGTCACTAAATGATATATTGCTCACACATGCCATGGTTATATGTGGAATTGCACCCCAAAATACATTCTGCTGCTTCTCCTGAGTACGGGGATACCACATGTGTGGGACTTTTTAGGAGCCTAGCCACGTACGGGACCCCGGAAACCAAGCACCGCCTTCAGGATTTCTAAGGGCGCAAATTTTTGATTTCACTCCTCACTACCTATCACAGTTTCGAAGGCCATAAAATGCCAAAATAGCACAAAACCCCCCCAAATGACCCCATTTTGGAAAGTAGACACCCCAAGCTATTTACTGAGAGGCATGTTCAGTCCATGGAATATTTTATATTTTGCCACAAGTTGCGGGAATATGACAAACTTTTTTTTTTTTGCACAAAGTTGTCACTAAATGATATATTGCTCACACATGCCATGGGCATATGTGAAATTACACCCCAAAATACATTCTGCTGCTTCTCCTGAGTACGGGGATACCACATGTGTGGGACTTTTTGGGAGCCTAGCCGCGTACGGGACCCCAAAAACCGAACACCGCCTTCAAGCTTTCTAAGGGCATAAATTTTTGATTTCACTCCTCACTACCTATCACAGTTTTGAAGGCCATAAAATGCCAAGATGGCACAAAACCCCCCCAAATGACCCCATTTTGGAAAGTAGACACCCCAAGCTATTTGCTGAGAGGCATGTTGACCCCATTGAATATTTTTTTTTTTTTGTCCCAAATGATTGAATAATGACAAAAAGAAAAAAAAAATGTACAAAAAGTTGTCACTAAATGATATATTGCTCACACATGCCATGGTTATATGTGGAATTGCACCCCAAAATACATTCTGCTGCTTTTCCTGAGTACGGGGATACCACATGTGTGGGACTTTTTGGGAGCCTAGCCGCGTACGGGACCCCAAAAACCAAGCACCGCCTTCAAGGTTTCTAAGGGCATAAATTTTTGATTTCACTCCTCACTACCTATCACAGTTTTGAAGGCCATAAAATGTCAAAATAGCCCAAAACCCCCACAAATGACCCCATTTTGGAAAGTAGACACCCCAAGCTATTTGCTGAGAGGCATGGTGAGTATTTTACAGCTCTCATTTGTTTTTGAAAATTAAGAAAGACATTTTTTTTCTTTTTTTTTTTCTTTTTTTACATTTTCAAAACTTTGTGACAAAAAGCGAGATCTGCAAAATACTCAACATACCTCTCAGCAAATAGCTTGGGGTGTCTACTTTCCAAAATGGGGTCATTTGGGGGGGTTTTGTGCCATCTGGGCATTCCATGGCCTCCGAAACTGTGATAGGCAGTGAGGAGTGAAATCAAAAATTTACACCCATAGAAATCCTGAAGGCGGTGCTTGGTTTTTGGGGTCCCGTACGCGACTAGGCTCCCAAAAAGTCCCACACATGTGGTATCCCCGTACTCAGGAGAAGCAACAGAATGTATTTTGGGGTGTAATTCCACATATGCCCATGGCATGTTTGAGCAATATATAATTTAGTGACAACTTTTTGTACATTTTTTTTTTTTTGGTCATTATTCAATCACTTGGGACAAAAAAAAAAATATTCAATGGGCTCAACATGCCTCTCAGCAAATAGCTTGAGGTGTCTACTTTACAAAATGGGGTCATTTGGGGGGGTTTTGAACTGTCCTGGCATTTTATGCACAACATTAGGAAGCTTATGTCACACATCATCCACTCTTCTAACCACTTGAAGACAAAGCCCTTTCTGACACTTTTTGTTTACATGAAAGAAAATTTTTTTTTGCAAGAAAATTATGTTGAACCCCCAAACATTATATATTTTTTTAAAGCAAAGGCCCTACAGATTAAAATAGTGGGTGTTGCATTTTTTTTTCCACACAGTATTTGCGCAGCGATTTTTCAAACGCATTTTTTGGGGGAAAAACACACTTTTTTTATTTTTAATGCACTAAAAAACACTATATTGCCCAAATGTTTGATGAAATAAAAAAGATGATCATAGGCCGAGTACATGGATACCAAACACGACATGCTTTAAAATTGCGCACAAACGCGCAGCGGCGACAAAACTACATTCATTTTTAAAAGCATTTAAAAGCCTTTACAGGTTACCACGTTAGATTTACAGAGGAGGTCTACTGCTAAAATGACTGCCCTCGATCTGACCTTCGCGGTGATACCTCACATGCATGATGCAATTGCTGTTTACATATGACGCTAGACCGACGCTTGCGTTCGCCTTTGCGCAATAGCAGGGGGGGACAGCGGTGCTTTTTTTTTTTTTTTTTTTTTTTTTTTTATTATTTATTTGGCTTTTTTATTTTATTTTTAAACTGTGCCTTCCATATTTTATTTTTTTACCATTTTTATCGTTATCTCAGGGAATGTAAATATCCCCTATGATAGCAATAGGTAGTGACAGGTACTCTTTTTTTGAAAAGAATTGGGGGGTTAGACCCTAGATCTTTCCTCTGCCCTCAAAGCATCTGACCACACCAAGATCGGTGTGATAAAATGCTTTCCCAATTTCCCAATGGCGCTTTTTATATCCGGGGGGGGGACATTCCCTCCCACTGCTTGTAAAAGCAGTCTAGAGGCTAATTATCTGCTAGAATTGCTTTTACATGAAAGCCGGCTGCTGGCTGAAAAGAATGATACCAAGATGATACCTAAACCCGCAGGCATCATTCTGGTATAAACATTCAAAGTCCAGCAACATACCAGTACGTTGCTGGTCCTTGTTGGACATCTATTGTAATCTTTTTTTTCATACAGCCTATTGGCTGAACGAAAAAAAGAGATTGATTGGTGGGTATGCCCACCATTAGAATACCTCCCTTCATCCACCCACTTCTAATGATGGGCATATATGCCGAAGCATGGGGGCATCCTCCCGCAAAAAAGTTATGCCGCGTACACACGGTCAAGCCTTCGTCGGAATTTCGACCGTATGTACGCGGCATAAAAGGTTATGCCGCGTACACACGGTCGGACTTTTCCACGGATAAGCCTCCGTTGGAATTTCGACCGTATATACGCGGCATTAGGAGCAAAATCGCTCCTCCGCCCCTGCTGCCCCCATGCTTCGGCATATATGCTCTTTTTTTTAACTGTGGTGGTGAAATCACCTCCTACAGCGTTGGAGTCACGGCTTTATGTATCGTGGGAGCAAACGCTGTTGCTGTCAAGATAAATAGATCCGTGCTGCAACTGAATGGCGTACCTGCTAAGCAAATGGTGGTTAACATTAAAACAAAGTAACATTACAGTACAACAGTAAGACCTTACCATGCCATACCTGCAAAGCAAATACCAAAACAAAACCTAGTAAAAAATAAAAAAATGTTTTAACGCAACCTGTGCCTAAAATATATATATGCCGAAGCATGGGGGCATCCTCCCGCAAAAAAGTTATGCCGCGTACACACGGTCGGAATTTCGACCGTATGTACGCGGCATTAGGAGCAAAATCGCTCCTCCGCCCCTGCTGCCCCCATGCTTCGGCATATATGCTCTTTTTTTTAACTGTGGTGGTGAAATCACCTCCTACAGCGTTGGAGTCACGGCTTTATGTATCGTGGGGGCAAACGCTGTTGCTGTCAAGATAAATAGATCCGCGCTGCAACTGAATGGCGTACCTGCTAAGCAAATGGTGGTTAACATTAAAACAAAGTAACATTACAGTACAACAGTAAGACCTTACCATGCCATACCTGCAAAGCAAATACCAAAACAAAACCTAGTAAAAAATAAAAAAATGTTTTAACGCAACCTGTGCCTAAAATATATATATGCCGAAGCATGGGGGCATCCTCCCGCAAAAAAGTTATGCCGCGTACACACGGTCGGAATTTCGACCGTATGTACGCGGCATTAGGAGCAAAATCGCTCCTCCGCCCCTGCTGCCCCCATGCTTCGGCATATATGCTCTTTTTTTTAACTGTGGTGGTGAAATCACCTCCTACAGCACTGGAGTCACGGCTTTATGTATCGTGGGAGCAAACGCTGTTGCTGTCAAGATAAATAATTCCGCGCTGCAGTTGAATGGCGCACCTGAAAACAAAAAATTACATACCTGAAAAGCAAGCATGATAAAACATTGCAGAATAGAATACAGTAAAAAAGAACAGAACAATAGAGAGAAAATAGAGAGAGAGAGAACAATAAAACGACAACTATTTTTGGTTTTTTTATTTTATATTTTTTTTGTGTTTTGTTTTTTACGTTTTTTTTTTCTTTTTTACACTTTTTTTTGTAACTTTACAACTGTAATGGTTCGGGTCTCTCAAAATGTAATGGCATCTTGGGAGACCCTGTGTAAGTGTGTCCTAGTCTGTGAAATGCTGTACCCTACGCTAAAACTTCACTTTTGAGTGGTAGCGTTCAAAACATTCACCTTGGCAAAGACCAGGCTTGTCAGGACAGCGTGGACAAAAACTACGGGTGTCACGCCTAAATCCGCGCTTGCTACAGACACGACATCTTTTTTGGGGGTGGCTTTGGGTAGGGGTACTCGGGAGGACATACGAATAATGCCTCTCATGCAGCCGGCTTACTGCATTTGGTTGGGGATGGTGAGGTGCAGAACCGCCTGGATACAGGAGTTCTGTGACTATCTCATTCTGGAATTTTAGAAGAGATAACGTCCCGCCTGAAGCTCTGTATAGCACATGAGCGTTCAGCAAAGCCAATTGGAATAATGATAGAGACACTTTTTTGTACCAGCGTCTCGCCTTACGGTCAATTAGATACGGCGCCATCAACTGGTCGTTGAGGTCCACCCCTCCCATATTTTGGTTATATTCGTGGACACAGAGGGGTTTCTCCACAACACCAGTCGCCGTAGGAATTTGGACTGTCGTGTCTGCATGAAGGGAGGTAAGAAGGAAAACATTCTTATTGTCCCTCCACTTCATAGCGAGCAAGTTATTACACTTCAAGCAGGCTCTCTCCCCCAGCCTAAGACGGGCATCTACAAGCCGCTGGGGAAAGCCCCGGCGATTAGGTCGCACGGTGCCACATGCTCCAATCTTATGATCAAACAAGTGACTAAACAGTGGCACGCTCGTGTAATAATTGTCCACATACAAGTGGTACCCCTTTCCGAATAAGGGTGACACCAAGTTCCACACTATCTTGCCAGCGCTCCCTATGTAATCCGGGCAGTTGACCGACTCAATCTGACTGTCTTTTCCCTCATAAACCGTAAAGTTCACTACATAGCCTGTTGCCCTGTCACAGAACTTGTAGAGCTTGACCCCGTATCTGGCACGCTTGCTGGGAAGGTACTGCTTGAAAGACAAGCGGCCAGAAAATTTAATCAGGGACTCATCAACGCAGACAACTTGATCGGGAGTAAACAAGGCTGCAAAACGTTCGTTGAAGTGGTTTATGAGGGGCCGAATTTTATAGAGCCGGTCGTATTCAGGGTCCCCACGTGGACGACAAAGTTCATTGTCGTTGAAGTGCATGAACCGCAAAATCTGCTCGTATCGTGCCCTGGACATGGAGGCAGAGAACACGGGCATGTGGTCAATTGGGTGCGTGGACCAATAAGCACGCAATGACGGAAATGTATGTGTGCCCATGTTGAGGGAAAGGCCCAGAAAGGTCTTAAATTCGGAAACCGTAATTGGTTTCCAATTTCTGGCAATTTTAGGCAACTGGGGGTTAGCGGCGATAAATTGACCAGCATATAAATTACTCTGGTCCACAATAGATCTATAGAGATCTTCCGTGAAAAACAGCGAATAAAAATCGATTGGCATAAAATCAGCTGTTTCCACCTGAATACCGGGTTGGGCAGTGAATGGGGGAAGTACGGGTTCTGCAGAAGTGGTGGGGACCCAATCAGGATAGGCGAATTCTGCAGGAAGGGCAGTATGGGCACGACGGGCCTGCCTTTGTCTTCTTGGTGGCAGCGGGACACTACTTGTGCTTGCCACCTCGCCAGCTTGAACTGCACTTATGGGACTCGCCACGTCACCAAGTGTTACTGCAGTGCTGGATGTACGTCCAGGCTGTACTAGGCCGCTGGTGCTTGCCAGTTCACCAGAAGGAATAGCGGTGCTAGTACTACTCTGCTCCATGATACGAGAGACCTGCGGTTCTTGCTCCTCAACAACCTCAGAAGATCGGGATCGGGTACGCCTGACCTTAGCAGGGACCTCAACTTCGTCGTCAGAGCTATCTGACGTGGGGCCGCTGACGTCACTGTCTTCTACGGGAAGATATTCTGAGCCTGAATCTGACAGATACGTGACCTCCTCTTCACTATCTGTCATGCTCAGAATCTCGTAGGCCTCTTTACTAGTGTACCTTCGACTTGCCATTTTGGGCTCTAAATTTAGGGGTACACTAGTAAGATTCACAGGAAAAAAAGCACCTGACTGTCGTCAGCAAATATATCAAACGCTACAAAAAAACTGTTAGCGATCGCAGGGATCAGGCCTGTCTCTGCGAACGCTGCAGTTATGTGTGTTGTGTTTGGTAAGTGACAGTGATCGATCGATACTGCACTTGGGTGGGCTGGGCTGGGCTGGGCTGGGCGGAGGGGCTAAACGCAGGTACTAGCAGGTATCTGGGCTGATCCCGCTAACACTGCGTTTTTGGGAACCCTAAACCGCTGGGGATGCTAGTATAGATCTGATCAGATACTATACCACTAAGGGGGGTGTATGCTTTGCGCGTGGGTGTTAGCGTTACTGGCACTAACCTAACACTGCCTGGGGCGACGCAGACCCTCTCTGGCGCTAAAACCTAATTGATCTCACCCGCCGGGCGATCAGGGGGGTTAAACCTTTATTGGGTTATATACGGCGGGTGCCCTGATGCTATAAAAAGCAAACTAATCAACCAGCGTCACCCGTAACCTTTATATGGTGATCACTGGTGAAAGGGTTAACTAGGGGCAATCAGGGGGTTAAAACCTTTATTAGGTTAAATATGGGGGTACCTGACACCAATAAAAACCTGCGGCAAACCTAAAAAAAAAATAACTGCCTATCTAAAACACCAGCGACACGAATACAGCGATCGGAAAAACAATCGCTTAGTGACGCTGAAGTTAGGGGGTGAAAGGGTTACCTGGGGGGTGATCAAGGGGTTAAACCTTTATTAGGGGGGGTTAGGGGGCTACCCTGGACCTAAAGGGGCCTAATCCTAACTGCCTTGCAACTTTTTACAATCACAGATGACACTAAATGCAGTGATCAGTAAAATAAATGATCACTGCAATCAGTGACACTGTGATTGGGGGCTTTGGGGTGACCTGGGGGGTGATCTGGGGGTGACTGGGGGGTGATTTGTGTGCCTATGTGTACCTACGTGTCAGTGGACTGTTGGAGCACTAACCTCTGTCTTCACTCCTCGGCGCCAGGAACGAAAAGACCGCGGCGAGGGAGATGACATCACTTCCTCCAGCCTGTGTTTACATCACATGGCGGAGGAAGCAATTTCATTGGCCGGGAGCGATCGCGAGGGGGGGGGGCGGAATCGAGCGGCCGCCCCCTCATGCCTGATCGCTCCCGAACACTTAACGGCCGCTCACTGCAGTGAAGGGGGGTCCGGATGGACCCCCCAACTGCACAAAGGCGATCACGTAGATCTACGTGATTCTGCCTGTCCGTGCCATTCTGCCGACGTAAATCGGCGGTGGGCGGTCGTTAAGTGGTTAACTCCGATTATTGGGAACCCTAAATTTCTTCCAGGGCTCCCAACCACACAATTTTTGACCTTACGTGAGACTGAGCGAATCACTGCATCACAGTTTGTGATAGGAGATAGATGGCCTACTATAGAGGAGTTGATGAATCCTGCAGGCCCCTATAGACTTATATTCTGGAATGCAGCTCAGCTATATCATTTCCTTCAGACTATACCAGACCCGCAGGCATATTCTAGGCAATTAACCCTATTTGAGGAGTATTGCTCTGGAATAGAACCATTATTTCATGTCCTTTCTAAAACTTATATGTTACTTAATTCTCCACAGGAACAGCCAGAGCTTACTTGTATATTAAAATGGGGTCTAGATCTGCATTGTACATTCACTAAAGCACAAATACAAGCTATGATTAGTCTCTCGTTTAAATCTTCAATCTGCACCAAGGTACAGGAGACTAATTATAAGATATTGACGAGATGGTATATGACACCTAGTCGACTTCATACCATATTCCCTGAGACATCAGAATGCTGTTGGCGATGTGGTGCAAATAGAGGGACTATTCTACATATATTTTGGACATGCTCTAAACTGACTGCTTTTTGGACGATGGTTCGGAATATCTCTCAGAAATTTACTAAGTTTCAAATCCCGAATGATCCGGCGTTCTTTTTATTGCATGTCTCTAATATGTCAATAAAAAACTATAGAAAATCCA
The DNA here is from genome assembly GCA_029206835.1 of Rana muscosa. Classification (NCBI taxonomy): domain Eukaryota; kingdom Metazoa; phylum Chordata; class Amphibia; order Anura; family Ranidae; genus Rana; species Rana muscosa. Next base: position 297,293,581 of record CM055127.1, on the reverse strand, counting down.
TCCTATGCCATTTATTAAATGCAGCTAAATCTTGCATCCCTCTGCTGTGGAAACAACAGACTCCACCAACCACAGCAATGTGGCTGAGGAAGGTGGAAGATATTAGAAGGATGGAAGATTTGATCTTGACATCTACTGATAGACAGGAGATATACAGAAAGATATGGACTCCTTGGAATCTTTTTATTTACTCGGAAGAGGGTAAATCCCTCTTAGGGTCATAAAGCATTCATATGAATTGAAGACAGGAGAAGTGATGGAGGCGAGGCTTGATAGTAGGATATATTTTCGGGGGCCATCCCTGAATACTGCCCTCTTCCCTTTCTGAATTTCTCTGTAGGAGAGGCCTCCCCCTCTCTCTACTTCTTCTCCCCCCCCCTCTTTTTTTTTTTTTTTTCCTTGGGGACTGGGGTTTCTTTTTTTCTCTCTTTTTGTGGGTTAAAGTATACGAAATGGAGTAGTAGAGCTTCATGGTACAGGGTGATATGAAGTAGGAGAAATAGGTGAAGGTTGTAGTGTGACAAAATGTTATGATATATGTTTAGATCAATCTATGTTAGATACCTTTGCCTGTTACTTTGAAGAAGCAATAATCATATACTTTGTAAATGTTGCTATATTCGTTGATTTTGTTTATTTTGGAAAAAAAATCTAATAAAAGTCTATATTTGTAAAAAAAAAAAAGTGTGATCAGACTAGATAGCATGCCAGCATAGTGCAGTATAATAGTAACTTATATTAGTAAAGAAAAAAAACTGTCTTTCATGGTCAGATCCTTCAGTTTGCTGACAGACCACAAACTGAGAGACAATGTGGCAAACCCAGGTAGAAAGCCATAATTGATATGGATACATAAAAGCTCCATTCTTGATTTATCTTGCTTATTCCCTGTTTTGTTACATCCCCGCTATTCTTCCTAGAACTAGATACAGTATCTCACAAAAGTTAGTACACCCCTCAAATTTTTGTAAATGTTTTATTATATTTTTTTACGTGATAACACTGAAGAAATGATACTTTGCTACAATGTAAAGTAGTGAGTGTACAGCTTGCATAACAGTGTAAATTTGCTGTCCTCTCAAAATAACTCAACCCACAGCCATTAATGTCTAAACTGCTGGCAACAATAGTGAGTACACCCCTAAGTGAAAATGTCAAAATTGGGCCCAATTAGCCATTTTCCCTTCCTGATGTCATATGACTTATTAGTGTTACAAGGTCTTAGGTGTGAATGGGGAGCCGGTGCGTTAAATTTGGTATTATCGCTCTCACTTTCTCATACTGGTCACTGGAAGTTCAACATGGCACCTCATGGCGAAGAACTCTCTGAGGATCTGAAAAAAGAATTGTTGCTCTACATAAAGATGATCTAGGCTATAAGATTGCAAGACCCCCGGGGGCGTGACTGGAAGCCGACCTTAATGGATGTGTAGCCACCTAGCTCCCTCTCTGCCCGCAGTTCCAAGGTGAATTTCGGGGATCCATTAGCCCATCCATGAGCAGATCCAGGACCACCCGCTCCTCCTCAGCCCGGGGGTCATCACTACCCCCGCCAGGGTCCGCAACAAGCTTCCGGGACTATTTTTCTGCCTCTCGACATGCCAGGCAGAGAAGGCAAGATGGCGCCGGATGCCATCTCCTCCCGATCCCAGGCCTCCCTGCAGTTTCCATCCCGGCTCCAGCAGCCGCATCCGGACACACAGCCGCCCCGCCTAACGCCCCCAGGACATGATGAGCCTCCGCAGCTGGTGAGTCCCGCCCATCAGGTGCTCTCCCCCCGGCCCCACCATGCGGGGAGCAGGCTGCGGCCTACGATCAGGCTTCCTCCCCATGTACACAGTGCATGGCGGCCTTCCCACGCCTGCTGAGGACAGCTTCTGATCTGGGCATTAATGGGGGAAATCTTATCTCCCCTGCAGAACCAGAGGACTTTCCGGCCCTTCCAGACCCTGCTCCCCCAGCGTTTCCCCGGGCCCATCCAATGTCTGCAGGAAGCAGTGGGCCTCTCCACTCCACCATGCCTGGGCCTTCCTCCCCCCAGCCTCAGAGACAGTTTTGCCCCAGGGGCCCTACATCCCCCAGGAGAAGTACCGGGTCCCCCCTCTCCTATGCTCAGATCGAGAGCACCTAAGCTACTAACCAGACGGGGGGTCCATGGGGTCCGGCTCCATCACCCTCCCGCACCCCACCGTGGTCTGGGCCCTGGGACCCTCCACTACAGCCTGCCCCCTGGGCACGAGACGCCCGCACAGGGGACCCCCACCAAGCAGCCATGGATCACCTACACCCTGTCCCTTCTCTGCTGCAATCCTATCTGCAAGCCATTTCCACCAAGGATGACTTCAGACAGCTTATTGAAGGTGTTAAAGCTACCTGTCGTACTGAAATTCAGGCTTTGCAGACAGGCCCTAAACACCTGGCGGACCAGGGTGGAGATGGCTGAGGAGGAGATTCAAGAGATCAAATTGGCAGTCCACCGCACCCAACTCCAGGGCACGGATCACCGACTCCTACTAAGAGACATGCAATGCCTGGTCGAGGACCTGGACAACAGAGGACCCAGGAACAACATCCGAGTTCGAGGCCTGCCTGAACCAGAGGAGGCGGAGGATCTAAAATCCACTCTCCAGGCCCTGTAACGATATACTGGGTGAAGCCACTGACAAACCTATTGAGATGGACAGAGCCCTCTGTCCGAAAGGCCCCCCTTCTAAACCACGGGATGTCATCTGCAGGGTCCACTCCTACTCGTTGAAGGAAGACATTATGCGCAAAGCCCGCTCGATCTGCAAACTGGTCTTCGACAACAGCCCGGTGCAGATATACCCTGACCTGTCCTGGATTACGCTTCAAAAACACAGGTTACTGCAACCAATTCTCCACATCCTACAGGACAAGGACATCCCCCACAGATGGGGCTTTCCCTTTAGCCTGACAGCCAGACGCCAAGGAAAATCGACTACATTGCGCTATCCGGAAAACCTGAATCCCTTTAGTGACACACTGGGCGTTCCGGTTCCCCAACTTCCAGAATGGGATCTCGTGGCTACCCCCCCTCCGCCACCTGTGATTTGGCAGAAGGCCCCCCTGCTAAGCGCTCCCGGGGGCCGGACTCTTCCCGCAAAGCCACTAAGCACAAGAATGGCTGAACATTCTATTGGACTTCCTCCTCCATTCCTGAACTAAGTTAGCCCTGTTATTACCCCCCCCCAACTACACCAGCGCCATCCCCTGGCTGCCACCTATAGTGTGCCCCCAGTTATCCCCACACTGTTCTTCCCCGAATGCCTCTGCTCCTTAAAAGTTTACTTCCACGGGCTGGTCTCGGTCGAGACAAGAGAGGTCGGCCCTCTGACCACCAACCTCCTTGGTTACCACCCAGAGTTCCCCCACAGTACCCCTCCGTTAGACTTGTCTACTGTTTTTGTTTACTGTAAACTTAATTTGGGTGCCTCTTTGTCCCCCTGCCCTGACTTATTTCTATCTGTGCCGGGGGGACAGATAGGAACTGTTAGTCTTTTGGCCCTTTGACCCCACTAAGCCGGTTGATGATGTATGCCGAATACAATGTACATTTCGTTTTGTTCTCATTTCTTTTTTCTTTTCTAGTTTCATTTCTAACTCCCCTTTTCCTCTTTCCGCTGGATGCTCACGCTGGCTTCCCCGGCTGCCCGGCTCTCCTCCCGTGGCGGTCACACTCCAGGCTCCTGTATGTGGTCAGCTATCGATTGAACCAGATAAGTACACCGTAGCTCACCTCACCACCACCAAACCCCCCCCATGGCTAAGATTCTGACCCTAAACGCCCATGGCCTAAACTCCAATAGGAAAAGGCACCTGGCACTTAGGGAGTTTAAGCAATCAGGAGCGGATGTCGTCATGGTCCAGGAAACTCACTTTGACAGAGGGGGCTCATTTACGTTCACCACCAGACACTTCCCTCAAAGGTACGAAGCCTATAACCCACGTAAACGTGCAGGCGTCGCTATACTTATTAAAAGGGGCTCCCCATTCACGTGTACCGACTCCTACTTGGATCCTCAGGGACATTTCGCTATAGTACAAGGCACCTGGCAAACACAGACAGTAACCTTCTGCGCCCTCTACGCCCCGAATGTCCGCCATCTCCACTTTCTCTCTCTAAGGTTTTCACCCGTCTCTTTCGATCACATCACGGGCTCCTGGTAATTGGGGGGGGGGACGACGACTTTAATCTGTCCCACTCCGCTGCTTTTGATCGCCATGTGGTGAATCCCCGGGCCCAACAGTCCCGAGTTCTTAGGGACGCTTAACTCTTTCGCCAAATCACTAGGAGACCTGCTCTCTTTGATGCCTGGCAGGTTCTCCACCCTGGCGATCGTCAGTACACGTTCTATTCCGCCCCTCACCATACCCACTCACGCATTGACTATATTTTCGTCAATAACACAACACTCCGAATTGTCCGCTCCGCTCAAATACTCCCAATCTCCTGGTCCGACCATGCCCCTGTCCTACTTACTCTAGACTTGGGCACCCCCTCCCCTAGGCCGTGCAACTGGAAGCTGAACAACTTCCTGCTGCAGCACCTCCCCCCCAGAGTAGAACTGGAGACCACCCTGAAACATTACTTCGCTGAGAATGACACCCCAGATGTTTCCCTCCCCACTCTCTGGGAGGCCCATAAGGTGGTTATCCGGGGCCGCTGTCTCGCCCTCTCCTCAGCTATGAAGGAGGATGCCAGGGCCATCAAACTCCAAACTGAAAAGGATCTCGGGGGCCTTGAGGTTCAGCTTTAATCCTCCCCGTCGCTGTCTCTCCTTAAGCGGATTACGCGCTTACGGACGACCCTTAAAGACCTAGCGATAGGCCAGGTGGAGAAAGCCCTGGTACGATTAAAACAATTGTACTACGACAAGGGCAACAAGGCCCACTCACTGTTGGCTAGGAAAATAGCTGACCAGACCCTTATGTCCACCCCACACCAGATAAAGAACAAGTCGGGCTCCCTACTATCCCACCCTCAGGAGATAGCTAACTCATTTGCGGAATACTACACTGACCTGTATAATAACATTGGGTTTCCACATAATCCCCCCTCGCCAGACCTAACTGATGGCATTTCTAGCTATCTGGAGCAGGCAGGGATTCCCCGAATCCAACTGTCAGACCTTGTTGCACTGAACGCCCCCATCACCATAGAAGAACTCACGATGACCAGAAAAGCTCCCCCCCCCCCCACAAATCCCCTGGCCCGGACGGTCTTCCATATGAATATTACAAATCCTTCCTCCCCTTACTACTCCCGTATATGAGTAAATTATTTAATGCCTTTCTTCATCAGACCCCAATCCCTGGTGATATGCAGAGATCCTTCCTCACCCTGATTCCTAAACCGGACAAGGACCCCTCCTTATGTGCAAGCTATAGGCCCATAGCTTTGTTAAACTCGGAACTAAAAGTTTTCACTAAACTCCTCTTGATTCGCCTAAACATGGTCCTTCCCTCGCTGGTCCATAAGGACCAGGTGGACTTTGTTCCTCTCCGTCAAGCAGGGGACAACACCAGAAAAGAAATAGACCCGATTGATGTGGCTAACAGAGAGGGCATGGAATCCCTGGTTTTGAGTTTGGATGCCGAGAAGGCCTTTGATCGCCTGGGCTGGCCTTTCCTATTTGCCACCCTTTGACACATGGGCCTCAAGGGCCCTTTCGTACACGCGATACAACACGTCACGTCACAAGTGAAAACTCCATTTGCCACCTCGTCCACGTTTTCGGTTGCCAATGGCACCCGCCAGGGATGTCCGCTTTCTCCCTTACTATTCGCATGTGTAGAACCCCTGGCGGCGACCATTTGCCGGAGTCCGGACATTCGGGGCATACCGGTTAGGGGGAAGGAATTAAGAATTTCACTGTTTGCCAATTGATATTATCCTCACATTGACCCAACCCAGGATCTCCCTACCAAACCTACACACTGAGCTTGATCGATACGGGGCACTTTCGGGTTATAAGATAAACATGTCCAAGTCAGTGGCCCTCCCGGTCAACCTCCCAGAGACCGAAACCCGTCACCTTCAGTCCTGCTTCCCCTATAAATGGGAACCTGCTTCCTTAAAGTATCTGGGAGTAAATATCACCACGTCCTTTTCCGCGCTCTAGCAAGCTCATTTTCTTCCCGTATATAGGTCCATTAGGTACCTGGTGCAAAAATGGAAGAACCATCAAATCTCCCTTCTAGAGCGCATTGCCTCCATTAAGATGGTAGTCCTCCCTAAGCTCCTGTATCTGTTCCAAGCACTCCCCATCCTTGTACCGTATGGTCACCTACGCAAGTTACAAGGGGACCTAATACGCTTCGTGTTGAACTATAAGAGAGACAGAATACCCCACTCAGTACTTATGGCGTTGCGCTCGGAGGGGGGCCTAGCGTTTCCCAATCTGGTCAAGTATTATCAGGTGGCCCAGTTACGTGCGATAGTTTCCTGGTTTCCCCAACGCTCCTACGATATATGGACGGAAATTGAGAAAATTTGGCTGGCACCAGTACATACGAATAGCCTACTCTTGAGTGCGAATGGCGAGGTGGAGCCAGGTCGCTTGCTGGGTTCCATGTCCCAGCTTAGGCGACTGGCGTCGGCTATCCCGCGTACACAAGCTTAACTCTGACTATTCATTGCTGACCTCCTTCCTTTACAACCCTAAAGTGCTGGCTAGTCTTACCCGCCAGATGTCCTGGCCGTGGGTGTCAAGGAATCTGTTCCATTTTGGACACCTCGTGGACCCACGATCCCGCAAACTTCTACCATTTTCTGAACTCCAAGAAAAATACGACCTCCCCCACCAGGTTTTCTACGGATACCTGCAGATTCGCCACTATGCCCAAACTATAGCCCTGGGTCTGCGGTTCTTGGCCCCCTCCCCTTTGAACGTATCATATTGGATGGAACCGCGCGTAGGGAAGTGATCTCTGACATATATAGGATTCTCAACACTTATTCCATACCAGATCAGGGCAAACATGCATACATGCTCCATTGGGGGAGGTTATTGGGTGAGGAACTCCCTGTTGAGGCATGGCAGGCGATCTGGACTCAGGCTGCTAAGAGCTCGTTATGTACTCTCTCTATAAAGAAAATGCCTATAAAATTCTCTTTTTCTGGTACCTGACCCCGGACGTTCTCCACTCTATCCCTCTAGTTCTGACCGCTGCTGGCGTTAGGGGGATAAAGGCACTCTGTTTCACATTTACTGGACTTGCCCACTAATAACTCCCTTCTGGCGCTCGACACAACAACTACTGACTCGCCTCCTTCGGAGGGCCGACACCCATGACACCAAAATTCTTCCTGTAGGGTCTCTCCCCATTAAAAATTGCTAAACCACATAAGAAGTTACTCGGACACGTCCTCACAGCAGCACGATGTCTGGTTGCCCTTAACTGGAAAAAGCGCTCCCCACCTTCCCAAGAAGCCCTCTATGCTAGGATCAAGGATGTAGAGCCCATGGAAAAAATTATGGCTAGGATGCGGGATAGGCTGGAGGACCACGATGAGGTCTGGAGGTTGTGGCATCTTCGGGAGGACCCACCATGAGCCGGCGTCGGTGCTAAAGCGGTAATCCTTTATTTCTCTTTGTCTTCTCCCCCCCCCCACTTTTTCCACTCCCCCCCCTTTTTTTTTCTTCTCTTTCTCTTTTTTTCTTTCCTTTTTGTTCTAGTATTAAATTACTTTTTATGCTATGTTGTATATGTAGCCAGAAATCCAGTACTATGCACTACTGTTTAAACTCAGTTTTTATTGAAGCTGTATTGTCTTTTGATAGCAAAGGAGGCTTTTCCCTTCTTGTTACTTTGGCGTACTGTTGCGCTTTGATCACATTCTTGTACTGTTTTCTATTGCTGTGATAACTAATAAAACCGTTATTTGAAAAAAAAGATCGCAAGACCCTGAAACTGATCTGCAGCGGTTTAACAGGACAGGTTCCACTCAGAACAGGCCTTGCCATGGTCGACCAAAGAAGTTAAGTGCATGTGCTCAGCGTCATATCCAGAGGTTGCCTTTTGGGAAATAGATGTATGAGTGCTCCAAGCATTGCTACAAAGGTTGAAGGGGTGGGCGGTCAGCCTGTCAATGCTCGGACCATACGCCGCACACTGCATCAAGTTTGTCTGCATGGCTGTCGTACCAGAAGGAAGACTCTTCTAAAGATTATGCACAAGGAAGCCTGCAAACAGTTTGCTGAAGACAAGTAAACTAAGGACATGGATTACTTGAACCATGTCCTGTGGTCTGATGAGACCAAGATAAACTTATTTGGTTCAGATGGTGTCAAGCGTGTGTGGCGGCAACCAGGTGAGGAGTACAAAAACAAGTGTGCCTTGCCTACAGTCAAGCATGGTGGTGGGAGTGTCATGGTTGGGGCTGCATGAGTCACTCTGCACTTTATTTTAAACGCTTTATGCACAGAAGAAAAAGTCACTCATTTTGCACATTGTGTTGCTTTGCACATTAAGAAGAATAAACGGACATCCTTTATACCATTTCTCAGAGGGGATTCGGCACTTGGTCCTATCCCCTCACTGTGATTTTCAAATCCTATTAATGCGTTTTTGCACATGTGCACGTTGTCACTTTCTTGCAATTTTAGCACTTTATGGTTTTCCATTCAGCACACAGTCACTTTGATATTTCATTAATAGATTTTTATCCACACCCACTGTATGAGATTACCGGTATGTATATTTACTTATCTACAAATTAGTGATTATATACAACAGCGCAGCACTATTTTTTATTCATTAATATTTGAGGCTTGTCTACTTTACATGTGGGATTGAATCCTTTATTGAAGAGCTGCAGCTGTGATCCCGGAAGGGTAGTTTATCGATTTCCTATTGGATTGGTAGCCAAGGCTTATATTTTATGCCTATGAGGTGAGAGTTCTGGGAGCACAGAGGTGTTGGTGACAGTGTTTTGACTCTCTGGGAACCATTAATAGACTTTCTTTCACTATTGGAACACTGGCTGAGCTACGTCATTGGATTCTATTCACTATATTAAACTATATTCATTTTTTACCTATGGTTTATATACTTATTATGGTGTTGTATTGAAGGTTTTACACAGGATCACTTTGCATTATAAATATAAACTTTTCAAATAACAATTTTATTGAGGTTTTCCACAAAGAAAATACAAGGGCTTGGGAGACTTTCAAATACAGAAAACAGCACGTTTCCAGGTTATCAAACATAGTCAGTAAGGCTTAAACAACAGACAAATAAACCATAGCAGGCACCCAATCAATGATGGAAGTGATGCGGTAGAATGTTGTAGAAAAACATCCAGCAAACTACGCGGGACAGAGAGAGTCCCAGGAATACTCTCAGTGGAGAGAAAGGGAAAGGGAAAGAGAAAAGAGAAGAAAAGAATAGATCATCGTAATAGCTCAGTCACCTGGTCCTGGTGTATCCTCCCGGAGGTGCCACGGCTCCCAGACTTTGTCATGAATGTCCAGCTTATCCTACATCCTGGCCGTCATTTTCTCCATCAGCTCCACGTCTGATTCTAGCGTGCAAGGCCTCGGGAGTAGGGGGGGGGATTGTTTTTTTCCAGTTTAAGGCTATGAGACAACGCGCGGCTGTGAGGATATGGCGTGTCAGTTTTTTGTAGGGTGGGAGAAGCCGCAGCGGTGAGAGGCCTAGCAGGAAAAATTTGGGAGTCCTAGGGATAGGCATGTCCAACAACCTTGACAGCAGCTGCTGTACTTCAGTCCAGTAGGGAGTGATTAGAGTGCAACTCCAATATATGTGAAGAAAGGACCCCCTATCTCTCTGGCATCACCAACAGCGGTCCGAGCTGGCGGGGTATATGGCGTGGAGCACGTCAGGGGTCATGTACCAGAAAAGAAGGATCTTGTAAGTGTTTTCCTTGTACAGAGTACAAAGAGAGCTCTTCGCTGCCTGATACCATATGACCCGCCGCTGTTCTAAAGGGATGTCCTCATTGAGGGCCTTCTCCCACCTAGTCATGTAGGAATGTTTACCCTTTGAGTCCATGGAATAGGCGTTAAGTATCCTGTAAATAGAAGAGATTAGGCCCTTCTGGGCAGTGCCCGCCATAACCAGGGACTCAAAGGGGGTTGGGGGGAGAAGTGTAGGTCGGGGGCTATGGTCAGGGCATAATGGCGAATTTGCAGGTAGCTGTAGAATGCCTGGCCCGGTAGGTCATACTTGGTCTGAAGTCTGGGGAAGGGTAATAATTTACGCATCACTAGATCCACCAGATTCCCGAAATGAAACAGATTTCGGGACGTCCAGGGGTACGACATTTGGAGGGAGAGGCTGTCTGGCACTTTGGGATTACAGACGAACAAAGTCAAGAGCGAGCGTTCAGAGTACAACCCATACTCACTCGCCATCATGTGCCAGAGTCGTCTAAGCTGGGACATAGACCCCAACAGTCGTTCAGGGGGGACCTCCGCGCCCGCACTCCAAAGCAGGCTGTTTGGATGGGTCGGGGCCAACCATATTTTCTCAATCTCCGTCCACTTGTTATAGGACCGTTGAGTGAACCATGAGGCTATAGCGCGCAGCTGGGTTGCTTGGTAGTATCTGACAAAGTCAGGGACCGCCAGGCCCCCATCCGAGCGAGCCGCCAATAGAACTGATTGAGGGATCCTATGTCTCTTATAGTTCCGAATAAATTTAACGAGGTCTGATTGGAGACCTCTCAAGTGTTTGTAGGGGACTGGAATAGGCAGTGTTTGGAAAAGGTAAAGGAGCTTCGGGAGAACCACCATCTTAACTGAGGCGATCCTGCCGAGTAAAGAAATGCGATGATGCTTCCACTGCGTGAGCAAGGTTCTAATCGAGCGGAAGAGAGGGGAGAAGTTCTCCTGGTATAAAGTAGAGAATTTTGAGGTGATGTGAATTCCCAGGTATTTCAGGGTGGTAGTTTTCCAGTGATAAGGGAAATTAGCCCTCAGATGAGCGATCTCCGTTTCGGGGATATTCACGGGTAGGGCCTCTGACTTGGACGCGTTAATTTTAAATCCCGATAGGGCTCCATAGCGGGCCAGTTCTGCGTGAAGATTCGGAAGGGAGATCCTAGGCTGCGTCAAAGATAGAATAACATCGTCCGCAAACATGGAAATTTTAAATTCTCGGCCCCGTACCGAGATTCCTCGGATAGCCGAGTTACCACGGATAGAAGCTGCTAAGGGTTCAACGCAAAGCGCGAATAGCAAGGGTGAGAGCGGACACCCCTGCCACGTGCCATTGGTTACAGAGAATGAAGGTGAAAGAGCAAAGGGAGTTTTCACCTGAGAGGACGGGTTGGCGTAGAGGTGTTGGATCGCGTGCAAAAAAGGACCGCAAAACCCAACATGACAAAGCGTCGCGAACAGGAAGGGCCACCCAAGACGGTCAAAGGCCTTCTCAGTGTCCAGGCTAAGGAGCAGGGACGTTTAATTCTCCCTGTTCGCCACATCCACCAAATCAATCACCTTTCTAGTGTTGTCTCCCGCCTGCCGGAGCGGGACAAAGCCCACCTGGTCCTTGTGGACGAGAGAGGGGAGGACCATATTTAAGCGAATAGAAAGTAGTTTTGTGAAGATTTTTTTAGGTCCGAGTTCAGGAGGGCGATAGGCCTGTAGTTGGCACAAAGAACGGGGTCCTTATCTGGCTTGGGGATCAAAGTGAGAAAGGAGCGCTGCATATCTGCCGGGATATTAGTGTCTCTTAGGAAGGCATTGAAAAGTCTGCACATGTGGGGGAGGAAAGATTTGTAGTATTCATAAGGTAGGCCGTCCGGGCCCGGGGATTTATGGGAAGGCAACGATTTAATGGTCTGTTCTATATCTTCTTCGGTAATCTGCATTTTTAAGGACGTTAGGTCAGGGTCTTGGATTTTAGATACTCCACTCTGGTCAAGATACTGTGTCATGCGTAGGGAGAGGTCAGAGGGGAAGGGGCCGCTGGGGATTTCCGGATTATTATAGAGGTGTGTGTGTAGACATCAGCAACGGTCTGGGCTATGACCTTAGGGTGGGATTGTAGGCAGCCTGACTTGTCTTTGATCTGGTGGGGCGTGGTTACGAGGTGGGTCTCCCGCAGCTTCCTCGCCAGAAGGGAGTGGGCCTTATTACCTTTGTCATAGTAAACTTGCCGCAGTCTGAGCAGAGCCTTCTCTACGCAACCCAACGCTAGATCCCTCAGTGTCATACGCAAGTTCGTAATCTTTTTAAGAAGGGAGAGAGTGGGGGATGTCAACAATCGTCGCTCCAGGCCCCTAAGTTCCTTCTCAGCTTGCAATTTCGCAGCCCAGGCATCTTTTTTCAGAGCCGAGGATATCGCCATACATTTACCCCGGATGACTGCCTTATGCGCCTCCCACAACGTGGAGAGGGACACATCAGGTGTGGAGTTTTCCGTGAAGTAGAACTGCAGGGTGGAATTTAGGTCCGTTTTGGACGGGAGGTGTTGGAGGAGAAAGGTGTTTAACTTCCAATTGTAGGGTCTGGGGACGGGGGAGCCTATGTTCACAGTAAGCAAGATAGGTGCGTGGTCTGACCAGGAAATCGGGAGAATCCGCGCCTCACGGGTCACTCTGAGCGTAGCACTGTTGGTGAAGAAGTAGTCAATACGTGAATGAGTCCGATGAGGGGCAGAGTAGAAGGTGTACTGCCGATCACCCGGGTGGAGAGCCATCCAGGCATCAAAGAGAGCATAGCGTCTGGTGAGTTGGCGGAAAAGCTTTGAGTCCCTAAGGGCTCGAGCCGACGATACCTGGGGACTCACCACGAGGCGATCCGCAGTTGCAGAGTGGGCCAAATTAAAGTCACCCCCTATCACTAGGAGCCCATGATCAGTCCGGAAGAGGCGAGTAAACACCTGTGACAGAAATCTATGTTGCTTAACATTCGGGTCATATAGAGCACAGGACGTTATTGCCTGTGTACGCCACAGTCCTCGAAGAATAAAAAAGTGACCACTTGGGTCACTGTAATAACTGGAGCAGGTAAATGGAGACCCGCGCCTGATCATTAGTCAAAGTGCGTCTCCTGGACAAGAACAACGTCTGCTCCCGACTGCCTAAACTCCCTCAGTGCCAGATGCCTCTTTCTGTCAGAATTTAGGCCATGAACATTCAGAGGCAAGACCTTAGCCATGGTAATGGGTGTGTGTGGGGGGGGGGGGTCTCCTACCAGATCCGGCGCGGAGCCGACGAAGGCCAGTGGTCAGGGAGCTGCACACCCCGGGAGGCAGTCCAGGCGAGGTCTGCGTTCCACGCAGAGAGCCACACGATGATGGAAGAGAAAAAAGGAGTGAGTGAGACTGAGAAAAGAAAAGAAAGTTAGCACATAGAAAACAATAAACAATTACAGCAGATACTTGCATTTGACCTTGAAAGGCTATTAGACCTAGGTCAATACGATTTCCCAGGGATCCACCCAACCAAAATCCACAAGGAAAGGTCAGGCGGATGCAAGGGAGCCCTAAAGTGGTCAATCGATACACAAAAAACTAAACTCAAAGATTGTAAACACTTAACCAGGGAGGGGGCGGACAGACAATGAAAGTCCTTCTCTCACGGGTCCCTTCCGAGTCTTGCCCTTGAGATAAACTGGGAATTTAAGCTAGGGCACTTAAGGGGGGACTAAGAGCTCAAAAAACGGCTGAAACATTAATAAAAAAAAGAAAAATTATATAGTCAGACCGTTCAGTAAGGAGAAACATATGGAGAGATACTCAGGAAGGTCAGCCATTACTGTGTCGAGCCGCTTTGCGAGAAGTTCCGTTACTTCAGGGACGGTTAGTAGAGGGGACCCTCTGCCATGTTGTAGGTGTTGGGGGTGGCGTCGCCACAAGGTCCCACTCCGGAAGTTGGGGGACAGGTATCCCCAGGGCATCACAGAAGGCGGGGAGATCCTTTGGGTATCTCAGAACAGCTGACTTGCCCTGATGCTTGGCCGTTAGACTGAAGGGAAATCCCCACCTGTAGGGGATATTTTCCTCTTGCAGAGCTTGCAATAGGGGTTGCAGGAGTCTGTGTTTCCGCAGGGTAATCCATGAAAGATCCGGATACAACTGCACAGGAACCTCATGTAGCATCACTTTGCGCGCCAATCTGGCCTGCCGCATGATCTCTTCCTTCAAGGGGTAGGAGCTGATCCTGCTATTGGAAGTAGCGCCTTTAGGGCGCAGTGCCCAATGAGCTCGGTCCATTTCAATGTGCTTTGCGGGGGGCTCCCCTAGAAGATTGTTAAACACAGTCTGTAGGGAGTCTCTTACGTCCTCAGGGCCATCAGATTCCGGCACACCCCTCACCCGGATGTTGTTCATGCGCTCCCTGTTGTCCAAATCCTCCACATCGTGTTGCATAGACCCCGTGAACAGCTAGTTTGGTCTCCTGAATGTCTTCCTCTGTCATTTCCACACGATCGGCCAGGTGTTTAAGGCCAGACTGTAGGGCTTGAATTTCTGAGCGGCACGTGGACTTTACATCCTCCACCAGTTGTCTAAAGTCCTCTTTAGTAGGAATTGCCTGCAAATATGATTGCCACTGTGGGGGAGGAGGTTGGGCATGAGCCGACATGGGGGGTTGCTCTGGCGGAGGCAGTCTGGGTGACAGCAGTTGAGAGCGTGGGGTGGCATAGCCATGCGCCAGGTACGCCAGCCCTATAGATGAGGTCCACTGATCGCCCCAGGGTGGTGTCTGGGCCAACGGGGAGGGTTGTATGGCTTCAGGAGGCAGGGGAGCAGCCCGTCCGGGCATAGGTGGGAGCTGGTGGTGCCTGCGGTGTCATAGGAGAGCGGGAGACCCGTGTGGGAGACATTCTCTGGGCCTTAGGAGGGGACGGCATAGGAGCGGGGAAATGGAAGTCCTCCTGGAGCTCCACAGGCTCTTGAAGTGCTTGAGCCGCAGGGTACACATGGTCCGACATGGCAGGGAAGTCCAGTGAGGCCTCTGAGTGAGAATTGGAGCCAGGGTCTGTCCCAGGTAAGCAGGGGTCAGAAGCTGTTCGCAGCAGGCGAGGATAAGCTTCAGAGCACTGAGTGTAGTTCGGGGGAGGGGGGGCGGACATGGCGGCTTGCACACTACGCGGTGAGGCTTCATTGTGGAGGAGAAAGCAGGGGGAACTCACCGCTCCATGGGGGGAAGGAGAGTCCCCGGTGTCCACTGAGGCGGGCGGGGAGTCAGCAGAGGTTTGATCCGGTGTATGAGACGTCGGGTTCAGCTGCTTGGAGGACCGCGAGCGGGTCATGGAGGAGTCCGGCGCCATCTTGTCTGTTCCCCCGGGGGAAGATCTAGGCTGCAGGAAGAAGTCCCGGAGGTCCGCTTTGGATCCGGGCGGGGGTTGGGATGATACCCGGTGTTTAGTGGACCGAGTGTTCCGTGATTTGCCCATCTTAGATCAGTTTAGAGTCCCCACAAGTGCCGGTGAAGCTCGGGCTAAGAGAGAGCTAAGGACCTAGGCAGCCATCCAGGTCGGCTTCCGGACACGGCCCTCATAAATATAAACTTTTACTTGAAAACACAATAGTTCAGTGCACAGATGTGCACAAAAATTTGGCGGTGACTTGAAAAATGAACAGTACAGTGCTCCCGATTTATCCACCGCACGACTGTGAAATGGACACTCGCCAGAAAAGCTGTCTGCTGTTACAGCAGCAAACACACACTCAGTGTAGATCTTCCATCTGTTGTGGGGAAGGCTGTTCAGCAACTCACACCATCCAGATGTAGCTGTAGTAAATAAAGCTCACCGGGAGCCAGATGAAGTCTCCATAGTGTAGTATTTATTGGAATTGTAAGTTAAAAACCTAAATAAAATGAATCCTAAAAACATATGACAATGGGTGCCACTACCGACCCTGTATCGGACAGTGGCCTGATGTCAGGGACTACTGTCTGCTCCCCGAAGCTTTTCGTCCAATAGGATGTTATCAAGGGGCTTTTTATTTATTTTTTCACTTTGAACACTTTTTGGACTTTATTTTAATGTGCTGTCCATTTATAACACAGTATTCTCATCTCATCGCTGTTCATTTACTTTTGGTGCTACACACTTTTTCTTAAAATAGACTGTGAAATACTGAAGCAGAGCGTGAGCCCCTCCCTTCGGCGACTGTGCCGCAGGGCAGTATTCCAACATGATGACCCCAAACACACCTCCAAGACCAACACTGCCTTGCTAAAGAAGCTGGGGGTTAAGGTGATGGACTAGTCAAGCACGTCTCCAGACCTAAACCCTATTGAGCATCTGTGGGTCATTATCAAACGGAAGGTGGAGGAGCGCAAGGTCGCTAACATCCACCAGCTCTGTGATGTCGTCATGAAGGAGTGGAAGAGGGCTCCAGTGGCAACCTGTGAAGCTCTGGTGAACTGCATGCCCAAGAAGGTTAAGGCAGTGCTGGAAAATAATGGTGGCCACACAAAATATGGACACTTTGGGCCCAATTTGGACATTTTCACTTGGGGGTTTACTCACTTTTTGTTGCCAGCAGCTTAGACATTAATGGCTGTGGGTAGAGTTATTGAGGGGACAGCACATTTTACACTGTTATACAAGCGGTACACTCACTACTTTACATTGTAGCAAAGTGTCATTTCTTTACTGTTGTCAAATGAAATGATATAATAAAATATTTTCAAAAATGTGAGGGGTGTACTCCCTTTTGTGAGATACTGTACATTAGATATAAATGTTTTGCATTGCATTTCTATTTTAAACTGAATGAGTGTTTTTTTTACAAGGGAAGGGTTCACGTATACCTTAACCCCTTAAGCCCCGGACCATTATGCAGCTAAAGGACCAGGCCACTTTTTGCGATTCGGCACTGCGTCGCTTTAACTGACAATTGCGCAGTCGTGCGACGTGGCTCCCAAACAAAATTGGTGTCAAATAGAGCTTTCTTTTGGTGGTATTTGATCACCTCCTGCGGTTTTTATTTTTTGCGCTATAAACAAAAATAGAGCGACAATTTTGGAAAAAATTCAATATTTTTTACTTTTTGCTATGGCGTGGCTACACGTTACACATCACTGATCATCTGTTCCGATGACAGGGAACAAACGATCACTGACATGCTACGGAGAACGGGGAATGGTTTGTTTACACGCACCTCTCCCCGTTCTTCAGCTCTGTTACCCGATCGCGGGACACCGGCGGCGATCGGGTTCCGCGGGCGCGGTCACGGATCTCAGGACCGGGTCGCGAGCGCGACCCACGGCTGGGCCCTTAAAGGGCAACGTACCTGTAAGTTGTGCCCAGCCGTGCCATTCTGCCGACGTATATCGGCGTGAGGCGGTCCTTAAGTGGTTAAAGTGTTACTAAACCCAGAAGTCTGCATTCATTATATCTGGACTCCCACAGAACATGGAAATGCAATTATTTTAGTAAATATAAACTGCTAAATACCTTTTCTCATCAGCAATATATAACATTCTTGTGACTTGTCTCAGTTTAAAGCTTGTAGGAGGAATTTTCATTCTCCATGATCCTCTGTCTGGACAGTGCTGATTGGCCTTGTGCTGATCCCATGCGCTCTCCCAAAAAAAAAAAAAAACTCTAGCAATACATACCAAACTGAGCATATGCAGCCTGACTCCTAGTGCTCTGTTCTATCACAAGATGGGTTGGAGTCAATTTAAAGAGGAGGAGGATCACACAGCCTTTATACACAATGCAGAGGATTAACCCCCTTAGGTTCCACAGTTAGTAAGTTCTGCTACTTTTGGGCCTCCAGGCCTAGGCAAATTATATCATACATCCCAGGAGTCTTTGGGAGGGGAGGAGGCATTTTCTCAGCTATGCACACCCTCCTGCCTGCTAAGGGCAGATGGATTCCAGGAAGTAAATGCTACAATAATCATTTGCCTATACTCAAGATGAATATGACCTGAAATGCTAGGGGGTGTTTTGTTTTGTTTAGCAAAATAAGGCAAGGCAGACATATATGGATGGACAAGTTTGTTTTTAATATTAAAAATGAATTCAATAGCTTTTTTGGTTTGTGGTGCTCAGATGCAGTTCCACTTTAACTTTTCTTATAATACTGAAATGTCTTTCGTATTGAAGAAAAATTCTGCACTTGAACATGAATAGTAGTAGTAGTAGTAGTAGGACTAGTAGTAGTAGTATAGGACTAGTAGTAGTAGTATAGGACTAGTAGTAGTAGTATTGGACGACTAGTAGTAGTAGTAGTAGTATTGGACTAGTAGTAGTAGTAGTAGTATTGGACTAGTAGTAGTAGTAGTAGTATTGGACTACTAGTAGTAGTAGTATAGGACTAGTAGTAGTATAGGACTAGGAGTAGTAGTAGTAGTAGTATAGGACTAGTAGTAGTAGTAGTAGTAGTAGTATAGGAGTAGTAGTAGTAGTAGTAGTAGTATAGGACTAGGAGTAGTAGTAGTAGTAGTATAGGACTAGTAGTAGTAGTAGTAGTATAGGAGTAGGAGTAGTAGTAGTAGTAGTAGTAGTAGTAGTAGTAGTAGTAGTAGTATAGGACTAGTAGTAGTATATGACTAGTAGTAGTAGTAGTTATAGGACAAGTAGTAATTTTTGTAACTCTATATTTCATTGTGTGCTCATTCTGTTAGCTGGTCAGTAGAAGATGTGAACAGTACTACACAGATTGAACTACTTCACAGTACTCTGTTTAGCAGTTTTAAAAACTCAGCAATTGTATTTATTTTTTTAGTGTGGGATCAATCAAAGCAAAGCCTGTATAATTGGCTGTGGTATGAAACTACAACATACAACTCCTATGTGGAAGAGACATCCTATGAGAACTCATTGCTGGTTAAACGCTCTGGAGCCCTGGCCCTCAGTTCTCTTACTCATGTGATGCGCAGTCTTACCCCAAATGCCAGGTAAGCAAAATCTGCTCTATATTTTAGCAATATCACTACAGGCCTGCACAAGCTTTTCTAATATTTCTGGTCACAGGGCTGTTTAGATCTCTAAATATAATCAGTTAGCAATTCCATCTCAATATCTTTACCTCTGCACAAGCTGCTTATATAGAGATAAGCTGGTCTCCTAGACAAACCATCTAGAATAATGTTCTTCCACTGTGACCACCATTGCATTATCAGCGTTTTTTTTTTCTTCTTAAGCCCAGTACACACGGGCTGAATGTCGGGTGACATTGTGCCGTTTAAAAGAAACTGGCTGACATTCGACCCGTGTGTACTGCAGCTGGTCTGACAGAAGACAGCTTCTGTCGAAGGGGCATGATCGAAAAAGGTCTGCCGATCGGCTGTTTCCCTGTCAGAACACAATAGAACAGCAAGGGAGTTTGCTGTACTAACATCGGATTGCTGGTACAGCAGCTCTGAGCTGTCAGTTTTTTTTTTTCATTCAGCCCACTGGGTTGAATGGGAAAAAAAAACTAGCCGTGTGTGCTAGGCTTTAGGCTCCATGTATACTAGCAATTTTTTAAGCTAAAGAAACGCTAGAAAAAATGCTGGTAATAGCTTTTTGTAGCAGTGTTTTTAGGAGCGTCTTTGCAGTAAAGGGGAGGGGGAACTGAATTTCGACCAATTTTTCGTATAGTGTATGGTCAGCTTAAGACTTGCTCAGCTATAATGTGCTGAGGAGTGGCCACATAGTTGTTACTTTTTTAAAAAAAATTCTACTTATAACTTTTGATATCTAGTAAGCAGGAAGTCGTTTTTCCTATATATGATCAGGATATAAACTGTGCTTGGCAATATACAGTGTGGCACAATATGTTGCCCAGTGTGAATAAATCTACTTTTTTTTTATTTTTTTTTATTTTTTTACCATAGGACTCTTTTTCTTTTACTGTGTCATTATTATGTTTTTCTCTGTGGCCTAATTCATGTGTATCAAATAGAATCCCTCAGAGCCGGTTCACACAGGGGTGACCTGGGATCCGAGTCCCAAGTCGTGCTGTTGAGTAAAGCCATGTAAGTGAATGGAGCGGTCTTAATGTACACTAGTGAAGTCGCTCCGACTTTAGAAAAGGTTCCTGTACGACTTCAATCCGACTTCTAGGCGACTTGTATCCATTGATTTCAATGGAAGTCGCCTCCAAAGTCTAATCGTGTCTTAACTGAAGCAACAATACAGGAAGAGAAAATTATTTTCTCATGTTTTCTCAGGCAAACCCCTCCCTCCCACAGTGCTGATTCTTGTTTGGCCACCGGAAAGCCTCCTGTCCTGGAGGCGACTTGAAGTCGCCCCAAGTCGCGCTGTGGTGCGCGCGCTCAGGTGGCATCAAGGTCGCCTCGCAAAGTCGCGGCCAGAGTCGTGCCGCCTGTGTGTGAACCGGCTCTCAAGACCTCTGTGTAATGTTTATAAAATGATGTGCATTTCTACGTACATTGCAGTTTCATGGGAGGTTTGTTTTAGACATAAGCTATCATCCTTTACTAGGCTTCCCCCTTTTATTGTTGCTCACACAGTGCTCAGATTGCTGTTGACACGGTGTCAAATTCTCTGTACTTCCTGGTATGGGGAAGCTTGTGACATACCTCCCCACAATGCAGCTTTGGGGGATCACGGAGGGGAGGGGCGATTCCATTCAGTAACCAATAATATTAGGCATTGTTGACAATTGCCATTGGCTTTGTGGGGGAAAAGAGGATGGATTAGAAATGTTTGATATTGACAGATTTACGGTAACCACCTAAGTATCAGCATGTTTCGCCCCCTTACCACATTACACATTACCAGATAATTTTTCAGTTTTCAACACTGTGATACTTTGAAAATTACCTGAGTCATACAACACTGTACTCAAATTTTATATCATTTTGTGAGACCTATACATTGCTCTTTTGGTGATATTTAATAACCACATTTTATTTTTGACTATATAAAAGGCCAAAAATTTTGAAAGCAAGGTTTCACTTACTTTCTGTTGTTCAGTCGTTTAGTTGTGTCCAACTGTTCATGACCTCTTGCACCATAGCACGCCAGGCTTTTCTGTCCTCCACTGTCTCCCGGAGCTTGCTTAACTTCATGTTCATTGTTTCGATGATGCTATCTATTCATCTTGTTTTCTGTCGTCCTTCTCTTTTTTTTGCTTCCATGTTACCCAACATCAGGGTCTTTTCCAATAAGTCCTCTCTTCGCATTAGGTGACCAAGGTATTTGAGTTTCAGCTTCAGGATCTGTCCTTCAAGTGAATATTCAGGGTTGACTGGTTTGATCTTCTTGCCGTCCAAGGGACTTTCAAGTGTCTTCTCCAACACCATAGTTCAAAAGCATCAATTCTTAGGCATTCAGCCTTCCTTTATGTTCCAACTTTCACAGCCATAGGTTACTACTGGGAATACCATAGCTTTGACTATATGGCACTTTGTCGGTAGGGTGATGTCTCTGCTTTTTATAATGTTGTCTAGGTTTGCCATTGCTTTCCTCCCAGGAAGCAAGCGTCTCCTAATTTCATGGCTACATTCACTGTCTGCCGTGATCTTGTAGCCTAGGAAGATAAAACCTAACACCGTTTTCATTTCTTCTCCTTCTATTTGCCAAGGAGTGATGGGATCAGTTGCCAGGATCATAGTTTTCTTAAAGTTCAATTTCATGCCAGCTTTTGCGCTCTCCTTTCCCTTTCATTAAGAGACTCTTTAGTTCTTCACTTTCTGCCATTAGTGTGGTATCGTCTGCATATCTCGGGTTGTTGCTATTTCTCCCTGTGATCTTAACTCTGGTTTGTGATTCATCGATCCTGGCACTTTGCATCATGTACTCTGTATATAAGATAAATAAGTAGGGTGACAATATATATCCTTGCGGCAGTCCTTTACCAATTTTGAACCGGTCAGTTGTTCCATGTCCTGTTCCAACTGTTGCTTCTTGACTTGCATACATGTTTTTCAGAAGACAGGTGAGGTGGTCTGGTATTCCTATTTCTTTCAGTATTTGCCACATATTGTGATAAAGGAGGGGAAGGGAGTTGGGGACTTTATGTGAGGTGCATATGTGGTGCACCTCCATCCCTGGTTCAAGAAAATACTACAGGAGTTTGGGACTTTGAGTGAGACTGTAGACATGGTGTAGGTATTAAAAGGGTACATATTAATCGTAAACGCATGACACATCTCCATACCAGAAATCACATGGAAGAAACAACATTCTGATAAATGTAATTCCTTAATTCACACACACATAAAATATGGGCATGCACAATATAGGCAACAAGGGTACATCAGTGTATAACCAGGCGCCACATAGTGGTCTGTGTGGATAAATGGATACATTCAATGAGTTTACATATGTACAAATGTCACATGGCAACACGCAATAGAAAAATACAAAATTAAAGATGTTAAAACCAGTAAAAACATTCAGGGGTTGATGGTAATATTGTCAATTTGGATAATGCTGTGAAGGCATATATCTGCATCTCTGGTGCCTGACGCGTTTCGTGTATATTGACACTCATCAGGGGCTGATGCTAGGGATGTTACTTGATCTGGTTACTAGTCAGAAAAAATATGGGATGGGGCACAAGAGCCCACCTTGGGTACTTTATATGGAATCTGGTCAGGAGGTATGGTAAGTATGGAGCCGTCACCAAGGATTTGGTCCGTCACGGGAGCTGAGATGATATATAGCCACACTCCGGCGGGGTGCACCACAAAAGCCCTCCCACAGCCACAGGACATGAAATGCTGATGTTCATGGTGGAACAGAGTGTTAAACCAATGGTGGCTGCCAAAGGAAATCTAAAAAGTAACGCAATGTCATGGTGTCAGACTGTGTTTTTGCCAAATGAGGGAAAAACAGCCACACTGGGGAGATAGCGGGTAAAATAACCTGATGCTGGCGTCCTTGGATCCCCAAAATGACGGAGACAGAATGGAGTAAGTGGGTATGTAATGGCGTCGCAGAGTAATGGCAGGTGAGGCTGTGTTTGGGGAGGGCCCGTATAAGAACACTCCACACAGGTGCACGCTAATGATCACCAGTGTCACGCAGGTGTGGTGTAAGCCAGGAAGAGCGCCGACATAGGACCTGCCCACGGAGGAAGCTCATGTATCTAACTACACCCGCTGAGATGGATAGACACACAATTGAAGGCTTTACTGTAGTCCATAAAGCAGAAGTAGACATTCTTCTGGAACACTCTTGCTTTCTCTATGATCCAGCGAATGTTGGCAATTTGATCTCTAGTTCCTCTGCCTCTTCGAAATCCAGCTTGTACTTGTGGTAGCTCTCGGTTCACATGCTTCTTCCTCTTCCCATCTTTGTAGCGTTCTGTTATAAACAGAAATACCCCAAATTACCCTTTTTCGTTAAGTAGACACCCCAAAGTGATCTATCTGACTTTGTTTTTTGTTTTTTTTTCACAGTTTTTTGGAAATTAAGAAATATGCTGGAATTAAAGGGGGTAAAACTACTTGACCTCCAGAAGGTTTTACCCCCTTCGTGAACAGGGTATTTTTTGCTATTCAGCACTGCGCTACTTTAACTGGCAATTGCGCGGTCATGCAACACTATTTTTTTTTTTTGCTATATAAATAAAAAGACCAAAATTTTGGGAAAAAAATTGATTTTCTACTTTTCGTTTATAAAACATATCCAATAAGATCACATTTCTTCATAAATTTAGACCAAAATGTATTCTGCTACATGTCTTTGGTTAAAAAAAAAAAAATCCCAATAAGTATATTAATTGGTTTGTGTGAAAGTTATAGCTTCTACAAACTATGGTGTGTGTGTGTGTGTGTGTGTATGTATGTATATATATATATATATATATATATATATATATATATATTTGAAAATTGATCAGTTCTGTTGTACTGATGGCCTATCATTTCTTGAGGGCCCAGAATGCGAAGACAATACAAATACCCCCCAAATGACCCCTTTTTGGAATGTTGACAGTCCCAAGGTATTAAGAGGCGTGCAAGTTTTTTGAAGTTTTGAACATTTTTGTCACTTTTTGTTTGGAAAATTGAGACATTTAAATGTATTATATTTACATACTGTGAACAGTGCAGTACAGTGTCATCATATGACTGGTGTGGCGGTGATCAGAGATACTGACTGGTGACAGTATGTTAAAGGGGGGGGGGCAATTTGTTTTAAACGTATTTGTTCTTTTTTTATGATTCTGTCATCAGAGTAGTTCAGTGTCACTATAGTGTGGAATATGTAGAAATTGATTTGTGTAGTATTATTATTATTATTATTATTATTATTATTATTATAATTAAAAAAATATATAGAAAAATAATAAATATATATATTTATCTCACACACAGTGGGTATGGAAAGTATTCAGACCCCCTTAAATTTTTCACTTTGTTATATTGCAGCCATTTGCTAAAATCATTTAAGTTCATTTTTTTTCCTCATTAATGTACACACAGCACCCCATATTGACAGAAAAACACCGAATTTTGGACATTTTTGCAGATTTATTAAAAAAGAAAAACTGAAATATCACATGGTCCTAAGTATTCAGACCCTTTGCTCAGTATTTAGTAGAAGCACCCTTTTGACCTAATACAGCCATGAGTCTTTTTGAGAAAGATGCAACAAGTTTTTCACACCTGGATTTGGGGATCCTCTGCTATTCCTCCTTGTAGATCTCCTCCAGTTCTGTCAGGTTGGATGGTAAAACGTTGGTGGACAGCCATTTTTAGGTCTCTCCAGAGATGCTCAATTGGGTTTAAGTCAGGGCTCTGGCTGGGCCATTCAAGAACAGTCACGGAGTTGTTGTGAAGCCACTTCTTCATTATTTTAGCTGTGTGCTAAGGGTTATTGTCTTGTTGGAAGGTAAACATTTCGGCCCAGTCTGAGGTCCTGAGCACTCTGGAGAAGGTTTTCGTCCAGGATATCCCTATACTTGGGCGCATTCATCTTTCCTTCGATTGCAACCAGTCGTCCTGTCCCTGCAGCTGAAAAACACCCACACAGCATGATGCTGCCACCATTGTGCTTCACTGTTAGGATTGTATTGGACAGGTGATGAGCAGTGCCTTGTTTTCTCCACACATACTGCTTAGAATTAAGGCCAAAAAGTTCTATCTTGGTCTCATCAGACCAGAGAATCTTATTTCTCACCATCTTAGAGTCCTTCAGGTGTTTTTAGCAAACTCCATGCGGGCTTTCATGTGTCTTGCACTGAGGAGAGGCTTCCATCGGGCCACTCTGCCATAAAGCCCCGACTGGTGAAGGGCTGCAGTGATGGTTGACTTTCTACAACTTTCTCCCATCTCCCGACTGGAGCTCAGCCACAGTGATCTTTGGGTTCTTCTTTACCTCTCTCACCAAGGCTCTTCTCCCCCGATAGCTCAGTTTGGCCGGGTGGCCAGCTCTAGGAAGGGTTCTGGTCATCCCAAACGTCTTCCATTTAAGGATTATGGAGGCCACTGTGGTTTTAGGAACCTTAAGTGCAGCAGAAATGTTTTTGTAACCTTGGCCAGATCTGTGCCTTGCCACAATTCTGTCTCTAAGGCAGTTCCTTTGACCTCATGATTCTCATTTGCTCTGACATGCACTGTGAGCTGTAAGGTCTTATATAGACAGGTGTGTGGCTTTCCTAATCAAGTCCAATTGGTATAATCAAACACAGCTGGACTCAAATGAAGGTGTAGAACCATCTCAAGGATGATCAGAAGAAATGGTCAGCACCTGAGTTAAATATGAGTGTCACAGCAAAGGGTCTGAATACTTAGGACCATGTGATTTCTTTATCGTACATCACGGGACACAGAGCTTAGTAATTACTATGTGAGTTATATTCCAACTTCAGGTGCTGGACACTGATGTAATCAATTAGACAGGAAGTTCCCTCCCTATATATCCCCTCCCATACTGGGAGTACTTCCGTTTTTTCATCAGTGTCGGTCACGAGTAGAGGTCGACCGATATGGGTTTTTCTCTGGCCGATGCCGATATTTAGAAATTGGGGCGGCTGATGGCCGATTTTTGTGGCCGATATTTTAGGCCGATTTAAAAAAAAAAAAAACTCACCCACTCCACTCCTTGCTTACTCCTGTCACTCTAGCACACACTTGATGTCCTCAGTACAGATGGCACTAGTTGGACCTGGCAGGTGGCACTGGTTTGGAACTGACAGATGGCACTGGCTGCCACTGGTTGGCATTGGCAGGTGGCACTGGTTTGGAACTGACAGATGGCACTATTGGCACTGGCAGGTGGCACTGGTTTGGAACTGTCAGATGGCATTGGCACTAGCAGGTGGCACTGGTTTGGAACTGACAGATGGCACTAGTTTGGGACAGATGGCACTGATTGGCAGTGGCAATTGGAACTGGCTGGCAGGGGCGGGTGGCACTGGCTGGCAGGGGCGGGTGGCACTGGCTGGCAGGGGCGGGTGGCACTGGCTGGCAGGGGCGGGTGGCACTGGCTGGTGGAACTAAGTGGCAGTGGCGGGTGGCACTGATTTGCGGTGGCACTGACAGATGGCACTGAGAGATGGCACTGATTGGCGGTGACACTGGCAGGTTTCACACTAAGCCGAGTGTAACTGTAACCAGTGCTGGGACAAGGTCATCCAGCGCCCAGGGCAAAGTGTGCCCCCTCGGGTTCGGACTTGGGCCCCTTTCACACAGGCTTTCCGATCAGGTCTGTCTGTCAGTTTTTCAGGCGGACCTGATCGGAACCTCCATTCACTCCTATGGAGCGGCGGATGTCAGCTGTGACATGTCCGCTGACACCCGATCCTGTCAGTGAAATCCAGACAGATGGAAAGCCTATCGATCCGTTTTCATCCGATCTCCCCATAGAGGAGAGCAGGTCTCTGACAGGTCCATCTCAGCACAGTGAGCGGAGACGGACCTGTCATTCGCCTGCTCAGCGGGGATCAGAGGAACGATCCCCCACTGAGTAATGTTTGTGACATGCACTATAATAGTACTTAAAGTGTTGTGCTGCAGCAACCTGAGAGTAATGGGTGCACACATATGGGGTAGTGGTCAGTGGTGCCAATTTGGAAATGTGGGAAGGAAGTCCAAGACCCTTTTCTAAAAATGTCCTGTACCAAACCACATGTGTGATGAGTGGGGGTGCCTTTAACAATCAATGGCACTACTGTGTATCTACTAAAGGACAGTGCGCTTCTGTGTTTGTCAAGAAAACCACACTTTTGTGCATGATCCTGACTGCGCGTGAACCTAGCTGTATAGCGGTTTCACACTGGTGCGCTTTGGTTTGACCACAGTGCGATTGTATGTGTGATTTACTTGCAGTTGTAGGTGTGCTCCTGATGAATTCTAGTGGACTGTGTGTTTTCTGATTGCGCATCAAAGATGCAGCACACAAGACTGTAATTTGCTTTCGTGAAAACAGACAGTCTAATAGAATTGAATGGGAGCGCACCTAAAACTCTGGGTAAACTGAATATACAAATCGCACTGTGGCCAGACCACAGCATGCCAGTGTGAACCTACTATTAGCCCCCGTTCACATTGACTGTGGCTTTGAAATTGTGCGACTTAACCTGAAATCGCACAATTTCAGAGCTGCATCTCAGTGCGACTTTGGGTTGTGACTTTGAAGACATCTGTGTGGTTATTGAAGTCACACCCTAAATCGCTAAAGTAGTGCATGTACTACTTTTTCAAATTTATGCGGCAACTCAAAGTCAGTGTCGCATTGATTTGAACAGTGCCTTGCCGGCAATAGGATGTGACTTGTCAAATTGCTACAATGTGAAGGGGGAGGGGGGGGGAGGTTAAGATATTATAAAAGAGAGAATGGTGAGGAGGTTGGGGTGGTAAATGTAAGTGCTAATGTCTTTATTAGTGACAATGCAGGGAATGTGCTAGGCTGCATGGTGGGGACAGGACAATTATGAGAGCTAAAAGCAAACTGGGATGGAAAGGGTGTAAGATCTGTGTGTGTGGAATGCAAAGCTGAGACAGGACAGGAGGCAGCATGATATGTGCAGTGAAGATTTATGGAGATGACAGCAGATAAGATACAGGAAAAATTAACTAGGCAGGGAGCAAGGAGAATCGGTGCTGACTTACTGTGTGATCATGCAGAGAGATAAGGGCAGACGGGAGGAGCTGCCTGGACTACTGACCATAGTAAAAGTAACAAGGAAGTGAAGTGATCTGCTACACTGCCCCCCTCCTCCCCCCGACATCAAGCTGACAGCTTCTCTCTCCCTCCTCTCTGTTCACACTCAGCGCGGCACTTGATGCTGCCAGAGCTGCTGAGTGTGGAGAAGGAGGGACTGCCAGTGTAAAATATCGGCCTAATTTGTTAATAATCGGCCCGATGCCGATTTATCAAAAATGGCCAAATATCGGCCGATATATCGGCCAGCCGATATATCGGTCGACCTCTAGTCACGAGTGAAGATGTTCTCTGAGGAGCTCCACTGGCGGGATCCATGCTGGATTTAAATGGCCTCCATAAAGTCCAGATCCATCCAAAGTGCTTCATAGCCAAACGGATGGTACCTGGGGCCTCGTATCCGAAGCACGAGGCTTTGGCCTGTAATGCCTCTCTTAGGAGGGCTGAATCCTGGGTTCCAGTACTCTGGTCAGACCCAATACCAAGAGTTTTCTGGCAGGGTGCTGTACAGGTCCAGGGGAGTGGTGTTCCTTTCAGTAGGACCCCGGTCCCTGAAGGGTCGGCTGACATTGCCCGCCGAGAGGGGCGAAGTTTGGGCTATCTGTTCCGAACAGGGTCCTGCGGCGGGGAAAAGGTAAGTGAAGGTCCCTGATGGACTTGGTTCAGCAGGGAACCTTCAAACTAATGTGTTTTTGCCTGTAATTTTACCTATGTGGTATTACTTCCCACTGTATCCTGGTGCCTAATCTTGTAAAACCTGAAATGATTTCATATGGTTTTTAGTTTTGGACATTATGGTAGTACCCTTTTTGGGCACTAGAGTGCGAGTCCCCTATGAGATGTCTAAGCTGGGCTATACCTTGTTTCAAGAGTAATGCCTGGACAGATGGAGGAGCTCTCTTTTGTAAGTACAGCTCCAGGGGCCATCTGCTAAATGTTGCCATGTCATACCTGAGGGGGAGACCTAAGTTTGCATCCTGGTGCTGCACTGCGGATCTCCCTGTATAGGCGCCACTCAGCCATGACGGTCTGGAGCAGTTCCCTCCTCCTCTCCCCATTCCTCTCCATCAGGAAGCGTTTCCGGCGGCTCACACGTGCACGCGTCCGCGAGAGGTTTCCAAGATATGAACGAATCACGGAGGGGGCAGGGCTTGGCGTGCTGACGCTCCGTGTTTCCCGGGGTGCTTCTGCACATGTGTGGGCGTCCTCTGCCTTAAAAGAACAGTCTCTGGGAGACGCACTGGTAAGAGGACGGACACAGGAGCAGGGGCTGATTTGGTGACAGTATAATATTAATGTATTTGGCATACAACAGGCGGTGATACAGGCATCCCCAAGGCACATTAGTTTAGACACCTGACTGGCTCATATAGCAGCTTGTACGCTGAACTATTGCTCAGTAATAGGTGCAATTAGGCTGCCAGTACCTCGGCTTTGAGCTTGGGACTATGCCTTCTTAGGGCTCTGGAACTAAAAATCCTAAGAAGCAAAAGGCTGACATTGTTGATCTATAAGAGGTTAATTGCTATATTGCTGCATCCTCACAGAAAGCAGAAACCGGGGTGTGCCCCTTTCCCTGCTCTAAATCCTCGAACAAATGGATTAAGAGTCCTGAGGATTAAAGTTCACCGTCAGAGGAAAGGGAACAGGTGCAGGCTAACGAGGCGGAGGTATCAGAAGCCTCACAAGCTCTGGAGTTGCAGCTGCAGTCTTTTTCAGAGATTCATACTGCATATAACTTACACTCAGCCTAGTCCGCTAAAGCCTCTGTCTCCTCCTTGGGGTTTTAAAAATCCCATAGGTTGCTTGTACCTTCCCACTCCATCCATTACTGCAACAGTTTATTCTGCTGGTTGGGCACCCGCATACGCTGTTTTTTTCTCCTCCTGAAAAAAAAACTCTAGTCGAGTATAGGTTGCTAGAAAAACCTCCACAGGACCCTCATCCTGGTGCTGACTACAGGCTAGCCAAACGCACAACTGCTGGGAGGCACTGTTGCTGGTGCACGTTGCTAACGCACAACAGCTATATCGCATGGTTGCGGAAACGCACGTCTACAGAGGATAACTTCCTCTTTACCAGTCCACATGTTGACATAAAATACATAAGTTTGGAATGTACAAATTGCATGTGGGGTAAAAAACAAGTAACAGAACATGTCTATTGTTGATCACATAAAGATACATGTTTCTGTTTGTATGGTTTTACATTTTTTTTTACATAGTCGTATGAGGATGCTTAATCGCATAAAAATGCTTGATTGCATAAAGATGCTGGATCACACAAGGTTGCGTGATCACACGAGTCCTTGATTTCCCAAGGATACTTGGTCACACAGAGAGGCTTGTTTTTACAGAATGGCCTAAAATCGCATAAAGATGCTGGATCGCACAGGGGTGCTTGATCACACGAGTCCTTGGTCACACAAGGGTACATGTCCGCACAGTAGTGCTTAAAATGCATAAGATATTTGATCGCATAAAATATGCTGAATCGCATAAGGATACATGATCGCCTAAAGTTGCATGTTCGCCTAGATTTTGCATGGTTGCATATTGAGGCATGATAATTTAAGTTTCCTTAATTATACAGGACTCCTTGTGTTCACATAGGAATACGTGTCTGCATGAGTACATGTGGCATAACACGTTCTCAAACGCATGCTTGCTTGATGGCCTTTCCATAGCACACGTGCTATATGTATGCGTGGTATACAGTGCACACCTTTTTATGTTGTGCCTAAAACATATTTGTATGAATTCATGCCTCAATGAACGCTCACTTCCATAGAGGCATATGGCTTAACACTTGCTACATACACATATGGGGAGCCATTTGCATATGTGTTTACATGGGACTGCAGAGGTTGTCTGCGTTTCGCAGGAGAGCAGCACCTCTTCCAGTTGGTGGTCTTGCCCTTTGGGTTAGCCACCGTGCCCGGGTTTACAGAGTGCTAAGGTCTAAAGGCCCAGGGTATAGCAGTAATGGCATACCGAGGCAATCTGCTGCTGATAGATCAGTCAGTAGCATGGCTGGACCTAAGTGTGTCCAGCATGGTCAAGTATCTGGAACTCCTGGGTTAGGATCCCAGTCTAAAAGTACATTCTTGCGTTTGGTAAGAAGTTTGGAATGTTTGGGGGACAGCCCAAAAAGGGGAGGTTTTTGCCTCAGACAAAGGCAGCGCTATAAGAAAGCTGGTCTATGTGGTCAAGGCAAGGAAGAGTTCCTTACGTTTGCCTTTTGCTTAAGGTGCTAGGGAAGATGGTGGCTTCTTTCAAAGCGGTTCCCTATGCTCAGTTTCTTTCAAAACTGCTATAAACATTATTCTGGCAGCCTGGAACAAGTAGATCCTAACCTAGCATTATCCAAAGGGTCTGGTCCCAGGGATACGCTGGAGTTTTAAGCCTCGTACACACGGCCGAGAATCTCGTCAGGAAAAAACTTCTTGTTTTTCTTGATGAGATTCTTGGACAAGAAACTTGTCCCGGCCGATGTACACACACTCGATTCAAAGAACCCGCGGTTCTTTGAATGGAGCGAACGCGGTGACGTAATCGACTACAAAGAGCGTGCGCTCGTCACATTCGATGCCGTCGCCGCCATCTTGCTACACCCTACCTATGCCTAGGAAGCTACCGCGCATGCGTCAAAGTCATTTTGAGCATGCGCGGGTTTCCACGGCGACAGGTAAGTGTACACACACACACACAGTTTTCTCGTCGAGAAACATGCTGACGAGAATCTCGACGAGAAAATAGAGAGCAGGTTCTCTATTTTTCTCGTCAAGATTCTTGTCGGTTTTCTTGACGAGAAACCTGATAGCCGCGTACACACGACCGATTTACTCGGCAAGAAAACTCTGCCAGAAAGTTTTTTGCCGAGAAACTCGGTCGTGTGTACGAGGCTTTAGTTGGTGTTTCTTAACCAAAAGATTTTCAGAAAGGAAGATTCTTCATGCCTGTTACCTGGGAGGTGGCGGCTACAAAGGCTGGCCTCTAGGGATGGAGGCCAGGCCTGGAAGAGATCAGTGCCCAGGGGAAGTGGTCAAGATCCAAGTGAGCCTTATCCATCAACATTCTAGAGCTAGAATACAATCCAACAGTGCCACACCAGTGATTTACTTTGTATACCAATAAGGCACTAGAAGTCACGCAGCCAGAGGGAAGTGAACCATGTTCTGGCTTGGGCAGAGGAGCTTGTGCCTTGCCTATCGACAATCTTCATTACATGAAATGGAGAATTGGCAGGTGGTTCTCTGGAGCCGTCAATAATTGTTCTCGGGAGAATGACCTCTACACTCCGACTTTTTTCTGGCCAAATGCCAGAGAAGGGGTATCCCGGACATAACATTTTTTGGCGTCCAGGTTCAACAAGAAGTTCGACAGCTTTGTGTCAGGAACAAAGGATCCACTCGCATGTGGGACAGATGTGTTGGTGATCTCATGGGACCAGTTGTCACTGGTTTATGCGTTCTCTCCCCCCAGTGCCGCGACTATCGTGGCTTCTATGCAACATCTGAGGGGAACGGAAGTCGGCCTAATGGCTCCGGCATGACCCAGACAACCTTACTGTGCAGGAATCGTAAGGGTGGTAGTAGAGGACCCAGGGTCCCTTACATCTTGTCCAGACCTACTTCTCAGGGGGTATTCCATCCCGTCTTGCAAACATGGGAATTGATGGTCTGGCTGTTATAGCCCGCATTCTTGAGGATCGGGGCTTTCAGAATCAGCGGCAAATTGCCTTGATTCATACAGGAGAGCTGGCCTCCAGGACCATGTATCAAAGGACCTGGAAGGCCCATGTTCCTGGTGTGAAACCAAGGGGTTGGATCCTTGGAAGTATGTCATAGGTAAAGTTCTTGCCTTCCTACATTAGGAAAGGAGATGGAGCTAGCCTTAAGTTCCATCAAGGATCCGATTCGGCCTTGTCAGTATTTTCAAAGGCCGCTTGCTTCGCACTCCTTGATCCGGGCCTTTATACGAGTGGTAACGCGTAGAAGTCCGCCAGTTAGGTCGCCCTTGTGCTCGGAGGATTGAGTCTAATTTGGTCGGCTGACAAGGTCAGCACCTTGGGCCGATGCACTATATCCTTCATCCTTCTAACAAGGAAATTGGTGTTCTTGGTTGCGGTAGCCTCCGCAAGAGTTCAGTATTGGCAACTTTTTTTGTATAGAGCCATAATTAAGGATAGGGTGGTGTTAAATCTTCACCCGGCCTTATTTCCTAGAAGGATCTAGTTTTCATTTCAATCAAGATATTCCTGCCTTCCTTTTTTCCAGAGCCTTGTTCTGCTGAAGGAAAGGTTATTGCTTTCTCTCAATATAGATGAGAGCAGTTAAAAATCTATCTGAAGGTTTCAGATATAGGAAACTGACGTTTTGATTGTGCTGCCAGAAGACCCTAGAAATGGGCAGGCAGCGTTTGAACCTGCTATTAAAATGGTTACACTCTCTCGTTAGTATGAGAGCAGTCAAGGCCTATCTGAAGCGGCTGCTCAGATATGGAAAACTGATGTTGGGGCGCTACCAGGAGGCCCCAGGAAAGGGCAGGCAGCGTCTAAATCAACTGTTTTCAATGTTGATTCATCAGATTATTATTCAGGCTTGTGGTTTAAAGAGGGTTCCCCTGTTTCTTTTAGAGTGCACCCTAACAGGATAGTTAGCGCTTCATGCGCAGTGCATTACCAAGCCTTTATGACTCTGATTGCAAGGCCGCAACTTGGTCGCTGGTGCATACGTTCACTAATTCTATCGGCGCAGTATGCTGCAGGCAGCAGTATAGATCCTCACGTCTGATGGCGGTCTGCGTTGGTTGTGTCTTCCTCCCCTCAGTAGGCATTGCTTGGGGACGTCCCACACAGTAACGATAAAGAAAATAGGATTTTTATAACAGCTTACCTGTAAAATCATTTTCTTGGAGTACATCACGGGACACAGAGCTCCCGTCCCTCTTGTTTGGGGATATTGGGACACTTATTGCTTTGCTACAAAACTGAGGTACTCCCAGTATGGGAGGGGTTATATAGGGAGGGAACTTCCTGTCTAATTGATTACATCAGTGTCCAGCACCTGAAGGTGGAATATAACCCACATAGTAATTACTAAGCTCCGTGTCCCGTGATGTACTCCAAGAAAAGGATTTTACAGGTAAGCTGTTATAAAAAGCCTATTATTTCAGTTTTAATTTTTTTATAAATCTGCAAAAATTTTAACAATTCTGTATTTTTCTGTCAATATGGGGTGCTGTGTGTACATTTAATGAGAAAAAAATGAACTTAAATGATTTTAGCAAATGGCTGCAATATAACAAAGAGTGAAAAATTTAAGGGGGTCTGAATACTTTCCGTACGCACTGTGTATGTGTGTGTGTATATATATATATAAATATATATATATATATATATATATATATATACTGTGAGGGGGTTAGCTCGGCAGCGGGTGTGTGTGACCCCCGGGATGGGCTCCCCACACAAAACAGGCCCAGCAAACGGAGGTTGTGGTTTTCAAAATCAAAAAAGGTGCGGTTTCTTTTCTATTTACAGTGACAAAACACAGCAAAGCAAAAGAAACATAACCAAAATAAATCCTGGTCAAGTTGACCTCTGACTAAACATACAGGTTTCCTAACTAACAACTGGGATCAGCCTAGTGCTGTCCTAGTCCCTAAGTCCCTGGTTTTAAATGTCCAAGCAAATAGCCACACAGGCTTTGTCTCACCGCACAGGGGTTCACTCTCCCTAGACAGTCCACACAGGTCTGGTTCCAGGCATGAGCTAACATCTAATGAAGCTGGGAGTTCTTATAGAGGCCTAAATGAGCTGACAAGCTTCAGCTGGTCTCATCAACTCCCTGTCTGCACGACGCCCAGCCCTCTCCCTAGAGGTATGAGTCATCCATGAGCCCACTAGCCTTATACAACTCTCCACCTAGTTGTATAAGTCGGCGTAAAGCCTGAATCTGGGCGAAATATATCTACCCCCCTGGATGCAACCAGGTGACTTTACCTTCCTGCTGTCACATACCCCCCCCCTCTTGTTTTAACCTCGGGGTTGGAACACCAGCAATCAGGCATTCATGTACTCGAGACAAAGCATCCACATTCCCCATTTGAACGCCAGGGCGATGCTTTACTGTGAAGTTGAATTCCTGGAGGGCCAGGAACCACCTATTCACTCTTCTATTTGTTTCCTTGTTTTGAGCCATCCACTTTAACGGAGCGTGATCCGTAACCATGTCAAAGTGCCTACCTAGCAGGTAGTACCGAAGGGAATCTAGAGCCCACTTCACCGCTAAACACTCCTTTTCAACGGTGGCGTAATTTACCTCATGGGACTTCAACTTCCTGCTGAGGTAAATGACTGGGTGCTCTTCCCCGTTCCAGACCTGGGACAATACTGCTCCTAACCCCACATCTGACGCATCACTTTGTACGACAAAGTCTTTAGAGAAGTCGGGTGAGTACAACACTGGCTGGCTACATAAGGCTTGTTTCAAGAATTGGAATGCTGCCTCAGCCTCGGGGGTCCATTTAATCATGACCGACCCTTTCCCCTTCGTCAGGTTGGTTAGGGGCACAGCCTTAGAAGCAAAGTGGGGAATGAATCGCCGATAATACCCAGCGATTCCCAGAAAGGCTCGTACCTGCTTCTTGCTGTTGGGACGTGGCCAACTCTGGATGGCCTCGACTTTGTTGAGTTGGGGTTTTATTACTCCCCTCCCAATGGTGTACCCAAGATATTTGGCCTCCTCCTGCCCAATGGTACACTTCTTGGGGTTAGCCGTAAACCCCGCTTCCCGAACAGAGTCCAGGACTGCTTGCACTTTTGGCAGATGTGAGGCCCAATCTGTGCTATGGACAATTACGTCATCCAGGTAAGCCGCAGCATACTTCCGATGGGGCCTCAGCATCTGGTCCATTTTCCGCTGGAATGTGGCCGGCGCATTCTGTAACCCGAACGGCATTCTTTTATATTGGAACGCCCCGTCTGGGGTTACAAATGCGGTTTTCTCTTTGGCCGACTTGGCCAGGGGGATTTGCC
The DNA here is from genome assembly GCA_029206835.1 of Rana muscosa. Classification (NCBI taxonomy): domain Eukaryota; kingdom Metazoa; phylum Chordata; class Amphibia; order Anura; family Ranidae; genus Rana; species Rana muscosa. The sequence goes on along the minus strand of CM055127.1, from coordinate 297,257,513 downwards.
AATACCCTTTTGTGAGGTCAAGAGTCGTCATGTATCGGGCTGTTCCCAGCCGGTCGATCAACTCATCTATACGTGGCATGGGGTAGGTGTCAAATTTTGTAACTTTGTTCAACTGACGAAAATCGTTACAAAATCGCCAGCTCCCATCCGGTTTAGGCACCAACACGATGGGACTAGACCAATCACTTTGGGACTCCTCTATCACCCCTAAGTTCAGCATTTTCTGTACTTCCTCCCGTATTGCCTCCCGTCGAGCCTCTGGGATCCGATAGGGTTTTAACTTCACCCTTTCACCGGGCGGGGTAATGATGTCATGCTCTACCCCAGATGTTTGTCCCGGCAGCTCAGAGAATACCTCCTTGTTGCGAAGCACAAACTCCTTAACCTCCTGTTGTTGGGGTTGTGACAAGGTGGCTGCTATTCCAACCTCAGGAATCACGCAACCAGTTTGAGCTGGTGACCAAGTGTCTGCGACTAGGGACTCTCTATCCCTCCAGGCTTTCAACAGATTAACGTGATAGATCTGTTCGGGCTTTCGCCTTCCTGGTTGTCTGACCTTGTAATTCACTTCGCTCACTTTTTCCATTATCTCGTAGGGGCCTTGCCATTTGGCAAGGAATTTACTTTCAACCGTAGGGACAAGTACCAATATCCTATCCCCCGGGGAAAAGGTACGGGTCTTGGCTCCACGGTTGTACACTCTCTGCTGTGCCAACTGCGCTTGGGCCAAATGTTCCTTCACGATGGGCATTACCTGTGCAATTCGATCTTGCATCAGGGCGACATGCTCAATCACACTCCTGTGGGGAGAACTCTCACTTTCCCAAGTTTCCTTGGCAATATCCAACAGCCCTCTTGGGTGTCTCCCATACAGTAACTCAAAGGGGGAGAATCCCGTAGAGGATTGGGGCACCTCCCTAATAGCAAACATCAAATAAGGAAGTAAACAGTCCCAATCCTTTCCATCTCTATCCACCACTTTCTTCAACATTTGTTTTAGGGTTTTGTTGAATCTTTCAACCAGCCCATCGGTTTGGGGGTGATACACAGACGTACGCAATTGCGTCACTTTGAACAATTTACACAGCTCTTTCATAACCCGGGACATAAAGGGTGTACCTTGGTCCGTAAGCAGTTCTTTACAAATACCCACCCGGCTAAAAACAAGAGATAGCTCTTTGGCTATGGTTTTGGCCGAGGTATTTCGGAGAGGGATCGCTTCTGGATAACGGGTGGCATAGTCCATTATAACTAATATGTACTGGTGCCCCCTAGCGGACTTGATTATAGGACCTACCAAATCCATGGCGATCCTCTCAAACGGGACCTCAATGATGGGTAGAGGGACCAGCGGGCTACGGAAATGTGGCATCGGGGCCAACCTCTGACACACAGGGCAGGAGGAACAATAATTTTCTACGTCCTTCATCACCCCCGGCCAATAGAATCTCTGTAATACCCTCTCTCGGGTTTTCTCTGTCCCCAGATGACCTCCAAGAATGTGCCCATGGGCCAACTCCAACACCAACTTCCTGTAAGGTTTGGGCACCACAAGCTGCTCAACGGTTTCTTCTGCCCTTTTTGCCACCCGATACAGTAGGTCCTTCTCTACGCTGAAGTATGGGTAAGTGCAGGTATTATCTGGGTTCACTAACTCGCCATCTATTTTCACTACGTTTTCCCGTGCCTTTATTAGGGCGGGGTCTTTCAACTGTTCTGTGGCAAAGTTTTCCCTGTGAACCTCAAGATCAGAAAACTCCACAGACGGTAGGTTTTCGTCTGAGGAGGTGGGCTCCTCTCCAGTTTCTTGAGTCTCCCCTGCCAATACTGATAAGGGAAATTCCGGAGAGTCCTCACCACTCTCAGGGGAGTTCTGGCTATCACATTCCTGGTACATAGGGGCACCAGTGAGGGGCTCAGGATCATCCCACAGTTCCCAGAACTTCGGAAAATCCCTTCCCACAATGGCGTCATGCGGTAACTGAGATACTAAGCCCACTGGATGAGAGAGGGTACCTTTGGGGGTCTCGAAACACACTGTAGTCACTGGATACTCTCGGGTGTCCCCATGCACACAAATAACAGCTACCTTGCTATTCCCAGAGACCTCTGTTTTAACTAACTCAGCCTTTATCAGGGTCACAAGGCTACCTGAATCCAGCAATACCACAACATTTCTACCATTAACACACATTTTGCATAAATGTTTCTCAGTTCCTCGAATGGCAGTGCATGCGACTGTCGCACACAGCGACTGACGTCTGCCCGTCAGAAAGTCACACTGCATGGGTTCCTCCACAACCGGGCAATTGGCTGCAATATGTCCCGCTTGCCGGCAGCGGTAGCAAACGATCCTTCTTGCCGCCTCTTGAGCCGCTGATTTCCCAGGCTGTTCTCGCCAAACTTGGGGTAGAGCTCCCACCCTCTCACTCTCTCCACCCTCACCCCTTGGAATCCTCTTATCCGCCCCTGGGGATGGTCTGGTCTTAGGGTGGAAAGTCCGAGTGTCTCTGGAAGAGGCCGTCAGGTTCTCTGTAGCCAAGTATTTCTCCACACGATCCACAAGACCATCGGCCGTCTCTGGGTCTCCATGGCTTACCCACTTTTGGATGGCAGTAGGAAGAGCTCTCAAAAACCGATCCATTACAACACGTTCCACAATCTTTGGTGCGGACAAAGTCTCTGGCTGTAGCCACTTTCTGCTCAGGTGAATGAGATCATACATTTGAGACCTGGGGGGTTTTCCAAGCTGGAAAGTCCAGTTATGCACACGCTGAGCCCGGACAGCCTGGGTGACACCCAGCCTTGCCAATATTTCAGCTTTTAGCATCACATAGTCTTTTGCTTGGTTAGGCTCTAGGTCATAGTAAGCTTTCTGCGATTCACCAGTTAACAGAGGAGCCACCAGTCCAGCCCACTGCTCCTCAGGCCACTTTTCTCTTTCAGCGGTCCTTTCAAATGTGGTCAAAAATACCTCTGGATCATCCTCTCCAGTCATTTTTGTCAATAAACGACTCACCCCAAAGGATGCGGTATTAGTGGGACGGCTTTCCTCACTGGTCTGCGGACGTTGCTGCATTACTGCTTCCATCTGTTGTTGTAGTCTCTGCTCTTGCTTCTGCAACAGGTCTATGAAGCGGGCCTCAGATTGCTGCTGGGCTCGTTGCTGAGCCTCCAGACTCTGTTGCAAAGTTGCGTTTGTCTGCTGCTGGGCTGCAAGGCTCCTTTGCAAACCTGCATTTGTCTGCTGTTGATTGGCATTTGCTAGAGCCAGCTGCTTCAGTATCTCCTCCATGCTGGCTTAAAAAAAAAACTGCCTGCATTCTCCACCAACTGTGAGGGGGTTAGCTCGGCAGCGGGTGTGTGTGACCCCCGGGATGGGCTCCCCACACAAAACAGGCCCAGCAAACGGAGGTTGTGGTTTTCAAAATCAAAAAAAGGTGCGGTTTCTTTTCTATTTACAGTGACAAAACACAGCAAAGCAAAAGAAACATAACCAAAATAAATCCTGGTCAAGTTGACCTCTGACTAAACATACAGGTTTCCTAACTAACAACTGGGATCAGCCTAGTGCTGTCCTAGTCCCTAAGTCCCTGGTTTTAAATGTCCAAGCAAATAGCCACACAGGCTTTGTCTCACCGCACAGGGGTTCACTCTCCCTAGACAGTCCACACAGGTCTGGTTCCAGGCATGAGCTAACATCTAATGAAGCTGGGAGTTCTTATAGAGGCCTAAATGAGCTGACAAGCTTCAGCTGGTCTCATCAACTCCCTGTCTGCACGACGCCCAGCCCTCTCCCTAGAGGTATGAGTCATCCATGAGCCCACTAGCCTTATACAACTCTCCACCTAGTTGTATAAGTCGGCGTAAAGCCTGAATCTGGGCGAAATATATCTACCCCCCTGGATGCAACCAGGTGACTTTACCTTCCTGCTGTCACAATATATATATATAATTGGATTTTTATAACAGCTTACCTGTAAAATCCTTTTCTTGGAGTACATCACGGGACACAGAGCGACATAGTCATTACTAATGGGTTATATAGATACCGTCAGGTGCTGGCACTGGCAACTTCCAAAACCGGAAGTACCCTCCCCTATATAAGCCCCTCCCATCCGGGAGCACCTCAGTTTTGTAGCAAAGCAATAAGTGTCCCCAAAGAGGGGCGGGAGCTCTGTGTTCCGTGATGTACTCCAAGAAAAGGATTTTACAGGTAAGCTGTTATAAAAATCCTATTTTCTTTCTCGTACATCACGGGACACAGAGCGACATAGTCATTACTAATGGGATGTCCTAAAGCAATGCCAAATGAGGGGGGGGATACACCATATATAAGCTGAGCGCTATCAGACATGAGGATCTTTTGCGGCCTGCAACACACTGCGCCCAAAGGCGACATCCTCCTGACTTCTAACGTCCACCTGGTAGAACCTAGTAAACGTGTGAACTGAAGACCATGTTGCGGCCTTACAGATTTGAGCCAGGGAGGCCTGGTGATGCACTGCCCATGAAGTTCCAACTGCTCTCGTGGAGTGCGCTCTAACTTTGAACGGAGGCGGTCTCCTTCTCAAGCCATAGGCTTGTATTATGACCTGTCGAATCCACTTGGCTAAAGTAGATTTCGACGCTGCCTGACCCTTTCTGGGGCCTTCCGGCAGAATAAACAAAGTATCCGTTCTGCGAATCTGAGCAGTGGCTTTTAGATAAGCTTTAACTGCTCTTCTACATCCAAAGAATGCAATAACTTTTCCTCTACCGAAGTAGGTTTGGGGAAAAAAGAAGGAAGAACCACATCTTGGTTCAAATGAAACCTCGATACCACCTTAGGAAGAAAGGCTGGCTGAGGACGTAATACTACTCTGTCCTTATGGATAACCAGATATGGCTCTTTACAGGACATAGCTGCTAATTCCGACACTCTTTTAGCCGAACAAATGGCTACTAGAAAAATCAATTTCCTGGTGAGAAGCACCAAGGAAATATGCTGTAATGGTTCAAATGGTTGTTTCTGTAGAACCGACAGAACCAAGTTTAGATCCCATGGACATATGGGAATATTAACCGGAGGACTAATACGCATCACTCCTTGTATAAAGGCTTTGACTAGTGAATGCGAAGCCAAGGGCCTTTGAAAAAATATTGACAAGGCCGAAATCTGACCCTTGATAGTACTCAAGGCAAGCTTCCTATCTACAGCCCATTGTAGGAAGTCCAGAATCCTACCTATTACGTATTTACGTGGATGCCATTTCTTGGCCTCACACCAGGCGATGTACGCCTTCCAGATTCTATAGTAGATCTGCCTGGATACCGGCTTCCTGGCATTGATCATGGTAGATACCACAGCATTAGAGAGCCCTCTCTTTTTTAGAATGTGGGCTTCAATAGCCAGGCCGTCAAACCTAGGGCTGGTAAGGAAGGGTGGTATATCGGTCCTTGCGAAAGCAGGTCCGGACGATGTGGGAGGGTCCAAGGACTCCCCACAGACATTTTTACAATCTCCGCGTACCATGCTCTTCGGGGCCACGCTGGAGCCACCAGAATCACTGGTTTCTTTTCTACCCTGATTCTGCGGAGTAATCGAGGTAACAATTGTGGCGGTGGGAATGCATATATCAGCTTGAACTGATCCCAAGGGAACACTAGGGCATCCGAGCCGCAAGCTAGGGGATCCCTTGTCCAAGAGACAAACCTGTCCACTTTTGTGTTGAATCTGGATGCTAGCAGATCTACATCCGGTGTTCCCCACCGCTGACATATTGTCCGGAAAACCTCGGGATGAAGGGACCATTCCCCTGGGCATAATTGTTGGCGACTTAGAAAGTCCGCCTTCCAATTCTCCACTCCTGGAATGAATACCGCAGATATGGCTGGGACATATCTTTCTGCCCATCTCAGGATGTAATTTACTTCCCTTTGGGCTGCACGACTCCTGGTGCCCCCCTGACGATTGATATATGCCACTGCTGTGGCATTGGCTGATTGAATTCTGACAGGGGACCCTTGGAGTTTGGATGTCCATGCTACTAGGGCATACCGGGCTGCTCGTATCTCTAAGAGATTGATGGGCAGGGCCTTTTCCGCATCCGACCATCTGCCCTGGAGAGACCATTGCTCCAGTACTGCTCCCCAGCCTATAAGGCTGGCATCTGTAGTGACCACCTTCCAGGAAATCGGACTGAAGGATTTCCCTCTTTCCAGATTCTGGGGAACCAACCACCAGCGGAGGCTCTTGCGAACGGAAGGGGACAAGGACATTGGTAAGTCCAGAGCCTGAACTTTTTTGTTCCAGGCTGACAGTATGGCCCTTTGCAACTTCCTTGAATGGAATTGACCGTAGGGTACTGCTTCGAATGATGCCACCATTTTTCCCAGCAGCCTCATGCACAGGCGTATGGATGGCTGTCTTTTTGAACCCACTAAGTGGATCAAATCTCTCAAAGACGACCCCTTTTCTTGAGGCAAGAAAATTTTTCTCTGGTCTGAATCCAGCCTTAGCCCCAAGTATTCCAGACTTTTGACTGGTTTTAGGGCTGACTTGTCTCGGTTGATAATTCAACCGTGATATTCCAGATACTTGATTGTCTCGTGAACAACCACTTCTAGTTTTTCCACTGAGTGGTCTATCAGCAACAAGTCGTCTAGATATGCCATTATCGTTACACCTCGTGTTCTTAGATTGGCCAATAATGGGGCCAGAATTTTTGTAAACACTCTTGGTGCTGTGGCCAGACCGAAGGGTAAGGCTCTGAACTGAAAATGGCGCCCTTCTACCGCAAAGCGTAGAAATTTTTGGTGGGCTGGAAAGATGGGAATGTGCAAATAAGCATCTTTGATGTCGATCGAGGCTAACCATTCCTCCCCTTGTAGGGCAGTGGCTACCGATCGGATCGACTCCATCCGGAAAGTCCTGATATGTAGGAATTTGTTTAGCCCTTTTAGATTTAATATGGGCCTCACGTCCCCGTTTGGCTTCGGGACTGTAAAGAGGTTTGAGTAAAACCCGAACCCCCATTCTTCCAGGGGAACCTCTATAATTACTGCTTGAAGCAATAATTGTTCTAGTGCCAACAGGAGGGATCCTCTCTTCTGGGGATCCCTTGGCACGTTTGACCTTATAGCGGGAAAGAGGGGAGTTTTTTAACTCCAATTTGTATCCCAGATTTACTGCGGAGAGCACCCATCTGTCTCGGATCGTGTCCCGCCAGGTCTCTGTGAACAACTGAAGTCTTCCCCCCACCCGATTGGGTGGGGGCAACCCTTCATGCATTTGACTTTGGGGGAGGTTTTGTACCTCTCCTGCTCCAGGGCTTCTTGTTACCCTGCAATTGTCCCTGATTTTTACCTCCGGGATTTGACCGAGGAGGCCGTCGGAACTGTTTCACAGCCGATGTCCTAGGGACTGGAGAAGCAGGCCTCTTAAAAGAGGGACCTCTAACTCTATTTTTAACCGGCAAAAGTGTACTTTTACCGCTGGAAATTCTCTGGATATATTTGTCCAGGTCTTCCCCGAATAAGCGTTCACCATGAAATGGGAAGCTGACCAGCAATTTTTTACAGGGAGCTTCAGCAGACCAGTTTTTGAGCCATAGAAGCCTGCGCATATGTACTACAGACAGCGTAAGGCGGGAGGCCTGATGGATTGAATCCTTTATAGCGTCCACCGCAAAGCATAAGGCTCTAGGTAGATCAGCTAGGGCAAGAGCCTGCTGATCTGGCAAGTCCCTTAAGACCTGTTTCAACTGATCCTTCACTGCTTGGCAGACCCCAATAGCTGCCACTGCTGGTTGTGTCACCAATCCTGCTGTAGAAAAAGCAGATTTTAATAAGGACTCCAATTTTTTATCTATTGGGTCCTTGAACATTTGGACATTATCCACCGGACATGTCAGTGATTTATTCACACAAGAGATGGCTGCGTCCACTGTAGGGACCCTCCATTTTCTGATGAACTTATCCTCCATGGGATAGACCACCGGAAATCTCTTGGGGGGAGTAAATATTTTGTCAGGATGCTCCCAATCCTGGTAAATGAGCCCTTCCAGTAAAGGATGGATCGGAAAGGAACAAACAGTCTGGGGAGCTTTTTGCGACCCCAACGAGGAGACAGAAGTGGATGATGGCTCCGCAAGTGGCATTTTAAATGCTGATCGGACCATATTAGTCAGGGACTGAACCCATAACCTTTCAGCATGTGATGCTGAGAACGGCTCTTCCACTGTTGATTCCTCTACAACCGAATCGACCTCATCCTGATCCCCTTCAGGTAGGTCGATCCCTGTATGGGACTGTTGCTCTGTTAACAGGCACTCTGAGGGAGGAGACGGAGATCGGGCGCTTTTCTCCTGTGACAGGGAAGCCGCGATCAATGCTGACAATCTCTCTTCCAGCCCTCCCAGAGCTGAGGAAAAAACCTCCTCTGTTACATACACAGGAGCAGGTGAACTGAGGACAGCCACAGTACCAGGTACTCCTGAGGGTGCTCTACGGTCACTAACCTCTGATTCTTCAGGGGAGACTGGTGCAGCCGAAGCATGCCCAAGATCCTCAGAGCCCGATGGAGACCCCCTATTCCTCCTGGAATTTCTAGTCCCGGAGTTTTTAGACGGCATATTCCTAAGCCACAAAGCTGAGGTATTCCAGCCGAAATACACCAGTTACTGACAATAGTCTAGCATAAATGCTGCTATAAGAAACAGTTGGTGTCTACTAATGTGCCTTTCTAGGGGATGCCTGTATCAACCGCTTGCTGTATGCCTTCTTTAAATGTTGCCAGCTCTGTCTCTGTACTTCATAGCCAGCTCACCACACAAAATTGTGGTTTTTAACATGCTGGGACGCCCGCACATGCGCAGAAGCGCTGCGGCGCGCACAGAGCGTCATCCCCAAGGCTCCGCCCCCTTTCCCGGCTCACCTCTATATATAGAGGCGCGTGCACGCGCACGGCCACGTGCGCCTTCGGCGCTAATTTCGAAAATGGAAACCAGGGACAAGAGCCAGGGCCCCTTTGCCGCAGGCCGGGGGATGGACGAGCATTGCAACATGGCAGAGGAAGCAGTTTCCCATAAGAGAACTCACCATCTGCCTGGGCTCTGATGAGAAGAAACTAGTCCACATGACAAGAAACGTTCCACAGCGGCCTCTAGTGGACAAACACAGGTACCGCAGTCTAATATATTAAATATATATATATATATATAAAAAAAAAAAAATAATTTATTTTTTTTTCTTGACCACCATTAAAAATTATTACATTTTTTTAGTAGTTACAGGCATGCACAGAATTTTGCGGGAATACCATTAGGTAACAGACAGAAAGACAAATTAGGCTTGGGGGTCCCCCAATAGAACCAAGTTCCTGGGGGCCCCCACTTACCTGTTCCCTGCCGCAGGACTTTGTTTGGTCCACAAAAGCCCAAACTTCACCTATCACGGCAGGCATTGTAATCAAACCTTCAGGGACCGGGTTCCCAAGGATTCCACTCCCCTGGACCTGTATAGCACCCTGCACAGAAAACATCTTGGTCGTGGGTATGACCAGAGCTCTGGATCCCAGGGTCCAGCTCTCCTAAGAGAAGCATTACAGGCAAAACCTTGCTCTTCTCTGCAAGGCCCGGGTACCGACCGTTTAGCTATGAAGCTTTTTTGGTCGGATCCGGAATAGCTTACTGAGGCCCAAAAGAACCTGTACGCAAGCTCAGTGAAAAACACATGTTTCTTCTTGGCCAACACCTTAGACACTGGCAAAAAACTGAGGTGCTCCCGGATGGGAGGGGCTTATATAGGGGAGGGTACTTCCGGTTTTGGAAGTTGCCAGTGCCAGCACCTGACGGTATCTATATAACCCATTAGTAATGACTATGTCGCTCTGTGTCCCGTGATGTACGAGAAAGAAATATATGTTCTCTATTATTGCTTGTAAGAGTAATTTGTATTAGCTGTCATGAATGGCTTTCATTCATCACAGCTTGTGATCTGTGATTGGCTACAGCTAAATCACATGGTAACCGGCGCTGTGATTAGCCCAGGTAACATGTGATATCTGTGTCGCAGCATCACATTTGTAAGCAAAACAGTCATGAATGGACGCCATTTATGATTGTGTTGTTGACATTCTAATCTGTATGCCCCAGAGGGTGCGCCATTGCGCTTGTGGTTAGTGACTTACAAATAGGTTACGGAGCCTGCAGCTGCCACAATAAATGTACTGTGGTGGGGTGGCAAGTGGATAAACATGCAGCTTAGTAATAGTGTACTAGATACAGTAAATGTACAGTGTACACACAGAGGGTTCAGAAGGTAAAGGTTTTAATTTACAGGTCACATACAGTGGTAAAATGGAAGGGGTTAATGTACAGATGTGCAGGATAAGAGAGGGGAGGGGTCAGTATACAGGTTAAATCGGATAGGATGGGGCTGACATATACTGTGGAGGTGGTGGATTTTTATATTTCTGTTACTATATTTCACTGCTGCTGACTAGTGTCCAGTAGGCTTTCTTTCCTCTCACATATTGATCAGTATGTGAGAGTAAAGAGTGCTTCCTAAATGCCAGCCAGTAAAATGACACAGCTGCCAATGGCAGCCTTTGTTTACATTTAGTAATGCTATGATTGGTCACCAGTGATTACATGGTACAGAACCACTATCATTGGCTCTGTAACTTTTGCCTGTAATCCACTGCGTCCAGTCACAGCACGACTACAGGAGATGTACTGGTATGTCCCCCCAGCTCTGGAACACTGGGAGAGCAGACCAGATGTTTATGTGTAGTGGCAAGTCATTAACTACTTGCCACCTGTTCTATAGCCAAAAGACGACTACAGCGCGGGCTTAAATTGCTGGGAGGGCGTATATGGTTGTGCACGCTCTGTGATCGCCGAGTCCATGAGACTCGGCTGATCATAGATCGGGTAAAGGGTCAATCACAGCAGGCCCTTTACTGCGTGATCAGCTGTCGGCCAATGATCAATGACAGCTTATCACAGAAATAAACAGATGCCGGTTATCGCTTTATTTTATTTCTTCAGGTTGTCAGCGTGAAGGAAAAAAAAAACAGCGGCTTCTGTTAGAACACAGGTGTCAAACACAAGGCCCGCGGGCCGAATCTGGCCCTCCAGGCCATTTCATGTGGCCCTCGCCCTTCTCTGGTCCTCCTCAAGACCCTTACTTTCTGCTTTTAAGCAATGCATCCAGCTTCTTCGCAGCAACAGCATAAGGAAAGGGGGTGCACTGTGATGTAAGGCAGGGTGGGGGACTCAACTTCTGCCGGTGGGGTGGCTCTTAACATCGAATGGACATCTAATCTTACAGATACAACCGGCCCTTTTGAGGGCAATCATAATGCTGATGCCACCAGTGCCACCTCTCCCTGCCACCTGATCAGTGCAGCCTCATCAGCGCACATCAGTGAAAGAGAAAAATTACCTGTTTGCAAAATGTTATAACAACAAAATATGAAAAACGTTTTGTTTTTCCATTTTGTGTGAAATGATAAAAATGTCATGTGGGTACAGTTTTGCATAACCGAGCAATTGTCATTCAAAGTGCGACAGCGCTGAAAGCTGAAAATTGACCTGGGCAGGAAGGGGGTATAAATGCCCAGTAAGCAAGCGGTTAGGGTAAAAGTAAAGGCAAAACCTAACTAACTCTAAATCTACTCCCATTCTAAGCCTAATCTATCTATCTAGCCCTGTAAAGAAAAGATCGTTAAACTTACCTATTCTGAGTCCGGTCCCGGGCTGAGCTGTCAGCAGCAGCTTCAGTGTGTAGGAGAGGCAGCCAACAGCGGAAGCTCTATAGTAATTCTATGGGTGACGTCGCTTCCCAGGAATTTCCCAGCTGTTGGCTTTCTCCTACACACAGAATGTCCTGTTGGAGACCGGACCCGCTTCTGAATAGGTAAGTATAGCAATCTTTTTCTTATATCTACAGGATTGGATAGATTAGGTTTAGAATGGGGGTTGGAGTAGGTTTAGAGTTAGGTTTTGCCTTTACTTAAAGTGGTGTGACAGCAGGAAGGTAAAGTCACCTGGTTGCATCCAGGGGGGTAGATATATTTCGCCCAGATTCAGGCTTTACGCCGACTTATACAACTAGGTGGAGAGTTGTATAAGCCCAGCTGAGGCTACTGGGCTCATGGATGACTCATACCTCTAGGGAGAGTGTGGGGCGTCGTGCAGACAGGGAGTTGATGAGACCAGCTGAAGCTTGTCAGCTCATTTAGGCCTCTATAAGAACTCCCAGCTTCATTAGATGTTAGCTCATGCCTGGAAGCAGACCTGTGTGGACTGTCTAGGGAGAGTGAACCCTTGTGCGGTGAGACAAAGCCTGTGTGGCTATTTGCTTGGACATTTAAAACCAGGGACTTAGGGACTAGGACAGCACTAGGCTGATCCCAGTTGTTAGTTAGGAAACCTGTATGTTTAGTCAGAGGTCAAGTTGACCAGGATTTATTTTGTTTATGTTTCTTTTGCTTTGCTGTGTTTTGTCACTGTAAATAGAAAATAAACCGCACCTTTTTGACTTTGAAAACCACAAGCTCCGTCTGCTGGGCCTGTTTTTGTGTGGGGAGCCCATCCCGGGGGTCACACACACCCGCTGCCGAGCTAACCCCCTCACAGTGGTTAAAGCTATTTAGGGGTTAATTCACTAAGCTTTAGCGCATGTGATAAGGGTATCCTTTTACTCATTTGCATAAATTATCGCATGCGATAAATTAAGTCCAATTCACAAACAGACCAGAGAGTAAAAAAACATGTGATCATTACCACCAGGGTTTAGCTGGCGGTATCACATGCAGTATTTGTAAAAAAAACAGCCTGGGTGTCGGGGGGACCCCCACGCTGCTTTTCAACAAATAGCTGGTTGCTAAGGAGCGGGCCGGAAAGCCGCCCGCCGTGTCCTTAAAGCAGAGTTCCGCTCATTTGTCTCCTCCCCCCCCCCTCTGGTGCCACATTTGGCACATTTTGGGGGGGGAGAGGATACCTGTCTTTGACAGGTATCTTGTTCCCACTTCCAGGAGCCACAGCCGCAGCTGTTGACATCCCTGCTCGGCTCCCTCGTCCTCCCTTCACCTTCCTATGCCGCCGGGCCAGTAGGAGAGAGGAGCGGAGCAACGCGCATGCGCAGTAGGGTTTCCAGCGTGAAGCCGTAAGGCTACACTGCCGGGTTCCCTTACCCGCAATGGCAGAGGCAGCACCCGACAGCTGATGGAAACCTCAGCTGCGATGCCGACATCGCTGGACTCCAGGACAGGCAAGTGTCCTAATATTAAAAGCCAGCAGCTGCAGTATGTGTAGCTGCTGGCTTTTAGTTTTTATAGAGGTGGGCGGACATTCGCTTTAACAACTGATGACTCATCAGCGGGTTCCCTGCTGACAGCTGAATGTAAAACAAAAACAAAAAGCAGACACCCGCCCCAAAGCACCCAGCCCGCATGTTGAGGGCATGTGGCCTGGTATGGTTGGGGGGGGGGGCGGGACGCTCGCTGGTCCACCCCCCCCCCCTCTTCCTGACCTGCATGCTCGGATCAGGGTCTGTTATCGATCCTGGGGGGGGGAACCCTGCGCCGTTTGATGACCGAGTCATCGGTGGTTAAGGACACAGCAGTCGGCTTCCCGGCCGGCTCCTTAGCAACCAGCTCGACACTGTAAATTACCGTATTAACTAATGAGGTAAATATCGTAAATCGAACAAAATGCCGCATTTGGTATTTAGCTCAAAATTATTTGTGAATTGAACACTTGCACAATTGTTACCACATGCAGTATTTTACCGCATTTTATTAGCCATTATTTATCCCTTAGTAAATTGACCCCTTAGTATGGCATTTATTGTTGTACTGTTGGTATGGGCAAGCTATTGTTTAATACAAGCAAGTTAATGCAAAAAATGCTGTACAGAGAGATGTATATAAGGTTTGTTCATTGAACACCCATAGATATTCTATAGCAGTTCTTTCTTTCTGTTATGATTTTCAGAGGGATTTTTCGGCTTCTTGCAGAGTATCAGTTGGCCAACAAAGACGACCCTTCATACCAAGGTCTGTGTGACTATATACTGTATATTGTAATTCACTTCCTGACTGTTTTAGATTGGTTCTCCCAGTTGTGAGGACATTACCAACCTGCCCTCCAATTTCTGGTAATACGTGATTTGACTCTTCAACCATTACCATGTACAACTGGTAGTTACTGAATCACTGCAATATAGGACTTGACAGATTTTAACATTCCAGATTGCCTTTGGCACAGCCCATGGAAAAGATCTGTAAAAATAAAGAATCAAGCAAGATGTTTTTGAAATTTTGTAGAAGTGGGATTATTTCAGATGGCGATGTTATTTAAATTCTATTGCATCTCTTCTTTAGGTCTCTCATTTCAAAACTTTTATCAGCAATGTAGAGAAGCTTTTCTCGTCAACAGTGACTTAACGTTAAGGGCTCAGCTGACTGAGTTCAGAGATCACAAATTAATACGCACAAAAAAGGTATGTTTATTGTATTCTGGATATGTGGTCCTGGCCATTTAGCTGATTAGAAGTTGTTATACTTTCTAGTGGCGGTGAATAAGAAGTGCAGAAGGACTATTTTTATAGGTTGTGATAGCTACAGAAAATGTGCAAATATCATAGAAAATGTCTGTGTCTAGCCAGCATAATGCTTCACCTTTTTATTAATATATTTATTATGTGTAATGGGAAATCTCAGCCATGCCAATAAATTGGGGCCCACTCATGGATTTTAATGTATGTGTTGGATTCTACGCAGAAAAACGGCAGCATTTCTCCTGTAGCTCCTTATAACATATTCTTATTCATTGGGGAAAATTTTCATAAGTAGCATGATTTCAAAGACGCACTGGTGTGATGCAGGGCTTAAAATTCTTCAGAATTCTTCTTGTTAAAAAAAAAAAAAAATCTTCAGAATTACAAAGAAACTGTAATAATTTTTCATTAGTCTAAAAAAAACTGTCACATGACACTAAAAGTAGGTATCAGTAATTGGTATCGGCGAGTACTTGAGAAAAAGTATCGGTACTCTAGCCTCGTACACACGGCCGATTTTCTCGTCGTTAGAAACACGTTGTTTTTTTCGACGAGATTCTTGTTAACCTTGACGATTTTCTCGTCAAGCTTTCCATGCGTACACACTGACATTTCCCAATTTCCTCGTTGTTCTCCGCGGTCACGTCCAGCACGTACGACGACACTATAAAGGGGAAGATCGATTTCCCTGGCGCCACCCCTTGGGCTGCTTTTGCTGATCTCGTGTTACCGCGTGTGAAGTAAAAGTTTGGGAAGAGACGATTCGCGCTTTTCAGTCTTCGTGCTTTTCAGTTCGTTTTCTGAGGTTCAGTTTGTGCTTGTGGGTTCGTATCTTGTCTTTCAGGGCGTCTAGGCAGGTCGTATCTGCTTTACAGTGCGTTCTTGCCCGTTCGTTTCTGATTTTCAGTTCGTTATTCATAGGCCTTGCTGTTCTAAAGTGCGTTCTGTTCTGTACGTTCTGATCAGACGACCGTTTCCTAGCCATGTCGCCTGGACGTTCTCGTTGTCGAGTTCGTGCTGTGCGTGCGCTTGGTGTGGGTCTGCTTGTTTTGGACCAAGACCAGTCCATGAACGGTGTGAGGAGGAGTTTATGGACCAAGAATTGGTTGCTCTAGCGGGACCAATTCTGCCATATGCTTTGCTGCGGGAGATCGTCGAGAATAATCCTGAGGACTAAAGGAATTTTCTGCGGATGTCTGACCCCGTTTTTCAGGAACTGTTGGCTTTGGTGTCCCCCTATATTACCAGGCAGGACACCGTTATGCGGGAAGCCATCAGTGCTGAGCAGAGGCTCATCGCCACGTTACGTTACCTGGCGACAGGGAGAAGTCTTCAGGACTTGAAGTTCACGACAGGCATCTCCCCCCAGGCTCTGGGCCTCATAATCCCAGACACCTGTTCTGCCATTATACAAGTCCTACAGGAGGACTATATTAGGGTAAGTTTTCTCCATTAACATCACATTTTATGTATTTCATGTATGATAATGTATTGTATTTCTTTCATCCTTCCCTAATTACCATGATTGTAATATGCTGAGAATGTCCCCTTTGTCCCCATGCATGTTGGAAGCTTTTAAATGCCCCTTTTTTCTCCTCCATGCATATTTCCCTTCACTAAGCTTTCCAGCAGGGGCGTCTGTTGCTCCAAATGTTTGGGGGTCCACCCCCAATTTTAGGAACTAAACTTCCTCCTTTTTAGCGACTGTGCCTATTAAACGCCACCAGTTGCCCCTTCCAATGCAGCCATTTTGTCCCCTCCAATGCAGCCATTTTGTCCCCTCCAATGCAGCCATTTTGTCCCCTCCAATGCAGCCAGTTTGCCCCCTCCAATGCAGCCAGTTTGCCCCCTCCAATGCAGCCAGTTTGCCCCCTCCAATGCAGCCAGTTTGCCCCCTCCAATGCAGCCAGTTTGTCCCCTCCAATGCAGCCAGTTTGTCCCCTCCAATGCAGCCATTTTGCCCCCTCCAATGCAGCCGTTTTGCCCCCTCCAATGCAGCCATTTTGCCCCCTCCAATGCAGCCAGTTTCCCCCCTCCAATGCAGCCAGTTTGCCCCCTCCAATGCAGCCAGTTTGCCCCCAGCCCTGCACTTACCTTCTTCTGGTCAGCGCCATCCTTCTTCTGTCCTTGATGTCTTTTCCTGCCCTTGATGATGCATCAGCCAATCATGTAACCGTAAAACAGACTTGGTGAACATGATTGTCAGAGCAGCCTGTCAGTGTTTACCCAAGGAATGTCCCCCCCCCCCCCCTGCGTCCCCAATTTCTTTATCGTACACCACGGGACACAGAGCTAGTCATTACATAATGGGTTAAGGGTCACCAGCGGTGATTGGACACTGGCACAACCAATGGAAGACAGTTCCCCTCCATATAACCCCTCCCATCAGGGAAGTACCTCAGTTTTTTCGCCAGTGTCGAAAGGTGTTGGACGCGTTAGGAGGTGCTAAAGGAAAGCTCTACCAAAGAGACCCTCTGGGGGTAAAAGAGCTATGCTTTCGGATCCATCCAAGACGCCTACAAATGAGCTGAATCTGGATGGGATCCGGGCCTCATCCATGAGGCGTCGCCTGTAATGTCTCTCTTCGGAGGACTGGGCTCTAAGATCCAGCACTTTCGCTATTTCGCTATAAAGTCCTGGTAAGAGTCTTGTACAAGGCCCAGGGGAGAGGTATCCTTTAAATAGGAACCCATATCCCTGAAGGTTGGCACACATAGCCCACCGTGAAGGGTGAAGTTTGGTATCTGTCTGAAATCTTTCAGCAGAAAAACCTGCGGCGTGGATAAGGTGAGATTAGAAGGTCCATAACTAGGTTGGGACCTTTTTTCAAAAAGTGGATGTCTTCTTTTTTTCCACCACTGGGGGGAGTAAAGAGCTGAATATACTCACCTCACTCTGTTCAGTGTCGGCTTCGGCGAAGTACACTGCTCGTCACCTCCGCTGCTGAGCTTGCTGGGGCACCCCGATCCTCCTTTCGGTGGCCGACCAGACACCTGCAGATGCAGGTAAGTGGGAACAAAGGCTGATGAGAGTCCTCTCTCACTATGGCCACCGCCATAGCGCTAAGGGCCGCGCGCGCGGGAGCGCGCTTTATCGGAGGGGGGGGCGAAGGCGTGCGCGGGCACGTGGCGCGCGCAGGCACAGAAACGGCGCCAAATTTAAAAGACTGTCAGTGTGAGAAGCACTGCAGCAGCAAGCAAGCTCGTTAGTTCTCTTATTCCTGGCAGAGAAACACAGCAGCTATACAGGGACGTAAGACTCCATGTGGTTGGATTGGGTACTTCCTAGAAGACATCCATGTTATGCATAGTTATGTGTTAAAAGTTGCATACTTAATGTATTTGCTAAACTAAACACGGTAGTATATGCATTTAGGTACCTTGTATTTTGTCTAAACAGTAAGCCTTCCAGGGGAAGTAATACGGACAAAAAGAGATAAGAAAGCACCACCGCCTGAGAGGAGGCTCTAACTGTGCTGAATCGGTACCTTTCTCTCCTGTGTTGCTAAATGCACCTGTTCAGGATGAGCCATTACCTCTGTCAGGTATGGCGGCTTCCCCAGTGAAGCCTGGGCCTGTATATGTCACTGAGGACACTTTATCAGCTGCCCTAAATAATCTGGAGGAAAAAATTGCTACCTTAATCGCTAAGTCCTCTAAAAAGGGACAATAAGCGAAGCAGGTCTCTTCCAGTATTGGACCTCCCTTCAGAAGTACCTGAGGGAGGAGGATGAGGAGGAGGAGGCTACATCAGCAGAGGATGAGGAGCCAGATTTTAAGGTCACAGGTACAATGCTATAGCAGTGCATTTAAGTTAACCTCTGCGGAGGTAACGGAATTACCTGTCTCCTCCCTAGGGTCATTAAGATCCCTGCAGGGTGCATGCTCCTTCCCGGTTCATCCGTTACTAGAGGATCTAATATACGCAAACTGGCAACATCCAGATAAGCGTTTCTCACCTCCAAAAAGGTTTAACATTCTTTATCCTATGGGGGAATTTTTTTTTTTAAAGAAATGGAGCCTGCCTGCGGTAGTTGCGGCTATTTCTTGTGTAAATAAAAACCTGACATGTCCGGTGGATAATGTACAAGGGTTTAAAAGATCCTTCTGAGAGGAAGTTGAAATCCTCCTTCCTTTTGGCCGGCTCAATTACCCAACCTGCAGTAGCAGCAGTCGGTATGGGTCAGGTCATCAGCCAACAGGTAAAGCAGGGGCTGAAGGAACTGCCTTCAGAGCAGGCTAGAAATTGGGAAAATTTGCCTAAAGCCTTATGCTTCACAGTGGATGCCATGAGAGATTCTATCATACAGGCATCACGCCTTACACTCCAGCTGGTACAGATGCGCAGAGTACTTTGGCTTAAGCATTGGTCAGCGGAGACCCCATGCAAAAAGCTGTTGGCAAGTTCCCGTTCCATGGCGAACGCCTATTTGGGGAAGATTTAGAAAAATATATACAGAAGATCAAGTGGTAAAACGACTTTTACCTGAGAGAAAGAAAAACAAGAGATCTTGTTTTAAACGCTCTCTCCCCAGCTCCCGGGAAATCTGACTCCAACCAGTGGCGGCGGCCTGTTTTAGCCGCCCACAGGCAAAAAAGCTCAGAAGGGGGTGCAAGAGCTAATAAGCAAGCCCCCAAAGCCTCTCAGTGAAGGGGCGCCCCCGCTCGGCCGAGTGGGAGGAAGGCTTTGTCAGTTCTGAGCAACTTGGTGGTCAGAAATCCAGGACAATTGGGTAGTATCCACAATATCCTCAGGGTACAAACTGGAATTTCGAGAGATCCCATCTTCTCAATTCCGAGGTTCAAGACTCTCCAAGGATCCACAAAAAAGAGAATCCTTCTTCAAAGGTTTGAATCACTTAATGGCTCAAGGGGTAGTTACAGACGTACCCCAAAAAGAGCGAGGTTCAGGTTTTTACTCAAACCTCTTTGTGATTCCAAAGCCAAATGGAGATGTCAGACCCATCCTGGATCTAAAATCCCTAAATCGGTTCCTGAACGATCGCCATTTTCGAATGGAAACGATCCGATCCGTGGCCGCCACTTTAAAGGGCGGAAAGTTCATGGCGCCCATAGATATCAAGGACGCACATTTACACATACCCATCCTCCCCGCTCACCAAAGATTCCTAAGGTTTGCGGTAGAAGATCGCCACTTTCAATTTGTGGCTCTGCCGTTTGGTGTAGCCACCGCGCCCATAGTATTCACAAAGGTGCTAGCTCCTCTGTTAGCAAACCTAAGAACACGGGGCATTGCGGTAACAGCCTATCTGGACGATCTACTAGTAATAGATCAGTCAAAGGACGGATTGGGTCACGCTGTACACACTACAGTAGGATACCTGGAGCATTTAGGATGGATTATAAATTTACAAAAATCCTCTCTCCAGGCCCAAAGAAGGATAGGGTACCTGGGCATGATCATAGATACAGCCCAAAACGGGGTATACCTGCCAGAACCGAAGATACAGTCTCTGAAAGACCTGATCCACAAGGTCAAAGCAAACAAGAGGCCGTCTATTCGCCTTTGCATGAGACTATTGGGAAAGATGGTAGCCTCCTTCGAGGCGGTCCCTTACGCCCAGTTTCATTCGAGACTACTTCAAGGCAATATTTTAGCTTCCTGGAACAGGAAGAGCCAAGCTCTGGATATACCCATGCGCCTGTCCTCACAAGTACGCCACAGCTTCGATTGGTGGCTAGAAGCCAGGAATTTACGGAAGGGAAAGTCCTTCCTCCCAGTGGCCTGGAAGGTGGTATCTAGGGATGCCAGCCTATCGGACTGGGGTGCAGTATTCGAGGAAGCTTCTACCCAGGGAACCTGGGCCAAGACTCAGGGGATCCTGCCCATCAATGTGCTAGAGATCCGGGCGGTATATCTAGCCCTCAAAACCTGGACATACAGGTTACAGGGCTACCCAGTTCGGGTTCAATCCGACAATGCTACTGCAGTAGCTTACATCAATCACCAAGGAGGCACCCGCAGTCGGGCAGCCCAAAGAGAGGTGAACCGGATCCTGGCATGGGCAGAAGAGCATGTACCTTGCCTTTCTGCAATCTTCATTCCAGGGATGGAAAATTGGCAAGCAGACTACCTGAGTCGTCAGCAGCTGCTACCAGGGAGTGGTCTCTTCACCCCGAGATCTTTCAGGCCATATGTCTGAGATGGGGAAACCCAGATGTAGACCTGCTAGCTGCCAGGTTCAACAAGAAATTGGACAACTTTGTGTCCAGAACGAGAGATCCTCTAGCCTATGGGACAGACACTCTAATAATACAGACGCTCTAATAACTCCATGGAATCAGTTCTCACTGATCTAGGCATTCCCTCCGATCCCTCTTCTACAAAGACTGCTTCGCAGGATCAAGGAGGAGGGAATACCAGTAATCCTAGTGGCCCCAAACTGGCCCAGGAGGCCTTGGTACGCCGAGATTGTAAAAACGGCGATAGGAAGGCCCTGGAAGTTTCCACTCCGACACGACCTGCTGTCACAGGGTCCAGTATTCCACCCTTCCTTACAAAGGCTAAAGTTGACGGCCTGGCTGCTGAGACCCACATTTTTAAAAAGAGAGGGGTCTCTGGTCCGGCTCTTTCTACGCTCATTAATGCTAGAAAGCCAGCCTCCAGACTCATCTATCAGAGAGTCTGGAGAGCATACGTTTCCTGGTGTGAATCCAGATGTTGGAATCCTCAGAAGTATGAAATAAGTAGGATTCTTGCTTTTTGCCAGTTAGGAGTGGATATGAATTTAGCCCTTAGCACCATCAAAGGGCAAATATCGGCTCTATCAGTCTTCTTTCAGAGACCATTGGCATCTCACTCCCTAGTTCGGACATTCATTAAGGGGGTACTGAGGATAAATCCTCCAGTTAGGACTCCCTTGTGTCCATGGGATTTGAATTTGGTATTGTCAGTGTTGCAAAAGCAACCTTTTGAACCTATTCGCCATATTCCTTTAATTATATTAAGTAGGAAGTTGGCCTTTCTGATTGCTATAGCTTCTGCTAGGAGAGTATCAGAGCTAGCAGCTCTTTCTTGTAAAGAGCCTTATCTAATTTGTCACAAGGACAAAATCGTACTACGACCCCATCCGGCTTTTCTACCTAAGGTGGTGTCGGCTTTTCACTTGAATCAAGACATTGTTCTGCCTTCCTTTTTTCCAAACCCGCGGACGGCGGGGGAAAATTATTACACTCTCTAGATCCAGTGAGAGCGGTAAAGGTGTATCTGCAAGCAACCGCTCAGATACGTAAAACAGATGTTTTGTTTATTTTACCAGATGGGCCCAAGAAGGGCCAAGCGGTATCAAAATCCACCATTTCCAGGTGGATTAGACAAGTAATTATTCAAGCTTATGGTTTAAAGAACAGGACTCCTCCTTTTCCTGTTAAAGCGCACTCTACCAGGGCGATAGGTGCTTCATGGGCAGTGCACCACCAGGCTTCGATGGCTCAGATCTGTAAAGCTGCAACTTGGTCTTCAGTCCATACATTTTCCAAATTCTATCAAATAGATGTGAAAGGACATGAGGATTCCGCCTTTGGGCGAAGTGTGCTGCAGGCAGCAGTATAGGGCTTCTGGTCCGCAAGCGGCCTGTTTTGATCTGTGTCTCCCCCCCTTCATATGAGCATTGCTCTGGGACGTCCCATTATGTAATGACTAGCTCTGTGTCCCGTGGTGTACGATAAAGAAAATAGGATTTTTATAACAGCTTACCTGTAAAATCCTTTTCTTGGAGTACACCACGGGACACAGATGTCCCCCCCTTCTTATGGGAACCTTACTGCTTTGCTACAAAACTGAGGTACTTCCCTGATGGGAGGGGTTATATGGAGGGGAACTGTCTTCCATTGGTTGTGCCAGTGTCCAATCACCGCTGGTGACCCTTAACCCATTATGTAATGACTAGCTCTGTGTCCCGTGGTGTACTCCAAGAAAAGGATTTTACAGGTAAGCTGTTATAAAAATCCTATTTTTACTTTTATCAAGCCAATTACATCCCTCAGGCTGGATTTTGCAAGCCTATTTGCCCCCCTGTTTCTGATATGCAATTTTCACCCCATAAATGCCGCAGTTCTTCATGTCGGTCGCTTAACAGGGGGCCACCCACCTGAATATTGTGCGGCATTGACAATACATTGGTTACTGCAACGCATGAACCTATGTATTGTTCTAAATGACGGGCGCAGGATAGAGGGGGCAGTGCTCCAGCGCCCACGCTGGACGCACCGCCACTGCAATGCTATCCTGTGGCCAAACACATCTACCCCCCCCCCCCCCCCCCCCGCCAAATATTTTAAGACTGGACCATCAGAGAGAGTGATGAATATGAAACATGAGCCTTCCATTATACTTCTTAAAAACACCTTAAACTGAGATTTTTATTGATTTTGGCCTCTAATGTATTTTCTTATAATCTGCTTGTAATGTTCTATTTTTAAATTCTAATTTTTTTTCATCTTGTTTGATTCCCCAGCTTCCTTCCACGCCACAGGAATGGCAGACTGTGGCATCGGAGTTTGCCACGCGGTGGGACTTCCCCAACTGCGGTGGTGCCATAGACGGGAAGCACGTCCGCATCGTGCGGCCACCCCGTTCTGGGTCCTACTACTTCAACTACAAAGGGTTTCATAGCATTGTGCTGATGGCGGTGGTGTCAGCACGGTATGAATTCCTCTATGTTGATGTAGGGAAGAATGGCCGGATGTCTGATGGGGGATCCTTCATCCAGACGGAGTTTGCCCTCCGTCTCCAGAGTGACGACCTTGCATTGCCACCGGATGCAGGGAATGTTTGTTTTTTTGGCTGATGAAGCCTTCGGACTTGGACCGCACCTCATGAGGCTATTTCCACAGAGGACCCTGACCCCAGAGAAGAGGGTGTTCAACTACCGGCTGGCCAGGGCACGAAGAGTCATTGAAAATGCCTTCGGGATAATGGCCAGCCGGTTCCGCCTTTTTATGACTCCCATCCACTTGGCGGACTACAAAACAAACTATGTCGTTTTATGCTGCTGTGTGCTCCATAACTTTCTCAGCAGAAAATCAACTTCTTATATGGCCTCAGTATTGCCGGAGGCAGGACTTTCCTCTGGCAATCGGCTGCCGGGCCTCGAATCTGCCCGTCCTGGCTTGCCCCCCCAAAATGCCCGTGAGGTTCGTGAGAAGTATCTGGAATATTTCACGGGTAGGGGGGCAATTCCTATGCCAGGCCATGTGTAAAGATGCTTGGAGAACGAACTCAATAAAAATCTGATATAATCTTTTAACTTTTGTTTTTTCATGTCTCCTAGTTTGTCTTAGTGCATTTGTAGTGCCAAGTGTATTTTCCTTTAGTAAATACCAACCATTTCACTATGTAACCCCACAAAAAAAAAAAAATAAGGTTAGAGCGTATTTGAAAAAGAAGCTACACGTTGTTTGTGTTCAAACATTTTACTCTGTGCACATTCACACACATGGTAATATTTTTTTTTTGGGGATTTTGGCTGGCCACAAACCGGCAATTTTTTTATTATGAAAATAGAAAACCATCAGTTGCATTGCAAAAAGTACAACATTGGATACCTCTGAGCAATATGAGGCATTCACGTACACAAACTATGTCTCTATGTGCCCGTCCTAATATGGGGTCTTGCCACCCCTTGCCCAGCCAAAAATTGAATATGCACACATTTTGAAGTCATTTCCAATAGGGATTTGAGACTCCTGATCACTATTGTCAATGTGCTATCTGCCTTCAGGGGTAATCAATGGACGTGTTTTGTGGGTGCAACCCCTTCTTCAGTTCACCTACTTGAGATACTTGGAAGGGGTTGCACCCGCAAAAGCCGTACATGGATATCCCCTGATGGCAGATGGCACATGTTGACACACTGTGTGCATATTCAATTTTTGGCTGGTTTGATTGTCAAAAAGATAATAAAAAGGGGGAAGAACAATCATTAAACAAAAATTGGGGTTTTGATGCCTTATTCAATTCTCCCCAAAACATCGAGAATGTCTTTAAATGTTTGATCCATCACATGAATTCTTTGTTTTATTCTGTCCAGTTCTGTGCTACATTCCATCGCTTGCTGTATGATTCGGAGGGCACTGTCAGCAGAGAAACATGTACTATCCTTCACCACAACATTTATATCCCCTAAAAACAAAATACAAAAGGTATTATAACTCTGCAGACCTACATCTCTTACCTGAAGCTGTGGTGACAGATACTGACCTGTTGTGGTGACCAGTTCCACCACGTCATCCACCTCTCCTTCCTGCACTTCTCCTTCCTCCACCTCTTCAACTTCCTCAACACCCTCAGGTTGTGGGTCTTTGGGAGTTTGGGGTTGTTTCGAAGCTATGGGTTTCATGTGCTCCCTGGAGTGTTCTCCTCCCAGTCTTCTCTCCCCTATGAGAAGCAAACCAAAGGTCTAGTTATCACACTGAAATTCTCTATGAAAAATGAAAACAGGCTAAATTGCTTGAAAGTGGGGTACACGTGTGTGTTTGTGCGGAATTTAAACATGAATGCATTATATATGTCCAAGAATCGGTTTAGTATTCACCTTTGGCTGTCAATTTTCAGACATGGAGGCAGCACAAACATTCACTGATGCACCTGTGTGGGACACCCCAAAAAGGCGGTTTTATTGGCCCACACTATAGTGCTCAAAAGTACAGATGTGGAAGCAGCTGCTGAGTGTCCTCTCCTTTACACTGATTAAAGTTTGCATTTCATTCTCTTTACAAACACATCATCTAGCCAACAATTTAAAGATATCCGGCAGATGTCTAATTACATTTGAGGCTGAAAAATAACCCAAAAAAGAGGAGAGTGGCCGAACGATGTGTCTGTAACGAACGATTACTGTGCCAAACCAAGTTCAAACTATGACATTTTGGAAGGGAGTACAATAGGAAATAAAAAAAAATGGAGCAACATGGAAGTTGAGAAATAAATTAATAGCATAAATGTGAAAAATGTACTTACTTTTTGCTAGCATTCTCTTAATGCTCCTTAACTGCTCCGGCTCCCTCAGTTTGAGGTCTGACCAGCTCTTTCTGAGCTGCTCATTTGAGCGTTTCGCCCCAAAATTCTTCTTCAGACTCTTCACAACTTTCTTCATGATTTTGGCCTTCCTTCTATTTGGTTTGCTATACGGCCCATGCTTTGCGTCATAATCCGACTTTAGCAATATGTCCACCATCTCCGCCATCTCCGCATAAGACATATTAGATGCCTTGAATCTCCTCCTTGATCGTGACGTTTCCTCAGTCTCCGGGCTTGTCTCCTCCTCGTTATTTGAGGAATTATCAGACACCTGCTGTAAATCCGCCATATCTGTCTGCGCGCCGAAAGAGAAGGGGCAGGGAAAAGATGTTAGTTAGAACGTCATGGGCGGGCGACGTGTGCGTAGTTTCACGCATGCGTGGTGTATATATAGCAAACACACACATGTGACTATACTACGTTCGGTGTGCGGAGAGAGGAGTTCAAGTGACGGACGTGCGAACGAAGGTATGTGATTTTGTGACTTTGAACAATTGTTGGCCTATACTGTCTTGAGAATGTTGGAGGATATATATGGTGAATAAGATTTTAAGGAGGTTAGACTGTGTGCCTCACATTAGTTAAAAAAAAATTTTTTAACTTGCAGAGACAATATGAATGTCTTTATTAGCGACAGAATTCCTGGCGGAATTTATAGACTGGGTAAGGGAGCTGCCCGCTCTGTGGGAGACCAAAAACCCCATCCATAAAAAAAAGGGGTACGAAAAGCAGCGCTGGAGAGCCTGCTCCCATTTGTGCAGACCAAGGTGCCCACAGCCACAGCAAAACAGGTGGACACTAAAATTGGGAGCTTGAGAGGCACCTACAGGACTGAACGCTCTAAGGTCCTGGCTTCTCAGAGGTCAGGAGCAGCAGCAGATGATGTTTATGTCCCGAATTTGTGGTACTACAGCAGGATGTCCTTTCTGGATGACCACATTGAGGCAAGGCCATCACTGTCCACTCTTCCCCCCAGACTTCCCTGCAGCCAACCTGAGCCTTCTCTGGAGCAAGAGGAGGCAGCCATCCTGGATGAACCTGATTTGGCCATCTGGAGCCAGGTATAGTATTTATAGAAAATGTATTGTGATAAACCTAATGTTTGACAAATATGTCAAGATGACAAACATAAACTATTTTGTGTTCCACACGTAAAATCAAGATCTCTAGACATTAGTCTGGCCTAAATTGGGTGCAAAATAGTCAATCTGATGTAGTTGTAAATTGTTAAAAAAAAAATCTGGATTTACATTCTAATTGCTTCAAACATGAGCTGAAAGTTGGATGAAAACAATAAAACAAAAAAATAAACTATGTCCCTTTTTCATACACAGGATGAAATCAGCCAGGAGGAGGGTCAGGAAACTGTCAGGCAGGAGGAGGCAGGGCCCAGTGGCAGCCAGGAGGTGGCAGGGCCCAGTGGCAGCCAGGAGGTGGCAGGGCCCAGTGGCAGGCAGGAGGTGGCCGGCCAAAGGAGAAGCACAACATCACAGGTGCCTCCCATCCGACTTCCCAAAAGAAGCAGGAGGGACAGGACCACCAGTGAGGCAGCAATGGCCCTTATTCGAGAGGCCCATGCCACCCTCAAGGAGCCCACATCCCCTAAAGAGGCCATTGCCGGCCTAGTGGAGGCCAAGTTCAAGGTGATGAGCATGGAGCAACGCCTCCTATGCAAGCCCCTGCTCATCACCTTGCTGAACAAGGGGGTGATGGAGAAAATTACCCCCAATACCGCAATTTGTGAGGTGGCACAACTCTCACAACCTCAACCTCCTCCTCCACCTCCACCTTGTTCTTCTGCCCCACCCCCTTCTCCTCCACCTTGTTCTTTTGCCCCACCCCCTTCTCCTCCACCTTGTTCTTCTGCGCCACCCCCTTCTCCTCCACCTCCACCTTGTTCTTCTGCCCCACCCCCTTCTCCTCCTCCACCTTCTTCTTCTGCGCCACCCCCTTCTCCTCCACCTCCTCCTCCTGACAGGAGTACCCCTCCAGTGGCCCAGCCTCCAGCCACACGAAGAAGGAAGGCTGCAGGGAAGGCTGCCAAGAAGACGAGGAAGTGATGGCCTTGCTTCATTGTGGTCGGACAGAAGGCAGCCTGTTGTAGTACCACACACTTGGGACATATATATCACCTGCTGCTGTTCCTGACCTCTGGGAGGCCAGGATCAGATTGTGCTCAGAACTGTTGGCCTTCTCAAGCTCCCAATTTTAGTGTCCACACAGGGTTGATGTGTGCTCTGGGGTCCCTGGGATGCACAAATGGCAGCAGGTTCTCCAGCGCTGCCTTCTCTTTATTTTGTTTCAAACATGAATAAATGTTATTTTTGTTTAAGTTCATACTTGACTATGTTTATATTTACAATTTTTTAATTTAGCTTTGGAGTAAGCAGATACATTTGACAGCCAAAAAAAGGGACAGATAACAACCCCCAAAAAAAGAATTAAAATATATTTTTGAAAATAGAGGGTGTAAAATTTACCAAAAATATATTAAAATATTCAATGGGAGATCACTATAAAAACATTGGCAAATTACTATTAACATATGTTTGATAAATATAAAACAGTAAAATATTCAGAAGATCTTGCACAATATAATACACATATATCTTCTGAAGAGCAGCATGAAAAAGGTTAAAAAAAGATAGTCATAACTCTGTGTGAATATCAGCAGCAAAAGAAGTTCATTCGTTTTGATTAATGTAACATTCTAAAGAAGATTTCAATGCACAAAATTTAAACGATGCAATAATTTAGAGCGTGACGAATGTGCTATCTCCATTACGAAGGCTTGATTTAGCAGAAGATGCGCTCCCGTCTCATACTTGCTTCTGAGCATGCGCGCTTTTGGAAGAGTCGTAAAAGCATACACACGAACCATTTTCTCGTCACAAAACAGGCCGACGAGAAACACGACGAGGAAATCTTGAATCCTGACGAGAAAATAGAGAGCAGGTTCTCTATTTTCTCGTCGAGATTCACGGCAGTTTTCTCGTCGTAAAACCATACACACGAACGTTTTTCTCGAGAAAAAAGCTCTCGCGGCACTTTTCTTGCCAGTTTTGGACGAGAAACTCGGTCGTGTGTACGAGGCTTCTGTCTTAAAAAAATGGTATCTGTGCATCCCTAATAGTGATTGAAGGCCAGCAAATAGCCGATGAACTATGTAGTAAAATATAATCCGCGCAACAACAACTTAAATATATGTGCAAAATATTATTCAGTTAATATCGTTTTCCCTATAACATAGGCTGAGACTGCTGCTAACACCTTCTTGAGTGTATCCACCAAACTTTCTTCATAAACATAAAGTGCAAAATATACGTGCAGCCCAATCACATATTGAGTACAACACTAATTAAAGTGGTTGTAAACTGCTGGGCGAGTTTGTGGTGTTTTTTTTCATACCTGCAAGGTAAAGGAATAATGTGCTGCATCACATACTAGCACATTATGTGAAACTAACCTGAAAACGAAGCATTCCAGCAATACAATGTCATCACCAGAGGCCGCTTCCATCTTCACCCGTCTTCCTTCCGGGTCCATGGACTCTGGCTGTGTGACTGGCCGGAGCCGCAATGACGTCACTCCAGCACATGCATGGGGGAGCCGTCGTTTAGGGCATAGTGCTCTGAAGGAACGGCCCAGGTGGCCAGTCCTTCGAAACGCATGCGCCGATGACGTCATTAGTTGCATATATAGTAAATATCTCCTAAACTGTGCACGTTTAGGAGATATTTATAATACCTATAGGTAAGCCTTATTATACGCTTGCCTATAGGTACAATTCAGAGATGGAAATTTACTTCCACTTTAAACATATATAAAAATATTCAAATACTCAAAATACTAAAATAGCCAATATACTAAATACAGTAAAAAAAGTCTCATATATTAGAACTCCACCGCTGTGTAAACCTAAAGTAACAATTCATATAGTTTCTTCCTGTTCGGTGTCCACCACCTCCGAATAAAGTGCCTGCTCGCCTCCAGTACAGAGTCATCATAGTCTTGGTGAACTCCACTCTAGATGATACTGGAACACTCCTCCAGCTATCGTCCCTGAATCGCACGATTTCACCCGATCATCAATAAGACATGTCATAATATAAAATAGAGAAACCATAGTCATCTCTGCTTCCAAATATTTAATAAAACTGAACAAGGGATTAAAGGACTTGCATTGATATATAAAAATAAGCACAGAATCCGCTCACCACGCTGATACAAATAGCTACCATGGGTGGACCAAAAAAGAGGAGGTAAGGGACCACTCTGTGCGTAAGTAGAACATCATCATCTTTTTTTATTTAATAAAAAAAATAGCCTTTAATATTTCTTTAATGCTGTATAGAATATTTTGGATAAAACGAGTAGCAGTGGCTCTTGGCAAACATCTGATGTTACACAGGTGTAAATACTATAAAAGATGGGGAAACATTCCTATATCCCCCCCCCCCCCTCTATTTTAGTTCAACCCTATAAAAATCTTTTAGGTTTTTCCGTACACATTTTAATTGCATTAATGCATGTTATGATGTACATTACTGTAGTGCAGCATTTATTCTGACATCGCTCACCAAAATAGATGGTATGTGTGTCCAGAGCTGTGTTGCCTTGCATTTGGGGTGCCATTTAAAATGGAGACAGAATTTTTTTTTTTTAAATAATCTAAATTAGAGACTCCTCTTGGTAATTCCTGTCACATCCCAAATATGCATATTGTAAGGAAAGGAAGCCCAAATGGATAATACGGACGGGGATAGAACCAGAATGGTAACAGATATAAATAGGTGAGTTTGTAAAAATATATATACATTTTTATTGGTAGAAAATATATAGTCTAGTATATTAAAAACAATCATAACAGAAAAAGCATGACCACATGGAAATACAGCTGCTTGGTTGTTGCACTATACAATGTTTACAGACAGGTGTCAGAATACAATATGCAAAAGCAACATAAATCCTACGTGTTTCGGAGGAGATATAACAGGCAATTTAATTCCTATTGTGTTATATAGATATATATCTATCTCCTTCTTCATTGATTGGGTACAAGCTTGCTGGTGTATTTCTATAAAGAAAAATATGTATATGTATATATAAGTAAGACAAGTTTTTGGCTTGTAAGTTCATTATTTTCAGAAAGGCAGGCATACACAGAAATGTGTGTGTGTGTGTGTGTATATATATATATATATATATATATATATATATATACTTAGATTTCATGCTTTTTTGTGGTATTGAATGGTGCACAGGATTGATGCGGGGGGGCGGCGTCCACATATCATGAAATCACTCAGTGGTCATTGGAAAAATGGAGTCCGATGGATCCCAAGATCCAAAGGGTTGAACACACTAATGAAAGTGAAAGGACGGCCTGAACCTCCGGGTAGGAGATAAATGGCTTGGACTGGTGGAAAATCCGACTTCCCAATGTGTAGCAGCAAGTCAGGGCTCACAGGGGCCCAGGCAGGCGGAGAGCAGAGACCTAGCATGGAAAATGCATAGAGAAAAGAGGTGATTTAGATTTAGACTGTATTAGATAGAGGGAGATTGCTACATTAAGGCTCTTTAAGAGTGGGGAATGTAAATTGGTAAGGCATCAGCGGAAACTGAAGTTTCCCTGGAAGACTTAGATCAAAAATATAGATCAAAAATAGATCAGCAAATGCCAGAAAATGCTGAAAGCATATCTCAAAATACCTGACAGGTATAAGGGGTCTTGGTACAAAAAATTGTGTAGTATAAAAATAAAAAGGATTCCTCACCTTGGTGGAGTGTCCTTCACAAGAGTGTATGGGATATAGAGACCATCCAGGCTGTGCAGCAATAATCTGCTGCACCTGCCAGCCTTAAATACCTAAAAAAAAAAGAAAAAGGAAGGGCGGGGATATCTAGGGCATTGACCAGGTTGGAGATAGCCAGAGGAATCTTCCATGGTTATGGTAATGTCTTAGGTGTTTGACATTCCTTGCATACATCCCTGCAGGCGGTCCCGCCTCCATGGGGTGCCTCGGTCCAATGCGGTGTCCGACGTTGCCGCATCATCATGCGCAACGGCGTCAGACGTCGACAGGACCGCCGACACAGCAGAAGGAGCGGCGGCTAACTGAGGTTGATGGTAGGAACCAGAGCGCATGCGCCGGGCCAAAACATTGTCCGGAGCGTGCGCAAAGCGCCGCAGCCCAGGGTGGGGATGCCTCCAGCTGGGATGGGATCCCGCATGGAGGCCCCCCTGTGTCAGGGAGATCCGACCCGCCGCAGCAGCCAGAGGGGAGAGACAGAAAGATCCATCAATATAGAGCAAGAAGGCCGGGTATCTAAGTAAAAAAGCAATTTAGCATTCATATCATGTCCATAGAATTCATGAAGAAAAAAGGGAGGGTCGCCCTCCACTCGCATCAATCAATCGAAAAGCATGAAAAAATTGTGTTCTGCAAAAAATAGAAAATACATTACATAATTAATGCAATATAAAATATGCATAAATGTACAGTCATGGCAGGCAAAATTGCATATACAAAAAGTCTGAATTGTTTTGTACATTGTTAGAATGAATAGACCAACTTGATATGACATACATTAGGTAATGTTGAATAAGATCAGTTGGTTTACTGCATAGATGGTAAAAATGATATTATTACAAATACCTGAGAAATAAAGAATTCTAAACCCGAAATAGTATGAATAAAATTGGACATAGGAAATACGGGGTGGATCATCCATGCAATAGTGCAAGTGTAAGGCCCCTTTCACACGGGACGGATCAGTAATGATCCGCCCCGGGAACCTCCGCTTGCTCAGTGGGGATCGCGCCGTTGATCCCCGCTGAGCCGGTGGATAACAGGGCGGTCCCCGCACGCTGTGCAGGGACCGTCCTGTCAGATCTCCGCTCTGCCCTATGGGGGGATCGGATGAACACGGACCATCTGTCCGTGTTCATCCGATCTGCTCCGCAGACGGATAGAAAAATAGGAATTTTTCTATCCAGAAAAACGGAGCATTGCGGACACGGAGGAGATCAGGTGTCAGCGGATGTTCATCCGCTATCCCATAGGGATAGATGTATGTCCGTTTTTCATCCGTGTGAAAGGGGCCTAAGTCAGGAAGACATTATATACAGAAAAAACAGGATTTTTATAACAGCTTACCTGTAAAATCCTTTTCTTGGAGTACACCACGGGACACAGAGCCAGTCATTACATAATGGGTTAAGGGTCACCAGCGGTGATTGGACACTGGCACAACCAATAGAAGACAGTTCCCCTCCATATAACCCCTCCCATCAGGGGAGCACCTCAGTTTTTGTAGCAAAGCAGTAAGGTTCCCATAAGAAGGTCCCGTGGTGTACTCCAAGAAAAGGATTTTACAGGTAAGCTGTTATAAAAATCCTGTTTTCTTTATCGTACACCACGGGACACAGAGCCAGTCATTACATAATGGGACGTCCCAGAGCAATGCTCAATATGAAGGGTGGGAGACCCAGATCAAATAGGCCGCTTGCGGACAAGAAGCCCTATACTGCTGCCTGCAGCACACTTCGCCCGAAGGCGGAATCCTCATGTCCTTTCACATCTATTTGATAGAATTTGGAAAATGTGTGGACTGAAGACCAAGTTGCAGCTTTACAGATCTGAGCCATCGAAGCCTGGTGGTGCACTGCCCATGAAGCACTTATCGCCCTGGTAGAGTGCGCCTTAACAGAAAAAGGAGGAGTCCTGTTCTTTAAACCATAAGCTTGAGCCTCTTCGAATACTGCACCCCAGCCCGATAGGCTGGCATCCGTAGACACCACCTTCCAGGAGACCGGGAGAAAGCATTTTCCCTTCCGTAAGTTCTTGGCTTCTAGCCACCAACTGAAGCTTTGGCGTACTTGCGAGGACAGGCGCATGGGTATATCCAGAGCTTGGCTCTTCCTGTTCCAGGCGGCTAAAATATTGCCTTGAAGCAGTCTCGAATGAAACTGGGCGTAAGGGACAGCCTCGAAGGAGGCTACCATCTTCCCCAATAGCCTCATGCAAAGGCGAATAGACGGCCTCTTGTTTGCTTTGACCTTGTGGATCAGATCTTTCAGAGACTGTATCTTTGGCTCTGGCAGGTATACCTTGTTTTGGGCTGTATCTATGATCATGCCCAAGTATACTATCCTTCTTTGGGCCTGAAGAGAGGATTTTTGTAAGTTTATAATCCATCCTAAATGCTCCAGGTATCTTACTGTAGTGAGCACAGCGTGATCTAATCCCTCTTTTGACTGATCTATCACCAGTAGATCATCTAGATAGGCTGTTACCGCTATGCCCTGTGTCCTCAGATTTGCCAACAGGGGAGCTAGTACCTTTGTGAATACTCTGGGCGCGGTGGCTACACCAAAAGGCAGGGCCACAAATTGAAAGTGGCGCTGTTCCACCGCAAACCTTAAGAATTTTTGGTGAGCGGGGAGGATGGGTATGTGTAAATATGCGTCCTTGATATCTATGGACGCCATGAATTCTCCGCCTTGCAAGGTGGCGACCACGGATCGGATCGTTTCCATTCGAAAATGGCGCACGTTCAGAAACCGATTTAGAGATTTTAGATCCAGGATGGGTCTGACGTCTCCATTTGGCTTTGGAATCACAAAGACGTTTGAGTAAAAACCTGAACCCTGCTCTTTTTGGGGTACCTCTGTAACCACCCCTTGAGCCAGTAAGTGATTCAAACCCTTGAAGAAGGATCCTCTCTTTTGTGGATCCTTGGAGAGTCTTGAACCTCAGAATTGCGAAGATGGGATCTCTCGAAATTCCAGTCTGTACCCTTAGGATATTGTGGATACAACCCACTTGTCCTGGGTTTCTGTCCGCCAAGTTGCTGAGAACTGACGGAGCCTTCCCCCCACTCGGCTGAGCGGGGGCGCCCCTTCACTGAGAGGTCTTGGGGTCCTGCTTATTAGCTCTTGCACCCCACGGCTTTTTGTTCCTCTGAGCCTGATTTCCTTTGGCTTTTGTGGGTTGCTGAAAATGCCGTCGCCACTGGCTAGAGGCAGGTTTCTCGGGAGCTGAGGAAAGAGAGCGTTTAAAACAAGGCCTCTTGTTTTTCTTTCTCTCAGGTAAAAGAGTCGTTTTACCACTTGATATCCTTTGGATATATTTTTCTAAATCTTCCCCAAATAGGCGTTCGCCATGGAAGGGGAAACTTGCCAACAGCTTTTTGCATGGGGCTTCCGCTGACCAATGCTTAAGCCACAGCACCCTACGCATATGTACCAGTTGGAGTGTAAGGCGTGATGCCTGCATAATAGAATCTCTCATGGCATCCACCGTGAAGCATAAGGCTTTTGGCAAATTCTCCCAATTTTTAGCCTGCTCTGGAGGCAGCTCCTTCAGCCCCTGCTTTACCTGTTGGCTGATGACCTGACACATACCGACTGCTGCTACTGCAGGTTGGGTAACTGAAAGGAGGACTTAAGTAGGGATTCCAATTTCTTCTCAGAAGGATCTTTAAATACTTTCACATTGTCCACCGGACACGTCAGGTTCTTATTTACACAAGAAATAGCCGCATCTACAGAAGGCAGGCTCCATTTCTTTAAAAAAAATTCCTCCATAGGATAAAGAATGTCAAACTTTTTTGGAGGTGAGAAACGCTTATCTGGGTGTTGCCAGTCTGCGTACATTAGATCCTTTAGCAATGGATGAACCGGAAAGGAGCATGCACCCTGCAGGGATCTTAATGAACCTAGGGAGGAGACAGGTGATTCAGTTACCTCCGAAGAGGGTAACTTAAATGCAGATCGCACTGTTCCTGCATAACATTGCACCTGCGACCTCAGAATCTGGGATGCAGAGAAAGGCTCATCTGATACCCCTGATCCGTCTGACTCCTCATCCTCTGCTTGTGTAGCATCATCCTCATCCTCCTCCTCCTCAGATACTTCTGCAGGGAGGTCAACAACTGGAGGAGATCTGCTTCGCTTATTGTCCTTTTTAGAGGATTTAGCGATCAAAGTAGCAATTCTCTCCTCCAGATTATTTAGGGCTGCTGACAAAGTGTCTTCAGTGACATACGCAGGCCCAGGCTTCACTGGGGAAGCCGCCATACCTGACAGAGGTAATGGCTCATCCTGTACAGCTGCGTCCGGCAACACAGGAGAGGCAGGTACCGAGTTAGCACGGCTAGGGCCTCCTGTCTCAGGCAGCGGTGCTTTTTTATCTTTTTTGTCAGCATTCTTTCCCCTGGAAGGCATACTGCTCAGAAAAAAACACAAGGTACTCTAATGCATATATTACTGTGCTCAGTTCAGCAATTTACATAAAGTATGCAACCTTAAAAACACACAGCTATGCATAAAGTGGATGTCTTCTAGGAAGTACCCAGCCCAACCACATGGAGTCTTACGTCCCTGTATCGCTGCTGTGTATCCCTGCCAAGAGAGAGAGAAAAACGAACTTGCTTGTTCTGCAGCGCTTCTGCACACTGACATCTTTTTAAAATTTTGCGCCGTTTCCGTGCATGCGCGCGCCCTACGTGCCCGCGCACGTGTCATTTGCGGCCTCCCGCCCCCCCTCCGATAAAGCGCGCTCCCGCAGCTCTAATGGCGGCGGTAACAGTGAGAGTGGAGCTCCCTCTCACCAGCCCTTGTTCCAACTTTACCTGCTTCTGCAGGTGTCTGGTCAGCCATCCGAGAGGAGGAGGGAGGCGCCCAAGCCAGCTCAGCAGCAGAGGGACAGACAGTGTACTTTGCCGAAGCAGACACTGAAGCAGAGCGAGGTGAGCTTTACACTCAGCTCTTTACTCCCCCCAGTGGCGGAATAAGAGAAGACATCCACTGTTTTCTTTGGAAAGGTCCTTAAACCTAGTTTTAGGACCTAACCTCTTACCTTATCCACGCCGCAGGTTTTTTCTGCTGAAATTTTCAGACAGATACCAAACTTCACCCCTCACGGCGGGCTATGTGTGCCAACCTTCAGGGATATGGGTTCCTATTTAAAGGATACCTCTCCCCTGGGCCTTGTACAAGACTCTTACCAGGACTTTTAGCGAAGTAGCGAAAGTGCTGGATCTTAGAGCCCAGTCCTCCGAAGAGAGACATTACAGGCGACGCCTCACACGTGAGGCCCGGATCCCATCCAGTTTTGGCTTACTTTAGGCGTCTTGGATGGGTCCAAAAGCATAGCTCTTTTACCCCCAGAGGGTCTCCTTGGCAGAGCTTTCCTTTAGCACATCCTATCGCGTCCAACACCTTTAGACACTGGCGAAAAAACTGAGGTGCTCCCCTGATGGGAGGGGTTATATGGAGGGGAACTGTCTTCTATTGGTTGTGCCAGTGTCCAATCACCGCTGGTGACCCTTAACCCATTATGTAATGACTGGCTCTGTGTCCCGTGGTGTACGATAAAGAAAAGGAGTTATTATTCATTTCATTCATTTGGGTCTCCCTAGGTGGATGGGTTCTGGTCAGGGGGTGATCATCTGCACCTTGTCTCTCTTGGTAAAAGGCTCATTCCGCCTTGTGTCCTTCCTCTAGGACAGAGGATGGGAGCAAAAGGGGAGCCACCTAAGGGACAGATGCACAGCCTGCAAGTTATCTACTACCTGGATACCAACTCCAGTGCTGCAATGCTTTTTTGAAGGGGAGTCCAGGTTAAGGGATTCCTAAAGAGCATTGGAAAAATAAATGACAAACTTTTTGTCTTAATTTTTCACGAAGGCTCCTTCTCCACCGGAGGAGAAGCAGCTATCATCGTGAGTGCTGAGGCTCAAGGGGAACCCTCCCTTACTCACGTTTGGTCAAACACCATATCCTCTGTTACTGGCTGAAATACTGTACCTCCTACAAACACAGGATGAATGTGCTTTGTGTTCCTGTCCACCATTAATGTGGTCATTTGGAGGCAGAGGCCCTAACAGTTAAGTGTACAGCTCTCCTAGGCGTAACCTCCATGCAAGGTTTGCATGGACAAACCCGTGTTTAATGATTGATCGTTAATACCTGCAGGTGTTGGCCTTCTGATTGCTCCTGTTGCACACTTCAGGGCTTATCCAAAGGTGTCAGAAGCTTTTATTTATCACTAGATTTGGACATGTCTGTCTCCAACCTAAGTGTGGGCTATATAAAGCAAAGATAAGTGTACAGCGATCTCTGTTAACATACATGGTTTAAATATGTAGTTTAAAGAGACTCACTTTTTACTTCCGTTCCAGATAAAATATTTGGTTATGTCTAGGAGCTGAAGCTGCACCTATTATGGGGTAACAGTATCTGCTATGCACTCCAGTTTGTGTGCCTAGACTTCTATCACCTGGAGCTCCCTGGGTTCCTCCACTGAATAGATGTATAATAGATTGGTAGCCGGAGGTTAGGCTATATCTATGACATGTGTTTATACGAATGGTTCGTATGAAGTGTGTGTGTGTGGGGTATTAGACGAATACACTATGTCTCTGACCTCACACTTCTCCAAGTATGTTATAAATCTATGTATTTAAATACACAACTTTGGAGCTTATGTTTGTGTTATTTGAGTTATATTCTTTTTGGTACCTTTTGTAGTTCATGCCTCATATGTGATCTAATGTATGGACTCTCTGAGGCTACGTTTCCGCTTTTGGGACTTTGGAGTGCAGCTTTGATCCAACTTTACAGTCTCTGGATTGGGGTTGCATCAGAGGTCACATCGGGGTAGTGCTGGGACCTTTTTCTAGGTCGTTGCAACTTTGAGTCGCATAGATTGGAACAGGTGCCATTGAAATCAATGGGCCGTGACTCATCATGCGACTTTGTGTCCAGGGTCGCATGTCATGTCGCACTAGTGGAAACTGAACCTAATGGTTCTAATGACCTGCTTGATGTTTAGCCCTTATTTGTATATGTGGCTGTATGTATTGGGAGGCTTTTACCTGACCTTTACCTTGTACCAGACAATCTTCAATAGGTTGTCTTAATGCATTAATGTTCATAGACGGCAGGTGTGTAAATGTCTTGGAGAGAAAATCTCTGGTCGCTGAGACCTTGCCAAGATATTTTGTCTTTTGCATATATACAGCGAAGGCTCGTAGTGTGTTTTTTTTTTTTCTTTTTTCTTTTTTGCCGCTGAGCCAACATTCAGCAGAGGATCAAATCCCTTACGTCCAGCATGCAATGTTTGCTGCTGATTAATATGAGGTGA
Source organism: Rana muscosa (assembly GCA_029206835.1). NCBI lineage: Eukaryota > Metazoa > Chordata > Amphibia > Anura > Ranidae > Rana > Rana muscosa. Next base: position 297,218,769 of record CM055127.1, on the reverse strand, counting down.
AGCAGCCATAGCCTACGGGTTAAGTACTCTGACAGTCGTTGCAGCCATGGGAGACTTTCTGAACAGAAGTTCTAATCCCTGTGTCTGCTTTTACCCGTGAAGGGGCCACAACACAACTCGCAGGTTAAGTACTCTGAAGGTCAGTGCAGCCGTGGGAGACTTCCTGGAAGACGGTGGATGTTATCCTGGCGTCGGCTCCTTGTGACCTTGGACAAATCACTTTAAAAGATGGATCATGGGCTGGCTTCCCCAAATCTTTTGAAGGGAGTACTGCATGGCTTGAGCAGAGGCATCCAGAGTCCCTGACTACCTCCCAGATGGTGGGAGGGAAACATGTCTGCAGAGGCAGGTAAATTAGGTTGGTAACCAGGACAGTATGCAGCCTGCTATGCTGCAGACCCCCCTGAATGGACAGCTATAGGGTGGTTTTGTGAGTATTCCCTGGTGCCATCATCAACTGACACTAGGGAGGGAGCACGTTCAGGGAAGCAGTTGGCGGATCTCAAACTTCCCAGAAGTATTACAGCAGACTACATCTGATTTGCAAAGCTACACCATGTACTCTGGTTCCACCATGACACCTGCTTTTAATTTTGGCCACAAGGTGGTTACCCTTAGGAGGATGTCCTCTTTTGGGTACTGGTTGCTGTGGGTGTTTGCAGCAGCACTAAGGGGCAGGAATATGGCCTGTAGATGTAGGTTCTCATCTTGCCATTTCTGATCCCTATACCTGACTGTGTTTGTTTTTAGGTTCAGTACTTTGTATATGTTAAAAACATCATTGCAACTTTCTTTTACAGCCTTCCTTTCAGAACATCTGTAGCAAATCAAAGTAAATGTTCTGTTACTACTACAAGCTTAATCTTCTGGGGTAGTGATCTGCATAACCTACCACCACACCAGCATCACAATGTGCCTTATGAACTCAGACTTCCAACTTTGGGCAGAGCTCCTGTCATTCATGAAGTTGCCAGGTTCTTTTTAACCAGTTCCTTTCCAGAGACTGATGGCTGCCATTCCAGCATTCAGAGGGGGAAAAGGTCATCAGTATGGGCATATGCATTTTGGCTATGGATGGAGATATCGATATATCTAGCATTAGGGCAGAAATCTTGCTGGATAATTAATAGTCTATTATGTTTTACAAATGGTTTATTGAAAAATAAGTCTCAATACAATTTTAACTGTACATTGATAAGAGGTACATACACAAAGAAGGGTGCAAAAAATATCAGCATATTATATAAGTAGCAGTGATATAAGAGGGAGGGATACAAACATTGGGATGTATAATAAAATCATTGAAAAGGTCTTTATACCTTTTATAATGTCTATGGATTTGTTTAATGAGGGAAAAAAATAAATCTATAAAGAATATTCAACAGTATCATTGTGTAGTTCCATTAATTAGCAGAGATAGATCCCAAGGTTTCCATTTTTTATCATATGTGTCCATAGTATCAAATAAAGTGTGATGGATATGTTCTGATAGCTTGATGGCCAGCATGCGATTCATAATTTGAGACCATGGCAGAGTAGAGGAACGCCAATTAAGAGCTATAGCCCAGTGTATTGAGCTGAACAATGTGTGTATTAGCCTGGTATGTGCTATAGAAATATCAGGAATGGGATAAAAAAGGAGGCACATTTTAGAGGTCAGTTCAATTCTTCTACCTGTTATTTGTTCTATTTTGTTTTTAGCATGTAGTTTTAAGGTGTGTACAATCCCAGAATGTGTGTATAAGGGAACTCTGTACTAGGCATCCTCTAAAGCATAGGGGAGAGGTTGTTGGATAGAATGAGTTGATTCTGTCTGGGGTGAGGTACCACCTATGCTGAAGTTTGATGGAATAGGGCCTATTATCTAGGGTGACCAGACATCCCCGGAAACAGTCCCCGGATTGAGGACACTGTGCCTGGACCAAGTCTGTCCCCGGATTGGATTTAAACAGGGGCTGGGGCAATTTCAAAGACAATCAGTGCAGAATAAAAATAAAATCTGAATTGCACACCCCCGCTCCTACTAGCTTAGGGGGTGTATTTTTTTCCATTATCTGTGCCCCTTTCTGATGATCATGTGATGGTTGGAGCGGAGGGAATATTTCTTCAGTTTCGGGTGCATGCCCATTCAGCTCCACGCACATGTTTTTCTGCCTTGGCTCAAGTACCGGCCAGCCGCCTGCTTATCTTCTTGCCTTTTCTGGCGGAGTGATCTTCCTCCGCTTCCCACCCAGTAGTAGCCGGGGCCCGGAGAGTAAGACTTGACAGGCTGTGAGGCAGGCGGCTGGGGTGACGGGCAGAGGGTTGCTGATGGCCGCCATTACTAGTAAAAATATGTCCCCGGATTTCTTTTAAAAAATCTGGTCACCTTACTATTATCTAAATGTCTATGGGTAGGTATCTCATTGAATGAACATTGTGTAGGATGAGATCTATAGATTGGAGATCAACCTCTAGCTTTGCTTGTTCTGTAGCCCAGATAAAGGCAAGAAGACGTCAAATTATTACCATCACAAGGTGATTGAAATATGCAATGATGGAAGCCTACCAGCATTCCCCTGGAAAACATCGAAGCTCATTCACACAGTGCAGGGGCCATTTCTTGGGCTGGAAAGGTTAGCGCTTCTCCTTCCCAGATATTTAAGACCGCATCCGGGTCCAGCTTCCAAACCTTCATAAACATTACCGACCGGGCCGGTTCTCTAACCAAAAACAGGCTGTTGGGAGGTAGGTGCTTAAAGCTGTGGTCCCGCCCTGATCAGGTAGTTCTATTCAGTCCTCTCTGTAAGCCATCCTGGAAGATGACTTGGGAAAACAAGAGTTATTACCTGTTAACTTATTTTCCAGGAATCTTCTAGGACAGCGTCAGTTCCCTCCCTTGTTATACGTCTAATGATGTAATCCTAAGCTAGTTGCACTAATGGGAGTTTTTTATTTGTTTTAGTTATGCCTTCGGTTATTTATTAATACTGAGGGGCTACTGCCTGTGGGCTGTCTTTTATAGTGTGGATCATGTGTTTACTGTGCTAGGTGGGAGGAGCCTATCTCTCTGTAAGCCGTCCTGGAAGATTCCTGGAAAATTAGTTAACAGGTAATAACTCTTGTTTTTTTTATTTTTTTAGGAACTAATAATTTGTGCCTGGTGGTGGCATCAGCACGCTTAGTCTTTTTTCAAACACCTATGACTGTAACCACGCTCAAGAAGGCGTCTTCTGAGGTTATTAGCCTCACGTTTAAAGTCAGAGTGGTTTGAGCAGTTACGTTTGATACGTAAATACTGTCCATAAGGAATGGAGTTGATAAGTGGTTTGGGATGGAAACTGGACAAGTGTAGAATCGTATTGCCTGCTGTTGCTTTCCTAAAAAGTTTGCAGGACAACAGATTGTTTTCATTTTTAAAGATTTCTACATCCAAGAAGGTAATCTTGGAGGGATCAGAATTCATAGTGAATTTTAAATTGAATTTGTTGGTGTTCAATACGTTCAAACACTCATCCAGAAGAGACTGGGGACCATCCCACATGACGAAGATGTCATTGATGTACCTGTGCCACATAACAATGTGGCACAGGTACATCGTGAGGCCCTCGTCGCTGAAAATCACCCTTTCCCATTCCCCCAGGTACAGATTGGCATGGCCAGGGGCACAACAGGTGCCCATGGCTACGGCCTGTACCTGGAGGAATGGCCGACCGTCAAACAGAAAAATGTTATGATTGAGTATAAAGTCCAAAGCAAGGAGTATAAACTTGTTAAATGAGGTTTCATGATGACTGATTTGTGATAATACTCTACGAATGCATGTCAATCCTTTTGAGTGGGGTATGGAGCTATAGAGAGCTTCCACATCAATGGTGGCAAGGATACAGTTTTCGGGGACTTGTACGTCCTCGATAATTTGCAGTAAGTGGATTGTGTACCGGATGTATGAAGGTATTGAAAGGACAGAAGGACAATTGTGCTCATCTACTAATTTTATAAAGATTTCTTTATCGTACATCACGGGACACAGAGCGGCATAGTAATTACTATGTGGGTTATATCTCGCCTTCAGGTGCTGGACACTGATGTAATCAATTAGACAGGAAGTTCCCTCCCTATATAACCCCTCCCATACTGGGAGTACCTCAGTTTTTTCATCAGTGTCTAAGGTGTTGGTCACGAGTGAAGATGTGCTCTGAGGAGCTCCACTGGAGGGATCCATGCTGGATTTAAATAGCCTCCATAAAGACCAGATCCATCTAAAGTGCTTCATAGCCAAACGGATGGTACCTGGGGCCTCGTATGCGAAGCACAAGGTTTTGGCCTGTAATGCCTCTCTTAGGAGGGCTGGTCCCTGGGATCCAGTACTCTGGTCATACCCAAAACCAAGATGTTTCTGGCAGGGTGCTATATAGGTCCAGGGGAGTTGTGTTCCTTTCAGTAGGACCCCGGTCCCTGAAGGTCGGCTGACATTGCCCGCCGAGAGGGGCGAAGTTTGGGCTATCTGTTCCGAACAGGGTCCTGCGGCGGGGAAAAGGTAAGTGAAGGTCCCTGATGGACTTGGTTTAGCAGGGAACGTTCAAACTAATGTGTTTTTGCCTGTAATTTTACCTATGTGGTATTACTTCCCGCTGTATCCTGGTGCCTAATCTTGTAAAACCTGAAATGGTTTCTAGTTTTGGACATTATGGTAGTACCCTTTTTGGGCACTAGAGGGCGAGTCCTCTATGAGATGTCTTAACTGGGCTATACCTTGTTTCAAGAGTAATGCCTGGACAGATGGAGGAGCTCCCTTTTGTAGGTACAGCTCCACGGGCCATCTGCTAAATGTTGCCATGTCATACCTGAGGGGAGACCTGAGTTCGCATCCTCGTGCTGCGTTGCGGACCTCCCTGTATAGGCGCCGCTCAGCCATGACTGGCTTGAGCAGTGCACGCTCGCGCGGTTTCCAAGATATGAAAGAGTCGGGAGGGGGCCGGGACTTGGCGTGCTGATGCTCCGTGTTCCCGGGGCGCTTCTGCGCATGTGCGGGCGTCCTCTGCCTTAAAAGAACAGTCTCTGGAAGACACACTGGTAAGAGGACAGACACAGGAGCGGGGGCTGACTTGGTGACAGTATAATATTAATGTATTTGGCATACAACAGGCGGTGATACAGGCATCCCCAAGGCACATTAGTTTAGACACCTGACTGGCTCATATAGCAGCTTGTACGCTAGACTATAGCTCAGTAATAGGTGAAATTAGGCAGTACCTCGGCTTTAAGCTTGGGACTATGCCCTTCTAAGGGCTCTGGGACTAAAAATCCTAAGAAGCAAAAGGCGGACATTGTTGGTCTATAAGAGGTTAATTGCTATATTGCTGCATCCTCACAGAAAGCAGAAACTGGGGTGTGCCCCTTTCCCTGCTCTAAATCCTCAAACAAATAGATTAAAAGTCCTGAGGATGAGGGTTCACCGTCAGAGGACAGGGAACAGGTGCAGGTTAACGAGGCAGAGGTATCAGAAGCCTCACGAGCTCTGGAGTTGCAGCTGCAGTCTTTTTTAGAGATTCATACTGCATATAGCTTACTCTCAGCCTAGTCAGCTAAAGCCTCTGGCCTCGTACACACGACCGAGTTTCTCGGCAAGAACCAGCAAGAAACTTGCTGGCAGAGATGTCTTGCCGAGAAATTTGTTCGTGTGTATGGTTTCTCGTCAAGAAAACCGACAAGTAATCTCGACGAGAAAATAGAGAACCTGCTCTCTATTTTCTCGTCGAGATTCTCGTCAGCCTGCTTCTCGACGAGAAAAGTGAGTGTGTGTACACTTACCTGTCCTCCGGGAAGCCCGCACATGTTCGAAATGAATTAGACGCATGCGCGGTAGCTTCCTAGGCATAGGTAGGGTATACCAAGATGGCGGCGACGGCATCAAATGTGACGAGCGCATGCTCGTCGTAGTCGATGACGTCACTGCGTACGCTCCATTCAAAGAACCGCGGGTTCTTTGAATCGAGCGTGTGTACACTCGGCCGGGACAAGTTTCTTGTCCAAGAATCTCGTCGAAAAAAACGACATGTTTTTTTCGACGAGAATCTCGGCCGTGTGTACGAGGCTTCAGTCTCCTCCTTGTGGCTTGTACCTTCCCACTCCATCCATTACTGCAGCAGTTTATTCTGCTGGTTGGGCACCCGCATAAGCGTTTCTTTCTCCTCCTAAAAAAACTCTAGTCGAGGAGTATAGGTTGCTAGAAAAACCTCCACAGGACCCTCATCCTGGTGCTGGCTTCAGGCTAGCCAAACGCACAACTGCTGGGATGCACTGTTGCTGGTGCACGTTGCTAACGCACAACAGCTATATCGCATGGTTGCGGAAAATGCACGTCTACAGAGGATAATTTCCTCTTTACCAGTCCACATGTTGACATAAAATACATATGTTTGGAATGTACAAATTGCATATGGGGTAAAAAAACAAGTAACAGAACATGTCTATTGTTGATCACATAAAGATACATGTTTCTGTTTGTATGGTTTTACATGTTTTTTACATAGTCGCATGAGGATGCTTAATCATATTAAAGTGCTTAAATCGCACGGAGAGGCTTGTTTGCACAGAAATGCCTAAAATCGCATAAAAATGCTTGATTGCATAAAGATGCTGGATCACACAAGGTTGCCTGATCACACGAGTCCTTGATTACCCAAGGATACTTGGTCACACAGAGAGGCTTGTTTTCACAGAAATGCCTAAAGTCGCATAAAAATGCTTGAGTGCATAAAGATGCTGGATCGCACAGGAGTGCTTAATCACACGAGTCCTTGGTCACACAAGGGTACATGTCCGCACAGTAGTGCTTAAAATGCATAAGATGTTTGATCGCATAAAAGATGCTGAATCGCATAAGGATACATGATCGCCTAAAGTTGCATGTTCGCCTAGATTTTGCATGGTTGCATGATGAGGCATGATAATGTAAGTTATCTTAATTATATAGGATTCCTTGTGTTCACATAGGAATACGTGTCTGCATGAGTACATGTGGCATAACACGTTCTCAAACGCATGCTTGCTTGCAAGATGGTCGTTCCATAGCACACGTGCTATATGTATACGGGTATACAGCGCACACTTTTTTAGGTGGTGCTTAAAACATATTTGTATGAATTCATACTTCAATGAACGCACGCTTCCATAGAGTCATATGGCTTAACACTTGCCACATACACATATAGGGAGCCATTTGCATATGTGTTTATTTACATGGGACTGCAGAGGTTGTCTGCGTTTCACAGGAGAGCAGCACCTCTTCCAGTTGGTGGTCTTGCCCCTTGGGGTTAGCCACCATGCCCGGGTTTACAGGGTGCTAGGGCCGCCTCTAGAAGGCCCAGGGTATAGCAGTAATGGCATACCGAGGCAATCTGCTGCTGATGGATCAGTCAGTAGCATGGCTGGACCTAAGTGTGTCCAGGATGGTCAAGTATCTGGAACTCCTGGGTTAGGATCCCAGTCTAAAAGTACCTTCTTGCGTTTGGTAAGAAGCCTGGAATGTTTGGGACACAGCCCAAAAAGGAGTGTTTTTTGCCTCAAAGGCAGTGCTATAAGAAAGCTGGTCTAATGTGGGCAAGGAAGAGTTTCTTACGTTTGCCTTTTGCTTAAGGTGCTAGGGAACATGGTTGCTTCTTTGAAAGCGGTTCCCTATGCTCAGTTTCTTTCAAAACTGCTATAAACATTATTCTGGCAGCCTAGAACAAGTAGATCGTAACCTAGCATTATCCAAAGGTTCTGGTCCCAGGGATACGCTGGAGTCTTAGTTGGTGGTTCTTAACCAAAAGATTGGCAGAAATGAAGATCCTTCATGCCAATTACCTGGGAGGTGGCGGCTACGAAGGCTGGCCTCTAGGGATGAAGGCCAGGCCTGAAAGAGACCAGTGCCCAGGGGTAGTGGTCAAGATCCAAGTGAGCCTTATCCGTCAACATTCTAGAGCTACGGATGGCAGAGTACAATCCGACAATGCCACACCAAGGATTTACTTTGTATACCAAGAAGGCACTAGAAGTCACGCAGCCAGAGGGAAGTGAACCATGTTCTGGCTTGGGCAGAGGAGCTTGTGCCTTGCCTATCGACAGTCTTCATTACATGAAATGGAGAATTGGCAGGCGGTTCTCTGGAGCCATCAACAATTGTTCTCGGTAGAATGACCTCTACACCCTGACTTTTTTCTGGCCAAATGCCAGAGAAAGGGTATCCCGGACATAAAATTTATTGGCGTCCAGGTTCAACAAGAAGTTGGACAGCTTTGTGTCAAGAACAAAGGATCCACTCGCATGTGGGACAGATGCGTTGGTGATCTCATGGGACCAGTTGTCACTGGTTCATGCATTCTTTCCCCCCAGTGCTGCGACTACCGTGGCTTCTATGCAACATCTGAGGGGAACGGAAGCCGGCCTAATGGCCCCGACATGACCCAGACAACCTTACTGTGCAGGAATCGTAAGGGTGGTAGTAGAGGACCCAGGGTCCCTTACATTTTGTCCAGACCTACTTCTCAGGGGGTATTCCATCCCGTCTTGCAAACATGGGAATTGATGGTCTGGCTGTTATAGCCTGCATTCTTGAGGATCGGGGCTGTCAGAATCAGCGACAAATCACCTTGATTCATACAGGAGAGCTGGCCTCCAGGACCATGTATCAAAGGATCTGGAAGGCCCATGTTCCTGGTGTGAAACCAAGGGGTGGATCCTTGGAAGTATGTCATAGGTAAAGTTCTTGCCTTCCTACATTAGGAAAGGAGATGGAGCTAGCCTTAAGTTCCATCAAGGATCCGATTCGGCCTTGTCAGTATTTTCAAAGGCCGCTTGCTTCTCACTCCTTGATCCGGGCCTTTATACAAGGGGTACCGCGTATAAGTCCGCCAGTTGGGTCGCCCTTGTGCTCGGAGGATTGAGTCTAATTTGGTCGGCTTACAAGGTCAGCACCTTGGGCCAATGCACCATATACATGGTTGCGGTAGCCTCCGCAAGAGAGTTCAGTATTGGCAACTTTTTTTGTATAAAGCCATACTTAATTATTCTTAAGCAGGGATGAGCTGAACACCCCCCTGTTCGGTTCGCACCAGAACCTGCGAACAGACAAAATGTTTGTGTAAACTTTAGAACCCTATTAAATACAATGGACTCGAACGTTCAAAATCTAAAGTGTTAATTAAAAAGGCTGATATGCAAGTTATTGTCCTAAAAAGTGTTTGGGGACCCGGGTCCTGCCCCAGGGGACATGTATCAATGCAAAAAAAAGTTTTAAAAACGGCCGTTTTTTCGGGAGCAGTGATTTTAATAATGCTTAAAATGAAAAAATAAAAGTGAAATATTCCTTTAAATTTCGTACCTGGGGGGTGTTTATGATATGCATGTGAAGTGGCGCATGTTTCCCGTGCTTAGAACTGTCCCTGCAAAAAATGTCATTTTTGAAAGAAAAAAAGTATTTTAAAACTGACTCGCGGCTATTAATGAATTGTCGGCTCCCAGCAATACATACAAAAGTCATTGATAAAAAAAAAAAAAGCGTGGGGGTTCCCCAGAATTCAATTACCAGGCCCTTCAGGTCTGGAATGGATATTAAGGGGAACCCCGCCGCAAATTTAAAAAAAATTTGACGTGGGGTTCCCCCAAATATCCATTCCAGGCCCTTCAGATCTGGCATGGATTTTAAGGGGAACTCCACCCCAAATTTTAAAAAAATGGCGTGGAGTCCCCCTAAAAATCCATACCAGACCCCTTATCCGAGCACGCAACCTGGCCGGCCGCAGGGGAAAAGGGGGGGACGAGAGAGCGGCCCCCCCTCCCTCCTGAACCGTACCAAGCCACATGCCCTCAACATGGGGAGGATGTCCCCATGTTGATGGGGACAAGGGCCTCATCCCCACAACCCTTGCCCGGTGGTTGTGGGGGTCTGCGGGCGGGGGGCTTATCGGAATCTGGAAGACCCCTTTAACAAAGGGGACCCCCAGATCCCGCCCCCCCCTATGTGAATTGGTAAGGGGTACATTGTACCCCTACCATTTCACGAAGAAAGCGTAAAAAAATGTTTAAAAAAAACACACAAACACCTTGAAAAAGTCCTTTATTTAAAAAAAAAAACATTCCAGCGGTGAAATCCAGTGTCCCGCGGCGATCCCGATGTCCAGCGCTGTCCTTTATTGGTTGTGCCTGAGCGGACCTGATGGGGAACTCCCTCTCAGTATTTTAAATGTATAGACCCGCCCCTTCTAAAGTTCCCCATCAGGTCCGCTCAGCGGACCAGATGCGGAACATGAGAAGGGGCGGGTCTATACATGTATTGCCAAAGTGAAAGCAGTTCCCCATCAGGTCCGCCCCCTCGGTATGTCGGACCCGCCTACGTCATTGGCTTGAGCGGGGAACTTCCTTCACTATGTAAATTTAAATTACACAGTGAAGGAAGTTCCCCGCTCAAGCCAATGACGTAGGCGGGTCCGACATACCGAGGGAGCGGACCTGATGGGGAACTTTAGAAGGGGCGGGTCTATACATTTAAAATACTGAGAGGGAGTTCCCCATCAGGTCCGCTCAGGCACAACCAATGAAGGACAGCGCTGGACATCGGGATCGCCGCGGGACACTGGATTTCAGCGCTGGAATGTTTTTTTTATTATTATTATTTTAAATAAAGGACTTTTTCAAGGTGTTTGTGTGTTTTTTTTAAAAAAAAAATTACGCTTTCTTCGTGAAATGGTAGGGGTACAATGTACCCCTTACCAATTCACATAGGGGGGGCCGGGATCTGGGGGTCCCCTTTGTTAAAGGGGTCTTCCAGATTCCGATATGCCCCCCGCCCGCAGACCCCTACAACCACCGGGCAAGGGTTGTGGGGATGAGGCCCTTGTCCCCATCAACATGGGGACATCCTCCCCATGTTGAGGGCATGTGGCTTGGTACGGTTCAGGAGGGAGGGGGGCCGCTCTCTTGTCCCCCCCCTTTTCCCCTGTGGCCGGCCAGGTTGCGTGCTCGGATAAGGGGTCTGGTATGGATTTTTAGGGGGACTCCACGCCATTTTTAAAAAATTTGGGGTGGAGTTCCCCTTAAAATCCATGCCAGATCTGAAGGGCCTGGAATGGATATTTGGGGGAACCCCACGTCAAATTTTTTTTTAATTTGCGGCGGGGTTCCCCTTAATATCCATTCCAGACCTGAAGGGCCTGGTAATTGAATTCTGGGGAACCCCCACGCTTTTTTTTTTTTTTTTATCAATGACTTTTGTATGTATTGCCGGGAGCCGACAATTCATTAATAGCCGCGAGTCAGTTTTAAAAGACTTTTTTTCTTTCAAAAATGACATTTTTTGCAGGGACAGTTCTAAGCACGGGAAACATGCGCCACTTCACATGCATATCATACACACCCCCCAGGTACGAAATTTAAATGAATCTTTCACTTTTATTTTTTCATTTTAAGCATTATTAAAATCACTGCTCCCGAAAAAACGGACGTTTTTAAAACTTCTTTTTGCATTGATACATGTCCCCTGGGGCAGGACCCCGGTCCCCAAACACTTTTTAGGACAATAACTTGCATATAAGCCTTTATAATTAGCACTTTAGATTTCTCACATAGATTTTTCGAATTTGCCGCGAACACCCCAATTTGTTCGCTGTTCGGCGAACGGGCGAACAGGCAATGTTCGAGTCGAACATGAGTTCGACTCGAACTCGAAGCTCATCCCTATTCTTAAGGATAGGGTGATGTTAAATCTTCACCCAGCCTTATTTCCTAGAAGGATCTAGTTTAATTTCAATCAAGATATTCTTGCCTTCATTTTTTCAAGAGCCTGGTTCTGCAGAAGGAACGGTTATTGCTTCCTCTCAATATAGATGAAAGCAGTTAAAGATCTATCTGAAGGTTTCAGATATAGGAAATTGACGTTTGGATTGTGCTGACAGAAGACCCTAGAAATGGACAGGCAGCGTTCAAATCGGCTATTAAAATGGTTACGCTCTTTCAATAGAATGAAAGCAATCAAGGCCACTCTGAAGCGGCTGCTCAGATATGGAAAACTGATATTTCGCTACCGAGAGGCCCCAGGAAAGGGCAGGCAGCGTCTAAATCAACTGTTTCAATGTTGATCCATCAGGTTATTATTCAGGCTTGTGGTTAAAGAGAGGGTTCCCCTATTTCTTTGAGTGCACCCTAACAGGATAGTAAGCGCTTTTATGCGTGGTACATTACCAAGCCTTTATGACGCAGATTTGCAAGGCCACAACTCGGTCGCCGGTGCATACGTTCACTAATTTCTATCAGGTGAATGTAAGACGGCAAGAGGATGCCGCTTTTTGGCGCAGTATGCTGCAGGCAGCAGTATAGGTCCTCACGTCTGATGGCAGTCTGTGTTATTTGTGTCTCCCTCCCCTCAGTAGGCATTGCTTTAGAACGTCTAACATAGTAATTACTATGCCGCTCTGTGTCCCGTGATGTACGATAAAGAAAATAGGATTTTTATAACAGCTTACCTTTAAAATCATTTTCTTGGAGTACATCACGGGACACAGAGCTCCCGCCCCTCTTGTTTGGGGATATTGGGACACTTATTGCTTTGCTACAAAACTGAGGTACTCGCAGTATGAGAGGGGTTATATATGGAGGGAACTTCCTGTCGAATTGATTACATCAGTGTCCAGCACCTGAAGGTGAGATATAACCCACATAGTAATTACTATGCCGCTCTGTGTCCCGTGATGTATTCCAAGAAAGGGATTTTACAGGTAAGCTGTTATAAAAATCCTATTTTTTTTTGGCTGGAGCTACACTTAAAAAATGTAATTGTTCCGACTTGCATACAAATTCAACTTCAGAGCAGACCTACAGACCCCATCTTGTTTGTAACCAAGGGACTGCCTGTATTGAGAAAGTATTCCAAGATTGGAAGACGCACAACCGACATATGTTCTTGCTAAAACATAGCTTTTATTCCCTAATTTAAAGATTATAAAATCATGTTTTGTTTATATTGAGGGCCCATTCACATTGCATACAGCAGGGGTAGACAACCTCGGCCCTCCAGCTGTTTTGAAACTATAAGTCCCATGAGACATTGCAAGACCCTGACAATCGCAGGCATGACTCCTAGAGGCATGATGGGATTTGTAGTTTCACCACAGCTGGAGGGAGCAGAGGTGACCTACCAGTGGCATACACTGACATAAGTCCATTAATGTATGTCAGCACACTTTTTTAAATCTACAGAACGCAACTTATGTAAGCATACTGTAACCCATATAAATGCAGGAATTCATGTAATTTTTTGAAATTAATTGTTATACATTTCAAAAATGCAGCGCAATACATTTGAATGCATAGCCATGTACATGCATTTGGATGCGTTCAATATATATTTTGTTACGTGACTGGACCCTTATCAATAAGGTGTTGCTTTCTATTAATATATTGATGAACATTTTGTATTTTCTTATAATGTTTGGGATTATTGTAGTGTAGCACACAGGCCCTTCCGCTACATCCATCTTAAGCAGTAAGGCACACCTGCTACTTGCCCGTTGTCCCACTCCAGATATGGAGAGGCGAGCGGTGTTGGATTTGTTTGGGCCTTGTGGCGAGTTACCCCTCACGAATGGATCCCCGGTCTCCATTGTCTAGGCGGAAGTCACTTTTTGTAATAAAGCAAATGTCCACACAGGTGTAAAACCTAAGCAGCAGGGTTTTATTCTTTTCTTGAGGCAAAACTTGCAAGAGAGAGCGTAGAAATGACAAGAAGGGGAAAGTTCAGGCACGCAACACACGTCGCCACTCAAGCCTGAGTGGGTTTTGCTCACCCGGATAGTCCCTTTAAGAGCGGTCCTAGCAGCTGGTGTGGAGCACGAAACAAATACTTGTGATTTCCCTGGGATACGATCAGGCGATCCTCTGCCACAGAATCTTCAAGTCCCGAACTTCCCGGCCTAGTAATAGTTAGTCCTTAGGTGCCAATGGGCACATTATCAGGCTTTTGGCGGGTAGGAATCCTTTCCTCTGACAGGCAACCAGGCCTCTCCCGAGACAGTGACTTCTTCACTGATCCCCTTTGGAACGATCCTCCCCTGGTTTCCTCTCCTTCAGAGTGGGTCACCCCTCACTTGGGTACCCCGGGACTCCTCTTCGGGTGTAGGCCTCAGCGAAAGGTGCTGGGCCTACTTACAGCGATGCAGACTCAGGCTAAAGGTGCCTGGGGCTGATATGCACAAACGCCCCTGGCCTGGAGGCGCGAACTGCTTTCCGAATAATGGCGTCTGCCCCTTAAGTATCCTCTCCCAGAATGCACGGCGGTTTGACCACGCCCACTGCACAGCTGCCGGGAGAAGACACCCAATGGTGTTGCAATACTCCCTGTGGTTCTACCTGAGCCGGAGATGACAATACCACCTACAGGGAACACTGCAGCCAGGCAATATCACACCAGAGCAGAAGCAAGTTTTTAGGAAAATAACAGTCTGAGCCCAACTACCGGCTCAGACTAACCCCTAAATTTGAACATAGCGCCTCCTAAATTGGGGAGGGCGCTACAGTAGTATTCCATATCCACCTGTGTTTCTGTGCTCCATGTCTGCTTTTAGTTTTACTCGCTAGATACACCTGATCTGTATTTTCAGATCCTGTGCTACTATAAGGTTAGATCAGACTTTTAAACTATTCCATGAGTAAGACTGTTTTCCGAAACATGCGTCTGTTTTAATTGCTGTAATTTTACCGGTTGTGCTGATAAAAGCTATGTTTTAGCACGAACATATGTCGGGTGCACGCCTTCCTATCGTGGATTAGTATCACTTGTTGGGGATCAGCACCCCGGGCTGGTGCACTGACCTCTACAGCTATATCATGCCTGGTTTCAGAGGTGGAACACAGTTTTGGGACTAATTGAGCAAATTTAGAGGCTGCCATTGCTGACCTCTATGAAAACACAAATTTCTCAATTCTTGACATGTGGGTTATGTTCCTGTTCATAGGAGAGGGCTAGGCAGAACATGTTAGATAATTAAAAACACATGTTACAATAATCAGAGATGAACAGCCCCACCCATGGGGTGGTCCTTTCAGACATAACCCTCCGCCCTGCAGTCAGCAGCCCAGTTTTTTTTCTGCCTAGCAGAGAAGGACGTGGCTCCCTTTTGGGCCCAGAGTCCAGAAGAATTTTTTATTTTATTTTTATTTTTGTGATCTTCTATCAACTGCCGGCTGGACATCAAGGACGCATATTTGCATGTCCCCATCTGTGCAGGACACCAGAGATTTCTGCGCTTTGCAATCGGCGAAGACCATTATCAATTTGTCATTATCTCTTCCCTTTGGCCTAGCATCAGCACTGAGGGTTTTCACCAAGGTGCTCGCCCCGATTCTAGCTTTGCTGAGACAGCGAGGCATTGCCATCGTGGGCTACTTAGACGATCTTCTTCTGAGAGCAGCTTCTGGCTCAGAATTAGAGGAAGATGTTTGGTGTTAAACGTTCAGAAGTCGGTCCTGATTCCGACTCTGCGTCTGGAGTACCTAAGTTTAATTCTGGACTCCAAGGAGGCGAGGGTCTTCCTTCCTTTGGAGAAGTTGCAGACTCTCCAGTCTGCAGTGAGGTTGTTGACATCCCGCAAATGGTCATCTCTCCGTTTTTGCATGCGAGTTCTGGGTCTAATGGTAGCCTCTTTTTGAGGCAGTACCGTATGCCCAATTCCACACTCGAGTCTTGAAGAAGGAGATCCTGTCCAAATGGAACAAATCTCCATTGTCTCTGGATCGTCAGATTCAGGTAAGTCACCTGGTCAGGGCTTCTCTGAGTTGGTGGCTGAGATCCCCGGCTCTTCAGTCCGGGAAGTCGTTCCTTGCTTTCCATTGGACTGTGATTACGACTGACCCCAGCCTCACAGGTTGGGGGGGAGTCTGGGGAGCCCAGTCGGGCCAGGGTCGCAGGACTCGGGATGAATCCCGTCTGCCGATCAATGTCCTGGAACTCCGGGCGATCAGGCTGTGTCTCTCCAAGTGGTCACTGAGACTTCAAGGGCGTCCAGTCAGAATCCAGTCAGACAACGGCAGTGGCTTGTGTCAACCATCAGGGGGGAACAAGGAGCTTGGCTGCAGCGTCCGAGGTCGCTCGCATCCTACGGTGGGCGGAAAGGAGCGTGCCGGCACTGTCGGCCGTCTACATTCTGGGCATAGAAAACTGGCAGGCGGACTATCTGAGTCGCCAGATGCTAGACCAGTGGGAATGGTCACTACATCCGTAGGTGTTTTAGCTCCTTTGCCGGAAATGGGGCACGCCAGACGTGGATCTCATGGCTTCTCGACTCAATTGCAAGATGTCGAGGTTCATGGCCAGGTCCAGAGATCCCTGGGCAGATGCGTCAGACGCGTTTGTGGCCCGGTGGGGTCAGTATCGGCTAATTTATGCCGATCCCCCACTGAAGTTGCTTCCTCGTCTGCTCCGCAGAGTGGAGGCTGAGGGGATCCCAGTGATTCTAATCGCTCCAGATTGGCCTCGGCGTCCCTGGTACGCCGACCTCTTACGCCTGGTGGCAGATGCACCCTGGCGGCTGCCGATGTGGGAGGACCTTCTGTCTCAAGGTCCCATACTTCATCCTGCTTTACTGTCGCTGGCTTTAACGGCATGGCTATTGAAAGACAGGTACTAAGGGACCAAGGTCTTTCGGATTCGGTCATTTCAACCATGCTGAGGGCAAGGAAATCTTCCAGGAAGATCTACCATCGTATTAGGAAGGCATACATCTCTATGTGTGAAGAGATGGAGTGGCGTCCACGGATGTACTTGGTTTCCAGGGTCCTGCTGTTTTTACAGCGTGGTGTGGATCAGAAACTTACCTTAAGCACCATTAAGGGTCAGATTTCAGCCTTGGCTGTTTTCTTTCAACGGCCTTTGGCGTCCCATTCCCTGGTGGGTACTTTTGTGCAAGGGGGTCGACATGTGGCTCCCCCTATTAGACCACCCCTTCCTCCATGGGATTTAAATCTGGTGCTCTCGGTTCTTCAGGAACCTCCCTTTGAGAACATCAGAGAGATTCCTCTCTTGACACTATCTCAGAAGGTGGCCTTTCTAGTGGCGATTACATCTGTCAGAAGGGTTTCTGAATTGGCGGCCTTGTCTTGCAAGTCACCATACTTGGTCCTCCATAAGGATAAAGCGGTGCTACGCCCGCAGCCTTCCTTCCTTCCTTCCGATGGTGGTTTCGGCCTTTCACCTAAATGAGGACATTGTGCTGCCGTCCTTGGCCGTCGCATCCCAGAGAGACTGCGCTCCATACTTTAGATGTGGTACGCGCTTTGCGAGTGTACTTGTCTGTTACGGCTCCATTTCGGAGGTCTGACTCACTGTTTGTGTTGGTGTCTGGTCCACAAAAGGGCCTAGCGGTCTCATCGGCCACCATTTCTTGGTGGATCAGGCAGACCAAAATCCAGGCCTATGCCCTTAAGGGGCGGGCGTCCCCCTTTCCAGTCACGGAACATTCAACCAGGGCAATTGGTGCTCCTGGGCTTTCCGACATCAAGCGTCTGTCTCACAGGTGTGCAAGGCGGCGAATTGGTCATCCGTGCACACTTTCTCAAAATTTTACAAGGTTGATGTGAGTGCATCTTCGGATGCTTCCTTCGGCCGCAAGGTTTTGCAGGCGGCTGTTTAGGGTTGCAACTCCTCCGTTGAGGAGCTCTGCTTGTTTGGGGTGAAGTTGGTTGTTTTTTGATACTGTTCCCACCCCTCGTTTTTTTGACACTGCTTGGGGACGTCCCATATGTCAAGACTTGAGAAGGCTGTGTCCGTCCATGGACGAAAAGAGAAAATAGGATTTTATGTACTCACTGTAAAATCCTTTTCTCTGTCGACCATGTACGGACACAGCACCCACCCCTCCTTTTTAGGTTTGTACTGCTTGCTACGAACCGAGCTGCTGACTGCAGGGCGGAGGGTTATGTCTGGAGGGACCGCCCCCTGGGCGGGGCTTTTCGACTCCGATATTTAAACACATGTTACATTAATCAAACATGTTTTGCCTAGTCCTCTCCTATGAACAGGAACATAACCCATATGTCAAGACTTGAGAAGGCTGTGTCCGTCCATGGACGACAGAGAAAAGGATTATAGGGAGTACAAAAAATCCTATTTTTCAGCTTTCAGCGCAGTCGCAATTTAAATGATAATTGTGCGGTCATGCTATATTGTACCCAAACAATTTTTTTATCATTTTGTTTCCACAAATAGAGCTTTCTTTTGGTGGTATTTGATCACCTCCTTCGATTTTTATTTTTTGCGCAACAAATAAAAGACCGAAAATTTAGAAAAAAATTACGTTTTATTTTGTTTCTGTTAATTTTTTTTGTAAATAAGTACGTTTTTTCTTTTTCAATGACGGGCACTGATATGGCTGCACTGATGGGCTCCAATGAGGCGGCACTGATGGTCACTGGTAGGTGGCACTGATGGTCACTGGTAGGTGGCACTGATGGTCACTGGTAGGCGGCACTGATGGGCACTCGTAGGCGGCACTCGTAGGCGGCTCTAATGGGTACTTATGGGTGGCACTGGTGGGTACTTATGGGTGGCACTGGTGGGTACTGATAGGTGGGCACGGATGGGCACTGAGAGGTGACACTGATGGACACTGATAGCACTGATGGGTGGCATTGCTGGGCATCACTTGTTTTAATTTGACCATAATGTTGCCAGTCAGTGCCCATTTGTGGGCACTGATTGGCATCTATTTTGCTTATTTTTCATGTGGATGGCCATGGTGTACATACCTGGCCATCCACATGTTGCCCCCTTCCCTGGTGGTCCTCGGCGGCATAATGGTGGTGCTGGGCGGTGATCCGAGGGGGGGGGGCTGCGCTGATAAACAAGCAGCGCAAACCCCCCTGTCGGGAGAGCCGCCAATCGGCTCTCCTCTACTCGCATCTTTTAGACGCGAGTGAGGAAAAGCCGATCAACGGCTCTTCCTGTTTACATCATGATCAGCCGTGATTGGACACGGCTGATAATGTGGTAACGATGCGCGCCCCCCCGGGCGCGCGGCAGCTGTTATCCTGCTGGACGTCATATGACGTCCAGTCAGGATAACGCAACCACTTCCCTTATGTCAATCTGCTATTGACCGGGCGGGAAGTGGTTTAAACAGGCACATCTAAGCATGCAGGCATCCGGGGTAAAGCTGTCCACATAGACCGTCCACCTCACCGCCATCGATGTCGTATCTTCCACGCTGCGCTCCACAAGCGCTTCAAGCCTCGCTTTCAGATCGCTCTACTGCAGGGTAGTCTTCCCAGTCACGATTGCAGACTGACAGCGGTGAGAGCCGGCAGTGCGGGGGATGGGCTATGTGGACATCTTTACACCGGATGCCTGTGCCATGTGCCTTTTTTAACCATCAACCATGTGTGTTGCTAAATGTTGTACCTTCATTAAATGTAACCATATTGCTACACTTGGAGGCGCCTCTTTTCTTTTATACTCTGTAGCTCCTCCTGGATTTTTCTTCTAATCCCTTTTGTGGAGGCTTTCATTTTTGTGGATGTAAAATATCTAGAGTATATTTGATAAGAGTTCATTGTTTTATATTCTTTTTTTCCCTTTCCCATTTTAGGTCCTCGCACAATTCATGGTTATTTTGTAAGGCTTGGTCCTATGAGTAGTTGGGTCTCTGGGTTGAACTTATGTTACCACTCTTTGGAGATGTGGGTTTGCACCAGACCCTGGGGACCAGTGTCAAATCACAAGGGGGAGAGTGTAGCGGGTATTTAAATTTAGGGGGAGCATCTGGGTGGTAGTATGACCCAGATGCACTGATTGTTAGGGAATTCAGGACCTTTTTTTATTCGTGGAGGACTTCAGTGGTGTTCAGTTCCCTGCGGCCCCTGGGTGGCACTGTCGCCTTGGGCCGGGGTTGAACCATCACTGCAGTGCTGTACCCTTTTTGTCCTGTCTCAGTGGCGGGGCCGGGAACCTGCTTGACCTGCGGAGACAAGGAGATAAGGGGGACAGACGCCTTCAACGTGGGGTCAGTCGTCGGAGGATAGAGCCGCACCCAGGCACCTTCAGCCTGGGTGCTGGCGTTCCAGAGTTCCAGGCCCAGGGGCGCCCTTGGCCTGGCCGGAGCGGGAGATGGAGTCCATCCCAGGCACCTTTAGCCTGGGGTGAGGTACTATGGAGGAGGCCCGGGGCCCAATACCTTCGACTGGGTTCCGCAAGGGTGGAAGAATCCAAGGGGCCCTAAGGTGTTGGAGCTTCCGAATCTGAGAGGAGGAGGCCAGGGAGCGTAACCCCTCCGAACAGTCCGGTGCAGCATTACTGGTGACGGCGGGGCCTCTTGTAACTCTCTTGGAAGGATGTCTTCCCTCTGACAGGGGCTGCACTTAGCAAAGGTAATTCTGTTCCTGTTTTACACAGTCGGTGGCAGCGGCTGTGTGTAATAACCATTGGTGACACTACAATGGTTAGTTCAAATTGAGGATTGTGCCTTGACCTACTTCCCACTTATGCTGAACTGTTCTTTGGGTCACAACCTGTCTGCTGTTAAAGAACGATTTATTGCTGTCAGAGAATAAATAAGAGTTGGACCTTTTCAGTGGTGTGGAACTCCAGTTACTGGGAACAAAGGGGGGTCATCTGCAGAACGGACTTGGCTCTGGGTTATACACACGGCCTGAAGGTTAACAGGTGTTGGCTTTCACCTCTACACATTAGAGGACATAGGCCGTAGTGTACCGCATCCCTCCTCCCTGATCCCCCTAGACCAGAGAACAAGCCGAGAAGAAGGGGTGAGAGGGGTGAGGCCGATATATATAGTGACGGTATGCGAGGTGAGGTAATGGATAATCGGTATATTTCATCTCGCATGCGTTCTGTTGTAAGAGACTGAACCGGAATCCGGCCCGGGTTTTTCCAGCCGCTGTGGCAGGCTTGGTTCTGGTCCGGATGTTGTGGTCTACTTGAGTCCATAAATTAAATGAGCAGGAAGAGAGCACAGGAGAGCTCTGGCAGGGAATCTGAGAGAGAGGAGCTCTGTTTGGATTGAAGGATTGCTTTACCACATGATTTGTGGGTAACGGGGACCAGCCTCACACCGTATAGAGTCTACTGTTTAGTTTAGCTCCGTATGGCAAGGATTCACTTTACTGTTTTTTGTTTTGTTTTCATGACTTTGCAAACCTCTTCTAAATAAAGCTGGCAACCTGCCAGATTTGAAAGAAACTGCCTGCACGCTGACCTTAATTTCCAGAAAAGGTGATCCCTCACGAGCCAATCTCCCACACGATATAGAGATTATATATATAACACACACACACACAGTGGGTACGGAAAGTATTC
Organism: Rana muscosa; assembly: GCA_029206835.1. Lineage (NCBI taxonomy): Eukaryota > Metazoa > Chordata > Amphibia > Anura > Ranidae > Rana > Rana muscosa. The sequence continues at coordinate 297,197,450 of CM055127.1, read as the reverse complement.
AGCCCCCCTTAAATTTTTCACTTTGTTATATTGCAGCCATTTGCTAAAATCATTTAAGTTCATTTTTTTTCCTCATTAATGTACACACAGCACCCCATATTGACAGAAAAACACAGAATTGTTTACATTTTTGCAGATTTATTAAAAAAAGAAAAACTGAAATATCACATGGTCCTAAGTATTCAGACCCTTTGCTGTGACACTCATATATTTAACTCAGGTGCTGTCCATTTCTTATCATCCTTGAGCTGGTTCTACGCCTTCATTTGAGTCCAGCTGTGTTTGATTATACTGATTGGACTTGATTAGGAAAGCCACACACCTGTCTATATAAGACCTTACAGCTCACCGTGCATGTCAGGGCAAATGAGAATCATGAGGTCAAAGGAACTGCCTGAAGAGCTGAGAGACAGAATTGTGGGAAGGCACAGATCTGGCCAAGGTTACAAAAATTTTTTTTGCTGCACTTAAGGTTCCTAAGAGCACAGTGGCCTCCATAATCCTTAAATGGAAGACGTTTGGGACGACCAGAACCCTTCCTAGAGCTGGCCGTCCGGCCAAACTGAGCTATCGGGGAAGAAGAACCTTGGTGAGAGAGGTAAAGAAGAACCCAAAGATCACTGTGGCTGAGCTCCAGAGATGCAGTCGGGAGATGGGAGAAAGTTGTAGAAAGTCAACCATCACTGCAGCCCTCCACCAGTCGGGTCTTTATGACAGAGTGGCCCGATGGAAGCCTCTCCTCAGTGCAAGACACATGAAAGCCCGCATGGAGTTTGCTAAAAAAAAACACCTGAAGGACTCCAAGATGGTGATAAATAAGATTCTCTGGTCTGATGAGACCAAGATAGAACTTTTTGGCCTTACTTCTAAGCAGTATTTGTGGAGAAAACCAGGCACTGCTCATCGCCTGTCCAATACAGTCCCAACAGTGAAGCGAAGCATGGTGGTGGCAGGATCATGCTGTGGGGGGGTGTTCAGCTGCAGGGACAGGACGACTGGTTACAATCGAGGGAAAGATGAATGCGGCCAAGTACAGGGATATCCTGGACGAAAATCTTCTCCAGAGTGCTCAGGATCTCAGACTGGGGCAAAGGTTTACCTTCCAACAAGACAATGACCCTAAGCACACAGCTAAAATAATGAAGGATTGGTTTCACAACTCCGTGACTGTTATTGAATGGTCCAGCCAGAGCCCTGACTTTAAACCCAATTGAGCATCTCTGGAGAGACCTAAAAATGGCTGTCCACCAACGTTTACCATCCAACCTGACAGAACTGGAGAGGATCTGCAAGGAGGAATGGCAGAGGATCCCCAAATCCCGGTGTGAAAAACTTGTTGCATCTTTCCCAAAAAGACTCATGGCTCTATTAGATCAGAGGGGTGCTTCTACTAAATACTGAGCAAAGGGTCTGAAAACTTAGGACCATGTGATATTTCAGTTTTTTTCTTTTTTAATAAATCTGCAAAAATGTCAACAATTCTGTGTTTTTCTGTCAATATGGGGTGCTGTGTGCACATTAATGAGGAAAAAAATTTACTTTAAATGATTTTAACAAATGGCTGCAATATAACAAAGAGTGAAAAATTTAAGGGGGTCTGAATACTTTCCGTACCCACTGGGTGTGTGTATATAATATAAATAAATATATATATATATATATATATATATATATATATATATATAATATAAATATATATATGTGTGTGTGTGTGTGTGTGTGTGTGTGTGTGTGTTGTGAGGGGGTTAGCTCGGCAGCGGGTGTGTGTGACCCCCGGGATGGGCTCCCCACCCAAAACAGGCCCAGCAAACGGAGGTTGTGGTTTTCAAAATCAAAAAGGTGCGGTTTATTTTCTATTTACAGTGACAAAACACAGCAAAGCAAAAGAAACATAACCAAAATAAATCCTGGTCAAGTTGACCTCTGACTAAACATACAGGTTTCCTAACTAACAACTGGGATCAGCCTAGTGCTGTCCTAGTCCCTAAGTCCCTAGTTTTAAATGTCCAAGCAAATAGCCACACAGGCTTTTTCTCACCGCACAGGGGTTCACTCTCCCTAGACAGTCCACACAGGTCTGGTTCCAGGCATGAGCAAACACCTAATGAAGCTGGGAGTTTTTATAGAGGCCTTAAGCGAGCTGACAAGCTTCAGCTGGTCTCATCAACTCCCTGCCTGCACGACGCCCAGCCCTCTCCCTAGAGGTATGAGTCATCCATGAGCCCACTAGCCTTATACAACTCTCCACCTAGCTGTATAAGTCGGCGTAAAGCCTGAATCTGGGCGAAATATATCTACCCCCCTGGATGCAACCAGGTGACTTTACCTTCCTGCTGTCACATACCCCCCCCTCTTGTTTTAACCTCGGGGTTGGAACACCAGCAATCAGGCACTCATGTACTCGAGACAAAGCATCCACATTCCCCATTTGAACGCCAGGGCGATGCTTTACTGTGAAGTTGAATTCCTGGAGGGCCAGGAACCACCTATTCACTCTTCTATTTGTTTCCTTGTTTTGAGCCATCCACTTTAACGGAGCGTGATCCGTAACCATGTCAAAGTGCCTACCTAGCAGGTAGTACCGAAGGGAATCTAGAGCCCACTTCACCGCTAAACACTCCTTTTCAACGGTGGCGTAATTTACCTCATGGGACTTCAACTTCCTGCTGAGGTAAATGACTGGGTGCTCTTCCCCGTTCCAGACCTGGGACAATACTGCTCCTAACCCCACATCTGACGCATCACTTTGTACGACAAAGTCTTTAGAGAAGTCGGGTGAGTACAACACTGGCTGGCTACATAAGGCTTGTTTCAAGAATTGGAATGCTGCCTCAGCCTCGGGGGTCCATTTAATCATGACCGACCCTTTCCCCTTCGTCAGGTTGGTTAGGGGCACAGCCTTAGAAGCAAAGTGGGGAATGAATCGCCGATAATACCCAGCGATTCCCAGAAAGGCTCGTACCTGCTTCTTGCTGTTGGGACGTGGCCAACTCTGGATGGCCTCGACTTTGTTGAGTTGGGGTTTTATTACTCCCCTCCCAATGGTGTACCCAAGATATTTGGCCTCCTCCTGCCCAATGGTACACTTCTTGGGGTTAGCCGTAAACCCCGCTTCCCGAACAGAGTCCAGGACTGCTTGCACTTTTGGCAGATGTGAGGCCCAATCTGTGCTATGGACAATTACGTCATCCAGGTAAGCCGCAGCATACTTCCGATGGGGCCTCAGCATCTGGTCCATTTTCCGCTGGAATGTGGCCGGCGCATTCTGTAACCCGAACGGCATTCTTTTATATTGGAACGCCCCGTCTGGGGTTACAAATGCGGTTTTCTCTTTGGCCGACTTGGCCAGGGGGATTTGCCAATACCCTTTTGTGAGGTCAAGAGTCGTCATGTATCGGGCTGTTCCCAGCCGGTCGATCAACTCATCTATACGTGGCATGGGGTAGGTGTCAAATTTTGTAACTTTGTTCAACTGACGAAAATCGTTACAAAATCGCCAGCTCCCATCCGGTTTAGGCACCAACACGATGGGACTAGACCAATCACTTTGGGACTCCTCTATCACCCCTAAGTTCAGCATTTTCTGTACTTCCTCCCGTATTGCCTCCCGTCGAGCCTCTGGGATCCGATAGGGTTTTAACTTCACCCTTTCACCGGGCGGGGTAATGATGTCATGCTCTACCCCAGATGTTTGTCCCGGCAGCTCAGAGAATACCTCCTTGTTGCGAAGCACAAACTCCTTAACCTCCTGTTGTTGGGGTTGTGACAAGGTGGCTGCTATTCCAACCTCAGGAATCACGCAACCAGTTTGAGCTGGTGACCAAGTGTCTGCGACTAGGGACTCTCTATCCCTCCAGGCTTTCAACAGATTAACGTGATAGATCTGTTCGGGCTTTCGCCTTCCTGGTTGTCTGACCTTGTAATTCACTTCGCTCACTTTTTCCATTATCTCGTAGGGGCCTTGCCATTTGGCAAGGAATTTACTTTCAACCGTAGGGATAAGTACCAATATCCTATCCCCCGGGGAAAAGGTACGGGTCTTGGCTCCACGGTTGTACACTCTCTGCTGTGCCAGCTGCGCTTGGGCCAAATGTTCCTTCACGATGGGCATTACCTGTGCAATTCGATCTTGCATCAGGGCGACATGCTCAATCACACTCCTGTGGGGAGAACTCTCACTTTCCCAAGTTTCCTTGGCAATATCCAACAGCCCTCTTGGGTGTCTCCCATACAGTAACTCAAAGGGGGAGAATCCCGTAGAGGATTGGGGCACCTCCCTAATAGCAAACATCAAATAAGGAAGTAAACAGTCCCAATCCTTTCCATCTCTATCCACCACTTTCTTCAACATTTGTTTTAGGGTTTTGTTGAATCTTTCAACCAGCCCATCGGTTTGGGGGTGATACACAGACGTACGCAATTGCGTCACTTTGAACAATTTACACAGCTCTTTCATAACCCGGGACATAAAGGGTGTACCTTGGTCCGTAAGCAGTTCTTTACAAATACCCACCCGGCTAAAAACAAGAGATAGCTCTTTGGCTATGGTTTTGGCCGAGGTATTTCGGAGAGGGATCGCTTCTGGATAACGGGTGGCATAGTCCATTATAACTAATATGTACTGGTGCCCCCTAGCGGACTTGATTATAGGACCTACCAAATCCATGGCGATCCTCTCAAACGGGACCTCAATGATGGGTAGAGGGACCAGCGGGCTACGGAAATGTGGCATCGGGGCCAACCTCTGACACACAGGGCAGGAGGAACAATAATTTTCTACGTCCTTCATCACCCCCGGCCAATAGAATCTCTGTAATACCCTCTCTCGGGTTTTCTCTGTCCCCAGATGACCTCCAAGAATGTGCCCATGGGCCAACTCCAACACCAACTTCCTGTAAGGTTTGGGCACCACAAGCTGCTCAACAGTTTCTTCTGCCCTTTTTGCCACCCGATACAGTAGGTCCTTCTCTACGCTGAAGTATGGGTAAGTGCAGGTATTATCTGGGTTCACTAACTCGCCATCTATTTTCACTACGTTTTCCCGTGCCTTTATTAGGGCGGGGTCTTTCAACTGTTCTGTGGCAAAGTTTTCCCTGTGAACCTCAAGATCAGAAAACTCCACAGACGGTAGGTTTTCGTCTGAGGAGGTGGGCTCCTCTCCAGTTTCTTGAGTCTCCCCTGCCAATACTGATAAGGGAAATTCCGGAGAGTCCTCACCACTCTCAGGGGAGTTCTGGCTATCACATTCCTGGTACATAGGGGCACCAGTGAGGGGCTCAGGATCATCCCACAGTTCCCAGAACTTCGGAAAATCCCTTCCCACAATGGCGTCATACGGTAACTGAGATACTAAGCCCACTGGATGAGAGAGGGTACCTTTGGGGGTCTCGAAACACACTGTAGTCACTGGATACTCTCGGGTGTCCCCATGCACACAAATAACAGCTACCTTGCTATTCCCAGAGACCTCTGTTTTAACTAACTCAGCCTTTATCAGGGTCACAAGGCTACCTGAATCCAGCAATACCACAACATTTCTACCATTAACACACATTTTGCATAAATGTTTCTCAGTTCCTCGAATGGCAGTGCATGCGACTGTCGCACACAGCGACTGACGTCTGCCCGTCAGAAAGTCACACTGCATGGGTTCCTCCACAACCGGGCAATTGGCTGCAATATGTCCCGCTTGCCGGCAGCGGTAGCAAACGATCCTTCTTGCCGCCTCTTGAGCCGCTGATTTCCCAGGCTGTTCTCGCCAAACTTGGGGTAGAGCTCCCACCCTCTCACTCTCTCCACCCTCACCCCTTGGAATCCTCTTACCCGCCCCTGGGGATGGTCTGGTCTTAGGGTGGAAAGTCCGAGTGTCTCTGGAAGAGGCCGTCAGGTTCTCTGTAGCCAAGTATTTCTCCACACGATCCACAAGACCATCGGCCGTCTCTGGGTCTCCATGGCTTACCCACTTTTGGATGGCAGTAGGAAGAGCTCTCAAAAACCGATCCATTACAACACGTTCCACAATCTTTGGTGCGGACAAAGTCTCTGGCTGTAGCCACTTTCTGCTCAGGTGAATGAGATCATACATTTGAGACCTGGGGGGTTTTCCAAGCTGGAAAGTCCAGTTATGCACACGCTGAGCCCGGACAGCCTGGGTGACACCCAGCCTTGCCAATATTTCAGCTTTTAGCATCACATAGTCTTTTGCTTGGTTAGGCTCTAGGTCATAGTAAGCTTTCTGCGATTCACCAGTTAACAGAGGAGCCACCAGTCCAGCCCACTGCTCCTCAGGCCACTTTTCTCTTTCAGCGGTCCTTTCAAATGTGGTCAAAAATACCTCTGGATCATCCTCTCCAGTCATTTTTGTCAATAAACGACTCACCCCAAAGGACGCGGTATTAGTGGGACGGCTTTCCTCACCGGTCTGCGGACGTTGCTGCATTACTGCTTCCATCTGTTGTTGTAGTCTCTGCTCTTGCTTCTGCAACAGGTCTATGAAGCGGGCCTCCGATTGCTGCTGGGCTCGTTGCTGAGCCTCCAGACTCTGTTGCAAAGTTGCGTTTGTCTGCTGCTGGGCTGCAAGGCTCCTTTGCAAACCTGCATTTGTCTGCTGTTGATTGGCATTTGCTAGAGCCAGCTGTTTCAGTATCTCCTCCATGCTGGCTTAAAAAAAACTGCCACTGGTTCTCCACCAACTGTGAGGGGGTTAGCTCGGCAGCGGGTGTGTGTGACCCCCGGGATGGGCTCCCCACCCAAAACAGGCCCAGCAAACGGAGGTTGTGGTTTTCAAAATCAAAAAGGTGCGGTTTATTTTCTATTTACAGTGACAAAACACAGCAAAGCAAAAGAAACATAACCAAAATAAATCCTGGTCAAGTTGACCTCTGACTAAACATACAGGTTTCCTAACTAACAACTGGGATCAGCCTAGTGCTGTCCTAGTCCCTAAGTCCCTAGTTTTAAATGTCCAAGCAAATAGCCACACAGGCTTTTTCTCACCGCACAGGGGTTCACTCTCCCTAGACAGTCCACACAGGTCTGGTTCCAGGCATGAGCAAACACCTAATGAAGCTGGGAGTTTTTATAGAGGCCTTAAGCGAGCTGACAAGCTTCAGCTGGTCTCATCAACTCCCTGCCTGCACGACGCCCAGCCCTCTCCCTAGAGGTATGAGTCATCCATGAGCCCACTAGCCTTATACAACTCTCCACCTAGCTGTATAAGTCGGCGTAAAGCCTGAATCTGGGCGAAATATATCTACCCCCCTGGATGCAACCAGGTGACTTTACCTTCCTGCTGTCACAGTGTATATATATATATATATATATATATATATATATATATATATATATATATATATATATATATATATACATCTCTCACTATACAATGTTTTTTACATACTCTTTTAAAATAGATTAGTAGCAGCGTATATTATCTATTTTTGTTTTTCAAATTACTGTATTTATTGGCATATAACACTCACTTTTTTACCCTGAAAATAGAGGGTAAACTGTGCCTGCGTGTTGTACGCAGGGGCCTGTGGAAAGTTTTTTTCCTGAAACTTCCCTCTTAAAGTTAGGGTGCGTGTTATATGCCGATAAATACGGTAGTCGAGTGCATAGTTTTTAAAGCGTGTTTAACTACTTTAATACCATGCACTTGCGCCCCTTCCTGCCCAAGCCAATTTTCAACTTTCTGCGCTGACGCTGTTTAAATGACAATTGCGCAGTCATACTACACTGCACCCAAACAGAATTTTTATCATTTTGTTCCCACAAATAGTTTTCTTTTGGTGGTATTTGATCGCTTCTGGGGTTTTTAATTTTTGCTATACAAATAAAAAAAAAGCGAAAATTTTGAAAAAAATAAAAGTTTTTCTTTTTTTTTCTGTTATAAAATTTTGTAAATAAGTTTTCTCCTTCACTGACGGGCACTGAAAAGGCAGCACCGATGAGGTGGCGCCAATGAGGGGGCACCGGCATGCGGAACTGGTAGGCGGCACTGTTTGGTGGCATTGATAGGCGGCACTCATGGGTGGCACTGATGGGCGACACTGGGCACTGAAAGCGGTTTGGGACATTCGACTGTTACCCAGCCGCGGCCTTTAAGTTGCAGCAGTAATCCTCCCTCAATCAGCAGCGATATTCCATCCAGTTATTTCCACTCCACTGATCTGTCAGTACCCGGGTGAAGTTTGAGGAGGAGACAGAGGAGCAAACTTCACCCGGGTACTGACAGATCACCCTATATAACCCAATAAATAGCCAGACGTACAACCTGGAAAACAGCCTGCTTGGGGGGTCATCAGGAGAGGTTTACAGACTACAGGAAAGGTGTGGCGTCCATGATGCGAATGTGAGTGGAAATAACTGGATGGAATACCGCTGCTGATTGAGGGAGGATTACTGCTGCAACTTAAAGGCCGCGGCTGGGTAACAGTCGAATGTCCCAAACCGCTTGCCTTCTGGTAAGCTGCTCCCCTTGTCTTTGGTGATGGTTATCTCACATTAAGTTCCGAACAGTCACGGTGGTGCTGTGCCTCTTTAATCCAAGGAGGATTGGACTCTTTCTTTCCTAGATTATTCATTTTGAATTGCTTGCTGGACTTTCATTTTTCCTAAGACAGTTCTTTGGGTCTAACTAACAATTTTTTCTTCAATGTTTTACAATTGTTTTTTGGGATAAGTGGGTTGGCGCAGTTTTTTTCTTTGTTAATGGTGGGTACTTATGGGTGGCATTGATGAGTGGCACTACTGGGCACTGATAGGCAGCACTGATGGGCATTAATACATGGCACTGATGGGCACTGATATGCAGCACTGATGGGTATCCCTGGTGGCACTGGCACGGGCAGGAATTTTGGGTGGGCACTGGCAGGGATTTTGAGTGGGCACTAATTGGCAGCTGCCTGGGCTTTGATTGGCAGCTGCCTTGGCACAGATTGGCATTTCCTGGTGGTCTAGGGGGCATACCTGGTGGTCCAGTGTGGATGCCCATCCCTGGTGGTCCTGGGCGGCATGCTGGTGGTCCTGTGCGGTGATCCGAGGGGGGGTTGCGCTGATGAACTATCAGCACATACCCCCCCTGTCAGGAGAGCAGCCAATCGGCTCTCCTCTACTCGCGTCTGTCAGACGCGAGTGAGGAAAATTCGATCAGCGGCTCTTCCTGTTTACCACGTGATCAGCCGGGTCCAATCACGGCTCATCACAATGTAAAGAGCCTCCACCGAGAACGGTGTAGCGGTGTGTCAGACTGACACACACCACACCACTGATCGCCGCGATGCGCGCCCCCACTGGGAGCGCAGCGGCTATTATCCTGCTGGACGTCATATGATGCCCAGTCAGGATAACAAAACCACTTCCCGGACGTCAATTTGCTATTGACCGGGCGGGAAGTGGTTAACATCCGAAGAAAGTTCAGAAAAGAAAGATAAATAAAATGCAATATCTTTACTGAAAGCATATCATGCACAAACTGCTGGTTGTATATAAATCTTGTATAATCGTAATAATGTCATGAACCGTTATGTAAAATAACACCTTACACGATGATGCATATACAGAGCAGGAAGGAGAAGTAGTAGGAGAGAAGAAAATCCCAAAAGATTCTAAACAGGAGAAATAGACAAAATACAATCATAAAGCTATAATAGTCCCATCCAGGATGTAGACCTGGCCTTGGCCAAGCTGTCGCAAAAACTATAGTGTTAAAATTCCCAATGGCATGTGTTTAAATCTTCAGCAAGCTAAACTTCAGTTCTACATAAGTGAAGAAGCTTTATTTCTCAGCTGTGTTGAAATTATCCTAGGAGTGCTATCCACCCTTTTCACAGTTATAGTGGATCTATGTAGCCCATGTACCATAGAATTTTTTATTTTGGTGTTTTAAGAGTAGCTATCCATTATTCTGACTCAATAATATCTGATAGCTTTCTAATCCAATCTGCTCTCGTTGGAAGCCCCTCCTTCATTCAAAAGATAGGTATCAAGCTTTTGGTCACATTCAGAAAGTGTATATGTGATAATGCACTATTCTTATAATGGCTAACGGGGATTGTGGGAAGGTAAAAGGTACCAGAGCATGTGGGAAACCAACATCTAGAATTGTTTAATCTGTGATCGAATATCCATCATGGGTTGATTTTGGGGGACTCCTTTCAGAGAAGTATGAGGATCTTTGTCTTCATCCCCTCCAACAGAGTGGTGATAAGCTTAGAGGGCACTCTGGAATCATTGGATGATGATTTTAACTAGTCTCCTATAAAGGTGGGTTGGTATGGACAATTTCCAGAAACAGACTCTATTCTCCAGTCCCAGATATAGTTAAAGAAGATAGAGAGAGAGAGAGACAAAGCTCTCTTCTCTCTTCTCTCTAAGCGAAATAGGACTGTTGTGGAAATATTGTGTGTTTATAGGTAAGCACTCAAACAAAAGTTTGAAAAATACAACATTTTAATAACTTAATTAAAATATGACATAGTCATAGATACAGTTAGACCATGAAACAGTATTGGATGCGTAGTAATAGATGGAAATTGATGCAGGAAGCTAACCTGTTTCGCAGGAATGCGTCGTCAGGGCGCTGCATCCATCTATATTTGCCTCTAATTATACAAGACACAAAACATGTCATTAGTATATAACAATTATACATTCAGTAAAGTAAATTGCAACATTATTCAATTTTGGTATGTTTGGAAAGCTTACATACACTGCCGGTCAGGTGTCAGCACAAATGTGGGGGCTTGTGATCGGTTCACAGGACTATGTGGCCTGTGGGAACTAGTCTCCTGTATTTGAGTCTATGGAGGACACGTGTGTCAATTGAAACATCTGCTGCATTTGTGAATCAGAGGGGGGGAGGGGGGCAAATATTGGATACATAGGAAGAGAAGAAATGTTGCATATAGTGCCATTTGCCCATGGGGAGCTTCACATACCTCTACCTCAGAGTCTCTAAAGACCAGTAGCTATGGCAGCAGAGAGGCACCCACTGACCAGCTGGATGAGTACAGAAGAAGGTCACTCTGGCGGATGACGGACTCACCTGAGGTGCGGAGTCCTAAGTACTAGCCGGTGTTCACCAGAGCTCCTGATGGTGGAGAGGTTTTTTGCTGCATGTTGGCACCACGTCATGTTCCTCAGGATTGCCCCATCGAGAGCTGACCAAGCTGGGGTCAAGTGGCAGATATAGTAGGTAGAGATAAGCAAAAGCCTAGTCTGTAAACATGCCAAAGTGCAGTAAGGAGTGGTCGCAGGTTGGGACCAAGAAGTGTAGTCGAGGAACAAGTCAAGGGTTGGTAATAGTAAAGATTCAGATGGCAGCAGGACTGACAAGAGCGAGGTATTGGCTGGAGGGAGCACAATAATCGGACAAACAGGAAGCGCAAAGGCATGACTTTAATAGAAAGTTCATGAGAGGAGCAAAGGGTTTAAGGTTCAACACAATGGTCAGGCAGGATCCTTCAAGGAATCGTCCAGGGTGCTGCCCAGCACTACAGGTGGCTCAGCAAAAAAAGATATCGCCAGACCCAAGAGTTCCCAGGTTTAGATCCAGGACCTGACCATGATATTAGTGGTGCCAAGGAGCCATCATGGTCCATCTTATCCCATAATTGTAAGTTCTTGTTCGTTAAAGGCGAAGTCGCCTTCAAAGCTGAAGGGGCAGCCAGGAAAAGTGTGATACATTTCTCCCTGTCCTACATTTTTTCCATACAAACTATGTAAATAAACTCCTGATTTGCAAATAGGAGGTTTTAGGCAACACAATTGGTATCTGCAAGTAGAACAGAACCCTCAGTAATGTGTTATTTTTTTAAATGTGAATGAGGATCTGTTCCATTCATATAAATCCTTGTGAATATTTTGTAGTATGGGTTAAAAATTCTGGCAATATAGGTTACTGTAATGGTCAGTGAGTGAAATTCCCAGATATTTCAGTGAACATGGACTCTACAACTTCAAGTAAGATTTTTGTTTATAGATTGTGTCTGGGAGTACAGTTAATGGCAACATTTCTGATTTGGTGCAGTTTATTTTAAAACTGGAAAGCTGCCCAAACTCTCAATTTCAGCAGTGAATTGGGTCAAAGAGGTCAGTAGACCTGTAATACAAAATCAAGATATCATCCGTTCCCCATAGCCAATTTTGATGCCATGAATATTGGGGTTCTCCCTAAATCTACTAAGTAACGGTTTTAAATGCATATCAAAAAGAGTGGGGACAATGGGTACCCTTGTCTAGTTCTGTTGTTAATGCAGAAAGAATGAGAGGGTCATTGACCTTTTATTTTGTTTTCCAGTGATTCATAGAGGGCCGATTTTAAGTCTTTACACATGAGGACCCAGTTCCCCCAGTCAAATGCTTTCTTGGCATCAGTGAAAAGCAGACTCCAAATATTTTTAGTCTATTTTTGACATTCATTTGAACTTTTGTTTAATGTATAAAATGTCTTTTTTTTTTATTTGCAGGGTGCAGATGGAGTTGAATATCTGATCATCCCACTAGACTTGGCAACTTTGACAGACTTTTTAGAAATGGAAGACAAGGAGGGCTGAAGATTGCTCACTTGGCAAAAATTAGGAACAGATGGACTGTGATTACGAAGCCAGATCACTGATATAGGGATGCTTTGCATCTACCTGATGTGCACAAGAGAAGAGAATATCAGTTTTAAACGGCTGCTGAAGGGTTTGTCTTCTGTGTCCAACATGTTGAGAGAGATGATTACTTGGAAAATGTTACGCAAGAGTCTGCATAAAAAAGCTGCTGTGCAGCAACTACACGGCAAAATACCAAGCATAATATAATACACCGTCAAGCCAATGTGTACTTCACATGATACTTAAGCAAACATATTTGCATAATTTAAACTTTAGTTTGAGATGTTAATGTTTTATCTTAAAATAAAAATAAACGTTTTCCTCATTTGTCCATTCTGTAATTAGATTTTATGGTCTACAAAATCGTTAAAAAATAATAAAAAAAAAACAACAAAACAATAGCTTTAATTGTAACTGATCAGGATTATTGTACAACCGCTGAAAAGAAACTGATGTTGAGTCCACCTGTTGGCAAACGGCTCTAGGCAGTACATTTCAGATAATGACAATTGTTCGCCACTAATATAGTTTTTCGGTTAATATAAATGCTCAAGCCAATTCAGTGGTTAAGGGTGACCCTTTGGTTAGGATGGCATTCCTTAGGGCTGTCTAATTAGTGCTTTCAGAGGTGCTTCTTCTTACATTCTGAGAGTGTGTTGTGGTTTTTTTTTTTTTTCATTTTTTTTTTTTTTTTCTCTAAGCCTAATGCAGTCTTTGGACACCAATCCAGAAGAGGAGGAAGGAAGTGGCAGACAGTGCTTGCACTTTTTCTTTTGTCATGCAGGTTCAAATTCTAGGGATATGTCTCCATTCCTTTTTTTTTTCCTCAGATAGACCTCTACCCATCTATAACCAACTGTATTCTTTGTCTGTAATGAAGGTCAGGCCACATTTGTCATGGTGAATTCACAGTGATTTTTTACCTAAAATATGTCCTCACAAAATGGACACAATGTGCTGTTATGCATATAGTTGCTGGTAATTATGCACACCTAGGTACAGAAGGGTGAAATTATTGCATTAGTCAACATTTGTATTGTGGCATATCTATGTAATAAGAACTGTTTCTTAAAGTGGAAGTAAACCCTCCTATCATTTTCAGGCAAGGAAGCTGCCATCTTGGCCTCTGTTTAATCTTCAACTGCCATGATGCTGCACATGTGATCAGTTATTACACCAGCCATTGGATGGTTTGACAGTTTGGTTGAGAGCACAACCAATGTGACAGTTGGCATTCCCGGCATGCCGGGAATGTAACTGCTTTTTGAAACTGTTAAATGGATGGGTTTACTTCCGCTTTAATGGAGCTGATGTGCATGACTGCAGGCTTCATTCACACTACCGCGCAATGTGGTACTATAAAACAATGCCTTTAGACCCCTTTCAAGCTGGGTCCGCGGTAAAGCGCCGCTCGTTTTAGTGGCGCTTTACAGCTGTTTAAGGCCAGAAAAACGCTGACAGATCTGGTGAAATGGGCCCTGATAGGGAAGGTAGGAATGTATTCCTTGAGGGCACAAGCACTGGAAATTAGAGCCTGAGCCACCTAGCAATATTGGAGGAGGAAGCAGGATGTCCCTTCCTGGGACATCCGGGAGGGCGAAAATGGACTCTGTTTTTCTGAAGCAAGATCTTGCAACTAGGTAGATTTTAACTGGTCTGAGCACATACAGGCAATGGAGTAAAATCTCTTTGCTGTATTTAGGAGCAGGACATAGGTAATGGAGGACAATGCCCTCGCTGAGGTGAAAGGAAGAGACCAACCTTGGGGAGGAAATGGGATCTGGTTCTCAGGGCCACCTCGTCTCTATGTAGAATGTTAGTCTTACTGGCAACAGTAATTCTAGGAATTTTCCAGGACAGCCACATAAGAGATTTATTGGTTCTCTCTATGGGAAACACGAGCCAACAGCTTAAAAAGCCCCTTCATGGCGTTTAAGGCCTCATGCACACAGGGCGTTAGAAAAAACGAGCTGCAAAGTCAGTACCAACGGCAGGAAAAAGCAGCTGAAAAAACATGCTTTTAGTAGCGTTTTGCATTGGTGTTAATGCACGTTTAGCCGCACTAGCTTTTAGCAGCGTTTCTCTGCCTCTATTCAAAATCAATGGTTCCCTATGAGAGCCCATTGATTTAAAATGGAAGTCGGATCATGATGATGTGCAGCTTGTGCGTTGAGGATCTTGAAGGGGAACCCTCGCCAAAATGAAAAAAAAAAAACTGGCATGGTGTTGCCCCCCCAAGAGCATACCAGACCCTTCGGTCTGGTATGGATTTTAAGGGGAACCCCCACACCCAAAAAAATTGTCGTGGGGTCCCCTCCAAAATCCATATCAGACCCTTATCTGAGCACGCAGTCTGGCAGGTCAGGAAAAGGGGGGATGAGCAAGTGTCCCCTCTCCTGGACCATACTAGGCCACATGCCCTCAACATGGGGGGGTGGGTGCTTGCCCTGCACCCCCTACCCCGTGGTTGTTGGGGTCTGTGGGCGGGGGGCTTATCAGAATCTGTAAGCCCCCTTTAATAAGGGGGCCCCCAGATCATGGCCCCCCACCCTATGAGTATGGGGTACATTGTACCCCTAGTGATAGTATAAAAAAATTATAGGGGGCGCTAAAAA
The DNA here is from genome assembly GCA_029206835.1 of Rana muscosa. Taxonomy (NCBI): domain Eukaryota; kingdom Metazoa; phylum Chordata; class Amphibia; order Anura; family Ranidae; genus Rana; species Rana muscosa. Next base: position 297,182,233 of record CM055127.1, on the reverse strand, counting down.
AAGGTGATAAATTAAACCAATAAGAACCTGCAATAGTGACACTGGATAAATTACTCCTTGGTTAGCACCTTAAATTCATAGGCAACCTTGACATAAATCATGTGCACATGTGAAATAAAAATATGTAAAAAAAATTCTCGTTCGAACAAGTGAAAATTATATAAACAATATAGTCCCAATAGTAGATGGATACAAATGTGATCCTCCGAGTCCATAAAAAAATCAAACAACCAATTCCGTGCTGCTGTGATTTATCTTGAAATAACTAATGACGTGATCCTTCACCAAACTGTGATAATACACCCAAAGTGACTGGATATGTAGTCTGCTTACTAGAAAACATTGACTTCTTTACCCAAAAAGAAAGTCAATCAGCGCTTGTGCAGGATTGTGCCTGCTCACATAGACTGTAGCTGGAGATATAGTACACCTTCCTCCTCATAGGTACCGGCCGGATATAAAATGACAGCGGAGGATATCCATAGCATAACGTTTTATTAAAACCGCAATGATAAAAGAATAGCCAAATGGCTACTTACATTTAAAAGTGCCTACCCAGCACTGGGGCTGCTGGCTTGTCAAGCAATTTAGCTGTGGGGAACCGCCGTGTTCCCGTCCACCTCCGTGGATGGCTGGCGTTCTACCTGCTGGTTTCCAACAACCAGCAGGGCCGGAAACGGCGTGAGTTGCGTGACCAAGTACAACCTCGACGTACGTTTTGTGATTACGTCTTCACAGCAGCACGGAATTGATTGTTTGATTTTTTTATGGACTCATTTGGATCCATCTACTATTGGGACTATATTGTTTATATAATTTTCACTTGTTCGAACAAGCATTTTTTTTACATATTTTTATTTCTCATGTGCACATGATTTATGTCAAGGTTGCCTATGGATTTAAGGTGTTACCCAAGGAGTAATTTGTCACTATTGCAGGTTCTTATTGGTTTAACCACTTAAGGACCTTGCCTGTTTTTCAGACTCTGTGTTTGCAAGTTTAAAAATTTATTTTTTTGCTAGAAAATTACTTGGAACCCCCAAACATTATATATTGTTTTTTTTTCTAACACCCTAGAGAATAATATGGCGGTCATTGCAATACTTTTTGTCACACCGTATTTGCGCAGCGGTCTTACAAGCGCACTTTTTTGGGAAAAAAATCACTATTTTGAATAAAAAAATAAGACACCAGTAAGGTTAGCCCAATTTTTTTTATATTGTGAAAGATAATGTTACACCGAGTAAATTGATACCCAACATGTCACGCTTCAAAATTGCACCTGCTCGTGGAATGGCGTCAAACTTTTACCCTTAAAAAATCTCCATAGGCGACGTTTAAAAAATTCTATAGGTTGCATCTTTTGAGTTACAGAGGAGGTCTAGGGCTAGAATTATTGCTCTCGCTGTAACTATTGCGGCGATACCTCACTTGTGTGGTTTAAACCGTTTTCGTATGCGGGCGCTACTCACGTATGCGTTCGTTTCTGCGCGCGAGCTTGTCGGGAGACGGGGCGCTTTAAAAAAAATTTTTTGTTTTCTTATTTATTTTACTTGATTTTATTTATTTTTACACTGTATATATACGTCAGTAAAATGGCACGGACAGACACAATCACGTACCGGTACGTGACTGCCTTCGTATGGGTGGGGGGTCCGATCGGACCCCCCTCTGGTACAGTGGACGGTCGGGATGGCACTGGGAGCGATCCGTGATGAGGGGGCGGCCATTGGTTTCTGGCCACCCCCTCACGATCGCTCCCAGTGAATCAAATGCTTCCTCTGCCTGTGTAATGTAAATACAGGCAGAGAGGAAGCAGCAGGAAGTGACGTCATCTCTCCTGCGGCGCTCACATATACCGGAGCACCGTCGAGAGAAGACATCAAGTAAGTGCACAAGCAGTACACTGACACCAGGACACATAGGCACACAATCGCGCCCCCAGTCACAGTGTCACTGATTGCAGTGATCATTTGTTTACTGATCACCGCAATCAGTGACATTTGTAACTGTAAAAGTGTCAGGGCAGTTAGTGTTGGGTCCAGGGTAGCCCCCTAACCCCCCCTAATAAAGGTTTAACCCCTTGATCGTCCCCCAGGTAACCCTTTCAGCCCCTATCACCCTTGTCACTAATCGATCGTTTTTCTGATCGGTGTATTAGTGTCGGTGATGCGCTAGGTAGTCAGTTATTTTTTTATGTTCGCCGTCAGGTTTTTATAACGTCAGGTACCCCCATATATATTACCGAATAAAGGTTTAACCCCTTGATCGCCCCCCAGGTAACCCTTTCACCCCCTTTTGCCACTGTCACTAAGCAATCGTTTTTCTGATCGCTGTATTAGTTATGCTGGTGCCGCTAGGTAGTCAGTTATTTTTTTTTAGGTTCGCCGCCAGGTTTTTATAGCGTCAGGTACCCCCATATATTATCTAATAAAGGTTTTAACCCCCTGATTGCCCCTAGTTAACCCTTTCACCAGTGATCACCGTATAAGTGTTACGGGTGACGCTGGTTAGTTAGTTTGCTTTTTATAGTGTCAGGGCACCCGCCGTATATAACCCAATAAAAGTTTAACCCCCTGATCGCCCGGCGGGTGATATCAATTAGGTTTTAGCATCAGAGAGGGTCTGCGTCTCCCCAGGCAGGGTCAGGTTGGTGCCAGTAACGCTAACACCCACGCGCAAAGCGCGTGGGTGGTATAGTATCTGAACAGATCAATATTTGATCTGATCAGATCTATACTAGTGTCCCCAGCAGTTTAGGGTTCCCAAAAACGCAGCGTTAGCGGGATCAGCCCAGATACCTGCTGGCACCTGCGTTTTGCCCCTCCGTCCAGCCCAGGCCACCCAAGTGCAGTATCGATCGATCACTGTCACTTACAAAACACAACACACATAACTGCAGCGTTCGCAGAGACAGGCCTGTTCCCGGCGACTCCAGTGCTGTAGGAGGTGATTTCACCACCACAGTTAAAAAAAAGACCACATATGCCGAAGCAAAGGGGCGGAGGAGCGATTTTGCTCCTAATGCCGCGTACATAAGGTCGAAATTCCGACGGAGGCTTGCCCGTGGAAAAGTGACCGTGTGTACGTGGCATAACTTTTGCGGGATGATGCCCCCATGCTTCGGCATATATAAATGGTGCATGTATGCCCATCATTAGAAGTCGGTGAATGAAGGGAGGTATTCTAATGGTGGGCATACCCACCGATCAATCTCTTTTTTCGTTCAGCCAACCGGCTGCATGAAAAAAAAGATTGCAATACATGTCCAACAAGGACCAGCAACGTACTGGTATGTTGCTGGACTTTGAATGGTTATACCAGAATGATGCCTGTGGGTTTAGGTATCATCCTGGTATCATTCTTTTCAGCCAGCGGCTGGCTTTTATGTAAAAGCAATCCTAGCGGCTAATTGGCCTCTGGACTGCTTTTACAAGCAGTGGGAGGGAATGCCCCCCCCCCCCGATATAAAAAGCGCCATTTGGAAATTGGGAAAGCATTTTATCACACCAATCTTGGTGTGGTCAGATGCTTTGAGGGCAGAGGAAAGATCTAGGGTCTAATAGACCCCATTTTTTTTCAAAAAAAGAGTACCTGTCATTAGCTATTGCTATTATAGGGGATATTTACATTCCCTGAGATAAAAATTATAAAATAAAAAAATATGGAAGGAACAGTTTAAAAATAAAATAAAAAAGGAAAATTAATAATAAAAATAAAAAAAGCACCCCTGTCCTGCCCTGCTCTTGCGCAAAGGCGAACCAAAGCGTCGGTCTGGCGTCATATGTAAACGGCAATTGCATCATGCATGTGAGGTATCACCGTGAAGGTCAGATCGAGGGCAGTAATTTTAGCAGTAGACCTCCTCTGTAAATCTAATGTGGTAACCTGTAAAGGCTTTAAAAGGCTTTTAAAAATGTATGTAGTTTGTCGCCACTGCGCGTTTGTGCGAAATTTTAAAGCATGTCGAGTTCGGTATCCATGTACTCGGCCTAAGATCATCTTTTTTATTTCATCAAACATTTGTGCAATATAGTGTGTTTTAGTGCATTAAAATGAAAAATAGTGTATTTTTTCCCCAAAAAATGCATTTGAAAAATCGCTGCGCAAATACTGTGTGGAAAAAAAATGCAACACCCACCATTTTAATCTGTAGGGTCTTTGCTTTAAAAATATATATAATGTTTGGGGGTTCAACGTAATTTTCTTGCAAAAAAATAAAAAAATTTCATGTAAATAAAAAGTGTCAGAAAAGGGCTTTGTCTTCAAGTGGTTAGAAGAGTGGATGTAAGCTTCCTAATGTTGTGTATAAAATGCCAGGACAGTTCAAAACCCCCCCAAATGACCCCATTTTGGAAAGTAGACACCCCAAGCTATTTGCTGAGAGGCATGTCGAGTCTATGGAATATTTTATATGTTGACACAAGTTGCGGAAAAAAGATAATTTTTTTTTTTTTTTGCACAAAGTTGTCACTAAATGATATATTGCTCATACATGCCGTGGGCATATGTGGAATTACACCCCAAAATACATTCTGTTGCCTCTCCTGAGTACGGGGATACCACATGTGTGAGACTTTTTGGGAGCCTAGCCGCGTACGGGACCCCAAAAACCAAGCACCACCTTCAGGCTTTCTAAGGGTGTAAATTTTGGATTTCACGCCTGACTGCCTATCACAGTTTCAGAGGCCATGGAATGCCCAGATGGCACAAACCCCCCCCCAAATGACCCAATTTTGGAAAGTAGACACACCAAGCTATTTGCTGAGAGGTATGGTGAGTATTTTGCAGATCTCACTTTTTGTCACAAAGTTTTGAAAATTGAAAAAAGAAAAAAAATATTTTCTTTCTTCATTTTCAAAAACAAATGAGAGCTGTAAAATACTCACCATGCCTCTCAGCAAATAGCTTGGGGTGTCTACTTTCCAAAATGGGGTCATTTGGGGGGGTTTTGTGCTATTTTGGCATTTTATGGCCTTCAAAACTGTGATTGGTAGTGAGGAGTGAAATCAAAAATGTGCGCCCTTAGAAATCCTGAAGGCGGTGCTTGGTTTTCGGGGTCCCGTACGCGGCTAGGCTCCTAAAAAGTCCCACACATGTGGTATCCCCGTACTCAGGAGAAGCAGCAAAATGTATTTTGGGGTGCAATTCCACATATAACCATGGCATGTGTGAGCAATATATCATTTAGTGACAACTTTTTGTAATTTTTTTTTTCGTTGTCATTATTCATTCACTTGGGACAAAAAAATAAAATATTCAATGGGCTCAACATGCCTCTCAGCAATTTCCTTGGGGTATCTACTTTCCAAAATGGGGTAATTTGGGGGGGGGGCGTTTGTACTGCCCTGCCATTTTAGCACCTCAAGAAATGAGATGGGCAGTCCTAAATTAAAAGCTGTGTAAATTCCAGAAAATGTACCGTAGTTTGTAGACCCTATAACTTTTGCGCAAACCAATAAATATACGCTTATTGAATTTTTTTTTACTAAAGACGTGGCTGAAAACATTTTGGCCTAAATGTATGACTAAAATTGAGTTTATTCGATTTTTCTTATAACAAAAAGTAGAAAATATCATTTTTTTTCCAAATTTTTGGTCTTTTTCCGTTTATATCGCAAAAAAAAAAAACGCAGAGGCAATCAAATACCATTAAAAGAAAGCTCTATATGTGGGAAGAAAAGGACGCAAATTTCGTTTGGGTACAACATTCAACAGTCAAAAAGACCTCAGATCTCATATTTAGACTAAAATGCAATAAAAAATAAATTGTCTTTTGAAAAAAAATGACAAAAAAAAAGTCCCTTTAAGTCGTATGGGCGGATCTGACGTTTTGACGTTGCTTCCGCCCTACTATGGTATGGAGACGGGTGGGGGCCATCTTCCCCTCACTCGTATCCATACCACAGAGGGACAAGGACCCGATCGCCTCCGCTGATACCGACGGCTCCGGTAAGCGGCGAAGGGCGCGGGAGGGGGGGCCCCTCTTCCGTTGCCGATAAGTGACCTTGCGCCGCAGAGACCACCATTATCGTTTACAGGACCGCTCACAGAAAACATGGATATCTCGGTTGTGGCAGCAGCTGCTGCCATTACCGAGATATCCATCTTTAAAGTGCCGATGTATATGTACATGAGTCGGTCGGCAAGTGGTTAATTTATCACCTTTTTTTTAGCGCCCCCTATCATTTTCTTATACTATCACTAGGAGCACACCACTCTTCTAGGGGAGCAGCTTGTTTAAATTTTTTTTATATATATATATTGTATTATTGGCACGGAGTATACCCAATCTACTACATTGTACCCCTACTCATTCACCAAAAATAACAGCACACAGGTTTTTGATGAAGTAATTTATTAAAGTAGCTCGGGTGTCTTCTTCCGATTTCTTCTCCCCCGATGTCCTCATTCTCCAGTTCTTCTCCCACTGCCGGTTCTCCTCTCTCTGCTGTCTTCTCCCGTCGCCGGTTCTCCTCTCTGCTGTCTTCTCCTTTTGTTCTTCCTCTGTCATCTCGACGCTCTCTGCCGCTGTAATGCTGCGTCCATCGTGTGCCATTACTTATATAGCCATGGTGCAGGGCCACCCAGTGATGTCATCCAGAGGCCCCTTCCCTTCTGACGTCACAGCAATTGGCCCCTTTATCTTTCTTCTTTTTTATTTCTTTATTTTATTTTATCAAAATTACAATGGTGATACATCCGAACATTTCCATATATCAAGCAAAAGAGATGCCTATAGACAATCTAAGTACTGTGAAAGCTCTCGGCTCAATATACTTAACTCAGTTCTAAGAACTCTATTTCACCCTCTTACCCCCCCCCCCCCCCTTCCTCCCATCTACCTCTTATTTTTCCTCTAGCGTCTCAGATTTTCTGCATAGCTCCATGTTTTCTTAAATTCTTTCCAACAATCCCACTTGTTTTGAAATCCTTTTTTCTCCTCCTCAACCCCATACTTCAGTCCCTCCATACTGTATGTTTCTTCAACAGCGTCAATCCATTCCCATATTGATGTACTTTCCACTTCCCGCCATTTTTTTGGAATCAGCCTTTTGGCCGCATTTAACAGATGAGGTATCAGTGACTTTGTACTGTTTCACTCCTCCCTCTCCTCCGTGGAATAGAACTGTCCATGGGTCTTTTTTAATCTCCTTCTCGGCAATTACTTTTATCAAGTCCAGGATTTTTTCCCAATATTTTTTGATTTTGGGGCACTGCCACCACAAGTGAGCCATTGTTCCCGTGTTTCCACAACCTCTCCAACACTCTGCGTTCTGTCCTTCCTGAAATTTACTTATTTTATCTGGTGTAACATACCAGCCTGTAATGCACTTGTAGTTAATTTCTGCGGTCTTGCTGTTCATAGCAGGCGAGTGGGTCAATTTTATTATTTTATCTATAATTCTTTTATCCTTTTGTGTTCCCAGTTCCCTTTCCCATTTCTTTATATATGGGGTCATCTCCAGTTCATCCACTGTCGATAGCAATTTATGGAGTTTTGATATAGTGCCTTTTGGGTTCTCGGCTATACAAAGCCGTTCCATCGCCGTAAGCTCCTCCCCCGACCTAATTGGCTGGGGCAGGCTTTGTACGAAGTGGGTCAACTGGTGGTACCTCCAGTCATCTAATATCATTAAATCCCTTTTGTGTCTTAGCTCCTGAAATGGTGTAATTTTTGCATTCTTTATTATATCTCCTAATTGTGCTTTATCTTTTTTAATCCGATTTCCTCCCACAGTTTTTTTCCCTGGTTCAAAATATAAATTTTCTTTTAATTCTATGAGGGGAGAGTTATAATCCCTATCTATTTGTTTATGTAACCTGTCCCATATTTTAAGTGCAATTCGTGTCAATAACGGGAGTGTTTTCACCTAGTGTTCTATACTGGGGGGGATTCCATATTATACTTCCCAATTGTGTCTTTGCCAGTGCCTTTTCAATTTTAACCCACCTTTTTTCTTGTCTGTCATTGGCCCACTCTACTACCCGAGACAGCACCACCGCATTGTACTATTTTTTTTATATCTGGTACTGCTAGCCCTCCATGTTTTTTATCCTGTTTTAGTACCGAAAAGGAGATTCTGTGTTTTTTGTTTTTCCATATAAAGTTCATTAACATACTTTTTAACACTCTGAAGTATGGTTGGGGTATTGCCACTGGTAGCATCTGAAATTTATATAGGATTTTTGGTAGGAGAACCATCTTCAGAATGTTGATTCTTCCTAGCCATGATATTGGGCGATTTATCATCTTTCTGATTTCAGATTTAATTTCATCTAGCAGAGGGATATAGTTTATCTTGTATATTTTCTTTATTGAATTGGCGAGTTTTACTCCCAAGTACTTGAGTTCCCTCTGCCAGGGAAAATTAAACTTTTTTTAAACTCCGTTCTTCTACCTTTCCAATGTTGACATTTAGAATCTCCGTTTTAGCTATATTAATTTTAAAATTTGAAATCTCTCCATATTGTTTAAGGATTCTAAGTAGATTCGGCAATGTGGTCCTAGGATTACTAACAAAAAACGGGACATCGTCTGCAAAAGCTGATAATTTATGTTCATCTTCTTCTATTCTAATCCCTTTGACATCAGGGTTGTTTCGTATCGTCGCCAGTAGGGGTTCCAGGGACAGCACAAACAGGAGGGGAGACAGGGGACATCCCTGTCTTGTCCCGTTTTTCATCTCGAAGGCGGGAGAGAGTGTACTATTTATTTTAATCCTACCCGTAGGGTGCTGATACAGTGTTTTAACCCACTGTATCATCCTAGCTCCAATTCCCATGATTTCCAGGGTTTGGATCATGAGTCCCCAGTCTACTCTGTCAAATGCCTTTTCTGCATCTATTGACAGAAGTAGACCTGGGGACCCATTCTCTTTTATCTTCTGAAGAATAAACAATGCTCTCACCCCATTGTCCCTCCCTTCCCTTCCTGGGATGAATCCCACCTGGTCCGGATGGACCAGCGTGGACATCAATCCCTTCATTCTTTCTGCCAAAATTTTTGCGTATAGTTTTATATCCGCGTTTAGTAACGAGATCGGCCTGTATCCGGAGCATAGCGTTTCATCTTTCCCCTCTTTCGGGATAACCGTTATTGTGGCTACTGAGGCCTCCCTACTCATTTCATAGTCCAACCCTAGCCCATTCATAAATTTGCATAACCTGGGTATCCGTATCTTCTTACATTTTTTAAAGTATAGCGCTGTAAACCCATCAGGGCCAGGGCTTTTCCCTGGGGCTGAGTCCATCAGCGCTCTACTTATTTCCTCTTCCGTTATGGGTTTATCTAATGCCAGTTTTTCGTTCTCCTTAATCTTGGGGAGTCTCGCATTTCCTAAGAATTCCTTTATTTTTAGTTTCTTCTCTCCTAACCGCCATCCCTTCTGCTCCACTGAATACAACCCCTCGTAATAGTTTTTAAATGTATCTGCTATCTCCTTTGTTGAGTATACTACCTCTCCGTTCTTTTTTTTAATCTTCTCTATAAAATTTCTGGTCTTTTTCTTTTGTGCCATTCTTGCTAGCTGTTTGCTAGGTTTATTCCCCCACTTGTATCTTTCTTTTGCTATACGATTTAGTGTCATTTTAGTCTCTTGGTCCATAAGTTCTTTTAGTTCATCCCTTTTTGTCACTAATTCGTGGTATAACTCTTTTTGTTGCCCCTGTTGTTTTTTATGCTCCTGCTCAGCTTTAAGTATTTCTCCAATCAGTAGATTAAGTTTTCTATTTCTCTCTTTTTTTTCTTCCTTGCTCCCTCCGAGATCAAAATCCCCCTAATATAGACTTTGTGTGCCTCCCATATCCTCTCTAATCTTTCTTCATCACGAAGCAGTTCTTAATTTAATCGCCAAGTATAGGGTTGCTTTTGATAGTAGGGCAGTTTTAATTACATGCTTACTGGGGCTTACTGGGGCATGGTCCGAAAGGGAAGCAATTTCTATGTTAGATTCCACCACCATGTCCAACATTCTATGTTCTACCATAATGTAGTCTATCCTTGAGTACGTCCCATGTACAGGGGTGAAAAACGTATAATCCTGTGTTTTTGGGTGCATAATCCTCCATATGTCAACCATCTGATTGTTATGCATTTTTTGTTTTATCTTTGTCAGTTGTAGGTTATTTGTCCCCTGTACACGGGACGTACTATCCACTACCGGGTCCATACAGAAGTTCAAGTCTCCCATTACGATAATATATCCTGTCCCAAAGTCCCTCAATTTTCCCAAGATTTCATTGAAATATTTAATGGGGTTCGCATTGGGGGCGTAAATGTTTGCCAAAGTGCATTTCATTCCCCCTAACTTCCCTTTTAGAAAAATATATCCACCGTCTCTATCGATCATTCTTTCCTCCAATGCGAACCTCGTTTCCTTAGCAAATCCTATTGCGACCCCCCTAGCTCTCTTGGAAATAGTGTCTCGATAGAACCACTTCGGATGACTAGGTGAGTATAATTTGATGTTTTATTCTAGGGTCAGATGGGTCTCCTGTAGGAAGACTACGTCTGCTCTATAATGTTTTAGTTCTCCTAAGATCTTGTGCCTTTTGGTGGGTGTGTTTAAGCCTCTAACGTTGTAGGATAGAGTTTATTACTGACATCTCTTCTTCTTTTTTTTTTTTCCTGAGCTGTTTACATTTTGTCTGTCTACCAACACATTTCATATTTCTTTCTTGCAGAATCAAAGAGGTAGAATCTCCTCCTTTCCCCCCTTTACACCACCCCTTCTCTTTCTCCACCGATCCCTCCTTCTTTCCCTCCCCCCTCCCCTTTACAAAACCCCTCTCCCTCAAATCTCCCCCCCCTCCTCCCTCTCCCACCATCCCCCTCCCTCTCCCCCTTTGGCCCATTTTTGGCCTTAGAACCATTGGTGGTCCTGTTCCTTCCACTTGGTTCTCTCATTTTAGAGGTGCGACTCTGACCCTGCCACTTAGGTTACCTCCCCTCCCCCGTAGGATATTGGGGGGGCAAGGTAACCCGGAGGTGCTAATCGGGGATCCGGTTAGCCATTTTCCGCCCCTCTGTCCTCCCCCCCCCCAACCTCCCAGTGAAGTCCCCCCCTCCTCTTTCCATACATCTAGCCCCCTATAGCTTCTTCTGACCACTTAAATTGAAATATCCCCTATTATTTTTGATATCTCAGTTCTCTCTTTCAGTCCATCCAGGCAGGTCTGGCACCTGCAAGTCTAGTTTGACGCAGAATCCCGCGAATTCTTCCGGAAACCTTAGTCTTGCTGATTTTCCTTCCTTCTGGCCTATGAGACAGGCCGGGAATCCCCAAGTGTATTTGATGTTTTGTATCTTTATTTGCTCCAAAAGGGGCTTCAAAAGTCTCCGCCTTGCCAATGTCTCTGGTGCAAGATCTGTAAATATCTGTAACTCGTTTCCTTGGAATTGGATGGGAGGTTTTCCTCTTGATATCATTTGGATATCCGCTTTGACTTCGTAATGCCTGAACCTCACAATAATGTCTCTTGGCCAATCAGCCTCCCCGTTTCTGGGTTTGCCTACGCGATGTACTCGCTCAATTTTAAGGGGGTCTTCTACTCCCCTACCTAGCAGGGGGTTGAATATTATATTCATGGTCTTCCTCAGGTCTTCTCCTTTTTCCTCTGGAAGGGAGCAGATTCTTAAATTTTGCCTTCTATTTCGGTTCTCTTGGTCTTCTAACCGATATAGTATATTTCTCTGATTTTGTTGTATTAATTTGGCTTGCTCCTTTTAATTTACTTAGTTCCTGGTCCTGTTTCTCCACTCTTTCTTCCGCTGCTTCTACTCTTCCCAGGAGGTGACTGAAGTCAGTTCTTAGCATATTAATTTCCGCCTTTATTGCGTTTTCCAGTCTCATTAACATCTCATTCATTTTTCCTTTTGTAGGGATTTGTGCATCCGCCCATTGTTCTTCTGCTCTGCTTTCCTCTAGTTCACTCTCTAATGTTTGATCACTTTTGGCTCGATCCGATACCCCTCCTCCTTTTTTTTCCGTACTCTTTGTCCTTTTCTCTGTTGTCTTGTCTCTTTTATCTTGCTGTTGTGCTCCAGGACTTTTTAAATTTACCTCCTGTGTCATATATTGTTTGATAGTACTACTTGCTGCACTGTTCCTGGGGGTTTTAGGGGCTGTGCCCTTCGTAGTTTTACTCGTAGACTTACTCATTGTGTTTTTATTTACGGCTCTTATTAGTTTCCCCAGTTTTATTATCTGGTTATCTAGTTGGTCACTTGAGTCTATCAGTCTATCAAATTCTTAATATTTAACCCACTCTCTTGGTCCTTTCACTGTTTCTTTCTTCTCTTTTCTCCTTCTCCCCTTCTCTTCTCCTTCCTTTCCCTTTAATCTATGAGTACTTAATGACCGTTTTATCTAGAGAGTACGGGCCAATTGTCTGTTAAAAGAGGGGGCTGGCTTTCCTATTTGATGCTCTCTTCACTCATAAAGCCAAGATAGATGTTTATTTAGGCTTATAAATGTACTTATTTCCCCCTTTTCTTTCCTTTTCCCCTTCTTCTTTCCCTTCTTCTTTAGTGTGGAAATAAGCAGACAGTCAAGTAGATGGGTAGACAATCAAATAGCCTTACAGTCTATTTAGTACGAGTAATATTACTACAATGTCTTTATCTTCGAACCCGTCTTTTGGGTGTCAGGTTGGTATGCGGATCACTTTCCAAAAGGACCCAACCCCAACCCAAGCAGACAGCACAAAAAGGAGAACAAGCGACCGAAAAGCAAAAAAAAAAAAAAAAGGAAAAATTTAAATGAGTAAAAATAAGGGGTAAGGACCACCAAAGCAAGACTTTGCTTTACTATTTTCCCCCAGGTTTATAGGCTAATTTGACCTCAGTTTTCAAGCTGAGGTAGTAGTGAGGCAATGTTTCTGCTGCTCCAATAAACGCAGCTCTAAGGCTGCTTATATTCTTTCATTCAAGTCCAATGACTGAGCGACTGGGTGCATGAGAGTAGACCTGGGTTATAGGCCAGTACATGCACTTTATGACTTGGGCTTATAGAGTTCCCCTTTGGGGGATGCCGGATCTGGTCGGTGACCTGTGCCAATCAGTTTGCGGACTATGGCTAAGGGTTGTCTGGCTGGTGGGATAATACTGTTTCCAATGAGGCCCGCAGGTGTATTGGTAGCCTGAAGTCCCAGCAGTCTTCTGACTTATAGATGTTTAAACTGCCTCTGGCGCTCGGTCAGTCCAGCTGTGGGGGCCAGGTGGTCTTACAAGCAATTTAACAAGTGGCAGTATGGACCTATACTTCAGTATGCTCCAAGTACAGGCAAGCACATGTATATTTCTAGCGATTTGTTTGTAGGCAGTCTTCCCCCTCTGCTCCCCCCCAATCCTCTTCTTCGCTCCTCTCACCCCCTCTGTTTTTTCTGATGCTTCCAATCAGGCACCTATGGTGGCCTATATATCCCAGATGGACTAGTTTACTCGTAGGTAGATGTATAATTTGGGAGGTAAATCTGCGGCTCATCCATAGGACTGCTCCACCATTCAACCAGTTGTATTTTTACTTATGCTTATGTTTATGCAGTCCGGAGACTGCAACTAAGCATGTGGCTAGTCCATTCAGGGATAGAGCGGGGACTAAAGAAATAGGGGGGGCAAAAGAAAAAAAAACCTGTATCCACTATTTACAGTACATGCAGTTGCAGGGGAGGGGAGGGAGACCAGGTAAATAGCTTTGTGCTGTACCGGTCCGCGGAAACCGCCTACGGACCTTTTCTTGTTCAACGGCTATCAGCATAGTTCAATTCAATCAGCGTTACCTTGTTTTCTTCTTTAAGCCACCAGTAAAGTCCTCTCACCTGGTCCCTCACGGAGGTTCTCCTGCAGCTGTTGTGGAGGTTGTTAGCCTGCCGTCCAAACAAGGCTCTCCGAGGATATGCGGGGGGGGAGTCTGGCGCGGGGTCCTATCAGTCGCCTCCTCTCCATATCGTCCGTGGTGGCCGCAGTATCCGTTAGCTGGATTGCCGGGTAGCTGGAGGGCTTCCAATCAGGCAGAGTAGCAGGGAGGCGGGGGAGCGAGGGCATCATCTGCGGCGTTGCAGCCTCTCACTCTGCAATACAGTCGTGGCTCATCCCGGTGCTCACCTCGCACGCTCCTCGGCAACTGTCAGGCCCCTCCCTCAGAACGTGAGAGCGTCATGTCCATGGTGTGCAGATTGGGCACAGTATCATCTTTCTTCTTTTAACTTTCCTACATCCTAAATAATATACACAGATTTGGGTTATTTTCACCAAAGAAATGTAGAAGAATGCATTTTGGCCTAAATTTTTGAAGAACAATTATTTATTTGCAAAAATTTTTAACCACGTGCCCACTGGTCACCTAAACCCCCTTCCTAACCAGACCAATTTTCAGCTTTTAGTGCTCTCACATTTTGAATGACAATTACTCAGTCATGCAACACTGTACCCATAGAAAATGTTTGTCCTTTTTTTCACACAAACAAAGCTTTCTTCTGGTGGTGTTTAATCACCACTGGGTTTTTTATTTTTTGCACTATAAATTAAACGACCGAAAGTTTTGTAAAAAAAAATGAATTTTTCTTTGTTTCGGCTATAAAATTGAGCAAATTAGTAATTTTTCGTCAAAAATTTTGGCCAAAATTTATACTGCTACATATCTTTGGTAAAAATAACCCACATAAGTGCATATTATTCGGTCTTTGTAAAAAGTTATAGTGTCCACAAGCTATGATGCCAATCACTGAAAATTGATCGCACCTGATGTACTGGAGGCCTAATTTCTTGAAACCCTAACAAGCCAGGAAACTACGAATACCCCCCCAAATGACACCTTTTTTGCAAAGTAGATATTCCAATGTGTTTAGTAAGGGGCATTGTGAGTTTTTTGAAGTTGTAATTTTTTCCCACAATTCTTTGCGTAATGGAGATAACAAGTAATTTCTCATACATAGCATATGCATACTTGCAACTACACCCCAAAATACATCCTGCTACTTCTCCTGAGTGTGGCGATACCACATGTGTGAGACTTTTTCACAGCCTGGCCACATACAGATGCCCAACATGCACCATCAGACGTTCTAGCATAAATTACACACATCATTTCTTGACTACCTCTTACACTTTTGAAGGCCCTGGAGCACCAAGACAATGGAAAGACCCCCAAAAATTACCCCATTTTGGAAAGTAAACACCCCAACGTATATTCTGTGAGGCATAATGAGTCTTTTGAACATGTCATTTTTTTCCACAAGTTTTTGGAAAATGTGGAAAGAAAATTAAACCACATTTTTTTTTACACTTATTTCTAACACTTAGCATGTACATAGCAAAAATTACACCCCCCAAAAGACATTCTGCTACTCCTGAGTATGGCGATACCACATGTGTGAGACTTTTACACCGCCACATACAGAGGCCCAACATGCAGTGAGCACCATCAGGTGTTCTAGGGCAGGGGTCTCCAAACTTTCTATAGAAAGGGCCGGTTTACAGTCCTTCAGGCTTTAGGGGGGCCGGACTGTGCCCAGTGGGAGCAAACAATGTCCAACCTTTGGTATTAGGGGGAGAAATAGTTGGTATCAGTAGTGCAATAGTGCCCCATTTTTGTTGCCAGTAGAAGGAATCATGCCCCATTGTTGGTATAAGCAGCAGGAATTTTGCCCCTTTGTTGGTGTCAGTGGGAGGAATAGTGCCTCAAGGGCCAGATAAAGGCAAACAAAGGGTCACATCTGGCCCCAGGGCCACAGTTTGGAGACCACCGTTCTAGGGGAATAAATTTCAAATCTAATTTGATTACCTATTACACTTTTGTGAGGCACTTATGTGACATGGATGATCACAGATGTGACATGGATGAGTACTGATGTGGCACGGATGATCACTGATGTGGCACGGATGATCACTGAAGTGGCACGGATGATCACTGAAGTGGCACGGATGATCACTGAAGTGGCACGGATGATCACTGAAGTGGCACGGATGATCACTGATGTGGCACGGATGATCACTGATGTGGCACGGATGATCACTGATGTGGCATGGATGGGGATGGATGAGAGCTGTATGAGCACAGATTAGCACTGTGGGCACTTCACATTCAGCCCACAGCGATGCGGACGGAGCAATCATGAGGTAAAAGACTGCTGTCATTGGCCCTTTACCCCGATACGTGACGCGCCGGGTCTGGAAGACCCATGGACACGGACATTCCCGGGTGCGCACAATTCTGGGAGGACGTTATTATACTCCGAGTTATCCAACTGGGCTGTAGCCATTTTTCGGCTATGGCTTGGTCAGCAAGTGGTTAACAGACACTAAGAAATTTTTTTTTTTTTTAAAGTTTTAGTCTTTTTTGGTTTATTTAGCAAAAAATAAATAACCCAGTGGTTATTAAATACCACCAAAATAAAGCTCTAGTTGTGTGAACAAAATGATAAAAACTTAGTTTGGGTACAGTGTTGCATGACCGTGCAATTGCCATTCAAAGTGCTACAGCACCGAAAGCTGAAAATTTAAGCCTGGGCAGGAAGGGGGTAAAAGTGCCTGGTATTGAAGTTGTTTAAGCCAGCGACTGAGAAGCCGTGTAGAACAGCGGGCCTTCTGACAGGAGGTTGGGCCAAGGCTCATCTGCTGGGAATTTGTGTATATCTATGTACCAAGTTCTTTTGGGCCAGTTTAGAGAAGTGAGGATCCCTCGTATCCATTCTTTCTCTATACTTTGAAGCAGCCGAGGGATAATCTTCCCTGAAAAGAATGCAATTATCCTGAACCAAGGAATCACCAGGGCATTACCATGAAAGCTAGGGAATCAGGAACTGTCCAGAAACCTGTCTAGTTATTTGTTGAATATGGAGGCCATGATGTCCACATCTGGTGTTCCCTATTTCTGAAAGAGCATCAGGAAGAGACCTCAGGTTGGAGGTGGTTCATGAAGTTCAGTTGCCAATTTTCCACTTCGGTTGATGGTCTAGGTAGGCCACAGCTTTAGAGTGAGTGAGTAACTTGTATAGCGCTACAAATGCGAACTGAATCGCCTCAAGGCGCTTTTGCATCCAATGTCGTCCTGTGACTTCAGAAGAGGTGGGTCTTAAGTTTTTTCCTGAAGGCCGATGGTTTTCTTCCATGCGGATGTCCGTGGGTAGAGCGTTCCATAGCCGTGGTCCTTGGACTGCGAATCTTCGCTCTCCTTCAGATTTGTAGCGGGTCTTGGGGATGTGGAGGAGGTTTTGGTTAGTTGACCGGAGGGTGCGACTATGGGTGTAGTGTTTTATTTTCTCACGTAGGTATTGAGGAGTGTTTCCTTGTGTGCATTTGCGAGTGAGGCAGAGGGTCTTGAATGTAACCTGATCCTTCATGGCTAGCCAATGGAGGGTCCTCAGGGACAGGGTGATTGATTCACAGGTTTTTTTTTTCCAATTACGAGTCTGGCTGCTGTGTTCTGGAAGACTTGTAGACGCGAAATCTGGTATTTGGGAAGTCCGAGGTAGAGGGAGTTTGCGTAGTCGATTTGGGAATTGATGATTGTTCCAACTACTACTGCTGTGTCCTCTTCCAGGATGAAGGGGATGAGTCTACGCAGCAGGTGGAGAAGATAGTGAGATCCGCTGACTACTGATCCTATTTGTGCGTCCATAGTCATGTCTGAGTCAAAGATGACTCTGAGGCTTTTGACTTTGGTGCTTGGGGTGATGGTTTGTCCAAGGATGGTGGGTGGTGTGCATGTTGTCCTAGAGTTTTTCTTTCGGTTTGCGTGGAAAAAAGAGAAGTTCTGTTTTGGATCCATTAAGTTTGAGGGAGCTCTCCGTCATCCAATTTTTTATTTTTTTAATCAAAAAGGTTTTTATTGAACACCAGATAAATCACAACAGTTTCCATTGTACAAAAAATAGCAAAGGTTTTCCTCTGCTGGCGAACTGTAAAACAACACATAAGAACAACACCACAATCTTGCATTGATAAGCACATTAGTCCTTGGCCACTTGGTTTCAAATTTATTGTAAAAGTCGGGACATCACCAGCTCCCTGGGGCTCAGGCCAGGGGTATCAAGCCATTGGGACCAAATTCTCTCAAACCTACCCGGGCTGGTATATGTACTTTTCCATTATAAGAGTATTCCCCTTGTGTGCCACCCAGGAGGTGGTGGTAGGCGGTGAAACCGACTTCCAACCCATCAAAATAAGCTTCCTGGCCTGAAATAGGGCCCTATAGACTGCGATCCTGGTCAACTCCCCAGGAATCGCTTCCTCCAAGACCCCCAGCAGGCAACACTTAGGATCCGCAGGGATCGTAGTTTGAAACACTCTATTCAGTGTATCCACCGCCTCAGTCCAATACCTGTGAAGCTTAGGGCATCTCCACAGGAGATGAATGAGATCTCTATTGTGCCTCTGACATCTACCACACACAGGGTCCTCGAGCTTACCCATCTTATGTAATTTTATCGGGATGTAATGTGCCCTCAATAGTATATATAACTGTGACACTTTCTGCGCAACATTTAAAGAGCAGGTGGTGACTGACTGCCACGCCTCCTCCCATTGGTCCCCTGTCATTGTACCTATGTCCTTCTCCCACATGGATTCCGCCCTGCTCGGGAATGCACGTAGGTGATTTGCCAATAACATCTTGTAGCATTGGGAGATAAACCCTTTTGTTTCATTGCTAGTGTGCAACACACGGAACACTGGGGCGGGTGACTGAACCCATTCCACCGCATTCCCGTGTGCAGCAACCGCATGCTGGAGCTGCATATAGTAATAATGCATATGAGCTGGGAGGCCAAATCTGGCCTGCAGTTCAGGAAAAGTGAGAAGCCTGCCATTAGCGAAGATGTGGGACAGCAGAGCCACACCATGGGCGCGCCATCTGGGCCCCTGCTGCAGCTTCACCAACTCCACATATGACCTATTGCCCCATATTGGGCTATCTTCCGTGAATCCCTGCACCCCCTGTAGTTGTCGGCCCTTGTTCCACACCTTTTGAATAAGTGAGAGCGTAGGGGTCTGCTTATTGGATGTTAGGAACAGTTGCACCTCCATCCCCATCGGGATAGTCTCAGCGCCAGTGGCTGATAGCATCAGTCGCGCCGCCGAACACCCTGGGTCCTGGGACATAGAGCCAATCAAATGCTGCAACTGGGCCACTATGTAGTACAGCCAAGGGTTGGGAACTGCCAACCCCCCACTGTCCTTGGCACGCTGCAAGTGCTCGTCATCCAATTATTGATCAATGCAAGGCAATTTTCTAATGCACGGTATTGATCTTTTTTGTTGGTGATGCAAAGGTAAAGTTGAGTGTCATCAGCGTAGGAGTGATAGAGCAGGTCCTGTTTGCTGATGATTTTGAGTGGGTGGAGGTAGATATTGAAGAGCACAGGCAACAGGGGTGATCCTTGAGGGACTAAGCATGTAATTGTATGTGATTCTGAAGTGAAGGCTCCTAGTTTCACTGTCTGGGATCGATTTCTCTAGGAAGGAGCAAAGCCCTAAAAGGGCATTAGTACCCCCGGTACAAGCGGGATTTTATAGGCGAACAAAAAAATCTGATATTTATAAAAATAAATTTATTTGGAAAAATAGTTTGTTTAAAATGTATATAGAAATATCAAGTGTATCTATATATCAATAATTTCAGAGTAAAAAAAGGGAAAGAGTAATGCAGCGCTAAAAAAATTGATTATGAAAGATATTAAAAATTGATGACTTGAACATTAAAATAAAATATGAATAACCCCATAATGAGTGTGAAGGGATATATATGTGATCTGATGAACCATCAGCAGTGAAAAAAATTATTTTTTGTGAGAAAAATTAATTAGTTGAGTGGTGAAAAAGAGTAAAAAAGAAAACTAAGACAAGGTTCCAGAATAAAAAATGAATAAATATTCAAAAAACCAGGGATGTGAGGGGAAAAAATAAAATAGTGAATGAAGGAATAATGACAAAAATTTGCAAATATGTTATATCCAAGAAAAATTGGTTGAAAAATAAAAAAATTTAAGCTCTGCTACATTATCTGATGGCGAACAAAAAGTTCTCAGTCAAGGATTGAAGTTTGCACCCCCATATAAGCTCAATAAATTTGAAACATTCATCGATGTACACAAGTTTATTAGAAAGATGAACATCAAGCGTCATTTCATTCTAAATCCTAATGGAAATGCTAGTCAAATTATTCACAGGATCCCTACTCATCCCAATTCCGTTCACTCGGTATCACATGAATCCATCACAGACAATGTTCCGATTAGACATACCAATCTTAGGAATGCCTCGCTTTTTAACCCTCCAGGTTTTGTTGCTCCTTCGGTACAGGTGTTCAAAGAACTTGTCTTAAAGGATTTACTGTCTTTGAGAGTCCCTAATAGGAGAGGTAATGAAGATTATCATAGTAACAATAAAAAAATCTGTGAATGTAATGATATCATTCTACGTCCAGCAGATAAAGTGGGTGGTATAGTGGTGTTGGACAAATCTCAGTATATAGAGGAAATGAATAGACTTCTTTCTGACCACTCCACTTATACACCCCTAGCCTCTAATCCTACTGTGAAATTCAGGAAAGAGTTGTCCAGCCTTGTGAATTATGGTTTTGAGAATAAGATTCTCAATGAGAAAGAAAAACTTCATCTTATCCCGATCATTCCAAGAGTGCCTGTCATTTACTACTTACCAAAATTGCACAAGAGCCTTACTCAGCCACCGGGCCGCCCGATTATTAGCGGTATCGATTCCGTAACATCTCGGATAGGGAAATATGTAGATGAGTTTCTACAACCTTTAGTGGTTAATACCACGGCATATCTACTGTACGTGATACCACTCAGGTTCTCAACCTGCTAGAAAATTTCCAATGGAAGGATGGCTACATCTTAGCTACAGCAGATGTAGCCTCTCTATACACCATCATTTCCCATCATGATGGTTTTGAGGCAGTTAATAGCTATCTTCAACGTGATAATACTCTATCCTATATACAGAAAGATTTTGTCATGGATCTATTGCAATTTGCGACCAGTCATAACTACTTCTGGTTCGGAGGCAATTATTTCTTGCAAACCAGAGGTGTTGCAATGGGGGCTAAGTTCACCCCAAGCCTCGCAAATTTGTTCATGGCCCATTGGGAATCAAACGATTGACACCAATCCCCCTTCAGAGCTCCTTTTTTGGAAAAGATATATTGATGATGTCATCCTTATATGGGGAGGTGACAGACCTTCTCTTGATACGTTCTTTTCCAATTTAAATTGTAATAATAAAGGTATCCTTTTACAGTATGAAGCAAGTGACACACATATTCACTTTTTAGACCCTAATATATTTATTAAGGAAGGTCGTCTCACAACCAGTACCTTTTTCAAAGATACGGACCGCAATGCTTTTATTCCCACTCATAGCTGCCATCACAAATCTTGGCTTGCGGCCGTTCCAAAAGGTCAATTTCAAAGATTGAGACGTAATTGCACAGATATTGCAGAATTTCATCAGCAAGCCGACATACTGAAACATAGATTTCTCAATAAAGGATACCGTGAGTCTGAGATCAATATAACCATCAATAATGTTGCAGCTATGAACAGGAGCTCTTTGTTGACAAAGAGCAAAAGGGATAACACCTCATCTGAAAGATTTAGTTGGTCTATGATTACTAGATACTCCAACCAACATTTCTCAGTAAAAAAAAATCTTTAAAAAACACTGGGATGTACTACGTAACGACAAAATTCTAGGGCCTCTCATCCCAGAACAACCGATCTTGATCTATAGAGGTGCACCTCCCCTTAGATTTAACATTGCCCCCAACGTTATAGATCCACCCAAAAGATCTTCTTTTTTTTCAAAGTATGAAAGGGTACTACCCTTGTCGTAAGTGTAGTATATGTAAAATTAATTCCTTTCATGGTCATAAATGTGAAAGTTTTCTTTCTACAGTTACAAACTATACTTACGACATTGAGTCCTTCATGACCTGTTCAACCAAGTACGTAGTATATAATACAGTGTCCATGCTCTAAGCAATATATAGGTCGTGCTAAAAGAGAACTCCATATACGCCTGAATGAGCATGTGGGAAACATTAAAAGGGGTTTTCCTAAACACAATCTTTCCCGATACTATGACAAGCATCATAATCGCCAACTCATAGGGACTACGTTTTTAGCTATTGATGTTGCCCACCCACATTGGAGGGGCACCAACATGGTTAGGGCCATTTCTAAATTAGAAACCAGATGGATTTTTTTAATGAAGTCTTTTAAGCCCTTTGGTCTCAACGTAGATTGGGACATTAATTGTTTTATTAATAATTCATAACACATCATTTTAAATTTAAATTTTTTATATTTATGGTGTGGTTCATCTAATCATGTCCACACACATATGTATTTGTCTTTAACCACTTAACGACCGCTCACTGTATATGTACGTCGGCAGAATGGCACCGACAGGCACAATCACGTACAGTGTACGTGATTGCCTTTGTACAGTTGGGGGGTCCGATTGGACCCCCCTCCTATACAGTGAGGGGTCGGTATTCGTTGGGGAGCAATCCGAGATGAGGGGACGGCTGTTCGATTCCGGCCACCCCCCCGCGATCGCTCCCGGCGAATGAAAATGCTTCCTCTGTCCGTGTAATGTAAACACAGGCAGAGGAAGCGGGAGGAAGTGATGTCATCTCTCATGCGGCGCTCACATATACCGAGCGCCGTACAAGAGAAGACATCAGGTCAGTGCACAAAACACTGACACCAGGACACATAGGCACACAAATCGCCCCCCCAGATCACCCCCCAGCCCCCAGTCACAGTGTCACTGATTGCAGTGACCATTTATTTACTGATCACTGCAATCAGTGACATTTGTGACTGTAAAAGTGTCACTAAAGTTAGTTTTAGGTCCAGTGTAGCCCCCTAACCCCCCCTAATAAAGGTTTAGCCCCCTGATCACCCCCCAGATAACCCTTTCACCCCCTAGCACCGCCGTCGCTAAGCGATCATTTTTCTGATCGCTGTCTTAGCGTCGGTGATGCAGATCGGTAGCCAGTAATTTTTTTTAGGTTCGCCGCAGGTTTTTATAGCGTCCGGTACCCCCATATATTATCTAATAAAGGTTTAACCCCCTTGATCGCCCCCCAGGTAACCCTTTCACCCCCTATCACCACTGTCGCTAAGCGATCGTTTTTCTAATCGCTGTCTTAGTGTCGGTGATGCAGATCGGTAGCCAGTTATTTTTTTTAGGTTCGCCGCAGGTTTTTATAGCGTCGGGTACCCCCATATATTATCTAATAAAGGTTTTAACCCCCTAATTGCCCCTAGTTAACCCTTTCACCAGTGATCACCATATAAGTGTTACAGATGACGCTGGTTAGTTAGTTTGCTTTTTATAGTGTCAGGGCACCCGCCGTATATAACCCAATAAAGGTTTAACCCCCTGATCGCCCGGCGGGTGATATCAATTAGGTTTTAGCCTCAGAGAGGGTCTGCGTCACACCCCAGGCAGCGTCAGGTTAGTGCCAGTAACGCTAACACCCACGCGTGAAGCATACACCTCCCTTAGTGGTATAGTATCTGAACAGATCAATATCTGATCTGATCAGATCAGATCTATACTAGCGTCCCCAGCAGTTTAGGGTTCCCAAAAACGCAGTGTTAGCGGGATCAGTCCAGATACCTGCTAGCACCTGCGTTTTGCCCCTCTGTCCAGCCCAGGCCACCCAAGTGCAGTATCGATCGATCACTGTCACTTACAAAACACAACACACATAACTGCAGCGTTCGCAGAGACAGGCCTGATCCCTGCGACTCCAGTGCTGTAGGAGGTGATTTCACCACCACAGTTAAAAAAAAAAGAAGCATATATGCCGAAGCATTGGGGCAGCAGGGGCGGAGGAGCGATTTTGCTCCTAATGCCGCGTACATACAGTCGAAATTCCGACGGAGGCTTGCCCGTGGAAAAGTCCGACCATGTGTGTGCGGCATAACTTTTTTGCGGGAGGATGCCCCCATGCTTCGGCATATATAAATGGTGCATGTATGCCCATCATTAGAAGTGGGTGGATGAAGGGCGGTATTCTAATGGTGGGCATACCCACCGATCAATCTCTTTTTTTCGTTCAGCCAACTGGCTGCATGAAAAAAAAAGATTACAATACATGTCCAACAAGGGCCAGCAACGTACTGGTATGTTGCTGGACTTTGAATGTTTATACCAGAATGATGCCTGCGGGTTTAGGTATCATCTTGGTATCATTCTTTTCAGCCAGCGGCCGGCTTTCATGTAAAAGCAATCCTAGTGGCTAATTAGCCTCTGGACTGCTTTTACAAGCAGTGGGAGGGAATGTCCCCCCCCCGGATATAAAAAGCACCATTGGGAAAGCAATTTATCACACCGATCTTGGTGTGGTCAGATGCTTTGAGGGCAGAGGAAAGATCTAGGGTCTAGAAGACCCCAGTTTTTTCAAAAAAAGAGTACCTGTCACTACCTATTGCTATCATAGGGGATATTTACATTCCCTGAGATAACAATAAAAATTATAAAAAAAAAAATATGGAAGGAACAATTTAAAAATAAAATAAAAAAGCAAAATTAATAAAAAAATAAAAATAAAAAAAAGCACCCCTGTCCTGCCCTGCTCTTGCCCAATGGCGAACGCAAGCGTCGGTCTGGCGTCATATGTAAACAGCAATTGCACCATGCATGTGAGGTATCACCACGAAGGTCAGATCGAGGGCAGTAATTTTAGTAGTAGACCTCCTCTGTAAATCTAACGGGGTAACCTGTAAAGGCTTTTAAAGGCTTTTAAAAATGTATGTAGTTTGTCGCCAATGCGCGTTTGTGCAAAATTTTAAAGCATGTCGTGTTTGGTATCTATGTACTCAGCCTAAGATCATCTTTTTCATTTCATCAAACATTTGGGCAATATAGTGTGTTTTAGTGCATTAAAATTAAAAAAAGTGTATTTTTTCCCCAAAAAATGCGTTTGAAAAATCGCTGCGCAAATACTGTGTAGAAAAAAAAATGCAACACCCACCATTTTAATCTGTAGGGCCTTTGCTTTAAAAATATATATAATGTTTGGGGGTTCAACATAATTTTCTTGCAAAAAAAAATATATGTTTTCATGTAAACAAAAAGTGTCAAAAAGGGCTTTGTCTTCAAGTGGTTAGAAGAGTGGATGTATGCTTCCTAATGTTGTGTATAAAATGCCAGAACAGTTCAAAACCCCCCCAAATGACCCCATTTTGGAAAGTAGACACCCCAAGCTATATACTGAGAGGCATGTCGAGTCCATGGAATATTTTATATGTTGACACAAGTTGCGGAAAAAAAAAGATTTATTTTTTATTTTTTTGCACAAAGTTGTCACTAAATGATATATTGCTCAAACATGCCATGGGCATATGTGGAATTACACCCCAAAATACATTCTGTTGCTTCTCCTGAGTACGGGGATACCACATGTGTGAGACTTTTTGGGAGCCGCGTACGGGACCCCAAAAACCAAGCACCACCTTCAGGCTTTCTAAGGGTGTAAATTTTTTATTTCACTTCTCAATGCCTATCACAGTTTCGGAGGCCATGGAATGCCCAGATGGCACAACCCCCCCCCAAATGACCCCATTTTGGAAAGTAGACACCCCAAGCTATTTGCTGAGAGGTATTGTGAGTATTTTGCAGATCTCGCTTTTTGTCACAAAGTTTTGAAAATTGAAAAAAAAAAAAAAATTCTTTCTTAATTTTCAAAAACAAATGAGAGCTGTAAAATACTCACCATGCCTCTCATCAAATAGCTTGGGGTGTCTACTTTCCGAAATGGGGTCATTTGGGGGGGTTTTGTGCTATTTTGGCATTTTATGGCCTTCCAAACTGTGATAGGTAGTGAGGAGTGAAATCAAAAATTTGTGCCTAGAAATCCTGAAGGCGGTGCTTGGTTTTCGGGGTCCCGTACGTGGCTAGGCTCCTAAAAAGTCCTACACGTGGTATCCCCGTACTCAGGAGAAGCAGAAAAATTTATTTTTGGGTGTAATTCCACATATAACCATGGCATGTGTGAATAATATAACATTTAGTGACAACTTTTTGTA
The DNA here is from genome assembly GCA_029206835.1 of Rana muscosa. Taxonomy (NCBI): domain Eukaryota; kingdom Metazoa; phylum Chordata; class Amphibia; order Anura; family Ranidae; genus Rana; species Rana muscosa. The sequence goes on along the minus strand of CM055127.1, from coordinate 297,156,163 downwards.
ATTTTTTTTTTTGTCATTATTCAATCACTTGGGACAAAAAAAAAATATTCAATGGGCTCAACAGGCCTCTCAGCAATTTCCTTGGGGTGTCTACTTTCTAAAATGGGGTCATTTGGGGGGGTTTTGTGCTATTTTGGCATTTTATGGCCTTCAAAACTGTGATAGGTAGTGAGGAGTGAGATCAAAAATTTGCGCCCTTAGAAATCCTGAAGGCGGTGCTTGGTTTTCGGGGTCTCGTACGCGGCTAGGCTCCCAAAAAGTCCCACACATGTGGTATCCCCGTACTCAGGAGAAGCAGCAAAATGTATTTTGGGGTGCAATTCCTCATATAACCATGGCATGTGTGAGCAATATATCATTTAGTGACAACTTTTTGTAATTTTTATTTTTTTTAGTCATTATTCAATCACTTGAGACAAAAAAAAAAATATTCAATGGGCTCAACATGCCTCTCAGCAATTTCCTTGGGATGTCTACTTTCCAAAATGGGGTAATTTGGGGGGGTTTGTACTGCCCTGCCATATTAGCACCTCAAGAAATGAGATAGGCAGTCATAAATTAAAAGCTGTGTAAATTCCAGAAAATGTACCCTAGTTTGTAGACGCTATAACTTTTGCGCAAACCAATAAATATACACTTATTGACATTTTTTTTACTAAAGACATGTGGCTGAATACATTTTGGCCTAAATGTATGACTAAAATTGAGTTTATTCGATTTTTCATATAACAAAAAGTAGAAAATATCATTTTTTTTCAAAATTTTCGGTCTTTTTCTGTTTATATCGCAAAAAATAAAAATCGCAGAGGCAATCAAATACCATTAAAAGAAAGCTCTATTTGTGGGAAGAAAAGGACGCAAATTTCGTTTGGGTACAACATTGCATGTCCGCACAATTTACAGTTAAAGCAGCGCAGTGCAAAATTCTGAAATCACCTCTGGTCCTTTAGCTACCAAATGGTCCGGGGCTTAAGTGGTTAAAAAAAAAATTCCCCCCTTTTTTTTTCTTATTTGATTTTAATTATTCAATTGATTAAATTTAGTGTTCCTTTTATTAATAATATGTATTGCTATTTTCCTTTATCATCTATGGAGCCTGAGTTATCTGTTATAGATTTTTTTTTCTCTGCTGCACCTCGAGCCTGTGTTGTTCTTACATTCCTATATTAAATGTTTTCCTCGGCACTTCCCTTATTTGACCACAAGATGGCTCCGCCATCCATTCCATTTGTTTATTGCTGTTCGTTCCTTGTCCTGGCATGGCCAGCTTTCATAATGGCTGCGCCGTTCTTTGCCTTGCTCTAATCATATAGTTTGCCATTAGTCCAAATGGCGCTGGGTCTATTTATACCTCCAGGCGTGATGACAGTTATGACGGCCAATTCCCAGTTAATGTCCTTCTAGTGACGAAATGCGTAGGGGGCCGCTGACGTCATCACGCAATACCTTACCGAGAGGAGGTGCCGCGGACGCCATAGGAACGAACATACACAGGATTATCGAGACGCCGCATCCATTACCGCTATACTGTATCTACCTTATTGTAAGTGCAATTTTTTCATTTAATGAAGCACTGGGCTTTATGTACTACACTATGGGCATATTTATTTTCTTCCATGTGAGTTCCTGAAGACTCCCATTACCATACAGCCATCGTGGAGACACAAAGGTTCTGGGGAAACCTATTCCCTGCGCTGGGCGAGACTGTTTGACACAGTCACGGCAATCTGGTAAGCAGACCATCCACCACCAGGGTGACGCACCTGAAGTCTTCACATTCTCTTGGGAAGTTTGGTTCATCACTTCTATCTTCACTTGGAATATCATTTTTTGGAACTTTATCATTATCAGTCTATGGGACGCCTTTTTTTCTGTTTTTGCTTTTTATGACGTAATTTTGTGTATTGAGCAACTATATATACTATAGCCAATTTTTTTTTATTTTTCAACCAATTTTTCTTGGATTCAACATATTTGCAAATTTTTGTCATTATTCCTTCATTCACTATTTTATTTTTTCCCCTCACATCCCTGGTTTTTTGAATATTTATTCATTTTTTATTCTAGAACCTTGTCTTCGTTTTCTTTTTTACTCTTTTTCACCACTCAACTAATAAATTTTTCTCACAAAAAATAATTTTTTTCACTGCTGATGGTTTATCAGATCACATATATATCCCTTCACACTCATTATGGGGTTATCAATATTTTATTTTAATGTTCAAGTCATCAATTTTTAATATCTTTCATAATCAATTTTTTTAGCGCTGCACTACTCTTTCCCTTTTTCCACTATATATACGTTTTTTGTACTGAACTTATGGTGCTAGCAGCTGTTCCTTTTTTATTTTTTCACAGTTAATTCATTTCTTAAATTGTCATCTAGCGCAGCGTTGGCCCTAGGGCTTCCCGTTTTCCTTTTAATAATTTCAGATTACATTGTTGAAAATACAAACATTATATACGAATAAAAAAGCAAAAAAACTTCCGCGCCAACAAATATATATATTAAATAAATGTAATATTAAGTGAAATTACTAGTAAGCTGCTCCCCTAAAAAGATGAAGTGGATATCTTCTATCTGAATAATTTGAAGCGTGTGGTAGGGGGCGCTGGTGATTATACAATAATAATAGCAAAAGAATTATATATAAGAACAACAGTGATATAAAATCAATAGTGACATTGCAAAATAATAATATTGATCTCTATAAATACTAAAAAATGGTCGTATTCAGATATGTTCCCTGAACAGTCCGACTTCCCAAATTCCAATAAATAAAGTCCCAACTTGATTGAATGAAACAAATATAATGTCTCAATCCAGTGCAGAAAAATCACCAAAAACAAAGTCTTGCTGTGAGAGATGAAATCTTCAAAAGAGTGCAATATGAGTCCTTCACCAAAAGACAATCAAACTTGCGACATCCAAAGTGCACAGGTAAAGTGATGAGCTTACCAGAATGTGTGGACCTCTTTAATTAAAAAGAAAGTCACACTCGCTTTAGCAGGATAGTGCCTGCACACATGCGATAGACAGGATGGAATGTAATACCTCTCTCCTCCGATATCAAGGATAGGACATGGAATATAAACGAAAGACTTCCATAGTGCAACCCATTTATTTAAAAAACTTGAATAAAACAAATAGCCAAATGGATTAACCCCTTCGCCGCGTTAAGCAGGGGTGGGACTAGCGTTTTTCTGTATTAGCTTTTATTTGTGCCATGGAACAAGCATGTCCAGGCGTTTTTGTGGATTTTTTTCTCCGGTTACTACCTCAACATAGTCCAGGATCCCTGTCCAGTACTCCACTATTATTATTATTGGGCATTCCCACCACATATGTATTGTCGTTCCCAGTTGCTTACAGCCCCTCCCACATAATGGGGAGTTGCTGGGGTGAATTTTGTCTTTCTGGAGTCAAATGCCAACGTACCATACTCTTATAGTTTGCTTCTATCTGAAGCAAAACTGTATACTGCTTCAATCATTTGCTTTTCCTCAATTCCTTTACCCAGTTCCTGGCCCCATTTTTCTATAAAGGGTAGTGGTCCTTCCGTTTCTAATTCTGTTAATATTTTATATACCTGTGATATACTATGCTTCAGAGGCTTTCTTTTACTACATATCTTTTCCATTTGAGTTAGTGCTTTTTAATTTCTGATTGGTTGTGCTATAGTGCTAACTAAGTGTTTTAATTGAGAATACTCCCAGTCGCTAAGCTGGTTCCACCCATGTGTCGTAGTTAAGTCTTGTCTTGTCCTTATTTTACCCGATATGATAATGTCCTTTAATTGTGCAGTTCCCAGTTGTTTTCCCAGTCGTGTCCCATTTCCTGGCGTGAAAAACTCTGTGCCTGCTAACGGTATTAGTGGGGAGTTGTATTTCCATTTTTCGTGCCGATGCAGTGTATCCCAAATTTTAAATACGTTCCTAGTTATTTTATGTGTTTCTGTGCCCAATGCTCTAAATTTTGGTGGTATCCATATCTTTTTTTGTAGGTGCGCCATACTTAATGTGTCTTCCATTTGTACCCACTTTTTTTTTGTGTGGGGGTTTGCCCATTTCGCTAGTCTTGCTAATATAATCGCCTTGTAGTATCTCTTTATATCTGGCAAAGCCATGCCCCTATTTCCCCCCCCCCCCCGTGTTAACAATGTATAATTTATTCTGGCCTTTTTACCCTGCCATATTTATTTCAAAGTCATAGTTTTAATCACCTTATAAAAAACAGGTAAATAGGAATTCTTTCTGTAATAGTCTTTCTTCTTTTTTTCTATTCCCAGGTTCAAAATTACCGTTGTATTTGGATTAATCTTGAAATTTGAAAGATCCCCATATTTTATTTCTTTTACTACGTTGGGCAATGACAACCTTGGCTTTGTCAAGTATAGGAGTATGTCGTCTGGAAATGCAGCCACCTTATGTTCTTGATCTCCCACTCTCAACCCCCCTATATCCCGACTGTTCCGTATGTATATTTGACAACAGTGGTTCTAATGCCAACACATACAGGAGGGGCGAGAGTGGGCACCCTTGTCTCTTTGCATTATGCATCTCGAATACAGACGACACACTCCCATTTACCTTAACCCTAGCCGTAGGATGGGTATATAGATTTTTAATCCATCTCATATATTTTGGTCCCAGACCTATATTCCGGAGTGTCTCCATCATAAACCCCCAGTCGACTCGGTCAAATGCTTTTTCAGCATCTATGGACATGAGTACGACTGGGGGTTTCTTCTCAATCCCCTTTCGGATTAATAATAGGGTTCTTATACTGTTATCTCTCCCTTCCCTTCCTGCCACGAAACCCGCCTGATCTGCATTTATTCGTTCCGGCATTAGGATTTTTAATCTTGTTGCCAATACCTTTGCGTATAACTTTGTGTCTGAATTCAATAACGCTATAGGCCGGTAGCTGGAGCATATAGTTCCATCCTTCCCTACTTTTGGTATAACAGAGATATTGGCAAGGAGAGATTCTTTTCTTATTTCTACATCTTCTCCCATTCTATTAAAGTAGTTACATAGTTCTGGGACTAGCTGTTTTTTTTTTTTTTTTATAATACTTAATCTGGAATCCGTTGAGTCCTGGGCTTTTCCCCCTGGTGTTTCTTGAAGAGCTTTATTTCTTCTTGTGTAATTGGATCTTCTAGGCACTCAGTACTTTCAGGTGTTATCTTTGGTAAATTAGTTTGCTCTAGGTATTCCTGTATTCTAAGTTTCCTACTTTCCTCTTCCTCTCGTGTCTCTTTCGCTCTAATGTCATATAATGCTCTATAATATGTCTTAAAGACTTCTGCGATTTCAGATGTTTTAAATTTCATCTCTCCTCTCTGGTTTTTTATTTTATTTATGTAATTTTTTTCTCCTTTGCTACTCTTGCTAGGTATTTCCCGTGCTTGTTCCCCCATTTATACCTTTCCTTTGCTACTTTTTTAAATACTTTTATTTTTTCTTGTTCCATCAGATCTCTAAGTTGACCTCGCTTAATTATTATCTTTTGGTGTGTTTCCCTGTCTTGCTGTTTTTTGTCTTTTTGTTCCAAATCGTTTAATTCCTTTAACAGGTTTTTCCTATTTAAATCTCTTTCCTTCTTTTTCCGCGCTCCTATGGAGATCAATTTTCCCCTTATACAAGCCTTATGGGCTTCCCATATCATTGCCACACTTACTTCTGGTGTATTATTTATTCTAAAATATTCTTCAATTTCCCTTGATATTGTCTCACCCACTTCTTTATTATCTAAGAGGTCCTCGTTTAAACTCCATATACCCTTTCTTTGTTCTACATTATTAAATCTTATTTTTACCATTACAGGGGCGTGGTCTGTGTTTGATATTACACCTATTGAGTAGTGATGAGCCGAACACCCCCAAGTTCGGTTCGCACCAGAACCCGCGAACGGACCGAAAGTTCGCATGAACTTTAGAACCCTATTAAATACAATGGATGCGAACGTTCGAAATCTAAAGTGCTAATTATAACAACTATTATGCATGTTATTGTCCTAAAAAGGGTTTGGGAACCCGGGTTCTGCACCAGGGGACATGTATCAATCCCCAAAAAAGTTTTAAAAACGGACGTTTTTCGGGAGCAGTCATTTTAATGATGCATAAAGTGAAAAAGAAAAGTCAAATATTCCTTTAAATATCGTACCTAGGGGGTGTCTAAAGTATGCCTGTGAAGTGCCACGTGTTTCCCGTGTTTAGAACTGTCCCTGCACAAAATTACATTTCTAAAGGAAAAAAAGCCATTTAAAACTGCTTGCGGCTTTAATGTAATGTCTGGCCCCAGTAATATGGATGAAAATCTTTAAGAAAAATGGCATAGCTACCCCATCACCCCCCCCCCCCACCCCAGCCCATTACCAGCCCCTTTGGGTCTTGTATGGATATTAAGGGGATATTGTGTCCCCGCACCCAAAATAAAAAAGGCCCTATATACTCTGAACAGCCGTATACAGGCGGTGCATACAACACAGGGACTGTAGGTTTTTTCTTATGTAGAATCTGTTTGCAATTTTGAACAGGTACATTGTTTAAGTGTAGCTCCAGCCAAAAAATCTATTTTTAAGCTTTTTGGAAAACATAGGGAAGGGTTATCACCCCTGTAACATTTGTTTTGCTGTCTGTGCAGTGTGCACCTGTTCAGAACAGTTCACCTCACTTTCCGTCCTAATGACAAATGTTTTTTGCAAATTTGGGGTTTTTATTGAAACAAGAATTGGTGATAAAGCATCAGTGGAGAGGAGACACTTTTTTTCCCATATTAACTCTTACAGGAGAGAATTTGCCTTCCTAGGGGTAGATTTCCTTTCACTTCCTGTTGTATCCTTCCGTTTGCAAGGAGGAGTCGTTTGTAAGTTGGATGTTTGAAAGTAGGGGCCTGCCGTATATACTCAGCTGAAATTTGCCCCTTACATGTTGGTGTTGCCACAACACTGTGAGCCCTCACAGTTACTCTTGGTGGGCGCATGAATGGGCCCTGCTGTGAATTATTAGATCAAGAATTGTAATTGCATGCCCCTGTTGAACAGGGGCTGAAAAATTGGGCCTTTGGTGGTGGTGGTGGTGGTGTTGACACAACACTGTAAGGCCTCACAGTTACTCTTGGTGGGCGCAGGAATGGTCCCTGCTGTGAATTATTAGATCAAGAATTGTAATTACATGCCCCTGTTAAACAGGGGCAGAAAAATTGGGCCTTAGGCACTGGTGCCACAACACTGCAACCCCTCACAGATACTGTACTTGGAGCACAGCAATGAGCCCTGTTGCAAAGTATTGCATCAAAAATTTTAATTACACGCCCCTGTTAAACAGGGGCTGAAAAATTGGGCCTTAGCCACTGGTGCTGGTGCCACGACACTGCAACCTCTCCCAGATACTCTAGTTGGAGTGCAGGAATGAGCCCTGCTGCAAAGCATTGCATAAAAAATTGTAATTACATGCCCCTGTTAAACAGGGGCTGAAAAATTGGGCCTTAGCCACTGGTGGCGGCACCCAGAAACAAAAATGTTCTTCCAAGCTATCATCATCAATCGGATCATTGAGGAGGAGGAGGATAGTCAGTCAACATAACAGGACAGTCTCTCAGCATCAGCATCAGTCTTGAAGGGATGTGACATTTGAAAATAAATTAGTCTGTTATATCAGCTTCGGGTGTTTGGTAGCTGGTGGTGATCCAAGACTGGTTCATCTTTATGAAGGTCAGTCGATCAACCGAGTCGGTGGACAGGCGCACCCTGTAATCCGTGACAAATCCTCCAGCAGCACTGAATGTGCGTTCTGAAAGAACGCTGGATGCAGGACAGGCCAGTAGCTCAGTTGCATACTGTGCAAGCTCTGGCCAGTGATCCATCCTCAAGACCCAGTAAGCCAGAGGATTTTCGGTGGGGAAGGTGTCCAAGTCTGACCTTGCCCCTAGGTATTCCTGCCCCATGTATATCAGACGCTGGCGATGGTTGCTGGAACCGATCATACCTTGGGGCTGCGGACTAAAGAATTGTCTGAACGCATCGGTCAGACGGCCACCTTCCCCACCGCTCCTTCTTTGACTGACCGAAGCCTCAGCAACTCGTTGTCCAGGACCAGGAGTTTGTAACCTCCCAGTCTCTGGGAACGCGTTGCACAGACCTTTCTGCAAGGCCTCCCGGAGTTGCCTCGTCCTCTGCGACGGTAAGATAAGGTCCGCAACCTTACCCTTGTACCGTGGATCAAGGAGAGTGGCTAGCCAGTAATGGTCCCTCTCCTTGATCCGAAGAATACGAGGATCCTTCCGCAGACTTTGCAGGATCAGGGAGGCCATGCAGCGTAGGTTAGCTGAGGCATTCAGGCCGGAGTCCTCTGGGTCACTAAGGACGACATGATCCGCAGCCACCTCCTCCCAGCCACGTACAAGTCCACTGGTTTCTTGGGACTGTAAATCATCCCTAAAAGACTGCTGCTGATGATGCTGAGTGCCAGGCTCCACCTCCATGCTGACACAATCCTCCTCCTCCTCCTCCTCTTCCTGTGCGATGGGTGGGACAGAAGGAACACTGTCTGGGTAAAGGGGGCCTTGAGAGGCAAGGAAGTCCTCCTCTTCCTGCCTCTGTTCTGCCTCAAGTGCCCTGTCCATTATTCCACGCAGCGTATGTTCCAACAGGTGGACAAGAGGTACAGAGTCACTGATGCATGCACTGTCACTGCTCACCATCCTTGTGGCCTCCTCAAATGGTGCCAGGACAGTGCATGCATCCCTGATCATGCCCCACTGGCGTGGTGAAAAAAACCCGAGCTCCCCTGACCCTGTCCTGGTGCCGTAGTCGCACAGGTACTCATTGATGGCCCTCTGCTGCGTGTGCAGCTGCTGCAGCATGGCCAACGTTGAATTCCACCTGGAGGGCATGTCACATATAAGGCGGTTCTTGGGCAGGTTCAGCTCCTTTTGCAGCTCAGCCAGGCGAGAACTGGCATTATAAGATCTGCGGAAATGCACAGACTTTCCTGGCCTGCCTCAGGACATCCTGTAAGCCCGGGTACCTGCCCAAGAACCGCTGCACCACCAGGTTAAGGACGTGAGCCACACAGAGCGCATGGGTCAGTTGTCCCTGTCGGAGGGCGGAGAGGAGGTTGGTGCCATTGTCGCAAACCACCATTCCTGGCTTAAGCTGGCGTGGCGTCAACCACCTCTCGGCCTGCCCCTGCAGAGCTGACAGAACCTCTGCCCCAGTGTGGCTCCTGTCCCCCAAACACACCAGCGCAAGCACGGCATGGCATCTTTTTGCCTGCGTACTTGCGTAGCCCCTTGAACGCCTACGGAGCACCGCTGGTTCCGAGGACAAAGCACAGGAAGAGGCCATGGAGCAAGAAGAAGAGGAGGGGGTGGAGGAGAGAGGTGTGTCACAACCAGTAGTAGCATTTTGGAGGTGTGGCGGCGGAACAACCTCCAACACTACTGCACCTTGTCCTGCATCCTTCCCAGCTGCCAAAAGAGTGACCCAATGGGCCCTGAAAGAAAGGTAACGTCCCTGTCCATGCCTGTTGGACCATGAGTCAGCGGTAATATGCACCTTACCGCTGACCGCCCTGTCCAGCGAGGCCAAGACATTGCCTTCCACATGCCGGTAGAGAACCGGAATCACCTTCCGTGAGAAAAAGTGGCGTTTGGGAACCTGCCACTGAGGAACCGCACATTGCACAAACTCACGGAAGGGGGCCGAGTCTACCAACTGAAAAGGCAGCAGTTGAAGCGCTAGCAATTTAGCCAAGCTAGCATTCAACCGCTGGGCATGTGGATGGCTGGGAGTGAACTTCTTTTGACGGTCCAGCAGCTGGGGCAGGGAAATTTGCCTGCTAGAATCGGACGTCGGTGTACTGCTAGCAGAGTGCCCGCAAGTACTTGGCTGTGACACACCTAATTCTACACCTTCATTCCTCTCAGTGCAGGTTTCAGAGAGGACTGAAGGTATAGTGGGGTTGGAGATCCCAGCTGATGCGGTGCAAGGAGAGGTCCGCTTTGTTCTTTGGTGTGGGTCTTTAAGGTAGGCTTGCCAACGAGCTGCATGGCAGGTCAACATATGTCTGGTCAAGCATGTGGTGGCCAAGCGGGTGATGTTTTGGCCACGCGATATATGCTTGAGACATATGTTGCAAACAGCAGCTGTGCGATCTGATGCACTCGACTCAAAAAAGGCCCACACCAAAGAACTTTTTGAATAACGGGCAGAAGCAGCGCCCTGCACAGGCGGAGCTCTGCAGTGTGATTCCGTCGGTGTGCTGCCCTTACGCTGGCCCCCCGAGGGCATCCTGCCTCGTTGGAGATGTGCCTCCTCCTCATCCTCCTCCTCCTCTCTCTTATTAGGCACCCACGTGGAGTCGTGGACCTCATCATCCCCTCCCTCCTCATCACTGGAGCCAATCTGGCAGTATGCTGCAGCTGCTGGAACATGACTGCCAGATTGGTGTCCTTCTTGAGCATCCCCTCTCTCTGCTCTCACGCTACTGCCTTCCTCTAGCTGGGTATCATCATCAGACCCTTCGAAACGCTGGGCATCCTCCTGGAGCATGTACCCAACACTGTGCTCAAACAGTTCGGGGGACTCCTCAGGAGGACATGGTTGGTCTAGGGAAGGAGTGACTGATGATGACATTGATACCAGGGAAGAGGACGCTTTGGCAGCTGCTTTGCCAGTACCCTGAGCCTGGGTGAGAGAGGATGAGGAGGATGAGGAGGGCTTGGTCATCCACTCTACCAAGTCTTCGGCATGATGCGGCTCAACACGTCCAGCTGCCGAAAAGGACAAGCGTGTCCCATGGCCACGTGCTGATGGCGATGCACCGCGTCCACGACCAGCACTGTTGTCTCTAGACACAGAGCCTACTTGCCCTCTTTTATTGGCTCCTGACTGTCTGCCTCTCCTTGTTTGCCTTCCAGACATTCTAATGGCCTGCAGGGAGATGGGAAAACCAGCAATAAGGCCTAGCTTCAGGAGTATATTTTGCAGGAATCACACTACGCCTGCTGTAAGTGCTGCAAATGCCTGTTGGTGTAACACACCAGGAAAACACAGCAATACAGGCTAACTTCAGGTGTAATATGATCAGGAGGCACACTCCGCCCGCTGTAAGTGCTGCAAATGCCTGTTGGTGTAACACCAGGAAAACACAGCAATACAGGCTAACTTCAGGTGTATAATGTGCAGGAGGCACACTCCGCCCACTGTAAGTGCTGAAAATGCCTGTTGCTGTAACACACCAGGAAAACACAGCAATACGGGCTAACTTCAGGTGTATAATGTGCAGGAGGCACACTCCGCCCGCTGTAAGTGCTGCAAATGCCTGTTGGTGTAACACCAGGAAAACACAGCAATACAGGCTAACTTCAGGTGTATAATGTGCAGGAGGCACACTCCGCCTGCTGTAAATGCTGCAAATGCCTGTTGGTGTAACACACCAGGAAAACACAGCAATACGGGCTAACTTCAGGTGTATAATGTGCAGGAGGCACACTCCGCCCGCTGTAAGTGCTGCAAATGCCTGTTGGTGTAACACACCAGGAAAACACAGCAATACGTGCTAACTTCAGGTGTATAATGTGCAGGAGGCACACTCCGCCCGCTGTAAGTGCTGCAAATGCCTGTTGGTGTAACACACCAGAAAAACACAGCAATACGGGCTAACTTCAGGTGTATAATGTGCAGGAGGCACACTCCGCCCGCTGTAAGTGCTGCAAATGCCTGTTGGTGTAACACACCAGAAAAACACAGCAATACGGGCTAACTTCAGGTGTATAATGTGCAGGAGGCTTAGCAACAATGACACTGACACTGTTCCCTGCCTATCCTTCTCTCTCCCTGCACACAAGGTTTATCAAAGAATATGACACTGAGGCCTCGTACACACGAACAAGTTTCTCTGCAAAAACCAGCAAGAAACTTGCTGGCAGAGATTTCTTGCCGAGAAATTTGTTCGTGTGTATGGTTTCTCGTCAAGAAAAGCGACAAGAATCTCGACGAGAAAATAGAGAACCTGCTCTCTATTTTCTCGTTGAGATTCTCGTCAGCCTGTTTCTCGACGAGAAAAGTGAGTGTGTGTACACTTACCTGTCCTCCGGGAAGCCCGCGCATGTTCGAAATGAATTCGACGCATGCGCGGTAGCTTCCTAGGCATACATAGGGTATACCAAGATGGCGGCGACGGCATCGAATGTGACGAGCGCATGCTCGTCGTAGTCGATGACGTCACCGCGTACGCTCCATTCAAAGAACCGCGGGTTCTTTGAATCGAGCGTGTCTACACTCGGCTGGGACAAGTTTCTTGTCCAAGAATCTCGTCGAAAAAAACAACATGTTTTTTCGACGAGAATCTCGGCCGTGTGTACGAGGCCTCACACTGTCCCCTGCCTATCCTTCTCTCTCCCTGCACACAAGGTTTATCAAAGAATATGACACTGACACTCTCCCTGCCTATCCTTCTCTCTCCCTGCACACAAGGTTTAGCAAAGAATGTGACACTGACACTCTCCCTGCCTATCCTTCTCTCTCCCTGCACACAAGGTTTAGCAAAGAATGTGACACTAACACTCTCCCTGCCTATCCTTCTCTCTCCCTACACACAAGTTTGAGGTACAAATAGCACTGACACTGTCCCTGCCTATGTAACTCTTTCCCTGCGCCGGAACACACTACACAAGGCCGCCGCCCTGGCGGCCTTTTATAGTGTGGGGCGTGTGCTAAACCCCCTGAGCTATAATTGGCCACAGGCAACCTGCCTGTGGCCAATTATGGCTCTCCTAGCTTCCGGCGTTGTGATTGGCCAAGCATGCAGGGTGTGAGGGGGTTAGCTCGGCAGCGGGTGTGTGTGACCCCCGAGATGGGCTCCCCACACAAAACAGGCCCAGCAAACGGAGGTTGTGGTTTTCAAAATCAAAAAGGTGTGGTTTATTTTCTATTTACAGTGACAAAACACAGCAAAGCAAAAGAAACATAAACAAAATAAATCCTGGTCAACTTGACCTCTGACTAAACATACAGGTTTCCTAACTAACAACTGGGATCAGCCTAGTGCTGTCCTAGTCCCTAAGTTCCTGGTTTTAAATGTCCAAGCAAATAGCCAAACAGGCTTTGTCTCACCGCACAGGGGTTCACTCTCCCTAGACAGTCCACACAGGTCTGGTTCCAGGCATGAGCTAACATCTAATGAAGCTGGGAGTTCTTATAGAGGCCTAAATGAGCTGACAAGCTTCAGCTGGGCTTATACAACTCTCCACCTAGTTGTATAAGTCGGCGTAAAGCCTGAATCTGGGCGAAATATATCTACCCCCCTGGATGCAACCAGGTGACTTTACCTTCCTGCTGTCACATACCCCCCCCCTCTTGTTTTAACCTCGGGGTTGGAACACCAGCAATCAGGCATTCATGTACTCGAGACAAAGCATCCACATTCCCCATTTGAACGCCAGGGCGATGCTTTACTGTGAAGTTGAATTCCTGGAGGGCCAGGAACCACCTATTCACTCTTCTATTTGTTTCCTTGTTTTAAACCATCCACTTTAACGGAGCGTGATCCGTAACCATGTCAAAGTGCCTACCTAGCAGGTAGTACCGAAGGGAATCTAGAGCCCACTTCACCGCTAAACACTCCTTTTCAACGGTGGCGTAATTTACCTCTTGGGACTTCAACTTCCTGCTGAGGTAAATGACTGGGTGCTCTTCCCCGTTCCAGACCTGGGACAATACTGCTCCTAACCCCACATCTGACGCATCACTTTGTACGACAAAGTCTTTAGAGAAGGCTGGTGAGTACAACACTGGCTGGCTACATAAGGCTTGTTTCAAGAATTGCAATGCTGCCTCAGCCTCGGGGGTCCATTTAATCATGACCGACCCTTTCCCCTTCGTCAGGTTGGTTAGGGGCACAGCCTTAGAAGCAAAGTGGGGAATGAATCGCCGATAATACCCAGCGATTCCCAGAAAGGCTCGTACCTGCTTCTTGCTGTTGGGACGTGGCCAACTCTGGATGGCCTCGACTTTGTTGAGTTGGGGTTTTATTACTCCCCTCCCAATGGTGTACCCAAGATATTTGGCCTCCTCCTGCCCAATGGTACACTTCTTGGGGTTAGCCGTAAACCCCGCTTCCCGAACAGAGTCCAGGACTGCTTGCACTTTTGGCAGATGTGAGGCCCAATCTGTGCTATGGACAATTACGTCATCCAGGTAAGCCGCAGCATACTTCCGATGGGGCCTCAGCATCTGGTCCATTTTCCGCTGGAATGTGGCCGGCGCATTCTGTAACCCGAACGGCATTCTTTTATATTGGAACGCCCCGTCTGGGGTTACAAATGCGGTTTTCTCTTTGGCCGACTTGGCCAGGGGGATTTGCCAATACCCTTTTGTGAGGTCAAGAGTCGTCATGTATCGGGCTGTTCCCAGCCGGTCGATCAACTCATCTATACGTGGCATGGGGTAGGTGTCAAATTTTGTAACTTTGTTCAACTGACGAAAATCGTTACAAAATCGCCAGCTCCCATCCGGTTTAGGCACCAACACAATGGGACTAGACCAATCACTTTGGGACTCCTCTATCACCCCTAAGTTCAGCATTTTCTGTACTTCCTCCCGTATTGCCTCCCGTCGGGCCTCTGGGATCCGATAGGGTTTTAACTTCACCCTTTCACCGGGCGGGGTAATGATGTCATGCTCTACCCCAGATGTTTGTCCCGGCAGCTCAGAGAATACCTCCTTGTTGCGAAGCACAAACTCCTTAACCTCCTGTTGTTGGGGTTGTGACAAGGTGGCTGCTATTCCAACCTCAGGAATCACGCAACCAGTTTGAGCTGGTGACCAAGTGTCTGCGACTAGGGACTCTCTATCCCTCCAGGCTTTCAACAGATTAACGTGATAGATCTGTTCGGGCTTTCGCCTTCCTGGTTGTCTGACCTTGTAATTCACTTCGCTCACTTTTTCCATTATCTCGTAGGGGCCTTGCCATTTGGCAAGGAATTTACTTTCAACCGTAGGGACAAGTACCAGTATCCTATCCCCCGGGGGAAAAGGTACGGGTCTTGGCTCCACGGTTGTACACTCTCTGCTGTGCTAACTGCGCTTGGGCCAAATGTTCCTTCACGATGGGCATTACCTGTGCAATTCGGTCTTGCATCAGGGCGACATGCTCAATCACACTCCTGTGGGGAGAACTCTCACTTTCCCAAGTTTCCTTGGCAATATCCAACAGCCCTCTTGGGTGTCTCCCATACAGTAACTCAAAGGGGGAGAATCCCATAGAGGATTGGGGCACCTCCCTAATAGCAAACATCAGATAAGGAAGTAGGCAGTCCCAATCCTTTCCATCTCTATCCACCACTTTCTTCAACATTTGTTTTAGGGTTTTGTTGAATCTTTCAACCAGCCCATCGGTTTGGGGGTGATACACAGATGTACGTAATTGCGTCACTTTGAACAATTTACACAGCTCCTTCATAACCCGGGACATAAAGGGTGTACCTTGGTCCGTAAGCAGTTCTTTACAAATACCCACCCGGCTAAACACAAGAGATAGCTCTTTGGCTATGGTTTTGGCCGAGGTATTTCGGAGAGGGATCGCTTCTGGATAACGGGTGGCATAGTCCATTATAACTAATATGTACTGGTGCCCCCTAGCGGACTTGATTATAGGACCTACCAAATCCATGGCGATCCTCTCAAACGGGACCTCAATGATGGGTAGAGGGACCAGCGGGCTACGGAAATGTGGCATCGGGGCCGACCTCTGACACACAGGGCAGGAGGAACAATAATTTTCTATGTCCTTCATCACCCCCGGCCAATAGAATCTCTGTAATACCCTCTCTCGGGTTTTCTCTGTCCCCAGATGACCTCCAAGAATGTGCCCATGGGCCAACTCCAACACCAACTTCCTGTAAGGTTTGGGCACCACAAGCTGCTCAACGGTTTCTTCTGCCCTTTTTGCCACCCGATACAGTAGGTCCTTCTCTACGCTGAAGTATGGGTAAGTGCAGGTATTATCTGGGTTCACTAACTCGCCATCTATTTTCACTACGTTTTCCCGTGCCTTTATTAGGGCGGGGTCTTTCAACTGTTCTGTGGCAAAGTTTTCCCTGTGAACCTCAAGATCAGAAAACTCCACAGACGGTAGGTTTTCGTCTGAGGAGGCGGGCTCCTCTCCAGTTTCTTGAGTCTCCCCTGCCAATACTGATAAGGGAAATTCCGGAGAGTCCTCACCACTCTCAGGGGAGTTCTGGCTATCACATTCCTGGTACATAGGGGCACCAGTGGGAGGCTCAGGATCATCCCACAGTTCCCAGAACTTCGGAAAATCCCTTCCCACAATGGCGTCATGCGGTAACTGAGATACTAAGCCCACTGGATGAGAGAGGGTACCTTTGGGGGTCTCGAAACACACTGTAGTCACTGGATACTCTCGGGTGTCCCCATGCACACAAATAACAGCTACCTTGCTATTCCCAGAGACCTCTGTTTTAACTAACTCAGCCTTTATCAGGGTCACAAGGCTACCTGAATCCAGCAATACCACAACATTTCTACCATTAACACACATTTTGCATAAATGTTTCTCAGTTCCTCGAATGGCAGTGCATGCGACTGTCGCACACAGCGACTGACGTCTGCCCGTCAGAAAGTCACACTGCATGGGTTCCTCCACAACCGGGCAATTGGCTGCAATATGTCCCGCTTGCCGGCAGCGGTAGCAAACGATCCTTCTTGCGGCCTCTTGAGCCGCTGATTTCCCAGGCTGTTCTCGCCAAACTTGGGGTAGAGCTCCCACCCTCTCACTCTCTCCACCCTCTCACTCTCTCCACCCTCACCCCTTGGAATCCTCTTATCCGCCCCTGGGGATGGTCTGGTCTTAGGGTGGAAAGTCCGAGTGTCTCTGGAAGAGGCCGTCAGGTTCTCTGTAGCCAAGTATTTCTCCACACGATCCACAAGACCATCGGCCGTCTCTGGGTCTCCATGGCTTACCCACTTTTGGATGGCAGTAGGAAGAGCTCTCAAAAACCGATCCATTACAACACGTTCCACAATCTTTGGTGCGGACAAAGTCTCTGGCTGTAGCCACTTTCTGCTCAGGTGAATGAGATCATACATTTGAGACCTGGGGGGTTTTCCAAGCTGGAAAGTCCAGTTATGCACACGCTGAGCCCGGACAGCCTGGGTGACACCCAGCCTTGCCAATATTTCAGCTTTTAGCATCACATAGTCTTTTGCTTGGTTAGGCTCTAGGTCATAGTAAGCCTTCTGCGATTCACCAGTTAACAGAGGAGCCACCAGTCCAGCCCACTGCTCCTCAGGCCACTTTTCTCTTTCAGCGGTCCTTTCAAATGTGGTCAAAAATACCTCTGGATCATCCTCTCCAGTCATTTTTGTCAATAAACGACTCACCCCAAAGGACGCGGTATTAGTGGGACGGCTTTCCTCACTGGTCTGCGGACGTTGCTGCATTACTGCTTCCATCTGTTGTTGTAGTCTCTGCTCTTGCTTCTGCAACAGGTCTATGAAGCGGGCCTCAGATTGCTGCTGGGCTTGTTGCTGAGCCTCCAGACTCTGTTGCAAAGTTGCGTTTGTCTGCTGCTGGGCTGCAAGGCTCTGTTGATGAGCTTGCTGCTGGGCTGCGAAGTTCTGTTGTTGAGCTGCAAGGCTCTGTTGATGAGCTGCAAGGCTCTTTTGCAAACCTGCATTTGTCTGCTGTTGATTGGCATTTGCTAGAGCCAGCTGCTTCAGTATCTCCTCCATGCTGGCTTAAAAAAAACTGCCACTGGTTCTCCACCAACTGTGAGGGGGTTAGCTCGGCAGCGGGTGTGTGTGACCCCCGAGATGGGCTCCCCACACAAAACAGGCCCAGCAAACGGAGGTTGTGGTTTTCAAAATCAAAAAGGTGTGGTTTATTTTCTATTTACAGTGACAAAACACAGCAAAGCAAAAGAAACATAAACAAAATAAATCCTGGTCAACTTGACCTCTGACTAAACATACAGGTTTCCTAACTAACAACTGGGATCAGCCTAGTGCTGTCCTAGTCCCTAAGTTCCTGGTTTTAAATGTCCAAGCAAATAGCCAAACAGGCTTTGTCTCACCGCACAGGGGTTCACTCTCCCTAGACAGTCCACACAGGTCTGGTTCCAGGCATGAGCTAACATCTAATGAAGCTGGGAGTTCTTATAGAGGCCTAAATGAGCTGACAAGCTTCAGCTGGGCTTATACAACTCTCCACCTAGTTGTATAAGTCAGCGTAAAGCCTGAATCTGGGCGAAATATATCTACCCCCCTGGATGCAACCAGGTGACTTTACCTTCCTGCTGTCACAAGGGTCACAGTGCATGCTTGGCCAATCACAGCGCCGGGATTGCACTGCGATGGCGCAGTGTATTGTGGGCCGTTCGCGTCACTCGAATTTGGCGCGAACGGCCCAAATCGTTCGATGTTCGCCGAACGGTCGAACAGCCAATGTTCGAGTCGAACTTATGTTCGACTCGAACACCGAGCTCATCCCTACTATTGAGGCATCCACTACATATTCCAAAAGCCCTTGGTTAACTAACATATGATCCAATCTCGAATACGTGTCGTGCACCGTTGAATAATACGTATAATCTTTTTTACTTGGGTGTGTCACTCTCCAAGAGCCTACTAATTGATGATTGTATATTTTTATTTTTTTACCAATTTTAATTGTTTGCTATCTCGTGTCGGTGCACCAGACGTACTATCGAGTCTGTGTTCCATTGAGAAGTTGAAATCCCCAGCAAGAATTACATGACCTTGTTTAAAGTCCATTAAAGCATTTAAGATCCCATTCAGATATTTTTTGGGATGATTATTTGTACAGTATAGGTTTGCTAACGTGTATTTTTTCCCCTGCAGATTCCCTTTTAGAAACAGATAGCGGCCATCTGGGTCCACTCTTCTTTCCTCTACAATAAAGCTTATATTCTTCCCTACACCTATGGCGACTCCATAGTACCAGGTTGGAATCGCAGCGAGTATATTTTTGTATTAGAGTCTAACGCTAAGTGTGTCTCCTGTAGGAAAACGATTTCTGCGGAATACCTTTCCAACTCCCTTAACCACTTCCCTACCGGGCACAAAAACCCCCTTCCTGCCCAAGCCATTTTTCAGCTTTCAGCGCTGTCACACTTTGAATGACAATTGCGCGGTCGTGGGCTCCCAAACGAAATTTGCATCCTTTTTTTCCCACAAATAGAGCTTTCTTTTGGTGGTATTTGATCACCTCTGCGTTTTTTATTTTTTGCGCTATAAACAAAAGAAGAGCGTCCAGT
This sequence comes from Rana muscosa, assembly GCA_029206835.1. Lineage (NCBI taxonomy): Eukaryota > Metazoa > Chordata > Amphibia > Anura > Ranidae > Rana > Rana muscosa. The sequence continues at coordinate 297,136,858 of CM055127.1, read as the reverse complement.
TTGAAAAAAAAAACACTATTTTTTTTCCTTTTTGCTATAATAAATATCCATTGAAAAAAAAAAAATTCCTCAGTTTAGGCCGATACGTATTCTTCTACATATTTTTGGTAAAAAAAAAATCGCAATAAGCGTATATTGATTGGTTTGCGCAAAAGTTATAGCGTCTACAAAATAGGGGATAGATTTATAGCATTTTTTTTAATTTATTTTTTTACTAGTAATGGGGAGGTGACTGATGGTTGTCCCTATGTACAAGGGATACACCATCGGTCCCCTCTCCCTGACAGGACATTTACACACACAGATCCACTTTCCTGCTCTGCTACTGGGCAATCGCGGGTGCCTGGCAGCCGCCGGACACGCGCATCGGGTCCCCAGCAATGCGGCGGGCGCGCCCCCTAGCTCCTTTTAAAGGCAGGACGTCATATGACGTCCAGGCAGAACGAGAGAGTCTTTCGCCCGCCGTCATTTGACGGTGGGCGGTAGACAAGAGGTTAATATCATGTGCCTTTTTGCTGGGGAATTAAGACCCCTTACATTGTATGTAATAAAATTTACGTCAGTCATATGTGTTTCTTTTCTTTTTTTTCCCTTCCTTTTCCCTTCCCTTTCTCCTTCCCTCCTTTCTTCTTCTTCTTGAGATGTACAGATCGTGTTTCCCCCCTCCCTCTCCTCCCCTTATCCACCCCTCCCCCTCCTCCCCTTATCCACCCCTCCCCCTTCCCTTGTTGGAACCTTGACCTCATGGTCTTAGTGCAGGATTTTCTCTCTTAGAGTCACTATAGGCACTCTGCACTCCTGAGCTTGAGGTGGAGTTCTGTTTGGCACCGTTAGTCCCCACTCCCCTACTGCTAGGGGGATGGTGCCAGAGCAGTCAATGAGTCCAGGTCTCCATATCCCTCTCCCTAGCTCTTTGTCTCTTTATTTCTATCTAGTTCAACCCCCAAACCCCTGCCCCCCGTCCCCCAGAACAATGTTCTAAAACAATCATATTGAAGCATACAAGCGTGTCCGTGATACATACCGGTACTAGATTTATAGAATTGATCACATAGATATATTTTATATTTCAAAACAAAAGCAAGAGTTCTAAGGTGAAATAGAGCTGCCGCTGCCCGTTCAACAGTGAGCAACGAACCCCAAATAGGCCCGGAACAGCCCACACTTGTGTCTCCAGGAAAACATTCCCGCTGTTCAATCGATAAACCATATAGCCTGAGGATAGTCCGATATCCTAGTATAAAAAGAAAAAAACAAAGTAAATATATCAGTAACTGTACTGTATACTGAATTTAGCATCACATTAGAATATAAAAAGTATTCTTACTCACATGTGATGGTAGTAAGGCTGCAACTAACGATTATTTTCATAATCGATTAGTTGGCCGAATATTGTTTTGATTAATCGGTTAATAACCGTAAAAAAAAAAAGGTAATTTTGCTGCGATTTGCATTTTTACATTTTTTTTTGGCCAATTTGTTGTTGGGCAGATTAAAAAACACAAATTGCTGCAAAAACACATTATTACATGCTTTTCTGCTGCCTCTCTTGACGTATATTGAACCAAAAAAACAAAATAGCACCGTTTTGCATTAAAAGTCCTTGCCCTTTCCAAATACGCAGCAGCTGAAAAAATCATGGATGTGAACGTGTCCCATAGGAAACCATGTAAATGAACTGTAGTGTGTTTCTGCAAAAAGCACCAAAAAAACAGAGGTGTGACCCAGGCCTAAGATGTAAAGTAACATAATGGGGTTAAAAAAACCTAAAATTTAGTACAAAAAGAGCAAATAATCGCTGTAAGGGGTTCATTTTTTACTGTGGGACAGTGAAAGTAATATTTACAGTAGCGATTTGCTCTTTTTGTACTATAAAGGGCTCATTTTAGTTTTTTAACCCCATTATGTTACTGGCCGATTAATCGATTATGAAAATAGTAATCGATTAATTTCATAATCGATTAGTTGTCGATTAATCGATTAGTTGTTTCGGCCCTAGATGGTAGTATTGATAAGAATGAATTTTAGATTTTTCCTTTCAGGGATATATCACAGTTTTTATTGACTATTAATATAGAGGGGGGAGGGGCCCCAAAGAGATTACAAATTTCCCAGGTCCATGTTACCAAAGACCGGCATATTGCAGGAAACAAGAGAATACAATAAGGCAAAGAAAGAGAGGGGTATTGCTTACCCAGGTTTAGTTTTCCATAGGAGTGCGGATTGCAGTGTTTTCCTGTGAGGCAGCGTCTGTCAGACAGTACGCCACCAGGGATTTTAAAAGGACGCCCGCGCATGCGTACTGGCCATTCGGCGCCGGGCGACGTGATGACGTAGGCGCGCCGCAGGGCGCATGCGCACTAGTCACTCCAATACCGATGACGTCAGCAGATGGCGCCGCCACGCCGAATTATATGATATCAGGGCAGTTAAGGTCAAGGCAAAAGGGCAGCTGCTGACTTGAATAGTACTGACCAGAAAGAGATGCTCACGCCTACTGATGGCGAGCGTGAGCCACGTCATGACAACAAAAGTAAATGGCCATTAAAGATGACCAAAAAACAAAGCCATTTATAGTTACTGAAAATTTCTCAAGTACTATACTAAATCGTTTGGGTTATGAAATAATGAATGAAAAATGCAAAAGAAGGAGATGAATTGCCTATTTGAAAAAAAAGGTATAATAATAGTAGCATCATAAAAATATATAAACCCATTTACTCGAAATATAATGGATCAATTTTACAATGAAGGAGAAACGTGGAATGTGTAGAGGGGGGACACCCCGGGCGAGAGATGCATGGCACCCCCCCATAGTCAAAAAGACATGGGAAGGCGTCATGCAGGCCAAGCCCACTGACGCATAACGGCAGCAAAAACCCGGGCCCCCCGTTGAATCAGGGCTCCCGGGTATGCCGCAATAAATGTTGCCTGCCCTCGCCAAAAGGAGAGAGACTCCCGGGCGGGGATGGACCGGGCCCAAAAGAATGCAGGGACGTGGGACAGCTGTAATATGCTTTGATTAGAAGAGCTTTCTTTTTAAATTGTACGATTCCACATATTGGCAAAATTGCATATGGAATAGGTATGTGGACACGTTTGGATGCGACAATGGAAGGTGTGATGGCATTATGGCAAGGACATGTATACGGCTGGGCATCAAGGATATATAATTCCAAAAATATTGATCTTCTATGTCAAATAGGCAATATTCCAAGACAATGTTGATCTTATATAACAGAACAAGTAGTATTCCAAAACAACAGGATAAGTACAAATGGGACAAAAGACAATCGTAATACAGCGATAAATTAACAAATACAACCATGATGGAAAAAATATATCTGATCATTAATTATTCCTTTTCACATCCCCCTGAATTAAAGCTGTCCAAAAAAGGACGGAAACTTAATTGGGTGTTTAAACCTGGAAAATGGGTTGCATTAAGGTCAGCAATCCAGCGAACCTCCTTTTGTAACAAGACCTTATTCCAGTCGTCCCCCCTGCTATCTGGGTGAACCCGGTCTAGGATGGTGAATAGAATGCAGGGAGGGGGATACCTTCATTGTGGTCTTGTATGTTGTCCCAGAGGGAGATCTGGGTTCGCAGATTTAATGCTAGTAATATGTCGTGCTGCTCTCTTGTAAAACTCTAGTTAAATTTTTCCTATATAAAAACACTGGGACTGGCACACCAGTATATAGATAACCCCAGGTGTTTTAAAATTAGCGTAGTGTTTTGGTCTATGTATTTTTCCATTTGGCAACATAAATTTGGGCTGTGTGTTCATGTACCGACAACATGAACATCCGCCACACATAAATGTGCCAAATCTCTTACATGGGTCGGACCGAAAGGCCCTGACATATTCACTTTGGACCAAATGGTCTCTAAGTGAACGTGCTCTTCTGAAGGTTATGTTGGGAGTAGCCGAGATGTGTGGGCTTAAATTTGGATCTATTTGTAGTAGGTGCCAATGTTTTTGTAGATTTTTTTTTGAGAGCTTTATGCTGCTTATTATACATTGTTATCAATCTGGTGATTGGTTTCGAGGTATCATGCGATTTTTTCGAAAAAAAAATAGATCATGTCTTATTTGTCCACGTGCACGTTTGAAGGCCTTTTTGAGGCACGTGGACGAATAACCTCGATCTGAGAGGCGATCTCTAAGGGAGTTGGCCTCTCAGGCGAACTCTGCATCTGTTGAGCAATTCCGTCTGAGCCTCAGGTACTGCCCATATGGGATAGACATAACCAGAGGCTTAGGGTGAGAACTTGTCGCATGTAAAATGGTGTTCCCAGCGGTTTCTTTGCGAAAAAGACCGCTGGATAGCGAGCCATCTGCTAATTTAGTGATGTTTAGATCAAGAAATGTGATGGACGTATCACTAAAAGTCATAGTGAAAAAAAGGTTTGACGTATTTTTGTTCATGGTACAGATGAAAGCTTGCAGATGTTCAGGTGTACTGTCCCAGATCATTAGAATATCATCTATGTACCTAAACCATGATATAACATGGGAGGCATATGATTATAGGCTGTCACTGGATAGAAGGGATTTTTCCCACTCCCCCAGGTACAGGTTGGCATACGATGGGGCACAACATATCCCCATTGCAACCCCCTGTACCTGGAGGTAGTGGGATCCATCGAAAGAAAAGATATTGTGGGTTAGAATAAAGTTCAACGCTTCCGTTAAAAAAAGGTTGAACTTCCGGTCATCTCTATGGGATTGCGATATGGCACGCTGAGTTGCCAAAAGACCTTGATCGTGGGGGATGGAACTATATAGCGATTCCACGTCAATGGCAACTAACAGGGCATGTGATGGAATAGTTCTTCTAAATTTTGTAATAAATTAATCGTGTCTTTTATGTACGAAGACAGGTTGGTGACAAAAGATCTAAGATGACTATCAATTAATTTACTCAGGTTTTCGGTTATAGAACCGTTCCCCGAAATGATCGGGCGACCTGGTGGGTCTTTTAAATCTTTGTGTATTTTAGGGAGACGGTATAGGGTAGGGTTGGAATGCAGGGGTGAAAGGTTCTGATGTATTCTCACACATCCCTATCAATAGCTCCGTTGCAAAATGCTCCATCTACTAGCTCATAAAATGCTTTTAGAGATAGGTTTGTACCATGATTCGTTAGTGTCGTTTTTACACATTGTTGCATATTGTTCGTTAGTCATTATAACAATATTGCAGCCCTTATCGGATGGTTTAATTGTTAACGAATTTTTTTTTTAAAACTTTAAAATTTCCGCTGTGGTTGACGCCACGAAAGCCCTTTACATAGGATATAGTTTTCAGCTTGAGTAAAAAAAGTGATTAGAGAGATTATTGATGTTTTGAGTGTTGAAATTAAAAGGAGGGTCCGATGTGGACAAAGAAGGTGAAATTAGGTGTCTGGAAGGCTTTCGGCCATTCTGTGAACTAAAAAATTCTTGTCTATTGTGGATGTAGTTGGTAGAGTGGATGAAAGTGAAGGCTCACCAGTTATAGTAGTGCCCGAAGACCCTGAAGAGGAAGATTGGTTAGCACCTCTAGCATTCTATAGGAAGGATGCGAACCAGGGTAGATCAGAGTCTGTGACTCCGGCTACTTCTGTGAGACGAGTGAGAAGAGTTTTGTGGTCTACTGTGTCGAAAGCTGCGCTGAGGTCTAGCAGCACCAGGAGACAAGATTCTCCGTCATCTGCTGCTTTGAGGGCGTCATCCCATCATTTGAGAAGTGCCGTTTCTGTCCTGTGGCCTGGGTGGAAACCAGATTGTAGTGGGTCCAGGAGTTGGTAGGTGTCCAAATGGAGTTGTAGCTGTTGTACTACTGCTTTCTCGATGATCTTGGAGATGGTGTTAAGGCTTGTTGCTGGTCTGCGGTAGTTTGGGTCTTTGGGGTCGAGGTTGGGTTTCTTTAAGAGGGGTTTGATTATGCCTTGCTTGAGGGAGATCAGAACAATATCTTCGTTGAACGATTGATTTATGAGGTGTGTTATGGTGGGTGCCAAGATGTCGGTACATTCTTTCAGAAGTTTTGTAGAAATAATGTCATTTGGTGATGTGCTGTCTCAGGCTTCTGATGATGATTTTGGTGGTGTCGATGGTGATTGGGACCAGAAAAATTACGTTGATTGTAGAGTATTTATTTGGCTTTTTTCTTCTTGCTCTGGCCGAGTGAGGTTGATTGTTTTTTTCTGCTGAATTATTTCATGAATGTTTGTGATTTTGTCAATAAAAAAATCAGATAGTTCATTGCAGAATTCTTGTGTTTCGATTGCTGGAGGCTCTAGGCAGGTGGGGTTCATAGTCTGAGCGACTAGTTTGAAAAGTTCACGGGGACGGTTTATGGCTTTTGAGATGGTGTTAGAGAAGTGTTCTTTTTTTGCTTTGAAGATTGCTTTGTGGTATTTCTTGGTGAGTAATTCGTAGTTTGTGTGGTTTTCCTTTGTTCAATTCCTTCTCCAGGCTCCTTCAGCTCTTCTCCGTTCTTGTTTCAGTAATGTAAGAGCGTCATTGAACCAGCCCGAATGGTTTTTGCGGATGAGTGCTTTGCATCTTGGTGCGACTGTGTCTGCTGTCTATAGTAATGCTTTGTTAAGGGCGTTGAGTGTTTCTTCAGTTGAGTGGTTTTGACTTGGCATTGCTATTTTGTTGGATAGTGTGGTTTTGAAGAGTGTAGTTTCTTCTGCGATCTTGTCCAGTGTGTTGTTGTTGAGTGTGTACGTTTTTGGAAGATGGTGTTGGTAGTTATTTTAAATTTGATGGCGTGGTGGTCCATCCATGATAATGGCGTGTTGTCCAGTGTGTTTATGTCCATATTTTGTTTGAAGATGAGGTCGAGGGTGTGACCCGAAGCATGCGTGGGAGCATTTATCAGTTGCTGCAGACCTAGTTCTTCCAGTTGGTTGATGCAGGCGGTGGCGATGGGGTCCAGGGAGGAGTTAGCCCAGAGGTTGAAGTCCCCGAGTAACAGGGGGTTTTTGGTTTTCAAGGTGTATGTAGAGATGAATTCGGTGAAAAGGTGGGAGGAGGTGTGTCTTTGGTCCCGGTGGTCTGTAGCATAGCAGTATGTGGACGGTGTCCTGGGGTGTTGTTTGAAGTTGCAGAGTGAGTGTTTCCATGAAAGGCAATGAGCTCTGTAGAGTAGGTTTGGTGAGAGAGAGGTGAGATTTGTAGATCACTGCTAGGCCGTCTCCTCTTTGCCCTACTCTATGCTCAGTTAGGATGCAGTAGTTTTCAGGCACTAGTTCTGCTAGGATGGTGTTACAGTCAGGTGTTAGCCAGCTTTCCGTGATAAAGAGGCAATCTGTGTTGTGTTGAGTGATGAAGTCATGAATTTCCCATTTGTGCTTGACTGCTGATCTGGTGTTGATCATGGCGCATGATAGGTGTTGTAGTTGAAGTGGTGCAGTCCTGTTTTTGGCGGTCGATTGCGATTGATTCTTAGAAGTTGTTCTTTTCGTAGTATTTTTTGGATGGAGGTTGGTAGTGTGATGAGGCGGTATTCATTAGGTTGCGGGGGGGGGGGGTGTCAGCTGAGTATTTGATGTTGAACCTGGTGGGAGAATGCTGATGATGAGATGAGATGGCGATGGCCATGGCGCGATGATGATGTTGATGTTTATGTTGAAACGATGATGATGATGATGATGATGATGAAGATTAGCATTAGCGTTTTCTGACTGCACCCTGACTTGGTGACCAAGTATGAGAGCAGTTCAATGTAGGACAGTCAGTCTTAAGGCTCTGTTTATGGGGAGCATCAACTTCTATAGGGACCAGGTTTCCCTGTACAGTTACGGAACTGTAGACCCAACCCCAGCCTGTCAGGCTTGTGTCTGTCAATACAGGCAGAAGGAAAGGAACAGTTTTCTGGATTATCAAGCTGAACTGGAAATCCATCATACCAGGGAGATTTTTTTGCCTAGCTGAACAACTGTAGTGGGTAATCCAAAAAGGCTACAAAGGCCTTGAGTGGAGATGAACAAGGAGAACTGCTTTAAAAGAAGCTACCTTAAGGCCCAGAACCCTCATGCAGAAAGGAGTCAAGTTTTGTCGAGTTGGCCTGAGAATCTGATAGTTGGTCCTCCAGAGAAGCAATCTTTTCCTTGGGAAGGAAATTTAGCCTGAGCCATGTTCAAGATCAGCTTCTAATTTTCCAGGCGATGGGAATGCCAGGTGGCAGGCTTATTATAGTTGACTAGCTATCTGTAAGTTCAAAGGAACTAGATTGTGTTTTGGAGGTGGGAAAACAGGACCATGGCTAAGGAATCTTTCTGCAAAAGATTGTCCATGTACCCCATGGCATGGATGCTCTGAGATCTTAGCAGAACCAGTGTTATGGATTTATTCCCGGCCCAATACCAGAATGTATCTTCTATTTTACTTCTGACCCTAATTCAATATAATGTGAGTGCATGCATGCAAAAGGATTCACACTGGCACAGTGGTCAGTATAAACTCTTCCTCAAAACTGGTTTATTAAGGTTACAGCCCCTTATAAAGAAAATCAGAGAGGGGTGGGACATAGAAGGCCCAACAGATGGTCTATATGGTGATTCAACTACACATTAACTAGTGCAAACAGCCCCTTATATAAGCAAAATGACATAAGCAAGCGTCATCACATATGTGTGTGTATGTGATTGGTTCATCTATATATATGGTCCTTTTCCTGTCCAAGTCTGTCCCCCACGAGGCAAGCCGCATTCCAGGAAATGGGGGCCATCTTCTGTTGCACGGTGGGAGGGGGAGAAAAAGGAGCGAGGAGATAAAACATCTGCTTTTCATCTTGAGTAAGGAAATGTACTGCCGTTTGTTACAACATATACTAAAGGATATGTATATATCACAAAAAGAGGGAAAAAATCATAAGAAAATAAAGATATGAAAGAAAATAATAATATGAGGAGAGAGGGACATAATATAGACATTTTATCAGTTCCACCACAGTCCCCCCTTAAAATTACTATTTTATCAGTACTGTCCCTATGCTATATGGCCTATACCTGGCCCCCCTGACAGCAGCTCTTTTAGCATCTCGCATAGAAGTAAGACATGGCTTGCCCAATGTCCTCCCTCGATGAAATGGTCAGGAGAGCAATCAAGTACTATTCTGTCCCTTATCTGAGAATGTTGTACAGGTCCTTCTCAAAAAATTAGCATATTGTGATAAAGTTCATTATTTTCTGTAATGTACTGATAAACATTATGTCGGGTCTGCCAGGAAACTACAACCGTCCCTCCGCTTTCCTGACCGGTAGTCTTGTTATCCCGGTGTCAGGTGGAGGGACGGCTGAGATCTCCCACAGACAGGAAATAAGGAACCACAAAGGAAGGTGCAGATAGCCTAACCACAACCCCCAGCAACAACTCACGGTTAGTAGGCAGAAGACAGGATCCCAGGAGGGAAAAGGACAATCCAGGTAACGTAGTCAGAACAAGCCAGGGAGGGTCGGCAGCAAGGTTAACCAGGTTCAAGGGATAATCCAGGAATCGTAGTCAAGACGAGCCAAGTAGAAAACCAAAAAGCAAGAGCATCCATAAACAGGAACCTATCCTAAGGCACGGACAGGAAGGGGAAGTGGGAATATATAGGGACACTAATGAGAAGACTGCTGACAGCTGGTCCCAGGGTGGAGCAAACATCCCCACTAGTGAAAAAGAACATAACTACGATGCTAACATAAAACCAGTTCACTGGTGGCTCAGGACATAGGAAAACAGTCTCTGAACACCAAGCCCTGGGATCAAATCCCAGACACGGCGTGACAGTACCCCCCACACAAAGATGCCCCCAAACCTATTTGGGTTTGGATGGGTGCCTGTCGTGGAAGGACTTGACCAGCCGTGGGGCATGAACATCACGAGCAGGCACCCAAGTCCTCTCTGCAATGGAGTAGCCCTTCCAGTCCACCAGATATTGTAATTGTCTACCCCTATGTCGGGAATCCAGAATTTTGCTAACTTCATACTCTTGATGGTCATCCACAGAGACTGGAGAGGGACGTCTAGAGGGGAGAGAGAATCTATTCTTGACAAAGGGCTTAAGCAAAGATACATGAAATGTATTGGGAATACGAAGATGAGGGGGCAAGCGTAGTTTATAAGCCACAGGGTTGACCTGACAGAGAATGCGAAAAGGTCCTATAAATCTAGGACCTAACTTGGAGGAAGGTTGTCGCAGTTTCATGTTCTTGGTGGACAACCAAACCAGCTGATTAAGACGATAGCGGGGTGCAGGTTTTCTGTGACGATCTGCATACCCCTTGTATCTATGTACAGACTGAAGCAGAACCTTTCTTATGTTTCTCCAGTGCGTAGTCAATCTTGATACCATGTTGGCTGCCGCAGGTACCTCCACCAAGGAAGACTGGAAGGGGAGAACCCTGGGTTGATACCCAAAGGCAGCTTGGAAAGGGGAACATCTAAGGGAAGAGTGCCACTGCGAATTGTGTGCTAGTTCTGCTAGAGGTAACATCTCGCTCCAGTTGTCATGTTCAGCATTGATATAAGCTCGTAGGTAGATCTCCAAATCTTGATTGACCCTCTCTGTCTGGCCATTAGATTGAGGATGGTATCCAGAGGACAGGGAATTCTTGATCCCCAGAAGTTTGCAAATGGCCCTCCAGAACGAGGATATGAATTGAGGGCCTCTATCGCTAACAATATCAACAGGGATGCCGTGTAAGCGGATGACATTCTCAATAAAGGATAAAGCCAGGCTTGGGGCAGAAGGTAGTGCGGGCATGGGAATGAAGTGGGCCAACTTTGAAAATCGGTCCACTATCACCCAAATTACGGTATTTCCACTGGAGGTGGGCAAGTCCACGATAAAATCCATGCTGATATGAGTCCAGGGAGCACGAGGAACAGGTAACGGTTGAAAATCGGCTAGAACATCCTTTTTTAGAGTAGGCCACCAAACCAGGGACTTCAAACGTAGGAAGGTTTGGTTGATACCAGGGTGTCCGGATACCATCTGGCCATGGGCCCACTGTAACACTTCTTTTCGTAATTCTAGGGGAACAAACAAGGTATTGGGTGGAACTGAGAGATTAGAAGGTGCCCGAGACTGTGCGGCCAACAAGTTCCTTTGTAAAGCAGTATCCAGTTGTGCAATAATTCGTTCCGGAAGAACAATATGATCAGGAGGTATTTGCAGATTCTCACAAGGGAATTGCCGAGACAGGGCATCGGCCTTGGTGTTCTTGGTGCCAGGAATGTACGTCACTACAAAGTTGAATCGGGTGAAGAATAACGCCCAGCGGGCTTGTCTGGGATTCAGTCTTTGGGCCTTCTCTAAGTAGATTAGGTTCTTATGGTCAGTTTGAACCACAACAGGAAGTTCCGTACCTTCTAAAAGATGTCTCCATTCGGAAAATGCTAATTTTATAGCTAAAAGTTCTCTATTCCCTATGTCATATTTTTGTTCTGCAGCAGAGAACTTCTTGGAGAAAAAGGCAACCGGATGCAACTTGTTAGAAGTGGGTTCTCGTTGGGATAATACTGCTCCGGCCCCTACTTCGGAGGCATCAACTTCCAAGAAATATTGAGCCGAAGGCTGAGGATGGCGAAGAACAGGAGCAGAGCAAAAAGCAGATTTTAGAAGGTCGAAAGCCTCCAGAGCTTCAGGAGGCCACTGAGAGCATTTGGTCCCTTTTTTTGTGAGGACGGTGATGGGAGCCAAAATTTTGGAGAAATTCTTGATGAATTTGCGGTAGTAGTTACAAAATCCAATAAAACGCTGTATTTCCTTTAAGGTAGAAGGTCTAGGCCATTGTAAGATAGCATCGAGTTTCTTGGAGTCCATCTGGAATCCATTAGATGAAATTATATAACCTAAGAAAGGTATTTCCGATTGTTTAAAAGAGCACTTGGAAGGTTTGGCGTACAGCTTATGATCTCTTAAACGTTGGAGAACAGTGCAAACATGGCCACGGTGAAGCTTTAAGTCTTTAGAGTGAATGAGTATATCATCTAAATAGACAACAACAAAAGAGTCAAGTAGATCCCTGAAAATATCATTCACAAACTCTTGAAATACCGCGGGAGCATTGCAAAGCCCAAAAGGCATCACAAGACACTCATAATGCCCCCTTCTGGTATTAAAAGCTGTCTTCCATTCATCTCCTGCTTTAATTCTAATGAGGTTATATGCAGACCGAAGATCCAATTTGGTAAAGATCTTTGACCCCTGGACACGGTCAAACAGCTCAGTAATTAAGGGCAACGGATACCGATTTTTTACAGTAATACGGTTGAGGGATCTGTAGTCAACGCAGGGTCTAAGTCCTCCATCTTTTTTCTCCACGAAAAAGAAGCCTGCTCCCACAGGAGAGGAGGAAGGCCGGATGAAACCCTTTTTTAGACTGTCTTCAATGTATTCCTCCATAGCCTTGGTTTCCGCAAGGTTAAGAGGATAGGTTCTCCCCTTAGGAAGAGGAGAACCGGGAAGCAAGTCAATAGCACAGTCATACGGGCGGTGTGGAGGGAGGCCCTCTGCTTCTTTTTCAGAAAATACGTCAGCAAACCCGGCATAAGCCTCCGGTAGTTCAGGGACAGTAGAGACCCCAAGAATGGACACTTTATTACGTATAAACTTTTGGATACAGTGAACATGACAAAAGGTGCTCCAGGCAGAAATTTGACCAGAGGACCAGTCAATAGATGGATTATGTTTACATAACCAAGGGAACCCAAGAATTACAGGATACTTAGGAGACGGGATGACATTAAATGATAGCTCTTCAGAATGCAGAGCCCCCACTAGAACGGAAAGGGGCTTGGTCTCTAGAGAGATAAGTCCATCACCAAGAGGTTCTCCGCCAAGAGTAGTTACACACAGAGGTGGATCTTTCGGAACCATCGGAATCTGAAGACTCTTAACCAGCGTTGCATCGAGAAATACCCCACCTGCACCGGAATCAACAAAGGCAACGGTGGAGTAGCTCTTATTGTTCCAAGATAATAATACGGGTACTACTAATCTCTCTAGAGGAGGTTTCAAAACAGTGTGGCCTAATGGGGCTCCTTGATCTCCCATTAAGCCCGGGAGTTTTTTCAGTCGCATCGGACAAGAATGCAGGAAGTGACCCGGCTTACCACAAAATAGACAGAGGCCTAGAGTTCTGCGTTTGGTACGTTCATCATCAGACAAACGCACAGCCCCTACATCCATGGGTTCTTCCTCAAACCCGGCGGTTGGAGGACAAAATTGTCTCTGACGCTCCCTCTCAGACTGGCGTTCAGAGAAGCGAGTATCCACGAGGATACACAAACTGATGAAATCCTCCAATGCCACTGGGATCTCACGGTAAGTTAATTCGTCCTTAATGCGTTCCGCTAGACCTCTGCGGAAGGCGGCCTTAAGGGCGCAATTATCCCAGGAAGTATCTGCCGCAAGTGTGCGGAATTCTATAGCATAAGATGCTACTGTGCGTTTACCCTGGTGTAAGTCAAGAATACTGGCCTCAGCTGCCCTTACTCTGTCAGGAACGTCAAATATTCTCTCAACGGTTTGCATAAACGTGGGGTAATCAGTAAGTACAGGAGAATCTTTCTCAAGAAGAGGCGACACCCAGGACAGAGCTCTACCCTTAAGCAAGGAAATAATAAATGTCACCTTGGCTTGGGTAGAGGTAAACACAGAAGGTTGATTTTTAAAATGCAACCGGCAATGGTTGAGAAATCCCCTGCAATCCAAGGGGTTCCCATCATACTTATCGGGGAGAGGTATCTTTGGAGCGGGAGAACCCACAGATTTAGACACAACTACAGGTTCCCCAACCCCAGACTCAAGATCTTTTGGTGTAGCAGGACTAGTACCATGTGCCGAGGCCAAAGTAGATAACAGAGTAGCGATGGCACCCAATTTCTCCTCCAATGACTGTACATGATTAGCCTGCTCACACAACATCTGACCCTGTAGAGAGACTGCCTGCACCAGCTCGCTGAGGTCCATCTGGCCTTAGGATAATGTCAGGTCTGCCAGGAAACTACAACCGTCCCTCCGCTTTCCTGACCGGTAGTCTTGTTATCCCGGTGTCAGGTGGAGGGACGGCTGAGATCTCCCACAGACAGGAAATAAGGAACCACAAAGGAAGGTGCAGATAGCCTAACCACAACCCCCAGCAACAACTCACAGTTAGTAGGCAGAAGACAGGATCCCAGGAGGGAAAAGGACAATCCAGGTAACGTAGTCAGAACAAGCCAGGGAGGGTCGGCAGCAAGGTTAACCAGGTTCAAGGGATAATCCAGGAATCGTAGTCAAGACGAGCCAAGTAGAAAACCAAAAAGCAAGAGCATCCATAAACAGGAACCTATCCTAAGGCACGGACAGGAAGGGGAAGTGGGAATATATAGGGACACTAATGAGAAGACTGCTGACAGCTGGTCCCAGGGTGGAGCAAACATCCCCACTAGTGAAAAAGAACACAACTACGATGCTAACATAAAACCAGTTCACTGGTGGCTCAGGACATAGGAAAACAGTCTCTGAACACCAAGCCCTGGGATCAAATCCCAGACACGGCGTGACACATTAGACTTTCATATATTTTAGATTCATTACACACAACTGAAGTAGTTCAAGGCTTTTCTTGTTTTAATATTGATGATTTTGGCATACAGCTCATGACAACCCAAAAATCCTATCTCAAAAAATTAGCATATTTCATCCGACCAATAAAAGAAAAGTGTTTTTAATACAAAAAAAGTCAACCTTCAAATAATTATGTTCAGTTATGCACTCAATACTTGGTCGGGAATCCTTTTGCAGAAATGACTGCTTCAATGCGGCGTGGCATGGAGGCAACCAGCCTGTGGCACTGCTGAGGTGTTATGGAGGCCCAGGATGCTTCGATAGCGGCCTTAAGCTCACCCAGAGTGTTGGGTCTTGCGTCTCTCAACTTTCTCTTCCCAATATCCCACAGATTCTCTATGGGGTTCAGGTCAGGAGAGTTGGCAGGCCAATTGAGCACAGTAATACCATGGTCAGTAAACCATTTACCAGTGGTTTTGGCACTGTGAGCAGGTGCCAGGTCATGCTGAAAAATGAAATCTTCATCTCCATAAAGCTTTTCAGCAGATGGAAGCATGAAGTGCTCCAAAATCTCCTGATAGCTAGCTGCATTGACCCTGCCCTTGATAAAACACAGTGGACCAACACCAGCAGCTGACATGGCACCCCAGACCATCACTGACTGTGGGTACTTGACACTGGACTTCAGGCATTTTGGCATTTCCCTCTCCCCAGTCTTCCTCCAGACTCTGGCACCTTGATTTCCGAATGACATGCAAAATTTGCTTTCATCCGAAAAAAGTACTTTGGACCACTGAGCAACAGTCCAGTGCTGCTTCTCTGTAGCCCAGGTCAGGCGCTTCTGCCGCTGTTTCTGGTTCAAAAGTGGCTTGACCTGGGGAATGCGGCACCTGTAGCCCATTTCCTGCACACGCCTGTTTTCACGGTGGCTCTGGATGTTTCTACTCCAGACTAAGTCCACTGCTTCCGCAGGTCCTCCAAGGTCTGGAATCAGTCCTTCTCCACAATCTTCTTCAGGGTCCGGTCACCTCTTCTCGTTGTGCAGCCTTTTCTGCCACACTTTTTCCTTCCCACAGACTTCCCACTGAGGTGCCTTGATACAGCACTCTGGGAACAGCCTATTCGTTCAGAAATTTCTTTCTGTGTCTTACCCTCTTGCTTGAGGGTGTCAATGATGGCCTTCTGGACAGCAGTCAGGTCGGCAGTCTTACCCATGATTGCGGTTTTGAGTAATGAACCAGGCTGGGAGTTTTTAAAAGCCTCAGGAATCTTTTGCAGGTGTTTAGAGTTAATTAGTTGATTCAGATGATTAGGTTAATAGCTCGTTTAGAGAACCTTTTCATGATATGCTAATTTTTTCAGATAGGATTGTTGGGTTGTCATGAGCTGTATGCCAAAATCATCAATATTAAAACAAGAAAAGCCTTGAACTACTTCAGTTGTGTGTAATGAATCTAAAATATATGAAAGTCTAATGTTTATCAGTACATTACAGAAAATAATGAACTTTATCACAATATGCAAATTTTTTGAGAAGGACCTGTATATACTTTTAACAGGTAAGGACTGCAGTGGAGCATATGGGGTCCCTCTTGCTCCTCCTTCATTGGATCTTCAATATCACCATAATTCAAAAAGGTAGGGGTTACCTCTTTAGCCGCCTTTCCCAACAGCTTCTTCATACAGGGCAGAATACAGCAAACCACTATCGCAACTACTGTAAGCAGAGCCAGAATTGCTATGCCTATTTGAGTAAAAATGCGTTGCCACCCACTCATCCATCCAAAATACTGGTCCCAGAGATCGGTCAACCCCGAATTTCTTTTTAACTCTTCTGATAGATCCTCCAATTTCTTTATAGCCAGGGTTACCTTACCATTTGGGCCTGTATTGTCCGGGATGTACGTACAACATGTACTTGTCGCAGGCAACATTTTACACACACCCCCCTTCTTAGCTAAAACCATGTCCAAGGCCATACGATTTTGGAAAGTCATTTGTGAAGTGGCCTCTAGTTGTTCAGCTAAACCCTGGAGTGCATCCTTGGTATAGTTAACGAACCTCTGTTGGTTATAGTAGATATAATTAATCCAATCTACATTATTATTTACAGTGATTATGGGAATTAGGGACTTGAATCCTGCAGCTACCTGGTCTCTTGCTTTGAATTCATCTGGGACCCCCCTTGGGACTCCTATGGCATCTATATATACATGGGGGTCAAAACTACCAGCTGGGGCACTTCTGCTCTTCCTGCTGGATTCGGATGAGTGCTCCCCCTCTGCTACTAGGTCACCTCCCGAAAAGATGTGCAGGGGCATTATGACTTTGGCAAGTGCACATTCCCCTGTCCATTGGTCTGTTAACTTAGTTCTAACCTTCATGTCTCCACAGATCCAATACACTTCTCCCAAAGATTGAGTTTGATTCTGCACTAGATCTGTGGATACACTGCTGTAGGAGGAACAATATCCCATGGAGAGGTTCCCCAAGAACTTCCCTGTTCCCTGGTTGTTCCCATAACATGTGTAATTACCGGGATATATGGTGATACCCTCCCCGGGCTTGGATGTCTTGGTTACTATGGGATATTCTCTTTTCCATGTTTTGCACTGGGAGTGGTCAATGGAAGTATTGGTGAACAGGCTCAGAAAGCACTCCTCTTGAGTGGGAGGTATGTTTAATGTCACTGTTCCCAAATGGGGTCTAGCTCCACCACACACATAACAGTTGGTCCTGTTATGTTTCCCTGCACTATACCTCATCCATTCGAGCCACAGGTTGACATCCGAGAAACCAGTCTCTGCTGCTATCGTGTCCTCAAATGTGGGATCAGCTATGGCCACCATATCTCCTAGGGTGCGTATACGTATATGTGGTTTAAGGGGATTGATTACTGTTTGAAGGGCCTGCCATTCTGATGAGTTATATATGTCTTTAAGTTGGAACTTTCCTCTTGGTCCCCTGCCCCCTCCTGCATACCATATCCCCATAACATATGTGCCTGCATCCGTAGGACTGGGATTCTCTATGGTTAGGGTGAGTTTCATGCTATGCCCCGTCCTCCCATTACTTGAGCATGTGTCTGTTTTTAATAAGGTCAGTCTGCTGAGTAATGACTTTCCGTATTTGTCTTTCTTGTTCAGGGCACTCTGCGGCCTATATCCCCAGTCATTCCCTATATTCCAACCCACAGATCCCCAGTGATCACAATTGTTGCCCCCAGTAGTCGTCTGTGACACATATATATATATATGGATCCGGAGGCGATAAACGTCCGGTACATGCTACACTGCCAGTCGACTGGAGGGCAGGAGACTATAGTACAGTAATCAAATATGAAGGTAGCTATATTTGTGTTAGATGAATTATACCAGAACTGTGTTACACAATTTACTTGTTTGATAGCCACCTCCTGTGTGTGTGCAGTTGCTATAAGAAAAAAGATATATAGTTTCATTCTGATGCGGGTGGTGCACGGTCCTCAGGAACTGGAGCATTTTTGCAGTGGGAAGCGTGTATCCAAGTGTTCTTTCCGGCCAACTTAACTGAAGTGGCTGTTGTCGGCAACACTTGGAATGGACCATCATATCTTGGCTCCAGAGAGTGTTTTCGGAGGAACTTCTTAACCATCACCCAGTCACCAGGTAGTATGCTGTGACTACCTGTATCTCGGTCAGGATCTGGAATGGAAGAAAATACTCATGCATGCATATTTTTTAATTCTTTTGAAAGAGCGGTCATATAATCTATCAAAGTATCAGACTGCAATTGCAACTGTTGTGGGTAATATCAACCTAATCTAGGGGCTGTTCCAAACAAGATTTCAAAAGGGGATAAAGAATGCTTCCCCCTTGGGGAATACCGTAAGCTGAATAAGGCTATTGGCAGGCTTTCTGGCCAGGACATACCTGTGTCCCTGGCCATTTTTAGCATTCGGGTTTTGAGTGTCTGGTTCATTCTTTCCACTTTCCCACTACTCTGAGGGTGATAAGGTGTGTGAAACGCCAATGTGGTACCTAGGGCCGACCATATTTTTTTCATGACTGTAGCAGTGAACGCAGGGCCTTGATCACTCTCTATCACCTCAGGTATCCCATATATGCAAACCACCTCTAAAAGCAATTTTTTAGCCGTGGTTTTCACTGTCTGGTGACTGGATAAGCCTCGGGCCACCCTGAGAACATGTCTACCACCATCAGGGCATACTCAAATCTGCCACTCTTTGGCATTTGTATGTGATCGATCTGTATCCTCTGGAAGGGGTAGAGTGGTCTGGTTGAGTGTTTTGGGGGTGTTTTTTCTAGCCTTCCGGGGTTGCATGCTAGGCAAGTGTGGCAGGACTTGCAGTATTGGTTAGTTAAAGTAGTTATTCCTGGAGCTACATAATGTTTGTTTATAAGCGAGTTCATCAAAGTCTTTGAAAGGTGGGTTGCTCCATGGGCCCATTGTACCACAGCCGGGTACAAAGCTCTGAGGAGACATAGGCGGGTTCCTACAGTCCAAAGATCATCCACCCTTACTGCTCCCATCTTGCTCCATGTTACTTTCTCTTGGTCTGCAGCGTCTGTTTGAGTTTTTTGTAGTAGGGCTTGGTTTACCGCTTCTGGCTGTGGATGATATATTCCCACAAATTCTGTCCCCTAAGGAGGTCATGGTTGCTTGTTTTGCTGTTTCATCAGCCAGGTGGTTTCCTCTGGCTTCTGGTGTGGTTATCTTCCTGTGGGATTTAATTTTGAGTATTGCCACTTGTTCTGGGAGTTGGAGTGCTGTTAGGAGCGCATCTATGGCCTTGCCATGCTTCACTGGGGTACGGGCTGTAGTCAGGAAGCCTCTTGTTTTCCATATTATTCCAAAGTCATGGGCCACACCCAATGCATACCGGGAATCAGTGTAGATATTTGCTGTTCGTCCTTCTGCAAGCTGGCAGGCTACTGTAAGGGCATGGAGCTCAGCCTCTTGAGCAGACATGGATGCTGGGAGTGAGGCGGCTTGCATGACTGTAGTTTCTGTGGTAACAACATATCCTGTGTGGAATATGCCGGATGAATCAGTGAATCTGGAGCCATCAACATACAAGGTGAGTTGAGGCATTGGGATCGGGGTATCCAGGACAGAGGGTAGATGGGTGGTTTCCGCCTTCATGAGTTCAAAGCAATCATGTTTATCTAGGGTAGGAGCAGGTAGGTCTGCGTCATTCTCTTCCTCCTGTTCGTCCAGGGACATGTCATTATACCCCCCTTGGACAAGAGGAAGGAGAGTAGCAGGGTTGAGTTGTTGGCATCAAAGTAGTCAGGCATGAGTAGATTGCATTGTAATCGGAGGTGGCAGGCAGAGGATAAATGTTTGGGTTGCACCTGATTCAGAATGGCAGAGATATTATGAGGGCTAGCAGCATAAGAGGATGGCCCAGGACAATATCTGAAGTTTTGTCCAGCAGGGCCTGAGCAGCAAAAACTGCTGGGAGACATGATGGGCCTCCTCTGGCAACTAGGTCCAGGTGGGCTGAATAGTAACCAATGGGATGGTTACTGAGTCCATGACTTTGTATCAACACCCCTGAGGCGTGGCCCTGGGTCTCAGATATCAACAGGCGAAAGGGCTTTCCATAATCTGGGAAGCCGAGGGCAGGAGCAGTGCTGATTGCCTGTTTCAAGAGGTGAAAGTTAGTGAGCGCTTCTTCGGACAGCGCAAAGGGGTCACATTGCAGGTTGCTATATAGGGATTGCATGAGAAGGGAAGCCGCAGGAATCCAAGCTCTGCAGTAGGAGATCAGTCCCAAAAATGCATGTAGGGCCTTAGCATTACCGGGGGGCAGAATGGCTTGTATGGCTTCAGCTCGTTGTTGTGTAATGTGCTTTGCGCCATGGGATATGCAATGACCCAGGAAGACTACACGGGAAGAGCACCACTGCAATTTCTCTTTAGAGGCTTTGCACCCTTGTTGGGCTAGATACACCAGGAGGCTCACAGATGATTGTACCGCTGTTTCCTGAGAGGGTGCGCACAGGAGCAGGTCATCTACATACTGTAATACGACAACCAGGTTTGGGTTGGGGGTTTTCCCAGTTGATGAGGAGTTGGGACATGGCCTTGGTAAACTGGTTGGGCGAGTTCTGTGCCCCTTGGGGCATAACTGCCCAAGCATACTGTTTAGAAGCGTGGGTGAATGCGAACAG
Source organism: Rana muscosa (assembly GCA_029206835.1). Lineage (NCBI taxonomy): Eukaryota > Metazoa > Chordata > Amphibia > Anura > Ranidae > Rana > Rana muscosa. The sequence goes on along the minus strand of CM055127.1, from coordinate 297,116,137 downwards.
GTACTGACAGGAGGGGTCCAGTGGCACACTAAAGAAGGCGTTCGCGAAATCTATTACAGGGAAAAACTTTGTAGATGGGGGCACCCCTGACAGAGTGTGTGGATTCGGGACAAGTGGTGTCTCCAAAATGGTGGCCTCGTTCACTGCTCTAAGGTCCTGAACATGCCGGTATTTGTCCCGTTGGCCCTTGGGGGTCTTCTTAACTGGAAACAGAGGGGTATTACACAGGGAAGTACAGGGTATTAAGGCACCATTCCCCAGCAAGACTTATATCTGCTCGGTAATCGCCTGGGTCTGGACTGGTTTAAGTGGGTATTGGGCCTTTCTGGGAAGAACAGCCCCTGGTTTTAGAAGGACCACTACCGGGGGGGACTGACAATCTACCTACATCCGCCGGACTGGTGGACCAGAGATGGGGACGGTATTTGGTCAAGGAAATGTTCTGGGATAGGGGTTGGTGAGACCTGCAGGGTCATCAGTATGGGGAGGGAACACAATGCTGACATGTCTCCCTCACTCAGGGCAATGGATACGGAGATAGACCCATCGACATTATATGAGATGGAGGCCTGAAGCCTGGAAAGAACATCTGCCCCCAGTAGATTGAGGGGACAGGTGTTTGAGACCACAAATCTAGATAACAATGCTGGGGTAGTGCCCACCTGTAGTGGTCTTGAGGGGGCTGGACCAAAATATTCCGTCCACTCCCACACGACACATCTATTGAGGATAAGTAGGAAGGATCTGGGATTTCTACCTCCCGTAGCACGCTACGGGCCGCTCCTGTGTCCACAAGAAAACGGGTGGGGTGTCCCTCTATAGGAATCATAATGTTTGCTAGAGGTCCCACCGCCGACCGGGTGGAAACGGTCATCATCGGTAGGGAAGTGGAGGAGGCAGAGGGCACAGGTTTGCCATTTCCCTAACCGAGGAGTTCCCGTTGCTCGTCCCTGGGAAGGGGGGGGGGCAGCCCTGAAGTCTGGATGCTGATCATACCTCTGGCCATATTGGGGGGGGTATCTCTGTGGCTGTCTGGGGGCCCTACAGTCCCTCCTGTAATGACCCGGTGTCCCGCAGTTCTAGCAGACAACAGGGGGTCTTTGGGGCGGAGTGGGAGTCAGTCATTAAATGTGTTACTTTCTTAAGTGGTTGTTGGGTTTCCAGACCATTTGCAACAGGCAATAGGGCTTCTAAAGTTAATATCCTGTACTCTGATCGGGCCACTATCGGCCCCTTCTGTATCGGTTCTTTCAAACCTGCTACGAAAGCACTTGATAGCATTTGATAATGGGCTTTGTTCAGGGCCGGATAAACATAGGGGCTATTGGAGCTGCAGCTCCAGGCCCCTTCCTCAAGATAGGCCCATTTGCCCAAAAAAGAAAAAGAAAAGATCAACTTTGAGGGTTGTAGCTCGGCGACCAGGGGTCACAGAGACCCCACATATGTAGCTGAAGACCTACCCCACCACTGATCAAAATATGGGGCTTCTATCATTTATGGTTCCAGAGATACGGGGCTGCTTGCGCAGCCTGTCAGAAGCTACATACACAGCGGCCAGTTTAAATATAAGCTGACACAATCTGCAGCAGACTGAGGATGAGCTCACAATGCTTATAATAATTATTTATATATACTTATGGTAATTAACCCCTTGCGACCCAGGCCAATTTTGACACTTCTCTCCTACATGTAAAAATCATAATTAATAAAAAAAAATTGCTAGAAAATTACTCAGAACCCCCAAACATTATATATATTGTTTTAGCAGGCACCCTATGGAATAAAATGGTGGTCTTTGTGCAGCAATTTTTCAAACTTGTTTTTTTTGGAAAGAAACTGTTTTGTTCATAAACTAAAGTTAGCACAATTTTTTTTTTGTATACTAAGCGATGCTCAAATTTTTTTTTATAGGTTACATGTTTAGAGTTACAGAGGAGGTCTAGTGCTAGAATTATTGCTCTCACTTTAACGATTGTGGGGTATGTAACCTGTGTGTATCTGGCTCTGATACTAGCCAGTGCCTACCCAGCCACTGAGTAGTATCTCTCCCCAGCCTGTCCCAACACACCCTCTCACCTGCTGACCTGTGGATGGGGGAATCACTCCTGCAGTGTTATTGTGTTCTGCCAGTGAATACAATGATCAGTGTTGCTAACTATAGCTGGCAGCACTGATTGTTTTGGGAAAAACCTGACAGGCTGGTTGTACTCAATGCAAAAAATCTGAGGAAAACGCTGGGACAGCCGCACTCCAAAAAAGGTTCTTTTATTTAAAACAAAAGCACAAACAACATGCCACAGCAAAAAAACAGCAAGTATGAGCTGACGTTTCGCACTGCGATTCAGTGCTTAATGAGTACATACAAGAGATGAGTGTTCGCTATGATTAAGCACTGAATCGCAGTGCGAAACGTCAGCTCATACTTGCTGTTTTTTTGCTGTGGCATGTTGTTTGTGCTTTTGTTTTAAATAAAAGAACCTTTTTTGGAGTGCGGCTGTCCAAGCGTTTTCCTCAGATTTTTTGCATTGTCATATGCATTGCCTGCACCCACGGCTCTGGATCTTGTGAATGAGTCACCAGTCACATCTGAGCGGTAACTCTCTCCTTCTAGTTGTACTCAAGTCGGTTAATAAATTGACTTGTGTAAAACCAGCTAGCCCATACATAGATCGACTATGGCTGGTCTCTGCTTGATTAGTGTAATTTCAATCCATGTATGTCCCGCTTAACCACTACGCAGTCCCTAAACATCCTTCCACAAACCTTTTACATTTTTCATTCCCAGATTCCTTCATCCTTCTCTCCTGTACATACTGCTCACTGTCATACCCTCCACACTTCTCTCCTATACATAGTGCCCGCTGTCATACCCTCCACACTCCTCTCCTGTACATACTGCTCATTGTCATACCTTCCACACTCCTCTCCTATACATAGTGCCTACTGTCATATCCTCCACACTTCTCTCCTATACATTGTGCCCACCGTCATTCCCTTCACACTCCTCTCCTGTACATACTGCTCACCATCTGTATTGCGTTTGTTAAAAATATGATTTTTATTATTATTAATCAGACATAGGATACATGGGACAATTTTACAATAGTGAGTTGGTCAGATTACTGTCAGTATTTTGATTTGAGTAGATTTCTCAAACAAATGTTTTACACGTTTGAGATTTCTTTCAGCTCTCAAACTAAAAGAATTACAGTTTAGATTACAGGTTTTGGTTTGAGTAGACAATAGGTTAGATACCATTGTTGTATCCAATATGCTAATGTCTCTATAGCCACAGTAAGACATTACCTGTTTGAGATTTCTTTCAGCTCTCAAACTGAAAAGAATTCGTTTGAGTAGACAATAGGTAGATAGCATTGTTGTATTCAATGCTATTGTTGAAATACAGCTACAGTAAACATCTATGTTTTCTGTTTGGTAACAATGGTAAACAGCACACATAAAAGCAGGCCTAAGCTAGGAGGGAGACACACACACCATGTTGCTGTAAGATCATGAAGAAGAACAGAACCTGGTCTCCAAGAAGAATTATTGCCAATGGAGATCACGAGTAATCGAAGATAAGTAACCTTTAAATGTATTTGTAGTTATAGACCATAGGCTGTTCTATTTGCTAGGCATTTTGCTTGTTATAGAGATCTGTCAGTCTTGTATTTTAGTCCTAATATTGTAATAGTTTTGTATGTACAGCATCTTTGTATAGTAAAAGCACATTTACACACTGCAGAAGTCTCAGCTTCCTTGTTATACCACAGAGTAACCTTGCTAGATAGACGCAAAAGCATTACAATGGGGGCTCTTGGCCGGAATTTGTGCTAAAATTTCAACAGAAGCTGACCTGTTTTCTGTGGTGTGTATTTTTTGCTTGTGCTAGGGGAAAAATGCTGCGTACACTGTTTAGGAAGAGTAAAGCTGCAAAGGTTTCTGGTGTCCAGGAGGACTTGAAGGCGTGCACCCTTCCTATCTGGGCCAGAAATAGTCAGTGGATGTCTGTTGCAAGGGAGCTGGCTGGATATGCTTCTCCTCTGAACAGAGCTTGGGGGGATGGAGTCTCTGATCTTTCCTCAGATTTTAGTCTCAAAAGTTTTGGGTTCAGTAAGAGAGAGATGCGGGCAGTTGCTGTGTTTGGTTTGCATTTCCTGCATGCTCTACATATTGAATCTGAAAAGAGGGAAACGGCAGAATTAGAAAGAGATTTAATAAAGAAGCAGCTTGCAGTGGCCTCCAAGTGTTTGGAAGAAACTGCAAGCAAGGCAAAAGATTTAGAAAGTAGGGTAATCAAAGTTAAACCTGCAGTGGCTTCCAAGAGTGTTCAAACCGCTGTAGGCCGAGCTGAAGATTTGAATGAGCGGTGTGCAGCCCTCATGAATAAATCTAATGATGCTTTAACAAAGGACAAAGGCCCTAAGCCTATAAGCAGAAATAGGACATGTGCTACTGTTACTTCTCATAACCGGGAAGCTGAGGATTTGATCAGCTCAAATTACAGAGTTGATTCAGATACAAGGAAGGCAAGGCCTATGATCTCCAGGAGACACATGTGGATTGATTTACTTAAGGTGGGGGTCCCTAGAGAGGAAATAGATGGGATTCCTACACCAGCATTGTTTAAGAAGTGGAAGCAAATGGTTGGGAATGGTAGATTCAGTCACATTAAGTGTTTCTGTTGCCGCAAAATGGGGCATTTTGCAAAAATGTGCCATACTGTGAAGCAGCAGGCCTCTGTTCTTCCAAGGACGGCACGGAGAGACATGCAAGTTTATTTGTTACGTTGGAAGTCAATGCCTTTCCGTGAAAGTGTTTCAAGGCAACAGTGGGCACCCTACAATAGTTTTGCAGTTACAAATGGGCAGATAGAGAAATGTGAGCAGTGAGCTATGTTTTTGGCACAGTTGGAAATGAACATATAATCTGCTTTTGTCTCTTACTCTTTTCAGATATTGAGCATCGAGAGGTGGAGCAGGCAGAGCAGACGACCATGCTGGGTGGGAGGAGGAAGACCAGAAGAGAGCCTGATGAAGATGCTGATGATTTCCTAAAGGTGGCTGAATTGGAGTGAACTTTCATCTGAGCATTTCCTTATGACCAAGAGGACAACAGACTTTCATCTGGGACTTTCTTTACACAAACTGCCAAAGACATTAATCCTGCTCAAAAGTAATGTTGCAGCCTTCCAGGGACGAAGCAAAAGTCTGATCCCCCAGATGGGGGTCAAAAGGGAATTTTTTCCTCCCGTTTAGGGGGGTTTTCGCCCCTTTTCTGGACAAAAGGCTTTAAGAAGTTTTCTATATTATTCTATAAAGTCAAGAGGTGGTATGTGTTGCTATGGCAATTTCTATGGTGACTTTATAATAATAATATAGAGTTTAGGTAGTAACAGGATGTGTAAAGAGCCCCTTCCCTCCCCCTCCATTGACTGGAAGTTTTTTGCTGGAAATGGGTGGGAGGGGCCCCTCCCCCTCCATTGATCAGGAAACAGGAAATGGGGGGGTTTGAAAAGGTGTTTGGTGGAGAGACATGTTTTGAACAACAGTTGGTTTTGGGAAGGACAAAAGAAGGAGTTGGTGTTTGGAAGGAGAAAGGAAGAAGGCATGCCTGCCTGTGCCTGAAGCTGGATAACTTTGAAGACGCTTTTGGGAGTTGGACTGAGCAAGGAACTATGGACATTACATCTTGACCTCTAAGTTGAGTAATTATTTAGTTTACTTAATGTATACGGTACATGTTGTACATGCTTATATATATTTGTAGGCATATATTTTGTAAGCTATAAGTTGTGTTGTATTGTGCATCCTACAGTTGTATGTGCAGATTTTTTCCTTGTTTAGTAAAGCATTGATACACTACAGAAGTTTAAGCTTCCTTGATTTTACCACAAGAACGTATTAGATAGATGCAAAAGCATTACAATAGCTTGTGCTAGGTAAAATGCTGCGTAAGCTGTTTAGGAAAAGCAAGGCTGCAGAGGGTTCTGGTGACCAGAAGAAAGTGTGCAGCTTATCTATCTGGGCCAGAAATAATGAGTGGGAGCCTCTTGCTAAAGAATTTGGGAAGTATGCTTCTCCCTTGAAGCTGACTTGGGGTGATAAAGTCTCAGATCATTTTGTAGATTTTAGCCTTAAGGGGTTGGATTTAAGTAGGAAAGAGAAGAGGACAGTGTCCACAGTGGGTTGGTACTTCCTCCATGCTCTCTATACTGAATCACATAGAAGGGAGAAGGCAGAGGCAGAAGTTAAGGTATTAAAAGACCAGCTAGCAGTTGCTTCAGAGTGTGTACGTTCAACCGCTAGTCGGGCTGATGATTTGCAAGAGCGGTGTGCAGCCCTCATGACCAAATCAATTAATGCCTTAAGGAAAAGGAAGGGGCGTAAACCTGTTAGTAAAGCCAGGGTACGTGCCATTGTCACATCCCAAAATTGGGATTGTGAGGATGTGTTCTCCTCAAATGATAGTGAGGATGAGGAGATAGTTTGATATTTCAGAGGATGATCTGCTAGTGGGAAAGAAAAAGTATGCCAGACCTCTCATTACTAAGCATAGGAAACGGCAACATGATAGAGAGGATATGGCAGATGGGGAGGTGCATTATCGCAACCCCAGAGATGTTGAATTTGAAGAAGTACGGGAGTTTTCACAAACTGAACTCCATGAGCTGGCAAAACAATACAAACAAAGGTCTGGGGAGCCCCTATTGGGTTGGCTCCTACGCTTATGGGATGAAGGGGTGGACAGTGTTGTTTTGTCAGGTAAGGAAGCAGTGGCTATGGGAGTGTTAACCCATGATCCACAATTGCGTCAGGCAATGCGAAAAGCCCGAGAGTTTAGCGTGAATTTTTCACTGTTAGACCTTGTGAGAGATGGAATAGTCAGAGTATACGCTAGTCCTACTGACCTGGAAAATACCTACTCCTGGAGATCAATAGGAGAGGGTATTTCCAGGTTACGTGAGATGGGCTGTATAACCGGATTAAATACATTTCCAGAATGGATAGGTCCAGATATGGAACCCTTTACGTCTGCTCTGCGCTCTAAGCTGATGAAGTCTGCGCCATTTAATCTCAGGGCTCCATTATTGTCCTTGTTGGGAGGCCTGGGATTAAACAGCAAGATTCATGAAGCCACAACCCTTTTAAGCCAGTTGGGGGAGATAGGGGAGACTAAAACAAAACCTGTCAGGGCAGTAGATAAGGTCAAGGCCAGACAGGAAGAATAGAAGCAGAAAAGAACGGAGAAGAAACAGAATGGGGTAGAGAAGACAGAAGGTGGAGAGAAAACCAGGCTAGTTGTTTCTAGGAAAGAAATGTGGGTGGATCTATTAAAGGCAGGAGTACCTAAAGATGAGATAGATGGCATTCCTACTGCAGAAATGCTGAAGCGGTGGAAACATTTAGTAGGTAAAACTGTCAGGGTTAGAAACACTACTCCTAGTGAAGATAACATCAGCCTAGACTTAGAGGAAACAGAACAGACCCCTCCTGTTAGCCCCAAACCAATTCCCAAAAGTGAACATGAACCCAAACCCAAATCCCTTTATCCTGGGGAGGAGTTAGAGAGAATCAGAAAAGGGAATTGGGAGGTTCAATATCCTTTATGAAGGGAAGGTGAGTCTCCTGTAATAGCAGCAAGGGCAGTGACAGCAGGAGACCGACGCCCATATGCACCTGTCGCTGTATGGTGGGGGAAGTCATCTTCTCCTACACATGTAATGGCTTTAGTTGATAGTGGAGCTGAAGTTACACTTTTGCAAGGAAATACTTCCCATCACAAAGGAGAATTGATTCATGTAGAAGGTTTGGGAGGGCAAACTACACCAGCAGTTAGGATACGGGTGAAATTGGCTATTGGCAAGGGATCAGGATTTATGACAAATGTTTTGATATCAGAGTTACCCGAAAATATTCTTGGGATGGATGTACTTCAAGGTCAGTCAATTAAGACTGAAAGAGGTACATTCACATTCGGGTATCCTGATAAAGCGTATCTGGTCAGGGCGGTGAAGGCTGTGGTCAGAGGTCATGCGAAATGGACACATGTCTACATTCCTCCACCAGAGAAGCCAGTCTGTCTCAAGCAGTACAGACTTCCTGGAGGCCACAAAGAAATTGGGGAGACTATTCAAGAACTGTTGAGAGTAGGGATCCTTAGACCTGCTGTAAGTCCTTTCTCGTCTCCGGTGTTCCCAGTAAAGAAACCTGATGGGACATATAGAATGACTGTGGATTACAGAGGTCTAAACAAAGTGGCACCTCCATTGAAGTCAGCTGTACCAGATATGATCTCAATTGTTGAGAAAATTGCTAAAGATGCAGGAGAATATCATGCTGTGATAGACCTGGCTAATGCTTTCTTTTCAATTTTGATAGACCCAGATTGTCAAGACCAGTTTGCTATGGTGTGGGACGGCCGCCAGTACACTTTCACTGTCCTTCCGCAAGGCTATCTTCATTCTCCAACGATTTGTCATGGACTGATTGCCCGAGATTTAAGTACCCTGAATTTGAAAGTCGCTGTGTTTCACTACATTGATGACATCATGATCTCTGGGACAAAAGAAGATGTAACTGAAGCACTGCACCTGCTGATACAGCACTTGGAGAACAGAGGATGGGCTATCAACAGAGACAAAGTCCAAGGACCTGCCACAGAGGTGAAATTCCTAGGAATGATGTGGACTGGGCCACAGAGGAAGATTCCAGAGACAGTTGTGCAAACTATCCAGGCGCTGTCGCCCCCTACTACCAAAAAGGAGGCACAGAAGTTCATTGGAGTTGTGGGATTCTGGAGATCGTTCATCCCACATCTTGGACTGATTCTGAGGCCTATATACAATGTTACCAGAAAAAAAAGACTGAGTTCTCATGGGGTTCAGAGCAGCGGACTGCATTCCTGGCTGCTAAAGAAGCAATTTTGCAGCATCAGGGATTGGGACCCGTGAGACAAGGAGTACCATTTCAGCTGGATGTAGTGGAGCAGAATGGTACCATATCTTGGAGTCTGTGGCAGCCAAATGAAAAGAAAGGACTGAGAGCAATACCTATTGGATTTTGGTCCAAACAACTGACAGGGGCACAGACGAGATACACGCCCCTAGAGAAGTACCTGTTTGGGGCCTACACAGCACTTCAACATGTAGAGACCATTACAGTAAAGGACACAGTCACCATCCATACTGCATTGCCAATAGCAGGATGGGTGAGAGATAATGGACTGACCACTAGGGCAGCTGTAGCCCAGAACCAGACACTGATGAAATGGAAGTGGTACCTTCAAGAAAGAGGGGGTATTGCAGCTGGGGATGTTAGAGACATTTCAAAACAGTTGGCAGGGCTTGTTACTTTTACCAGCACCCGGCCAGAAGAAGAAATTCCTGTGCTGCAGTCATCCCCCATTCAAGAGGCTCCACCCTTTGAGTCTCTGTCAGAAGACATGAAGGAGTCAGCATGGTTCACTGATGGTTCAGCCATAATCACCTCATCTGGGCGTAAATGGACAGCAGCAGCCTACAACCCAAGTACAGACACAGTCCTGCAGGAGTCCGGAATCGGAGGGTCCAGTCAGTATGCAGAGTTGAAAGCTGTAGTGATGACTCTTCAGGAGGATCCTTCTTCCCATGTCACTATCTACACTGACAGCTGGGCGGTTTTTAAAGGACTGACAACTTGGATGCCCACGTGGAAGTCCAATGAATGGATGATTCATGGAAAGGTGATGTGGGGAGGCAAGGAAGTCTGGGACTACATCTGGAAGGAAGCTCACTCCCGCACCATAAAAGTGGGGCATGTTGATGCACATGTGCCCCTAGTACCAGACTTTGAGAACTATAACAGAGTTGCAGATGAAATCGCCAAAGTGAAGGCAGTTGTGCCAATTGATCCTGTTTTGATGAACTTGGCCAACTGGGCCCACAAGCAATCTGGACATTTGGGGCAGAAAGCAACATATGAATGGGCACAGCAGAGAGGATTGCCTATATCCATGGACATGATAAAGACTGTAATAGGGAACTGTACAGTGTGTAGAGAAGTGCGACAATGGCCATTGCAAAAGTACTCCAGCGGGTCGATTAAGAGGGGTGAGAGGCCTGCAGAGATCTGGCAGATTGACTTCATTGGTCCCCTGTCCCAGGGAAACAACGGACTGAGATATTGTTGCACTGCAGTGGACACCTATTCAGGACTTATGCTTGTCCATCCTTGCAAACGTGCAGATCAAGCCGCAACGCTTCAACTGCTTCAGAAACTTGTCGTTGCTTATGGTTGTCCCAAACAAGTCCAAAGTGATAATGGCTCACACTTCACCGGATTAACAGTACAGCAGTGGGCCAAAGATTCTGGAGTGTACTGGTTGTGCCACATCCCATACCATCCACAGGCAGCTGGTTTGATTGAAAGATACAACGGACTATTGAAGGACCAGATACGCAAAATTACACCCACACATACACTAAGGGGGTGGGATCGGGTCCTCACACAGGCAGTCATGTTGTTAAATTCTAGGCCAATAGCCAAAAGCACACCATATGAGAGGATGGTAGGGGCTGAGGCACAGATTCCACAGCTGGAGTGCAGAGTTCAGTATTTATGTAAGGTTGCTGAAAGAACAGGGTTTAACAGATACCATGTTACTGCTTCCCATGACATAGAAACCAAGAGTGACGTATCTGAAGCTGCAGCCTATCTAGGAATGAGAGGGAATCTGGCAGGAAGGTTTGAAGTTATATTTGCATTGGCAGATGAGCTTCAAGACAGTGGCTGGGACTCTGACTGGTTAGTGGATACTTCTCAGCAAGAATGCAAAGTGAGGCTACATAACATCAAACCTTCCAAAATAGACAGCAGTGATCTTCTGGGAAATATCAGTATATTTCCTCTCCTCCCTATTGATGTTCTTTGGGAGGGTCAGAGGTGCATACAGGCAGGTGGCAAAGTATTGGTCAGATATCCAGGCAAGAAGCCATTTAGAGGAGAGATTGTAGCTGAAGGGCCAGTATCTACTGTTTATGTATTGTTAGAAGGAACAGATAATCCGCTTTGTTTTCCACTCCACAGGCTGTCTCCGATTTGATCCATAGGAAGACCAGAGAAAAGTGGTTACATGATGGAAAGAATGACGGAAGGTCGCAAGAGCTGTGGAGAGCAAGGCCTTTGATGTATTCCAAGCTTGGACTTGTTTCTAAAGAACTTTAGAATGGACTTTCTAATGAACTTTTATCCAAAGACTGAAACACCTTCCCAGTGACAGAAATATGGGAGGGGTTGCATTTAAGGAAAATTCATGTGTATATTGAGTTTTTAGTAATGAAGAGATTTTCTGTGTGTGGTCTGAGAGAGAAAAAATAAAAATCATAGGGCGGGATGTATTGCGTTTGTTAAAAATATGATTTTTCTTATTATTAATCAGACATAGGATACATGGGACAATTTTACAATAGTGAGTTGGTCAGATTACTGTCAGTATTTTGATTTGAGTAGATTTCTCAAACAAATGTTTTACACGTTTGAGATTTCTTTCAGCTCTCAAACTAAAAGAATGACAGTTTAGATTACAGGTTTTGGTTTGAGTAGACAATAGGTTAGATACCATTGTTGTATCCAATATGCTAATGTCTCTATAGCCACAGTAAGACATTACCTGTTTGAGATTTCTTTCAGCTCTCAAACTGAAAAGAATTTGTTTGAGTAGACAATAGGTAGATAGCATTGTTGTATTCAATGCTATTGTTGAAATACAGCTACAGTAAACATCTATGTTTTCTGTTTGGTAACAATGGTAAACAGCACACATAAAAGCAGGCCTAAGCTAGGAGGGAGACACACACACCATGTTGCTGTAAGATCATGAAGAAGAACAGAACCTGGTCTCCAAGAAGAATTATTGCCAATGGAGATCACGAGTAATCGAAGATAAGTAACCTTTAAATGTATTTGTAGTTATAGACCATAGGCTGTTCTATTTGCTAGGCATTTTGCTTGTTATAGAGATCTGTCAGTCTTGTATTTTAGTCCTAATATTGTAATAGTTTTGTATGTACAGCATCTTTGTATAGTAAAAGCACATTTACACACTGCAGAAGTCTCAGCTTCCTTGTTATACCACAGAGTAACCTTGCTAGATAGACGCAAAAGCAAAACACCATCCTACTCTCCACACTTCTCTCCTGTGCATAGTGCCCACTGTCATACCCTCCACACTCCTCTCCTGTACATTGTGCCCACCGTCATACCCTCCACATTTCTCTCCTATACATAGTACCCACTGTCATACCCTCCTCTCCTATACATAGTGCCCACTGTCATACCCTCCACACTCCTCTCCTGTACATACTGCCCACTGTCATATCCTCCCCACTCTTCTTCTGTACATACTGCTCACTGTCCTACCCTCCACACTCATCTCTTGTATGTACTGCTCAGTATCATACCATCCACACTCCTCTCCTGTACATACTGCCCACTTTCATAAACTCCTATTGTACATAGTGCCGGCTGTCATACCCTCCACACTCCTATCCTGTACATACTGCTCGCTGACATACCCTCCACATTCCTCTCCTGTACATACTGCCTATTGTCCTACCCTCCACACTCCTCTCCTGTACATAGTGCTCACTGTCATATCCTCCACATTTCTCTCCTATACAAAGTGCCCACTGTCATACCCTCCACACTCCTCTCCTGTACATACTGCTCACTGTCTTACCCTCCACACTCATCTCATGTACATACTGCTCAGTATCATACTGTCCACACTCCTCTCCTGTACATACTGCCCACTGTCATACTCTCCACACTCCTCTCCTGTACATACTGCCCACATTCATAAACTCCTCTATTATACATAGTGCCGGCTGTCATACCCTCCACACTCCTCTCCTGTGCATACATCCCACTATCATATCGTCCACACTCCTCTACTGTACATACTGCCCACTGTCATACCCTCCACACTCTTCTCCTGTACATACTGCCCCCACCATACCCTCCACACTCCTCTCCTGTGCCTACTGCCCACTATCATACCATCCACACTCCTCTCCTGTACATACCGCCCACTGTGATACCCTCCACACTCCTCTCCTGTACATACTGCCCACTGTCATACCCTTCACACTCCTCTCCTGTACATACTGTAACCCAACCTTACCCTCCACACTCCTCTTCTGTACATACTGTAACCCAACCTTACCCTCCACACTCCTCTCCTGTACATACTGCCAACTATCTTTCTCTCCACATTCCTCTCCTGTACATACTGCCCTCTGTCATACCCCCCCACGCTCTTCTCCTGTACATACTGCCAACTGGCATACCCTCCACACTCCTCTGCTGTGCATGCTGCCCACTGTCATACCCTTCAAACTCCTCTCCTGTACATAGTGCCTTCTGCCATACCCTCCGCACTCCTCTCCTGTACATAATGCCCACTGTTAGACTCTCCACATTCCTCTCCCTCACCTGCACATACTTCCCACTTTTATACCGTCCATTCTCCTCCCCTATGCCTCTTACCCACAAAATAGTTCTTTAAAATTATACTGAATATCCTCAATGTTACCAACTCTAGGGCACACTTTTGTTAGTTCAACTAAAGGAAATCTTCTCAGTCCTCATATTTGTTCTGCCCAATTATTAGTACTCCTTTAATTTTGTGATTATTACTGTGACGTATAGAGGAACATAGGGGATCTCAGCTACTCTAAATATAGCACTTGTAAAAACAAGTGTCCCTGAAAACATTTTTGAAATGTTGGCAACTATGCACTTAGGCACTGACCAAGGGCCACCGGGTCAGTAGGGGGCCCCATGAGAGGCTCCTGGGATCCTGTGTTAATAAAGCGGTAGTAAACGTTGCTAACATTACTACTTTTTAGAGGCCCTGAGGTAGGTAATGCCACAATGTACAAGTATAAACAGCATATTAGCACATTAGGGTACACTTAAATTGTCAGACTGAGCCCTCCAGTGCTGTGCTGTGATCAATCCGGTGCCTTTATCTTCACCCGGTGTTCCTTCTGGGTCCTGTGCCTTCGGTCACTTGCCTTGGCCGGGCTGCGTTGATGCCATTCCCATGCATGCTCATGCGCATCCTCTCTCACTCATCCTCCCTCCCTTACCCCTCACCCCCCTCTCTCTCTCTCTAATTTAATTTGTTATAACTATTTTTTTTTGCATTTTTATTTATTTATTTATAGAAGGCCCCACCTAAATCCTCAGCACCAGGCCCATGATGTTCTTAATCTGGCCCTGGCTTTGTTATGTAAAGAGAATCCTAGATCTGAGAAGACCTGAGTGAGTCTCATGTAAAAATTTTCCACTGATTCCATCAGGTCCTGTGTCACATCATGTATGCTAGTTGCTTGATCTGCTAGTTTACCTCTAGCCCATTCATTTAACTGGGCACAAAATTCAACTCCTGAATTATATGAGACCTCGCTCTCCAACCGGGCATTGGTAAAATGTTTCTCCATTATGGGCCAATAAGCAACACCTGCTTTTATTTCACATAAGCGGACTAAGTCCCTCCATGCCGCCGAGTACGTCTTTTGGATTTGTGCGATCCGACGGTAGAACGGCATGGGCTGCCGCTCGGGGTCAGAAAGGGAAACTACTAGGGTGGATGCTTGCGAGGGGGTAAAGGAGGCATACATGAGCGGAGCATCTGAAAGAGCGCGGCTGGGCCCCGGATTCCAAGTTCAGGTCCCGTAGGTCCTGTAACCTACCCCTCTCATCAGGACCGTCCCAAATTGTACTCACTGGGTCGGCATAGGAAGGTTGGCTTAAGGGCCGTGGTGGTGCTGCTGCTGTGGGAGGTGCTAGTGCCCTAGCCGGTGTAGAGTGACGGGGTCCTGACACTGGAGCATGTTTGGCAAAGGCAGAAGATGGTTGGGTTACTGAACCCGGTATTGAAGGCATCACTGGGGCGCTGACCATTGGGCAGTGGAAGCTGCCATCCGTGTTCAATACCGGGCACAGGGGATAGAGGGGTTGGGATGGCCGGGATGGTGAGACTGGAGCAAGGTCCATTTGTAAGGGGAGGGACTTCCGAAGGAGGTCCTCCAACTTACAACTGCATTCGGGGCAGAGCCCGGGGCGGTTCGGGTATGGGTGTCCGGACTTCCCACATTCCTCATGCGCCCACTTGGGGCCATCATCATAGGGTGGGGCAGGCGTTTTCCTTTATGATATACATACATACATTAATCCCTCCTTGTTTTGTATCTCCTGTTCCACCCACCTCTCCTTCAGTAGGTCCTTTGCCACTAGGTCATAAGCTAAGCTACCCTCTTCCGGTCTAGTGAGATTCTGTCCCATTTTTACCCCTTCCCTTATTTATTTTCCATCTCTATTGTGGGCGGGGTCCACTCTCCCCAACTCTAATTTTAGATTCGCAACTCCGTCCTGTGAAGAGTTTTAAATGGCCCGCACAGATAATAGCTGAGGCTCAGCTTAAAAATAAGCTCAAAAATATGATTAGGCTAAGTTGCTAAAAACTCCAGTCTTCCTAATCAAAAGTTACACCCAATTTTACAACTATTTGTTAGCTAGCTGGGGTGTTAAACATTTAAATGTCTGACCAAGAAAAAGAAACGGCAGCAGAGTAACTGTAAAAAACATTTTTTTCTTTTTTTTTTTTCCTAAAAGGAGTTCTAGCCCCTCCTTTACAAAAAGGTGGGGGGGAGTCAAAAAGACTAGAATGAGTTTCACCCCTCCTTTACAAAAGTGGGAGGAGACTGATTCTATCTTTGCAGCCAAGAATGGAAAATAAAATGAGAAGCTGGTCTTAGAAATCTTTGTAAAAAAAAAAAAGTGGGGGCCAACCTGCTTCTTGCTCCTGTCCCAAAATGAACGTTAAGGTTCACACTATAATGGATGTTGACTCTAAATACTTTAATATCTTCCAAAGTCCCAATACACCTCCCGGATATCCTCTCGGTACTACCTTAACTAAACTTTCGTGTTCGATTAATCGATATTTTTTTTAATCGATTAATCGACTAATTTCGATTAATTATAACGCACATAGATATCCAACTACTTTTAGCTGATCTCCTTGCAGGCCGATTCCCAGTGCAGATACCAACCACTGGAAAAATCGATAGCAGGATACAAAAAACACAAAGGCAGCGCTCAATGGGAATAGCATTAAAACTTTTATAGTCTTCAAGTAGGTAACAAAATAAATATTACACTGGAGATAAAATCGATGTAGCTACATAAACTGTAAAAATGGTGCAAGGAATACCTAACGGTAGCAAAAGCAGTCATAAAAACATGTAGCTAAGTATGATACTGGTATAAAAATGTGTACAACGATACCACTGCTGAATCCAGATGAGGAGGGGCTAACATCAGTCCGTCGGCATGTAGATGTCCCCTGAAGGGAACTATCACAACTCCCAGTGGATGGCTGTAGAATCCCAGGTTGATAGAGGGAAGTGATAGAGGGAAGTGTAACAGCCCTTGCGTGTGGCAGATAGTAAGGTCCTGCCGGCATGCAGATATGAAGGCACAGCAAAGGAGCCCTTCAGATGGCCATGGCAAGCCCAAAGAATTTTGATCGAATTTTGATCGATCAAAAGAATTTTGATCGATCAAAGCAATTAATCGAGGAATTAATAGTTAATTTCCACAGCCCTAATATATATATATATTTCCTGACACCCTCTCTTCTAACCAGAGCCTTTTAAGAAGGCTAGCGAGGAATACTTGTGTACTTGTGTCTATATATATATATATATATATATATATAAATTTTCTGACACCCTCTCTTCTAACCAGGAATCGCTGTGTCTCCCCTTCTCATACAGACATCCACTAAAATAGCCACATTCAATTCAACACA
Source organism: Rana muscosa (assembly GCA_029206835.1). Classification (NCBI taxonomy): domain Eukaryota; kingdom Metazoa; phylum Chordata; class Amphibia; order Anura; family Ranidae; genus Rana; species Rana muscosa. The sequence goes on along the minus strand of CM055127.1, from coordinate 297,099,277 downwards.
GAACATAACATAAAATATAAGCCGGCAGAATAGGTTGACAGGTTCTTATTAAATCTGCCTTGGACAAGAACTACCAGTCTTTGGTGGCTTGCAGCAGCAGACGGACCGTGAGCGGAACCGAGGGTGACTGAACCGGAATCACACAGGTAAGGAATATAACACTCTTCTCTTAACGTATTTCAAAGTTGATCAGGCCTCGTTCCGTCCGTCACCCCACGATTCGCTGTCAGTCATCTAGGTCGGCTGGTTTTATAGCCACAGTCCAAGGCCTCACGTTGGTTCGCCAAATTGTTATGGATTTATTCCCAGTCCAATACCAGAATGTATCTTCTATTCTGCCTCTGACCCTAATTCAATGTAATGTGAGTGCATGCATGCAAACTGATTCACACTGGCACAGTGGTCAGTATAAACTCTTCCTCAAAACTGGTTTATTCAGGTTACAGCCCCTTATATAAGCAAAATGACATAAGCAAGCATCATCACATATGTGTGTGTATGTGATTGGTTCATCTATATATGGTCCTTTTCCTGACAAAGTCTGTCCCCCATGAGGCAAGCTGCATTCCAGGAAATGGAGGCCATCTTCTGTTGCACGGTGGGAGGGGGGAGAAAAAGGAGCGAGGGGATAGAACATCTGCTTTTCATCTTGAGTAAGGAAATTTACTGCCGTTTGTTACAACATATACTAAAGGATATGTATATATCACAAAAAGGGGGAAAAAATAATAAGAATAAAAGATATGAAAGAAAATAATATGAGGAGAGAGGGACATAATATAGACATTTTATCAGTTCCACCAGACCAGGAGCACCGCAAGCAATTTTGTGAAGAGGACAGCCCAAATGGCAGGGTGATAAATAAAAAGTATTCGTCTCCCACATCAAAGCATAGAAAAAAGTAGGTGTGCAGAAAGGATGGGAATGTAAAGCTAGGCATCTTGGATATCTACTGCTGCCATAAATTCCCCTGCTCTGAGAAAAGTGATGACAGATCATGCAGAATTTGGGGACATATGGCTAGGGATTTTAGTTCCATAATCGGGGAATGCGTACATTCGGATTTGGGACTGTGAATAAGTTTGAGTAAACCCTTTGAACCTTTCCTTTACGGGAACTGGGATTAACATTCCTTAAGCCTGAAGTTGACTCAGGGTGGTCCTCAAATCTGCCTGCCTTTGGGATGAAGCAGGCAGTTTGGATGGTAAGAATCGAGGAGGGGACAGGGATAGAAATTCTATTTTGCAGTCCCTGAAAACAACAGATTGGACCCAGAGGTCCACGACGTCTGATCCAGACTGGTGCAAATACCAACAGACATCCCTCCATTCTGGAGAGTGAGGATGTCTCTTCGTTGTGAGGAGGGCCTCTGGGTAGTATTGGAGGGTTTTGGGGTCCAAGGCTTGCAACAAAATGATGGACCCACCTTTGACTTCAAGAATGATGTTTGGGTGGAGCAAGAGGAACCTTTTCAGTGAGAAGTAGTAGCTGTAGTAGTAAATAGGCTTCTGGTGTGTTTTTTTTTGTGGACTAAAAGTACCTTCCCCCAGTAACTTCCTTGATAAATTTATCAGAGGATTTAACAAAACAGGCATTCGCTATTGAAAGAAATGTGTAAACTATGCCCTTTGCAAGCAGGCTCAGCAAACCAAAGCCTTTAACCAAGTTTTGTGCATATGCACGGAGAACAGTGTTAAACCAAGAGACCTGGTGAAGTACTATCCCTAGGGCAGGGGTGTCAAACTCGATTTCATTGTCGGCCAAATCAGCATTATGATTGCCCTCAAAAGGGCCGGTTGTATCTGTAAGATTAGATGTCCAGCGCATCCCCTCCCCTTACATTAGATGTCAAGAGCCACCCCGCCATCAGAAGTTGAGTCCCCCCACTCTCCCTTACATCACAATGTACCCCCCTTTTCTTATGCTGTTGCTGGAAAGAAGCTAAATGCATTGCTTGAAATCAGGAAGTAAGGGTCTGGAGGAGGGCTGGATGCGAGGGCCAAATGAAATGGCCGGGAGGGCCGGATTCGGCCCGCGGGCCGTGTGTTTGACACCTGTACCCTAGGGCATTGACACAAAAAAATAGGGGGATGAAAACATGAACTGCAATTTTTTTTAGCAGAACAGAATCCTTAAAGTGGATGTAAACCTAATTTATGAAATTTGATCTTGGCACATATATCTGCAGTATTTTGTTATATCTCTTCAAAGAGCCAAGTCCCATTGCTCTCTCCTGAACCGTTCCTCTGTTATCAGCCTGATAACTCCTGACAAATTCTTGGACACATCAGATAAAAGCAGCCTGACATTTCTGTCAGGGGAGGTTGCTAAAATAGATTAGCAGGGAGATGGCCCTGTTATAAAACAACTATGAGAGTCTTTGCCTATGTGGAGAGGGGGTGTGTGCCTTTCCTCCAATCAGCAATTTTAGCTATCTTGGCTGTATGCCCAGACATCACACTCTGTGTTAAACAGGAAGATAACATTTCCTAACATGATCTGAACTTTCTAAACAGTATATAAATGTGAAGACCGCAGATATGGACAGGCATGTACTGGCCATCAGGACTACTGGGAGTTTCCCAGTGGGCCAATGGCTCAGTGGGCCGGTCAGGTGCAGTCCTGGAGCCGCTCATCTCTGACAGTGAGTGATCGCGATTTCACTCCTGTCAGGAGGAGCAACTGCCGTCACTTGCTGGAGTGAGTGGAGTGAGCCTTACTGCTCCCTCCAGCCTTCAGGGGGAGATAGACAGCCGGCAGACTTTCCTTCCTCTCCCCCCTATCACTTGACTGGAGAGAGGAACGATGCTGCCTTCATTCTGGAGAGCTGTGAGTGAGTACATGTGGGAGGGGGAGGAGAGGGGGGACACTCTGATGCAATGGGGGACATTCTGATGCAAGGGAGGACACAATGATGGGGACACTCTGATGCAATGGGGGACACTCTGATGCAATGGGAGGCTCTCTGATGCAAGGGGGGACACTGATGCAATGGGGGACACTCTGATGCGAGGGGGGCTCTCTGATGCAAGGGGGGCTCTTTGATTCGAGGGGGACTCTGATGCAATGGGGGACACTCTGATGGGGGACTCGGATGCAAGGGGGGACACTCTGATGCAAGGGGGGACACTCTGATGCAAGGGGGCTCTATAAAGCAAGGGGGACACTCTGATGCAAGGGGGACACTCTGATGGGGGACTCTGATGCAAGGGGGGACACGCTGATGCGAGGGAGGCTCTCTGATGCAAGGGGGACACGCTGATGCGAGGGGGACACTCTGATGCAAGGGGGACACTCTGATGCAAGGGGGGACACTCTGATGCAAGGGGGGCTCTCTGATGCAAGAGGGAACACTCTGATGCAAAGGGGGCTCTCTGATTCAAGGGGGACACTCTGATGGGGGACTCTGATGCAAGGGGGGACACTCTGATGCAATGGGGACGCTGATAGGGGACACTCTGATGCAAGGGGGGGACACTCTGATGCAAGGGGGCTCTCTGATGCAAGGGGGGACACTCTGATGCGAGGGGGACACCCTGATGCGAGGGGGACACCCTGATGCGAGGGGGACACGCTGATGCGAGGGGGACACGCTGATGCAAGGGGGACACTCTGATGCAAGAGGGAACACTCTGATGCAAAGGGGGCTCTCTGATTCAAGGGGGACACTCTGATGGGGGACTCTGATGCAAGGGGGGACACTGATGGCGGACACTCTGATGCAAGGGGGGACACTCTGATGCAAGGGGGCTCTCTTATGCAATGGGGGACACTCTGATGCAATGGGGGACACTCTGATGCAAAGGGGGCTCTCTGATGCAAGGGGGACACTCTGATGCAAAGGGGGCTCTCTGATGCAAAGGGAACACTCTGATGGACTCTCTGATGCAAGGGGGGACACACTGATGGGGGACACTGATGCAAGGGGGGACACTCTGATGCAAAGGGGGCCCTCTGATGCAAGGGGGGACACTCTGATGCAAGGGGGGACACTCTGATGCGAAGGGGGCTCTCTGATGCAATGGAGGACACTCTGATGCAATGGGGGACACTCTGATGCAAGGGGAGGACACTCTGATGCAAGGGTGGCTCTCTGATGCAAGGGAAAACTCTGATGCGAAGGAGACTCTGATGCAAAAGGGGAACCTCTGATGCAAGGGGGCTCTCTGATGCGAGGGGCACACTCTGATGCGAGGGGGACTCTGATGCAAAGGGGAACCTCTGATGGGGGACACTGATGCAAAGGGGGCTCTCTGATGCGAGGGGGGCTCTCTGATGCGTGGGGCACTCTCTGATGCAAGGGGGGACACGCTGATGTGAGGGGGACACTCTGATGCAAGAGGGGACACTCTGATGCAAGAGGGGACACTCTGGTGCAAGGGGGGACACTCTGATGCAAGGGGGGCTCTCTGATGCAAGAGGGAACACTCTGATGCAAAAGGGACACTCTGATGGGGGACTCTGATGCAAGGGGGGACACTCTGATGCAATGGGGACGCTGATGGGGGACACTCTGATGCAAGGGGGCTCTCTGATGCAAGGGGGGACACGCTGATGCAAGGGGGACACTCTGATGCAAGGGGGGACACTCTGATGCAAGAGGGAACACTCTGATGCAAAGGGGGCTCTCTGATTCAAGAGGGACACTCTGATGGGGGACTCTGATGCAAGGGGGGACACTGATGGGGGACACTCTGATGCAAGGGGGGACACTCTGATGCAATGGGGGACACTCTGATGCAAGGGGTGCTCTCTGATGCAAGGGGGGACACTGATGCAAGGGGGACACTCTGATGCAAAGGGGGCTCTCTAATGCAAGGGGGACACTCTGATGGACTCTCTGATGCAAGGGGGGACACACTGATGGGGGACACTGATGGGGACACTCTGATGCAAGGGGGGGCACTCTGATGCAAGGGGGCTCTCTGATGCAATGGGGGACACTCTGATGCAATGGGAAAGAAAGCCAGGGTCACAACTTAGGAAGAAATCAATATTTTTCCCACCCCACTCCAATCCCAATATTTCGGCCTTTTTGAAATTGGTTCACATGAAGATCGAGAAACTCCACATTCGATCTCCAAGAGTAACCAATGTCAATAGTCAAGAAAAAGAAGCTCTAAGAACCTTGAGTCAAAACAAATCCATCACTATTAAGCCGGCAGATAAAGGGGGCAATATTGTCCTAATGGACAATGCCCAGTACACAACTATGTGCTCTAAAATTCTTTTGAATAGAAACTGGTATAGGAAGATTACTAAAGGCATTGTGGAGAGATTCAACCAAGAGTATTATTAGCTGGTCGATTTGGCTTATTCTAATAACATAATCAACAAAACGATATGGGAATATGTGAGAACCAAATTCCTAATAGTACCCACATTCTACTCACTACCAAAAGTCCAAAAGGACATACGAAATGGTTCGATTAGTGAGAATGCAAGTCGCTTAATCGATGAGTACTTGAAACCCCATGTCGTAAGTCTACGATCATTTTTAAAGGATACCATCCATTTTTTGAAAATTATTGAGAATCTGATGCCGCGTACACACGATCATTTTTCCCATCGGGAAAAATTACATTTTTTTTTCGCCGAGAAAAACGATCGTCTGTGGGCTTTATGCCGTTTTTCTCGTTGAGAAAAACGGCAGGAAAAACGACGAGAAAAATTAGAACATGTTCTAAATTTTCTCATCGTTTTTTCCATCATTTTTTTCCGCGGCAGTTTTCCCATAGGGAGACACTGCCGCGGAGCCCACAGACGGTCGTTTTTCTCGACAAAGAAAAAAATGACGGGAAAAACGGTCGTGTGTGGGGGAAAATGCCGTTCCCTCGTTTTTCATTTTTTTTCATGTCGTGATTCACGGCGGTGTTTTCACCGCCGTGAATCACGATCGTGTGTACGCGGCATTACTGTTCCTGCCAATGCCTATTTGGTCACAATTGATGTGGAAGCCCTCTACAGCTCCATTCCTCATGACAAAGGAATGGCAGCTGTGAAACATACCATCTACCTGTGGGGAGATGAGGACTGGGGATATAATGAGTTCATTCTGTCATTATTGGAATACATCTTGTATCATAATGTTTTTACTTTTGATGGTTCCCACTTCCTCCGGGTACAGGGGATAGCTCTACGTACCAGACAAAAACGTATCTACTCACAAAGAGTACAAAACGAAGATAATCCTCTTCGGATTATCACCAAGTTTTGAAACCAGCACATAAAGGTCAGGAAGATTGTCTCCAAATTTTGGCACGTCCTGACCATGGATCCCAATCTGGGGAGACTACTTCCTGAAACGCCTCTCTTTACCTTCAGAAAAGCCACATCAATTGCATCAAAATTGGTTAGAAGTGAGTTCAAGGAGGACTATGATATTGAGCATTGCAAATACAAAGGTACCTTCATGTGTGGGTCTTGTGGGTATTGTAAATTTATGTACACCAACAAAAAACCCACTCTGCCGGACGGCAGTGTTTTCACACCTAAACATTTTGCAAACTGCAAAACTTTTGGTGTCATCTACATGCTCCGATGTGATTGTGGATGCTTCTATGTCGGGAAGACCAAATTGGAATTCTGGCATAGAGCATACCGACACATCAGGAGCATGCAGACCTGCAACCCAGACCTACCTCTGGGAAGACATACCTCCCTGGTACACCAGGGGGTATTTCCCAAGATTAAATTCTTGATTCTTGATCGAATTCATCCCAATCCGAGTATTGTGATCAAGTATTCAAGTATCAAGTATTGTGATCAAGACTATGGGGAGTCTTCCATGCATATATTGTTTATATTTTCACTGGTCTGTTTGTAAGTTTTGATAATTTTATATATAATGACATCGGGGTTGTGTCTGTGTGCCCGGCACGGCCAAGATTCTCCCCTTCAGGAGTCTCTGGGAGGGGGAACCCAAACCCGGCGCTCCAGGGTGCGCCGTGCATGGTGCTACCGCACGCGCCCTATGCTTGGCGGTTGTCCGCGCGTGCGCCGTGGGGCGGCCGGCCGCGTACGGTACTCAGGGGGCCCTACTGATCACCTGTACGCGAGCTGGCTATTCCCAGCTGATTGGGATCAGGCACAGATCATGGCCTGACTAGCTGGGTTATATTAAGTCCATCTCATTCACCGGCAGACATGGCAGGGACGAGGTTGTGCTCAGAGGGATCTGTGTGACATTCAGCTTGAGAGTGAGTATAGGAAAACAACTTTTCTCTACACATATGCTATTATTGGGTGCTGTGCATATTTCATGTTGCACACATCCCAACTTTGGATACTTTTTTCATACTGCTTTTCTATCAGCCTACCTGCCGGTATGTAAGTACACCAATGCGCTCAGGTGGGTGTGATATTTGCAGTGAGTCTATTACTTACATTAGTTGTAGCCTCAGCTTCAAAACCTTTTCCATCACTCTCCCTTTTGTTTTGCATTTAACATATACTTTCATGCTCTCGTCATTGGTTTTTGTTTTTTGGACCCCAGCACACACACACCGATGTGTCTAGGATAGCAATCTCTCCAGTGTCCCTCTTTGAGGTTTTGGATTTCTCCTCCCTCGTTTATGTTATTTGCCAGCATTGACACAGTGGATGGACTGCATGAAGGGACATGCGTTGTGGTGTAAATCTCTTTTTTTAACCCTGTGGATACCCATTTGTATTGCCAACAATAAGGATGTAAGTGACAAGTACCCTGATGGGCTATATACATTGTAGACCTTATCAATAGATGTATTGTTGTACAAATTGTCCATTGACTATCTTGCATTTCTTATGCCGCGTACACACAATCGTTTTTATTTTTCTAAACGTGATTTTTCGTGTTTCCTCTCAAGCCTGCCTTGCCTACACACTATCGTGGAAAAAAATGTTCGAGTAAAGCGCGGTGACGTACAACACGTACGACGGCACTATAAAGGGGAAGTTCCATTCGGATGGCGCCACCCTTCATGTTAGTAAAGTTTGTTGAGAGACGATTCGCGCTTTTCAGCCTCGTGCTTTTCAATCCGTTACAGCGTGACGAATGTGCTATCTCCATTCTGAACGCTAGTTTTGCCAGAACGAGCGCTCCCGTCCTATACTTGATTCTGAGCATGCGCATTTTTTTTCATGTCGTTAAAGCCCACACACGGCCGTTTTTCATGATGAGAAAAACGACAATGTAAAAAACGACGTGAAAAATTAGAGCATGTTCCAATTTTTCTCGTCGTGATTCTCTGCGTTTTTCTCGTCGGGAAAAATGCTGGAAAGCCCACACACGATCATTTTTAATGACCATTTTAAAAAATGTAATTTTTCTCATCATTAAAAATGATCGTGTGTACGCGGCATTATAGATGTGGAATTCTGTTACAACCCTGATGAAGGAGAAAAACCCTGTTTTCCGAAACGCGTTGGTTTTTAGGAATTCATATCTGTATTGCAATTTTTTATGTATCCACGCTCATGTACTATATTTATATATGTGTTTCTAATAAATACTGTTTGTCATTTATACATTCCAACATTATTTTTTGTAGGGATTTCCTCTCTTTTCCAATATACTTTTGGGATGTGGCACACCTATCTTTAGTTCTATTTATCAGATCCCTCTCTTCATCTCTGATGCAATGGGGGGCTCTCTGATGCAAGGGGGGACACTCTGATGCGAGGGGCACTCTCTGATGCAAGGGGGGCTCTCTGAAGCGAGGGGGACTCTGATGCAAGGGGGGACACTCTGATGGGGGACTCTAAATCAAGGGGGCTCTCTGATGCAAGGGGGACACTGATGGGGGACTCTGATGCAAGGGGGGACACTCTGATGCAAAGGGGGCTCTCTCATGCAAGGGGGGCTCTCTGATGGGGGACACTCTGATGCAAGGGGGAGACTGATGGGGGACCCTCTGATGCAAGGGAGACTCTGATGGGGGACACTCTGATGCAAGGGGGAGACTGATGGGGGACACTCTGATGCAAGGGAGACTCTGATGGGGGACACTGATGCAAGGGGGGATACTCTGATGCAAGGGGGACTCTGATGGGGGACACTCTGATGCAAGAAGGGGTACTCTGATGCAAGGGGTACTCTGATGCAAGAGGGACTCTCTGATGCAAGGGTGGACACTGATGGGTGACACTGTGATGCAAGGGGGACTCTCTGCAAGGGGGGACACTGATGCAAGGGGGACTCTGATGCACGGGACACTCTGATGCAAGGGGGACTCTGATGGGGGACACTCTGATGCAAGGGAGACTCTGATGGGGGACACTGATGCAAGGGGGGATACTCTGATGGGGAACACTCTGATGCAAGGGGGGACTCTCTGATGCAAGGGGGGACTCTCTGATGCAAGAGGGGACTCTCTGCAAGGGGGGACACTGATGCAAGGGGTACTCTGATGGGGGACACTCTGATGCAAGGGAGACTCTGATGGGGCAACTCTGATGCAAGGGGGGGCTCTCTTATGTAAGGGGGGGCTCTCAGATGCAAGGGTGGACACTCTGATGGGGGATACTCTGATGCAAGGGGTGACACTCATGCAAGTAGGACACTCTGATGCAAGGGAGACTCTGATGGGGGACACTGATGCAAGGGGGGATGCTCTGATGGGGAACACTCTGATGCAAGGGGGGACACTCTGATGCAAGGGGGGACACTGATGCAAGGGGGACTCTGATGGGGGACACTCTGATGCAAGGGGGGGTTCTCTTATGCAAGGGGGGCTCTCTGATGCAAGGGGGGGACACTCTGATGCAAAAGGGGCTCTCTGATGCAAGGGGGAAAATTGATGGGGGACTCTCTGATGCAAGGGGTACTCTCTGCAAGGGGGGACTCTCTGATGCAAGGGGGAGACTCTGATGGGGGACACTGATGCAAGGGGCACACTGATGCAAGGGGGACTCTGATGGGGGATACTCTGATGCAAGGGGGACTCTGATGCAAGGGGGACTCTGATGCAAGGGGACACTGATGCAAGGGGGTCTCTGATGGGGACACTCTGATACAAGGGGGACTCTGATGCAAGGGGGACAGTCTGATGGGGGACACTCAAAATTAAAATGGGCCGGTCTGGATGAAGTCCAGGGCCAAATTTTTGTCCCAGTCCACCCCTGGATATGGATTTAAAACCTATGTAGGGATATTTGGTTCATCTCTGTGTATCATCTGAGGCTGTTCACTTCACTGGGTGTATGGAGGGTTTGCATCCACTCTAAGGCTGGGTTCATACCTATGCAAATTTCCCTGCATCCAATTCGCATGACAGGAGATTGTGACCGGCTCTTTATGGAGCCAGTTCACAAATCTCCATTGCGGCTGTGAAGCGGTTTGCACAGGAGTGCTGTGCATCTGTGGCTCAGTTTCAGGGCCGAATTCAGGCAAAAACTCTGGCCTGATTCATCCCTGAAACGGAGAACAGGAACGCACCGAACCCCTGCTGCGAGCCGCATCCGTCGGAGGTATTAACCCAGCCTTTTTTTTTTTAAACTTTATTAATTTATTAAAGTGTTTCTTGTTTTACAGTTTTCATCAAATCAAACATCCCCCCTCTGTATCCCAACCCCCCTCTCTCGTTCTTCCCACCTCCTTGACAGTTGACTATGTAGCGGCCTCCTCACTCCCCTCTTTGCATCAGCTCGTTTCTCTTCTTGTCTAGGGGTATCTTAGAGGGGAGAGAGCGGGGTCACCACGCCAAGCCTTCACCACATGTGTCCGTGCGGTGTAAGCAAAGTCCTTTCTCTACCTTCGGGTCAGTGTTGTGCACCTAGAGTTACCTTGAACAATGTCCACCAGAAAAGAGCCCCACACCATTAAAGTCCAACACTCCTTTATTCTTCTCGTGTGAACAGCACAATCAGTTAGACTCCCTTAAAGAACAGAACAAACAAGGAGGTGTGGATGCGAGTAGGCCCAGACACAATGAACTCTCCACTTTCCTTCCTGAAAGTGGGCTGAGGTCTCCTAGCGAGGGGGAATTTTCCTTCCTGGCGGTCTCCGATGGGAGGCTCACCTGTCACTGGCAATCTGCTGCACCCGGTCTTCAAGTGAGGAGCTCCCCCCGGTCCATTACGCCTTCCGGATTCGGGTACCCAGTCCCTGGGTTCCCTAGGACCTCCTTCCCTCGCGGAACTCAGTGTTGGGCACTGAGCTCCAGACCTCCATCCGAGTACCTCACTCCAGGCTAAAGGTGCCTGGGATGGAACACGACCTCCGGACGTCCTCTAGGCCTAGGCCGCCTAGAGGACCCACACGAACCACCGCCCTCAGGCTGAAGGTGCCTGGGACTCGAACCCCGTGACAAAGATGGCCGGCCCCTTTATACCCTCTCCCAGCAAGCACGGCGGGTTCCCCGCCCCACCATACCGCTGCCGAGGGAGGAAAAAAAGGAGGCACAGCACACAGCAATGGTTCAACCCCAGCCCAAGGCGACAGCGCCATCCGCTAGACCGCAAGGAACTGTACATCGCTGGTGTCTCTGCCAGTTTGAATTACACCCGGGAAAGTACATGCCCGCTACAACTATAAAGCAAGCAATTGCCAGGATATTCATGTCTTGGGTGTTTCCTGGGTGGGGATTGGCATCGTGCGGGGAGTCCTATCTGGTCTTCTATTTAAATCTTAATTCTCACCCGTTCGCTACATTCACTCCACACCATCCATATCTCTCATTCATCCTTCTTTTTCACTCTCCTTCATTTTATTCAAGTTTCTATTAGTTCACTCCTCGTCACTTAGATGCTTTTCTATTCAATTGGGATTGTTATTGTTAATCCCTCTTGCTTCCAACCAGGGTTTCCAGATCTTGTCATATTTCTTACGCACCCCTTGCTTTATATATACCGATTTCTCTTTAACCACTTCAATACCATGCACTTATACAGCTTCCTGCCCAAGCCAATTTTGAGCTTTCAGCACTGTCGCAATTTGAATGACAATTGCGCGGTCATGCTACACTGTACCCAAACAAATTTTTTATCATTTTGTTCCCACAAATAGAGCTTTCTTTCGGTGGTATTTGATCGCCTCTGCGATTTTTATTTTTTGCACAACAAATAAAAAAAGAGCGAATTTTTTTTTAAAAAACTAAGTTTTTCTTTGTTTCTGTTAATTTTTTTTGTAAATAAGTACCTTTTCTACTTCAATGACGGGCACTGATAAAGCAGCACTGAAGGGCACTGATAAGGCGACACTGATGGGCACCGATGAGGTGGCACCAATGAGGTGGCACTGATGATGGGCACTGATAGGCGGCACTGATGGGCACTGATATGTGGCACTGGTATGCGGCACTGATGGGCACTCATAGGTGGCACTGATTGGCACTCATAGGCGGCACTGATGGGCACTGATGGGCACTTATGGGTGGCACTGATAGGTGGCACGGACGGGCACTGATAGGTGGGCACAGATGGGCACGGATGGGCACTGATAGGTGGCACTGATGGACACTAGTAGGTGGCACTGGTGGCACTGGTGCCCAGCAATGCCAGCCACCACACATTGTGAAAGTGCCAGTCAGTGCCCATTTGTGGGCACTGATTGGCATATTTTTTTTTATGTTTTTATTTTATTTACTACATGTGGATGGCCATGGGGGCCATCCACATGATTGGGGCTTCCCTGGTGGTCCTGGGGGGCTTCCCTGGTGGTCTAGTGTGGGTATCCGAGGGGGGGGGCTGCGCTGATAAACAATCAGCGCAAACCCCCCCCTGTCAGGAGAGCCGCCGGTCGGCTCTCCTCTACTCGCGTCTGTCAGACGCGAGTGAGGAAGAGCCGATCAACGGCTCTTCCTGTTTACATTGTGATCAGCCGTGATTGGACACGGCTGATCACGTGGTAAAAAGCCTCCGACGGAGGCTTTTTACCGAGATCAGTGTAGCGGTGGGTCAGACTGACCCACCGATCGCCGCGATGCGCGCCCCCCCAGGCGCGCGGCGGCTGTTATCCCGCAGGACGTCATATGACGTCCAGTGTGGATAACTGAACCACTTCCCGGACGTCAATCTGCTATTGACGGGGCGGGAAGTGGTTAACCACTTAACGACCGCCCACTGTAAATATACGTCGGCAGAATGGCACCAACAGGCAGAATCACGTATATGTACGTGACTGCCTTTGTATAGTTGGGGGGTCCGATCGGACCCCCCTTCTTTACAGTGAGCGGCCGTTATTCGTTTGGGAGCGATCAGGGATGAGGGGACAGCCGTTCGATTCCGGCCACCCCCTCTCGATCGCTCCCAGCGAATCGAATCCTTCCCCTGCCTGTGTAATGTTTACACAGGCAGGAGGAAGTGATGTCATCTCTCCTGCGGCGCTCACATATACCGAGCGCCGCACAGGAGAAGATGCAGGTTAGTGCACAAAACACTACACTGACACCAGGACACATAGGCACATAAATGGCCCCCCAGGCCCCCCCAGACACCCCAGATCACCCCCCAGCCCCCAGTCACAGTGTCACTGATTGCAGTGACCATTCATTTACTGATCACTGCAATCAGTGACATTTGTGACTGTAAAAGTGTCACTACATTTAGTTTTAGGTCCAGTGTAGCCCCCTAACCCCCCCATATAAAGGTTTAACCCCCTGATCGCCCCCCAGATAACCCTTTCACCCCCTAGCACCGCCGTCGCTAAGCGATCATTTTTCTGATCGCTGTCTTAGCGTCGGTGATGCAGATCGGTAGCCAGTAATTTTTTTTAGGTTCGCCGCAGGTTTTTATAGCGTCAGGTACCACCATATATTACCTAATAAAGGTTTAACCCCCTTGATCGCCCCCCAGATAACCCTTTCACCCCCTATCACCACTGTCGCTAAGCGATCATTTTTCTGATCGCTGTCTTAGCGTCGGTGATGCAGATCGGTAGCCAGTAATTTTTTTTAGGTTCGCCGCAGGTTTTTATAGCCTCAGGTACCCCCATATATTACCTAATAAAGGTTTAACCCCCTTGATCGCCCCCCAGGTAACCCTTTCACCCCCTATCACCACTGTCGCTAAGCGATCGTTTTTCTAATCGCTGTCTTAGTGTTGGTGATGCCGATCGGTAGCCAGTAATTTTTTTTAGGTTCGCCGCAGGTTTTTATAGCGTCAGGTACCCCCATATATTATCTAATAAAGGTTTAACCCCCTTGATCGCCCCCCAGGTAACCCTTTCACCCCCTATCACCACTGTCGCTAAGCGAGGGTTTTTATGATCGTTGTCTTAGTGTCGGTGATGCCGATAGGTAGCCAGTAATTTTTTTTTTAGGTTCGCCGTCAGGTTTTTATATAGCGTCAGGTACCCCCATATATTACCTAATAAAGGTTTTAACCCCCTAATTGCCCCTAGTTAACCCTTTCACCAGTAATCACCATATAAGTGTTACGGGTGACGCTGGTTAGTTAGTTTGCTTTTTATAGTGTCAGGGCACCCGCCGTATATAACCCAATAAAGGTTTAACCCCCTGATCGCCCGGCGGGTGATATCAATTAGGTTTTAGCGTCAGAGAGGGTCTGCGTCACACCCCAGGCAGCGTCAGGTTAGTGCCAGTAGCGCTAACACCCACGCGTTAAGCATACACCCCCCTTAGTGGTATAGTATCTGAACAGATCAATATCTGATCTGATCAGATCTATACTAGCGTCCCCAGCAGTTTAGGGTTCCCAAAAACGCAGTGTTAGCGGGATCAGCCCAGATACCTGCTAGCACCTGCGTTTTGCCCCTCCGTCCAGCCCAGGCCACCCAAGTGCAGTATCGATCGATCACTGTCACTTACAAAACACAACACACATAACTGCAGCGTTCGCAGAGACAGGCCTGATCCCTGCGACTCCAGTGCTGTAGGAGGTGATTTCACCACCACAGTTAAAAAAAAAAAAGCATATATGCCGAAGCATTGGGGCAGCAGGGGCGGAGGAGTGGAGGAGCGATTTTGCTCCTAATGCCGTGTACATACAGTCAAAATTCCGACGGAGGCTTGCCCGTGGAAAAGTCTGAACATGTGTACGCGGCATAACTTTTGCGGGAAGATGCCCCCATGCTTCGGCATATATAAATGGTGCATGTATGCCCATCATTAGAAGTGGGTGGATGAAGGGCGGTATTCTAATGGTGGGCATACCCACCGATCAATCTTTTTTTTTCGTTCAGCCAACAGGCTGCATGAAAAAAAAGATTACAATACATGTCCAACAAGGACCAGCAACGTACTGGTATGTTGCTGGACATTGAATGTTTATACCAGAATGATGCCTGTGGGTTTAGGTATCATCTTGGTATCATTCTTTTCAGCCAGCGGCCGGCTTTCATGTAAAAGCAAGCCTAGTGGCTAATTAGCCTCTGGACTGCTTTTACAAGCAGTTGGAGGGAATGTATCTCCCCCCCCCGGATATAAAAAGCGCCATTGGGAAATTGGGAAAGCATTTTATCACACCGATCTTGGTGTGGTCAGATGCTTTGAGGGCAGAGGAAAGATCTAGGGTCCAATAGACCCCAGTTTTTTCAAAAAAGAGTACCTGTCACTACCTATTGCTATCATAGGGGATATTTACATTCCCTGAGATAACAATAAAAATGATAAAAATAAAAAAAAATATGGAAGCAACAGTTTAAAAATAAAATAAAAAAGCAAAATTAATAATAATAATAAAAAAAAAAAAGCACCCCTGTCCTGCCCTGCTCTTGCCCAATGGCGAACGCAAGCGTCGGTCTGGCGTCATATGTAAACAGCAATTGCACCATGCATGTGAGGTATCACCGCGAAGGTCAAATCGAGGGCAGTAATTTTAGTAGTAGACCTCCTCTGTAAATCTATCGGCGTAACCTGTAAAGGCTTTTAAAGGCTTTTAAAAATGTATGTAGTTTGTTGCCAATGCGCGTATGTGCGAAATTTTAAAGCTTGTCGTGTTTGGTATCTGTGTACTCGGCCTAAGATCATCTTTTTTATTTCATCAAACATTTGGGCAATATAGTGTGTTTTAGTGCATTAAAATTAAAAAAAGTGTATTTTTTCCCCAAAAAATGCGTTTGAAAAATCGCTGCGCAAATACTGTGTAGAAAAAAAAATGCAACACCCACCATTTTAATCTGTAGGGCCTTTGCTTTAAAAATATATATAATGTTTGGGGGTTCAACATAATTTTCTTGCAAAAAAAAAAAATGTTTTCATGTAAACAAAAAGTGTCAAAAAGGGCTTTGCCTTCAAGTGGTTAGAAGAGTGGATGTAAGCTTCCTAATGTTGTGTATAAAATGCCAGAACAGTTCAAAACCCCCCCAAATGACCCCATTATGGAAAGTAGACACCCCAAGCTATATACTGAGAGGCATGTCGAGTCCATGGAATATTTTATATGTTGACACAAGTTGCGGAAATAAGACAATTTTTTATTTTTTGCACAAAGTTGTCACTAAATGATATATTGCTCAAACATGTCATGGGCATATGTGGAATTACACCCCAAAATACATTCTGTTGCTTCTCCTGAGTACGGGGATACCACATGTGTGAGACTTTTTGGGAGCCTAGCCGCGTACGGGACCCCAAAACCAAGCACCGCCTTCAGGCTTTCTAAGGGTGTAAATTTTTGATTTCACTTCTCACTGCCTATCACAGTTTCGGAGGCCATGGAATGCCCAGATGGCACAAAACCCTCCCAAATGACCCCATTTTGGAAAGTAGACACCCCAAGCTATTTGCTGAGAGGTATGGTGAGTATTTTGCAGATCTCGCTTTTTGTCACAAAGTTTTGAAAATTGAAAAAAAAAATATATATATTTTCTTTCTTCATTTTCAAAAAAAATGAGAGCTGTAAAATACTCACCATGCCTCTCAGCAAATAGCTTGTGGTGTCTACTTTCCAAAATGGGGTCATTTGGGGGGGTTTTGTGCTATTTTGGCATTTTATGGCCTTCGAAACTGTGATAGGTAGTGAGGAGTGAAATCAAAAATTTGTGCCTAGAAATCCTGAAGGCGGTGCTTGGTTTTCGGGGTCCCGTACGCGGCTAGGCTCCCAAAAAGTCCCAAACATGTGGTATCCCCGTACTCAGGAGAAGCAGCAAAATGTATTTTGGGGTGTAATTCCATATATAACCATGGCATGTGTGAGCAATATATAATTTAGTGACAACTTTTTGTAATTTATTTATTTTTTTTGTCATTATTCAATCACTTGGGACAAAAAAAAAAAATATTCAATGGGCTCAACAGGCGTCTCAGCAATTTCCTTGGGGTGTCTACTTTCCAAAATTGGGTAATTTGGGGGGGTTTTGTACTGCCCTGCCATTTTAGCACCTCAAGAAATGAGATAGGCAGTCATAAATTAAATGCTGTGTAAATTCCAGAAAATGTACCCTAGTTTGTAGACGCTATAACTTTTGCGCAAACCAATAAATATACGCTTATTGACATTTTTTTTACTAAAGACATGTGGCTGAATACATTTTGGCCTAAATGTATGACTAAAATTGAGTTTATTCGATTTTTCTTATAACAAAAATTAGAAAATATCTTTTTTTTTCAAAATTTTCGGTCTTTTACCGTTTATATCGCAAAAAATAAAAGTCGCAGAGGCAATCAAATACCATTAAAAGAAAGCTCTATTTGTGGGAAGAAAAGGACGCAAATTTCTTTTCGGTACAACATTGCATGTCTGCACAATTTACAGTTAAAGCTGCGCAGTGCAAAATTCTGAAAACAGCTCTGGTCCTTTAGCTACAAAATGGTCCGGGGCTTAAGTGGTTAAGAATTGCTACGTTTATACTATTTACCAATTCCATACTGGACGGAGGTGTTGCTGACTGCCATTTCAAGGCAATCAGCTTCCTTGCTTGGAATAAACATCTCAGAACCGCTACCTGAGTGTTTCCTGGGTTTCCCATTCCTTCTACTAATCCCAGTAAACAGTGTTTCACCTCCAACCCAGTGGAGGTTCCAAACACCCGGTCAATGGTTCTTGTCACCTTTGTCCAGTAGTGGAACAGTTTTGGGCATCTCCAGAACATGTGGATCATATCCCCCTCTAAATCCCCAAACCTGGGGCATCTTGCGTCCGGTCGACGACCAAACAGAAAAAGTTTACAAGGGGTGTAATAGGTTCTATATAATAAGTACAGATGTGACATCCTCTGAGAGGGGGACAGCGATACCAGTGGGGCAAGCTTAAGAATTCTATTCCATTGTATTTCAGAAATATTTCACACATTTTTTTCCCATTTACTCTTGTATGTAGGGGCCTCTATCCCTCCCATTCTCCCATTGTTTATATGTGGGTATATTTTCGAGATTAAACCCTTCCCTGTTTCTGCGTTAATTATCTTTTGAAGAACTGGAATTGTACTCCATTCTAGGGTCCTCTCTCTAAACTGCTCCTCCAATGCATGCCTGACCTGTAAGTATCTAAAGAAAAATTTATTTGACAGGGCAAATTGATCTCTGTTCCTGAAAGGTTTTCAAGGTACCCTCTTGATATAACTGAATGATAGATTTTATTACGTATCTCCCCCATTCCCTTGCCACCCCCATCTTCTGAAATTCTCCAAGTTTACTATTCTCCCATAGGGGGGTATACTCCGTGAGTCCTCTATACTTCAATATTACCTTCACTGTATCCCACACTCTCATCATTAGATTCAGAGTGGGGAGTCCCGAGGGAAAAGAACCTGCCTCCAGGGCTTCAACTATTAAGTCATGTGGGGTATTTTGTAGAAGTATCTTTCTCCCTGCCTCTCCCCCTTCTAGGTTACACCCCCCCCCATGTACTGAAGTTGTGACGCGAGAAAATAGCTAAAGGGGTGCGGAAGCGCTACTCCTCCTTCCTGTTTCTGTAGCTGCAAAGTACTTAAGCGGATTCTTGCCGGGCCACCCTTCCAAATCAGTTCTCTGAACACGGTGTCTATTCTTTGGAACCACTTTTTATACAGCCAGATTGGGGAGTTATGTAATACATAGAAGAGTTGTGGCATCCAAATCATTTTTATTAGATTGCAGTGGCCTGCCACGGATATTGGCAGGCGTTTACACACTTTTATTTTCCCCCTGAATTTAACCAATAACGGGTCTATATTGTCTGCAATATAATGTTGAGGGTCTCTGGAAGTATTTTAATTTATTCACCACCTGGATCTGGGCCACCTCCTCAGGCAAGGGGCCTCCCAAGGGGTCTACTGGCAAAAGGCTGGATTTTTCCCGGTTTATCTTGAGTCCGGAAATTTGACCGAATCTATTAATGATGTTCATAGCTTTCCAAAGGGAGTCCTGCGTATCACCCAAAAATAGCAGGAGGTCGTCTGCATATAATGCGACTTTTTCTTCCAAGTCACCTCTTCTAAAGCCCCTTACCTGAGCAGAGGATCTAAGAGCAATGGTCAGAGGCTCAATTGCAATGGCAAAGAGGAGGAGTGACAGGGGACACCCCTGTCTCGTCCCCCCCCCCAGTCCAAATTTATCAGAATGTTTATTATTCACCTTTACTCTAGCCTCTGGTGTCCTATAAACCTCCAGGTCCGTTGGGACCTGGAGGTTTAAATATACCCGCCTTATATTTGTGCTAGTTGTTCTTCCAGGTATAAAGCCTGATTGGTCGGGGTGGATGCATTTCAGTATAACCTTGTTCAACCTAGCCGCCAAGGCCTTTGCCAGAATTTTCATATCGGAGTTCAACAAGGCGATAGGCCTGTATGAGCCAGTATCAAGTGGATCTTTACCCTCCTTATGTATGGTAATTATAGTGGATTCCATCATTAATGGGGGAGCGCTCCCTTTGCCATCGAGCAGTTCAATACCCTCAACAACTCGGAAAGGAATGCCTTCCCATAATGCCGATATATCTCGGCCGGGAGCCCATTTGGACCCGGGGATTTCTGTCCCGCCATCTCATTGGTGATCCGTTGTATCTCCTCTAACGTTATGGGCCTGTCTAGTTCTGTTCTATCCTTTCTTTATTTTCATTACTTCCAGGTCACTGGTGACCATATTTTTAAAGACCTCAATGTGTCTATGGTAATTTTTAGGAGGGTTGAAAACTGACTTATTGGCCAGATTAGAATGGATCTTGGGTAAGGCACTGAGTGCTCCTTGGGTAGATCTTTCACCGGGTTTAGAAAGGAAATATCTTTTAATATTAAGGGTTCTGATGAACTTTTGTAAGCTATTATACGTCTGGAATTTGTTAAAATTACGCACTGGTGCGAATTTGAGTCCTTTATCAAGGACTTTCAATTCATCTTCTGACAATATGGTACCACTAATATTGTAGATGCCTGCACCTAATGGGATCTTATCCTTTTTTGATCTTCTTCCCCCTCGTCTTCCTCTCTTTCCCTTCTTTTGCCCCCCTGTTTGTTTCCAGTTGTGGTATTGCCCCATGGGATTTGCCATTGAGACTGGGGGTTCCCTAAACCCCCCCCCCTGATGAGTTTAATCATTATACAGGGGTGTAAATCTATTGTATGTAGATGTGGTAGCTCTATTTTGTTGATCAAATTGGTACTCGTGATCTCTAGGATGTTGATTATAATTGTTATGAGGATAATTGCCCCTGTTGGGCCCTTGATTAGGTGTTTTGCCTCTATGTGGGCGTGGAGGGCCCCAGGAGTCATCCCTATAACCCGAATTATGGGGAGGTGGATAATATTGGTAATTTCCCCTTTCATTCCCATGTTTGGTAGGACCCCCTTTGCCTCTGTTGGGGACCAGTTGCCTCTGGTCCCGGGAGCTGCGATGCGCGATGTGTGCCTGCCCTATCTCCCCTTCCCATACTCACACCAGAGGCGGGACATGGACGACTGGGCGGATCGATCACCGCGCATCGACGTCATGCCCTGATGCTCATGTGTGACGTCATTCATTGGCGCCACCATATGTGTGTCCCAGCCATCTTGGCTGACCCATGTGGGGAGATGTTTTGGCGCCACGTGTGGGCGGTAATATACCGCCCACATGTGGCTTCCCCTCCCCCTTCGTCATGCCCACGTGACGTTGGTTGGGCTGTGCGCGCATCGGGCGCGTGTGCACATAAATAGATCTCACGGTCACATCTGTTCACCTGCACACCCTTGTAGGCTGCACATCACTCTGCGGATACTCCTCACATTCATTTAATCATCACTACAAGGTAATGTTTGTTGGTTTAGTCACAGCGGTTGGTGTACCTATTACCTCTCACACTCCTTTGTCCCCATAGTTATTTAACATAGGGCACCCTTTACCTTTGCACCCCTGCTGCTATTGCTTTATCCTCACTACCCTGCTAGTCCTATATATCTCACTCACCTCCACATCCCACACTCCTGCACACATAATCTTCACCACCTCTTTGGTGTCAGGTGCTCATCTCTATTCTTTATATTTCTACGCTACATGTGAGATTCTCACACTGTATACATATTTTTTTACAGACTCTTGAGTCATGCACCTTTACTCAATATTCACAGAGGTTTTCATTTATTGGGATCTGTGTGCGCTTGCGCGCACTCTGCAGCTTGCCCGCCTCAGCTCCTGGGACAGGCTATCATACGGCACCCTGGCTGGACCACAACACATGCCCTGTTTACTGGCTCCATGCGGGATTTCATATTCCAATTCCACTCACCATATACCTATATATGCAGATATTACTTTCTCGTGTTTTTTATTTTATCTTTTTGTCTTTTATAGACAGATTGACGCATTCGCCCCTGAAGAGTGGTTTTATACCATGAAACGCATCGGGCTTCATTAAATGCAGTCATGACCTTAAAAATATCATGTTTCTCTTCATATCTCATGTTTTTACTTTTATACCCACTACATGGATTACCTTATACTAGCTACCAGCTTGTGTCTTGACACCAATGCAATATATGTTTTAACATATATTTAATGTATCTATTGTGAGGGGGTTAGCTCGGCAGCGGGTGTGTGTGACCCCCGGGATGGGCTCCCCACACAAAAACAGGCCCAGCAAACGGAGGTTGTGGTTTTCAAAATCAAAAAAGGTGCGGTTTATTTTCTATTTACAGTGACAAAACACAGCAAAGCCAAAAGAAACATAAACAAAATAAATCCTGGTCAACTTGACCTCTGACTAAACATACAGGTTTCCTAACTAACAACTGGGATCAGCCTAGTGCTGTCCTAGTCCCTAAGTCCCTGGTTTTAAATGTCCAAGCAAATAGCCACACAGGCTTTGTCTCACCGCACAGGGGTTCACTCCCCCTAGACAGTCCACACAGGTCTGGGTCCAGGCATGAGCTAACATCTAATGAAGCTGGGAGTTCTTATAGAGGCCTAAATGAGCTGACAAGCTTCAGCTGGTCTCATCAACTCCCTGTCTGCACGACGCCCCACACTCTCCCTAGAGGTATGAGTCATCCATGAGCCCATTAGCCTCAGCTGGGCTTATACAACTCTCCACCTAGTTGTATAAGTCGGCGTAAAGCCTGAATCTGGGCGAAATATATCTACCCCCCTGGATGCAACCAGGTGACTTTACCTTCCTGCTGTCACATACCCCCCCCCTCTTGTTTTAACCTCGGGGTTGGAACACCAGCAATCAGGCATTCATGTACTCGAGACAAAGCATCCACATTCCCCATTTGAACGCCAGGGCGATGCTTTACTGTGAAGTTGAATTCCTGGAGGGCCAGGAACCACCTATTCACTCTTCTATTTGTTTCCTTGTTTTGAGCCATCCACTTTAACGGAGCGTGATCCGTAACCATGTCAAAGTGCCTACCTAGCAGGTAGTACCGAAGGGAATCTAGAGCCCACTTCACCGCTAAACACTCCTTTTCAACGGTGGCGTAATTTACCTCATGGGACTTCAACTTCCTGCTGAGGTAAATGACTGGGTGCTCTTCCCCGTTCCAGACCTGGGACAATACTGCTCCTAACCCCACATCTGACGCATCACTTTGTACGACAAAGTCTTTAGAGAAGTCGGGTGAGTACAACACTGGCTGGCTACATAAGGCTTGTTTCAAGAATTGGAATGCTGCCTCAGCCTCGGGGGTCCATTTAATCATGACCGACCCTTTCCCCTTCGTTAGGTTGGTTAGGGGCACAGCCTTAGAAGCAAAGTGGGGAATGAATCGCCGATAATACCCAGCGATTCCCAGAAAGGCTCGTACCTGCTTCTTGCTGTTGGGACGTGGCCAACTCTGGATGGCCTCGACTTTGTTGAGTTGGGGTTTTATTACTCCCCTCCCAATGGTGTACCCAAGATATTTGGCCTCCTCCTGCCCAATGGTACACTTCTTGGGGTTAGCCGTAAACCCCGCTTCCCGAACAGAGTCCAGGACTGCTTGCACTTTTGGCAGATGTGAGGCCCAATCTGTGCTATGGACAATTACGTCATCCAGGTAAGCCGCAGCATACTTCCGATGGGGCCTCAGCATCTGGTCCATTTTCCGCTGGAATGTGGCCGGCGCATTCTGTAACCCGAACGGCATTCTTTTATATTGGAACGCCCCGTCTGGGGTTACAAATGCGGTTTTCTCTTTGGCCAATTTGGCCAGGGGGATTTGCCAATACCCTTTTGTGAGGTCAAGAGTCGTCATGTATCGGGCTGTTCCCAGCCGGTCGATCAACTCATCTATACGTGGCATGGGGTAGGTGTCAAATTTTGTAACTTTGTTCAACTGACGAAAATCGTTACAAAATCGCCAGCTCCCATCCGGTTTAGGCACCAACACAATGGGACTAGACCAATCACTTTGGGACTCCTCTATCACCCCTAAGTTCAGCATTTTCTGTACTTCCTCCCGTATTGCCTCCCGTCGGGCCTCTGGGATCCGATAGGGTTTTAACTTCACCCTTTCACCGGGCGGGGTAATGATGTCATGTTCTACCCCAAATGTTTGTCCCGGCAGCTCAGAGAATACCTCCTTGTTGCGAAGCACAAACTCCTTAACCTCCTGTTGTTGGGGTTGTGACAAGGTGGCTGCTATTCCAACCTCAGGAATCACGCAACCAGTTTGAGCTGGTGACCAAGTGTCTGCGACTAGGGACTCTCTATCCCTCCAGGCTTTCAACAGATTAACGTGATAGATCTGTTCGGGCTTTCGCCTTCCTGGTTGTCTGACCTTGTAATTCACTTCGCTCACTTTTTCCATTATCTCGTAGGGGCCTTGCCATTTGGCAAGGAATTTACTTTCAACCGTAGGGACAAGTACCAGTATCCTATCCCCCGGGGAAAAGGTACGGGTCTTGGCTCCACGGTTGTACACTCTCTGCTGTGCTAACTGCGCTTGGGCCAAATGTTCCTTCACGATGGGCATTACCTGTGCAATTCGGTCTTGCATCAGGGCGACATGCTCAATCACACTCCTGTGGGGAGAACTCTCACTTTCCCAAGTTTCCTTGGCAATATCCAACAGCCCTCTTGGGTGTCTCCCATACAGTAACTCAAAGGGGGAGAATCCCGTAGAGGATTGGGGCACCTCCCTAATAGCAAACATCAGATAAGGAAGTAGACAGTCCCAATCCTTTCCATCTCTATCCACCACTTTCTTCAACATTTGTTTTAGGGTTTTGTTGAATCTTTCAACCAGCCCATCGGTTTGGGGGTGATACACAGATGTACGTAATTGCGTCACTTTGAACAATTTACACAGCTCCTTCATAACCCGGGACATAAAGGGTGTACCTTGGTCCGTAAGCAATTCTTTACAAATACCCACCCGGCTAAACACAAGAGATAGCTCTTTGGCTATGGTTTTGGCCGAGGTATTTCGGAGAGGGATCGCTTCTGGATAACGGGTGGCATAGTCCATTATAACTAATATGTACTGGTGCCCCCTAGCGGACTTGATTATAGGACCTACCAAATCCATGGCGATCCTCTCAAACGGGACCTCAATGATGGGTAGAGGGACCAGCGGGCTACGGAAATGTGGCATCGGGGCCGACCTCTGACACACAGGGCAGGAGGAACAATAATTTTCTATGTCCTTCATCACCCCCGGCCAATAGAATCTCTGTAATACCCTCTCTCGGGTTTTCTCTGTCCCCAGATGACCTCCAAGAATGTGCCCATGGGCCAACTCCAACACCAACTTCCTGTAAGGTTTGGGCACCACAAGCTGCTCAACGGTTTCTTCTGCCCTTTTTGCCACCCGATACAGTAGGTCCTTCTCTACGCTGAAGTATGGGTAAGTGCAGGTATTATCTGGGTTCACTAACTCGCCATCTATTTTCACTACGTTTTCCCGTGCCTTTATTAGGGCGGGGTCTTTCAACTGTTCTGTGGCA
The DNA here is from genome assembly GCA_029206835.1 of Rana muscosa. Lineage (NCBI taxonomy): Eukaryota > Metazoa > Chordata > Amphibia > Anura > Ranidae > Rana > Rana muscosa. The sequence goes on along the minus strand of CM055127.1, from coordinate 297,074,078 downwards.
AAGTTTTCCCTGTGAACCTCAAGATCAGAAAACTCCACAGACGGTAGGTTTTCGTCTGAGGAGGTGGGCTCCTCTCCAGTTTCTTGAGTCTCCCCTGCCAATACTGATAAGGGAAATTCCGGAGAGTCCTCACCAGTCTCAGGGAAGTTCTGGCTATCCCATTCCTGGTACATAGGGGCACCAGTGGGGGGCTCAGGATCATCCCACAGTTCCCAGAACTTCGGAAAATCCCTTCCCACAATGGCGTCATACGGTAACTGAGATACTAAGCCCACTGGATGAGAGAGGGTACCTTTGGGGGTCTCAAAACACACTGTAGTCACTGGATACTCTCGGGTGTCCCCATGCACACAAATAACAGCTACCTTGCTATTCCCAGAGACCTCTGTTTTAACTAACTCAGCCTTTATCAGGGTCACAAGGCTACCTGAATCCAGCAATACCACAACATTTCTACCATTAACACACATTTTGCATAAATGTTTCTCAGTTCCTCGAATGGCAGTGCATGCGACTGTCGCACACAGCGACTGACGTCTGCCCGTCAGAAAGTCACACTGCATGGGTTCCTCCACAACCGGGCAATTGGCTGCAATATGTCCCGCTTGCCGGCAGCGGTAGCAAACGATCCTTCTTGCCGCCTCTTGAGCCGCTGATTTCCCAGGCTGTTCTCGCCAAACTTGGGGTAGAGCTCCCACCCTCTCACTCTCTCCACCCTTACCCCTTGGAATCCTCTTATCCGCCCCTGGGGATGGTCTGGTCTTAGGGTGGAAAGTCTGAGTGTCTCTGGAAGAGGCCGTCAGGTTCTCTGTAGCCAAGTATTTCTCCACACGATCCACAAGACCATCGGCCGTCTCTGGGTCTCCATGGCTTACCCACTTTTGGATGGCAGTAGGAAGAGCTCTCAAAAACCGATCCATTACAACACGTTCCACAATCTTTGGTGCGGACAAAGTCTCTGGCTGTAGCCACTTTCTGCTCAGGTGAATGAGATCATACATTTGAGACCTGGGGGGTTTTCCAAGCTGGAAAGTCCAGTTATGCACACGCTGAGCCCGGACAGCCTGGGTGACACCCAGTCTTGCCAATATTTCAGCTTTTAGCATCACATAGTCTTTTGCTTGGTCAGGCTCTAGGTCATAGTAAGCCTTCTGCGATTCACCAGTTAACAGAGGAGCCACCAGTCCAGCCCACTGCTCCTCAGGCCACTTTTCTCTTTCAGCAGTCCTTTCAAATGTGGTCAAAAATACCTCTGGATCATCCTCTCCAGTCATTTTTGTCAATAAACGACTCACCCCAAAGGACGCGGTATTAGTGGGACGGCTTTCCTCACTGGTCTGCGGACGTTGCTGCATTACTGCTTCCATTTGTTGTAGTCTCTGCTCTTGCTTCTGTAACAGGTCTATGAAGCGGGCCTCAGATTGCTGCTGGGCTTGTTGCTGAGCTTCCAGACTCTGTTGGTGAGCTTGCTGCTGGGCTGCAAGGCTCTGTTGATGAGCTTGCTGCTGGGCTGCGAAGTTCTGTTGTTGAGCTGCAAGGCTCTGTTGATGAGCTGCAAGGCTCTTTTGCAAACCTGCATTTGTCTGCTGTTGATTGGCATTTGCTAGAGCCAGCTGCTTCAGTATCTCCTCCATGCTGGCTTAAAAAAAACTGCCCGCATTCTCCACCAACTGTGAGGGGGTTAGCTCGGCAGCGGGTGTGTGTGACCCCCGGGATGGGCTCCCCACACAAAAACAGGCCCAGCAAACGGAGGTTGTGGTTTTCAAAATCAAAAAAGGTGCGGTTTATTTTCTATTTACAGTGACAAAACACAGCAAAGCCAAAAGAAATATAAACAAAATAAATCCTGGTCAACTTGACCTCTGACTAAACATACAGGTTTCCTAACTAACAACTGGGATCAGCCTAGTGCTGTCCTAGTCCCTAAGTCCCTGGTTTTAAATGTCCAAGCAAATAGCCACACAGGCTTTGTCTCACCGCACAGGGGTTCACTCTCCCTAGACAGTCCACACAGGTCTGGGTCCAGGCATGAGCTAACATCTAATGAAGCTGGGAGTTCTTATAGAGGCCTAAATGAGCTGACAAGCTTCAGCTGGTCTCATCAACTCCCTGTCTGCACGACGCCCCACACTCTCCCTAGAGGTATGAGTCATCCATGAGCCCATTAGCCTCAGCTGGGCTTATACAACTCTCCACCTAGTTGTATAAGTCGGCGTAAAGCCTGAATCTGGGCGAAATATATCTACCCCCCTGGATGCAACCAGGTGACTTTACCTTCCTGCTGTCACACTATGTTATGTATACAATTTTACTCTGCATGTATGTATCATGTATAAATATACTCTGTGTCAATAAATACTTCTATACTTTTTTACATATATGGTCTGTCATATGCCTCATTTAAAGTCCCGAACTTTTTCTTTCCTTATATAGAACATTGTGTATGTGGTGGAGGATTCTATCATCACTTTATTTGCAGAGGATTGTATTCTCATCCCATCTCACGAGGAATCTTGTCTCATCTTCTGCTTTCACCATTCTGGGAAGTTTTGAAGACTTTTTCCTTAGGTGACAAGTAGACTATTTTTATTTTGTTTTAGTTATGTGTATCATGAGATGGCCGCAGGTATTTTTAAATGTCTGTTTTTATATATACAGTCATGCTCGAAATTGTTGGCACCCAGAAATTTTTCCAATAAATCAAGTATTTCTCACAGAAAAGTATTGCAGTAACACATGTTTTGCTATACACATGTTTATCCCCTTTGTGTGTATTGGAACAAATCAAAAAAAGGGAGGAAAAAAAGCAAATTGGACATAATGTCACACAAAACTTCAAAAATGGGCTGCTCAAAATTCTTGGCACCCTTTAAAAATTGTGGATAAATTAGATTGTTTCAAGCATTTGATGCTCCTTTAAACTCACCTCGGGCAAGTAACAGGTGTGGGCAATATAAAAAAAACACCTGAAAGCAGATAAAAAGGAGAGAAGTTCACTTAGTCTTTGCATTGTGTGTCTGTGTGTGGCACACTAAGCATGAACAACAGAAAGAGAAAAAGAGAACTGTCTGAGGACTTGAGAACCAAAATTGTGAAAAAATATCAACAATCTCAAGGTTACAAGTCCATCTCCAGAGATCTAGATTTGCCTTTGTCCACAGTGCGCAACATTATCAAGAAGTTTGCAACCCATGGCACTGTAGCTAATCTCTCTGGGCGTGGACGGAAGAGAAAAAATTGATGAAAGGTTGCAACGCAGGATAGTCCGGATGGTGGATAAGCAGCCCCAAACAAGTTCCAAAGAAGTTCAAGCTGTCCTGCAGGCTCAGGGAACATCAGTGTCAGCGTGAACTATCCGTCGATATTTAAATTAAATGAAAGGCTATGGCAGGATACCCAGGAGGACCCCACTACTGACACAGAGACATGAAAAAGCAAGACTACAGTTTGCCAAAATGTACTTGAGTAAGCCAAAATCCTTCTGGGAAAACGACTTGTGGACAGATGAGACCAAGATAGAGCTTTTGGTAAAGCACATCATTCTACTGTTTACCGAAAACGGAATGAGGCCTACAAAGAAAAGAACACAGTACCTACAGTGAAATATGGTGGAGGTTCACTGATGTTTTGGGGTTGTTTTGCTGCCTCTGGCACTGGGTGCCTTGAATGTGTACAAGGCATCATGAAATCTGAGGATTAATAAAGGATTTTGGGTCGCACTGTAGAGCCCAGTGTCAGAAAGCTGGGTTTGCGTCCGAGATATTGGGTCTTCCAGCAGGACAATGACCCCAAACATACATCAAAAAGCACCCAGAAATGGGTGGCAACAAAGCGCTGGAGAGTTCTAAAGTGGCCAGCAATGAGTCCAGATCTAAATCCCATTGAACACCTGTGGAGAGATCTTAAAATTGCTGTTGGGAAAAGGTGCCCTTCCAATAAGAGAGACCTGGAGCAGTTTGCAAAGGAAGAGTGGTCCAAAATTCCGGGTGAGAGGTGTAAGAAGCTTATTGATGGTTATAGGAAGCGACTGATTTCAGTTATTTTTTCCAAAGGGTGTGCAACCAAATATTAAGTTAAGGGTGCCAAGAATTTTGAGCAGCCCATTTTTGAAGTTTTGTGTGACATTATGTCCAATTTGCTTTTTTTCCTCCCTTTTTTTGATTTGTTCCAATACACACAAAGGGAATAAACATGTGTATAGCAAAACATGTGTTACTGCAATACTTTTCTGTGAGAAATACTTGATTTTCTGGAAAAATTTCTGGGGTGCCAACAATTTCTGTATCTTTTATTACATATGGGGACTGTAGGTATTGTATCACTTTACATACTTTCATTTACCCCTTGTTGTTAGCTCATGAGCTGGTGACACCATGGGGGAAATCAGCCGTTTAGTTCTCTCTGACTTCCGGTAATTGCTTTTTGTTTTTTCCGTTCCCATGGCTACCAGCGCGTTATATCAGTAAGCCGGGTGACACTCAGGCTCCACCCTCGCTGACAAAGTCCTTCCTGGATGTAGCGCCGCGTACAGGGGGAGGAGCCTACGCACGGACGTCACCCGCTGCCATCTCTATGCTGGATAGAGCAATTCAGCCTGTTCTTACATGTTAGCCTCCGGCTTTTATATCTTGCGCTACAGCGCTGAATTTTTACATGTCCTTTACCATTTTCAATAAACCTACGGAGTACACTTAGATTGTCGTCTTCATTTTTTTGTGTCACACGGACCTCATTGAGATTCACCCAGCACTACACAAGGGAGGATATGCACACTGGATATCACCTCAGCTTTCCTGCTTCACCGTCTTGGAAGGATTCCAGCAGCAGCAGTCACATCCCATCATCCCTGGGTGGATACATGCTCGTATGACCTTCTCTTAATTGAGAGGTCCACCATTTCTGGTAAGCACATTGTGTATGTGGTGGAGGATTCTATCATCACTTTATTTGCAGAGGATTGTATTCTCATCCCATCTCACAAGGAATCTTGTCTCATCTGCTGCTTTCACCATTCTGGGACGTTTTGAAGACTTTTTCCTTGGCGACAGGACTTATGCACGAGTTTGATCTCATTTATTTTTGCGCTGCACATACCCATTGTTTTGTATACTGTTTTTAGGCTTGTGATTACCTAATGTGTTCAGCTGGCAATTTTTATTTCATTTTACACTAGTGGTTGTTTGCGCTGATTGTTCTCCATTTATATCATCTCCTCATTTCCCAGAACTAAATCAATCCTGGAGAGCGTAGAGTGTGTCCTGGAGAAGCACGAGTCCTGTCGGGCCTCCGGATTATCCAAATATCCCTCAACCCGTTTTTTTTCAGAAAGTCAGGCAGTCTGCCCCCTGATACAGGTATACCGGACAGAGATATTAAGTATGATAAAGAAGATTAGTGGATTTGAGGTGAAACAAGATCCCTGGCACTGCCTGTTTCATAATACGGGGATGACAAGGAAAAAATATAGAATGACTCTGGTGCCATACCTATTGAATGGAGCTAAAGCATTAATACCGAAGAACTGGAAAGAAAAAAAAGCTCCATCAATGGGAGAATGGTTAAGAGAGATTGACAGAATTGGATTGATGGAGGAGCTGCTGTCAGTAGCCCTTTCACTGTTTTCCCCTCTTACCCTCCTCCCCCTTTTTGTGTTTTTTATTTTTTTCTGCTAATGCACATTAGTAGGCCTGGGGTGAGTACCCCCTTAAAATATTACACATATTAGTTATCACTAGATTTATTTTTTTTTTTTTTCAACCACTTTCACTAGAAATCATTCACTCTTCTTCTTCCCTCCTTTTTTTTTTTTACACATATTAGTTATCACTAGATTTTTGTTTTGTTTTTTCTTCCAGGGTAATCACTATATATATTATAGATATATGGCATGTTGCACTTGCACTTCAGAGGGTATTGGCTCTAGAACCTAGATACGAATCACTTGACTTAAGATGGGGAAAGTGTGGGGGATAGATTCCCTCTATCTCCTCCCTCTCTTCCCTTTTTTTTTTTTTCTTTCTCTCTCTCTTACATGATCTGTCTGGCTTCTCTCCCACTTCTCTCTCCTTTCTCGGTTTTTCTTTTGTTCGACCTGTCTCTTCTTTATCTCTCTCTCCCTCTTCCCTATTTGCATTGACTCCTCTAACTAGTGGATTTAGAATATGAAGGCCATATAGTTGGATATATCTCCTCCAGGATAAGCAGATCTCTCAGTATAAATTTACTATTAATGCTTTTAGTCCATTTTAATGTAGGGGTATTCATTGAGACAGTATATGTGTGTTATGTGTATGTGTTTATAAATATTTTTGTATTGTTATGTATGTAATGTAATGTGGAAAAAGATCAATAAAAACACTGCGAGTCAGAAAGTCAGGCAGTCGGCTGTCGACAGCTCTGTTCATTTGTGTCCCTGGGGGGAACCTGTCTAATTTCCGTCCATTACCATGTTGAAATCCCCCGTTACTATCACCGGCACCCCTGGCTTATCCAGGACAAACTCAGTAGCCCGCAAAGGATCGAGAGATCAAAAGGGGGGGGGGTATACATTTGCCAATACGCAAGTTTTATTCTCGATCTTGCAAAATAGGAAAATGTATCGCCCTAATTCATCCACCTTAGACTGCATGCAAGTAAAAACCACCCCGGATCTGACAAAAATGCTCACCCCCCTAGAGTAGGAGGTGTGAAGTGAATGAAATTGTGTACAGTAGCCCCTCCACCTCAGTTGGGGAATAGAGATTTTGGTAAGATGTGTCTCCTATAGGCAAAGGATAGCTGCCTCATATGTCTTCGCGATCAGGAGAACTGCTTCTTTTTTCTCTGGTTCACCCATTCCCCGAACATTCCATGAACATAACGTTAATTTTTTAGTCTGAGTGCTTTTAACCATCAAGATTCAATTTTCTGTGGACCTTGTGACCAATAGCTTTTCCCCCTGTTGTGTCTTTCTGTGTAATTTTTGTGACACTATATTGCCTAATCTCGTATTTGCAATTGAGTTCAAACGATCTTTTGTGCCAAACATACCACTCATTCCATCTCGTGCTCCCATACATCCCTCTCACCTGCCCTCTGGGCCTATTTGGGGGCTTCCTACTGTGACCGTTACATTTTCCTGTCATTTTAAGTGTTATTATCATCTTTAAACATGTATTCTTACACTCTTCCCTCCCTATCCCACCCACCATCCTGTCCCCATACAACCAACATCTAGAAAAACCAACAAAACAAGACAAAAACTTAGAACAAAAAAAATAAATGGAGAAAACTCTTCGCCATACCCCTTGGTAGCAGGGGGTAATGGGCTCATTGTTCCCTCCCACCTATCCACCACCAACCCCCCTCTCCTCACTCCCAAGTTATTCTGCGGTGTATTAATGTGTGTCTTAATCTAAATCATATTATTAATAAAGTTCCAGGATGATGCAGTCAGATTAATCTATGTTCGCCTCTTGTAGGTTGCTATCTAGTCCTCCACTCCCTCCGGGGTGTCAAAAAACACGGTCTCTCCAGGGCATTTATGCGCAGTTTTGCCGGGTATAACAGTGCATACTTCAATTTTAGTTGTTGTAATTTGCGTTTGGCTTCCCCAAACTTAGCCCTCTGTTTTTGTAGATCCGGTGAAAAGTCTGGGTATATGGAAACCCTGTTACCGTTATGAAGAATATTACCCATTTCTCTGGCCTTATTTAATATAGACACTTTATCCTTATAATAGAGCATTTTTACCAAGATGGCTCTTGGGGGGGCTCCTGGTTGGGGAGGTCTAGCAGGCACCCTGTAGGCTCTTTCTAATGCAAAAAAGGATGAAAAGCACTGTTCTCCAAATAAATCTTTAAACCATTTTTCCAGAAATACGGTGGGGTCTGATCCCTCACTATGTTCGGGGAGCCCCACTATCCTCACGTTCTTCCTTTGCATCCTGTAGCTCCATTTCATCAATCTTTATCTGGTAATTAATATTTTTTCCCTCATAGTACTCATCTCCTGTTTAAGGGGATTCAAGTCATCCCCTGTTAGGCAAACCCTCCCTTCAAGGGCAGCAGTCCTTTCGAGCACTTTTTGCATTTTGTGTCTAACGAGAGACATTTCATTAATGGAAATTTTACAGGAGTTGATTGCATGCAGTACTTCCTTCAGTGACGGTTCTGCTTCCCCCAGAGATAGCGTTCTAGAGGGTGATTTTGGCAGTTTTAGGGCGTCCTCCATCCCCTCTCCCAGTGGATTTCCTGCGAGGGCATTCGCTACCTTCGCAGGGGTTGTCTGGCCCTGTCCCTGGCTCTTTCTTGTGGCTGGGGCCTCAGTCTGTGGTTTAGACAGCATGCTGGTTTCTTGATTCTTGCTTTTTGGGGGGGGGGGTCTGATCAGGGGTCCAACCCTGCGCATGTGCAAATTTCCCCAATTTGGCAGCGGCTGCCTGGCTCACCTTAGTAGTGCGCTGCGATCGCATGGTAACATATGGGCAACTGATTGACACCCGTAGGTGTATATTTATCTCAACCCCCTTCTCCCCTCCTCCTCAGAGCCAGCCATTTAAATGCATAATACACTAATTTAGCCAAGGCAAAAAAAGGAAAAGGGGGGGGGGGAGAGAAAACAAAAAAAAAAAAGAGAGTAAAAAGAGCAGTCCACCACCGTTCAAAAAAAATTACGCTTTACAGTCCAGGCTCCTAGTTCCACACCAGGAGACAGGGAGAGGAAGGAGACTGAAAGATAAACTCTCTATATCATATCCTTCCCTATCTTCCCAAGTATATATAAATGGAAGTTTCTCACCCAGCCACAGTTCAGATGTCACATTCAGATTGCAGGATGGGAACCATCGCTCCTCCTCTCTGCTGTACGGATTCCAGGGGAGGTCTCTCGCACCCCTACTGTCTGCATGGGCCGTCAGCCTGATGCCTCCCAATCATGGAGGGTAAGGGGGGCCTTTCACACCGCCACCGTCTCTTCTCACTGGGACTAGCTTCAGTCAGGGAGAAATGCTGGTCTGAGCTCTCCTTGCTCCACTGGCTGCTCCACTTGTGACCGCTGGTATCCTGCTCTTTGGGGGGTTTCAATTCCTCGTCAGAGCCACCGACAGACAGCTGCAGTTCAGAGCGCTAGGGGTCCATGGGGCGATGACGCTAGGATCATACGAGCGGCCCGCGTGTGGCGCCTGCTCGCCTGTACCTCCGCTCCAGCTCTCATTCAATTTGGTTGGCTCACGTCATCCGGAAGTCCCCCCCGGCTGGGGGTGGAGGTTAAGATAGGAGAGAAGCGAGGAGAGGGGTAAAGCGCCCGCACTCTCACCCCGCATCCGCGTCCGCATCTGGCCCCTTGGTTTCATTGTTAACCCAGCCTTAAGACAGGATTGTGTTATCTATTAATTGGATCAGTCCAGTTAACAAATTAAATAATACCTTTTCAGAATTTTACCTATCCTCATGCAAAGCTCAACTATTTTAAATGTGCAAAGGAAAAGTCTTTCTAGACTTTGCCAGCTGTTTGGTGCCATAGGTTCTTGTGTAGGCTGAGGAGATTCCAGTACCAGTAGGCTGGTAAGCACTGCATTAAGTGAACTCACAGTAGAAAGCATATAGTGAGAAGCCTTAGCTTGTGCCTCACAGAATCCAGGAGGTGAAAATTCCTCTGCAGGATCCCCCTGTGAGCCCAACTCACCTTCCTCTATATCTTACTCAAGGGAGCTTTTAGGTAATATGCCTTAATAGATTCAGGTGGTGGAGAGGTAGAAGAGCACTTTTAGGACCTGGAGACCAAAGATTCTTGAAGAGCAGAGAGTTTCCCAGAAATTAGACCTAGTTGCAGTGTTTTCTGCCTTATGCTATGTTCACACTGATCCGACATAAAAGTCGTACGACTTCATGTCTGACTTCCATGAAACATCAATGAATGGGATCTGAGTCTGACCATACCAGACCCTTTGAGTCTGATATGAATCTTGAGGGGGAACCCCATGCCCAAATTTTTTTTTTTAAATTGTATCCCTACCCATTCACCAAAAAAAGAAGTGTAGTGTTACAAAAAGCACAAGATGGTTTTTGAAAAGTCCTTTAATAAAAATGAAGCATGTCCCCATCGTAGCTCCGTGTCTTTTTCATCCAGTCTTCTCCCTCCGCTTCTTCTCCTGGCTATTTACAAGGGGACAGGGTCTCTCCATGTGATGTCACGAGGGGCAGGGTCTCTGGGTGATGTCCCCGGATGGCCACACCCCATGGCTATATAAGAACTGGCAGACACTGAACCTGACACAACAGCGGAAGCCAGCATCGGAGGAGGACCTGTTCGGCAGAGGACAAAGTCATCGGCGGAGGGAGAAGAAGTGACGGGAGAAAACACGGAGCTACGACAGGGGATATTCTTAATTTTTAATAAAGGACTTTTAGAAAACCGTCTCTTGTTTTTTGTAAAACGACACTTCATTTTTTTTTGGGTGAGTGGGTAGGGGTGCAATTTACCCCATACTCATTTACCTCATACTCTGCCCTTGCTAACTGAAGGAATCCCCTGTGGGGGGTACTCATAAAATGGATGCAGAACGTGGGGGTATTAGCATAACAAGGAAATGACCTGCAATAACCTAGGTGCTGGCGGATGCAGCTGGGAGATCAGCAGACATGCTTCTTGCTTTTTCAGGGGAAACGCAGGTGGAAGTGCGTCACCACCTACCTCTAAGCAGCAATGCTCTATGGGACTATCCCTCCAAACTTCTTTCATAATAACATTACCTACTGCCAACATAGGGGAGATATTTACAAGAGGGATAACAAAAAAAAATAATAACACCCCACGTGTAAAAACTGGATGAAGTCACAAATACAGGGAAGCCCTATCTTACCTTACCTTATCCATGCTGCAGATTCCCAGAGGAAATCTGTGTGCCACTGCCATGAGCCAAGGTGAGCACCAAATGCAGGCTCCAGCGCTCAAAGCAGACATTACAGACCAGCCCCACCGCTGGGGTCCATGTATGGTTTGCAAGATGTACTGTAGATCGAGGGTAGCCAACCCGTAAATTCTATTGAGCCCAAAGGTAATATATAGTTGGATCTTGATAGAAGCCTCAGTCGAAGTAGTGAAGAAAAATAGAAGCGAGTGGTTTAGAAAACTATAACACATATAGAAAAGGGGCGTTTCATTTACAATCTAAATATTAAATGCTATTATTGGGGCTGTCCTCCCAACAATAACATATAACAACTAAATTACATACAGGCCGGGTTCACACTGGTACGATGCGACAGTTGTATGACTGTGAATCCGACTTTGCCCTGCGACATCATGTCCGACTTCAATGAACGGGATCTGACTTTGATCCCGACAATAGCAGGCCCTTTGAGTGTGGTATAAATCTATCTTGAGGCGGAACCCTTGCCAAAAAAAAAAAAAAAAAAACGGTCTGGTATGGTTTTTAATGGGAACTTCCACACCAAAAAAATGGCATGGGGTCCCTCTTAAAAAAACATACCAGACCCTTATCCGAGCACACAGGGGCGGGGCTCTGCGCCCCCACCCCAAAGCACCTTATCCCCATGTTGATGGGGACAAGGCCTCTTCCCGACAACCCTGGGCGGTGGTCGTTGGGGTCTGCGGGCAGGGGGCTTATTGAAAACTGGAAACCCCCTTTAACAAGGGGACCCCCAGATCCCAACTCCCACCCTATGTGAATGAGTATGGGGTACAATGTACCCCTACTCATTCTCCCGAAAAAGGTGTAAAAAAAATAACAACAGTACACAGGTTTTTGACCTAGTCATTTAATTAAAGCAGCTCCAGCGTCTCTTCTCCTTCCGATTTCTTCTCTCTCCGGTGATGTCATCATCCTCCAGTTCTTCTCCTTCTCCGCTAATGTCTTCTTCCTCTGTCGGTTCTTCTTGCTGTGCTGATGTCTTCTTCCGCTGTCTTCTTCATCTGTCGGGTCTTCCTCCGATCTTCTCCTGAGGCTCGATGCTGCTGTAATGTTAGGTCCGGCATGTGCCTTAACTTGTATAGCCATGGGGCGTTGCCACGCAGTGATGTCATCCCGAGACCCCGCCCCTTGTGACGTCAGGGCCCCATCATACCCCGGGCACACGCCGGACCTAACAATACAGCGGCAGCGAGCTTCGGGAGAATATTGGAGGAAGAACCGACAGAGGAAGAAGACCGCGCAACGAGAAGAATCGGCAGAAGAAGAAGATATCAGCGGTGAAGGAGAAGATCCGGAAGATTAAGACATCACCGGAGAGAGAAGAACCGGAGGAAGAAGAAATCGGAAGGAGAAGAGACGCTGGAGCTGCTTTGTGTACTGTTGATATTTTTTGACACTTTTATTTGTGTAAATGAGTAGGGGTACAATGTACCCCTACTCATTCACATAGGGTGGGGGACCTGAATCAAAGGCGTGGGGGTTCCCTTTAAAAATCCATACCAGCCCGAAGGGCCTGGTATAGAATTGGGGGGGCACCCTATGCCTTTTTTTTTTTTTGCCATGGGGTTCCCCCTTAAGATCCTCAGACCACAAGTCGCATGCCAAAGTCGGATCAGTTAAGATGATGTTTCAACTTCAATGATATTCAATGGGCTGAAGTAGGACCAAAGTCGGACCGAAGTAGTACAGGAAACTTTTTCAAAGTCGGACCGACTTGTATCGAACTAGTTAGGATGGCTCTCATAGGGAAACATTGATTTATAAACGTCACGTGACATGTGTTCCCAATGTTCGAGCATATGTCGTACCAGTGTGAACCCAGGCACAAAAAAAATGGGATTCTGATTGACAACCACAGGAATATTTGGAATGAACAATACTTTATTACAAATAGATAAACAAAAACACCTAATTCATGAAATCACATTTGAAGAAAAGTCTCATGACACAATTACAATCAACATTTAAGTATCAGTTGACGCGTTTTGCGTATTGCTCGCTGTTTTAGGGCCGAGATAAGCTTGACATGTTATCATATAAACTAGACATAACCAAAAAAACGTAAATCAGGGGGAGGCCATCAGTGTCGTCCCGGATCGTGGGGTGACGTACAAGGAACCTGAAAACAGGTGGAGAGAGAGAGTAAAAGATCCCTAAAAATATCAATAACATGATGAAAAATAATAACATGATGGTAGGTATCTATTAGCTAAAGAAAACCCCCAATCTAAGATAAAAAAAAACAAAGGAGGAGAAAGAAAATGGGCACTACCAATAATATATACTTAATCTCAAGGCATTTTGGTTGCCACATTGGAGCCCATTTATAATCCACCATATTTATAGATAGAAGCACAAGAAAGCCTATCCAACAACACAAAAGTATAGTGTAATATATTGTACGCTTTCTCCCCCCCCCCCCCCCCCATCACAGTTGACACATACAGAGCACCAGCAGCAACGAGATTGTGGGCCCTTCCAGCAACTTAATTTTTCGTGAGTAGTTACTCCAGTTCCTTCGGAGGAACAATTTCAGGGCTTCATTCAAACCCGTTAATGGTCCCAAAGCACAACAGGTGCATCAACTCTATCCTAGACCTGAAGTTTATCATTGCCTTCTTGTGGCTCCAAAAGTTTCCGATGGAAATTTCTAGCCTCAACAGATATCAGGGATGCTGTCATAACCAGTGCAACCATAAATGTGTGGACTGCAATACGGAAGACCAAAACGCATTTAAAGTAATAATAGTAAGATTGATTAAAAGTAGGGTTGTCCCGATACCGAGCATTTGCCTGAGTACTTGTACTCGGGCAAATGCTCCGGATGCTTCACCCGATACTTGTGATCAGCGGTGATCAGTGCGGTGGGGGAAGTTAGCAGCACCGATCACCGCTGTATATGTTTAAAAGTAGTTTCTCCGCTTCTCTCTCTCCCCCCCCTCGCGCGCGGCTTTCAGCTGCTTTAAAATCAGCGGTGGGTGGCCTGGACATGGCTGAGTGATGCAGCTTTCTCTTTGAGCTCCAGGCCTGCACCCTCACTTTCCGGCACAAAAAAGGACCTCACCCCGGCATGAACCCTATAAATAAATACAGGACGAGAGAAGCTACCAAGGGGACCCCAGCGGGCAAGATTACCGGCGAAATCCACAAATACTTCCAGAGCCTGCAGGACTTGTCCCCCGGGGCCTCTGTGGCGGCGGCGGGAGGCTCGACACGTGGCAACCCTCAGAAGGCCCAAGCGTCGGAGACGGTGGACCGCGCTCCCGGGACCCCAACGAGCTCCGACTGCTCTCAGGACCTGTTCGCTGAGCAGCAACAAGCAGAGATGGCATCCCCACACCAACCGGAGGCCCTGGCTTTAGACCAGGACATCAGGGAGATGTTACAGGCCCTCCCGACCCAGACTGCCATAAAGGCCCTGATCCTCCGGCTGGAAGAAACGCACAGGAGGGACATACAAGAAGTGAGGGGTGAGGTGTCTACCCTGGCTGATCGTGTGGAGTCGGGGGAAGCCTCGCTGTCCTCCCTTGAGAATCGAGTGTCTGCCCTGGAGCGTTCGAGGGACCAACATCGTGACACCGCGGTTGCCCTCCAATTACATCTGGAGGACATCGAGGATCGTAGCCGCCGCTCCAACCTGCGACTCAGGGGGATCCCCAAATTGGTGGAGGATGTCGGAGCCACGGTGACGGAGATCTTCTGAACCGTCCTGGACGACCCAGAAGCAGACATACTCCTGGACAGGGCCCACAGAACCCTAGGCCCTAGGCCCACTGATACCAGCAGGCAGCGAGATGTGGTGTGCAGGCTCCACAGGTACACCCAGAAGGAGTCGGTGCTGCGGGCGGCCTGGGACCACGGAGACGCCGACTTGGCCGGAGCACAAGTCCGAATACTCCCGGACCTATCGAGGGCAACCCTGCGAAGAAGAGCATTACTGCGGCCAGTGCTGGTAGCGGCGAAGCAGAAGGGGATCACCTACCGTTGGGGCTACCCGCTATCGGTGACGTTCCACGGGGAATCCGGAACATTTACCCTGCAAAACACAGCGGACTTACCTGCACTCTTCCGTTTCCTCGAGGTGGCACCGATTCAAGTTCCGGACTGGCTCCAGATCCTCCCGCACCAGTTGGGCAGATCCGGCACCTCTGCACAGCACGGTCCGCTGCCACCCCGGCGACAGAGGGGTAGACAGAGGAACCGTTCCGCATCTGGGAACCAGCCACGTGAGTAGGCCTTGGGCCGCACATCCCTGACCCAAATACGTACGCTTTCCCCTGGTCCCTCCCATGTTGCCGGACCCAGCAGATGCCTTAGACACTGTTCCCCCAGTGCCGGAGAACAGAACCTGCGGCCCTGACCGCGGCTCATCTGGGGGGAGATACGCACACCACCCGCCTCACCACCCGGCCCGCATGCGTTGTTACACACAGGGGACCCCGCAATGGGAGCATTCGACCACGGATGGATACTGGGTGACAGGTGCGGTAGATCTTGGAGGGGGTTGCCCCCTGCTGCCCCCGCTGCCCGGCAGCGATCTATGATGTGGGGGGGATAGGGGTGTCGAGGGGGCCCCCCACAGCCTGGATGTCCCCTATACTATACACTGGCATCACCCCCCACATGTATATGTTTGTGCCCTTCCCCGCGGTGCACCTGAAATTCAACAACATTGGACCACTACACCGCCAGCACAAGTCATGTCTATGGAACCATTGGGGTTTTGGGGGGGGGGAGGATGGCTGGGACTGCCTGTGGGGGGGATGTCTGGGGATCCCCCTTCTTATTGACCATGGGGAGGGGCGGGGGATGGCAACGTGTGTGTTTCGGAGGAGCCACCATTTTGAATCAGCAATGCTACCCCCCTATCTCTGCCCTGGCCGCCATAGGCCGAAATGTACACAGCCGGGGAGCTGTAGACCAGTGGTTCTCAACTCCTGTCCACAGGACCCACTAACAGGCCAGATTTTAAGTATTACCTTGGTGAGATGCAGACTAGAATACTGCAATCTAGACATGTGCATTCGTTTTCGTCCGAATGCATTTTCGTCCGAATTTCAGGTATTTTCGTTATCGTTTTAACAAACAAAAACGAAAATGCAGAATCCGAAAACCGAAAGATCCGACATAAACAAATGCTTAATTTTCGTTTTCGTTGCAACAACAGTTCGATATAGATAGGAGATTCGACATGAGGCTGACAATAACAATCTGTGTCCATCGAACCTGTGGTCGAATGTGCCTAACCTTAACTCTATTAGTCCAAGATTATTCTACATAGAGAGAAAAGATTCGACATTATAGAGGGAAAAGATTCGACATAGAGAGAAAAGATTTGACATTATAGAGAGCAAAGATTCGACATTATAGAGAGAAAAGATTCGACATAGAGAGAAAAGATCACTGCTGGAATTGGGTGGGGGAAGTAAAATAAAAAAATTATGATGATGAATGTTATGTTATTGGCTGATTGTAACCAAAGAGGAGGAGCAGTAAAATAGCTAGAACTAACTTGACAATTCGACATGAACGACGAAGATTCAACGAAGCATCGAAAAACATACAAACGTCGAATCTGTCATTGAAGGCTTATGGTGTCTGTTGAAAGTTCTAAGAAGATTCTACGGAGCAGATAAACTGTAGAACGCTGCAATCGTACATTTCCGGTCAAATGCTCGGCCCATAGGCTATAGAAGAATTCTAATGTTGGTTGACTAGTAGGGATGAGCTTCGAGTTCGAGTCGAACTCATGTTCGACTCGAACATTGCCTGTTCGCCCGTTCGCCGAACAGCGAACAAATTGGGGTGTTCGCGGCAAATTCGAAAAATCTATGGGAGAAATCTAAAGTGCTAATTATAAAGGCTTATATGCAATTTATTGTCCTAAAAAGTGTTTGGGGACCTGGGTCCTGCCCCAGGGGACATGTATCAATGCAAAAAGAAGTTTTAAAAACGGCCGTTTTTTCGGGAGCAGTGACTGCCTGTGGGGGGGATGTCTGGGGATCCCCCTTCTTATTGACCCTGGGGAGGGGGCGGGGGATGGCAACGTGTGTGTTTCGGAGGAGCCACCATTTTGAATCAGCAATGCTACCCCCCTATCTCTGCCCTGGCCGCCATAGGCCGAAATGTACACAGCCGGGGAGCTGTAGACCAGTGGTTCTCAACTCCTGTCCACAGGACCCACTAACAGGCCAGATTTTAAGTATTACCTTGGTGAGATGCAGACTAGAATACTGCAATCTAGACATGTGCATTCGTTTTCGTCCGAATGCATTTTCGTCCGAATTTCAGGTATTTTCGTTATCGTTTTAACAAACAAAAACGAAAATGCAGAATCCGAAAACCGAAAGATCCGACATAAACAAATGCTTAATTTTCGTTTTCGTTGCAACAACAGTTCGATATAGATAGGAGATTCGACATGAGGCTGACAATAACAATCTGTGTCCATCGAACCTGTGGTCGAATGTGCCTAACCTTAACTCTATTAGTCCAAGATTATTCTACATAGAGAGAAAAGATTCGACATTATAGAGGGAAAAGATTCGACATAGAGAGAAAAGATTTGACATTATAGAGAGCAAAGATTCGACATTATAGAGAGAAAAGATTCGACATAGAGAGAAAAGATCACTGCTGGAATTGGGTGGGGGAAGTAAAATAAAAAAATTATGATGATGAATGTTATGTTATTGGCTGATTGTAACCAAAGAGGAGGAGCAGTAAAATAGCTAGAACTAACTTGACAATTCGACATGAACGACGAAGATTCAACGAAGCATCGAAAAACATACAAACGTCGAATCTGTCATTGAAGGCTTATGGTGTCTGTTGAAAGTTCTAAGAAGATTCTACGGAGCAGATAAACTGTAGAACGCTGCAATCGTACATTTCCGGTCAAATGCTCGGCCCATAGGCTATAGAAGAATTCTAATGTTGGTTGACTAGTAGGGATGAGCTTCGAGTTCGAGTCGAACTCATGTTCGACTCGAACATTGCCTGTTCGCCCGTTCGCCGAACAGCGAACAAATTGGGGTGTTCGCGGCAAATTCGAAAAATCTATGGGAGAAATCTAAAGTGCTAATTATAAAGGCTTATATGCAATTTATTGTCCTAAAAAGTGTTTGGGGACCTGGGTCCTGCCCCAGGGGACATGTATCAATGCAAAAAGAAGTTTTAAAAACGGCCGTTTTTTCGGGAGCAGTGATTTTAATAATGCTTAAAATGAAAAAATAAAAGTGAAATATTCCTTTAAATTTCGTACCTGGGGGGTGTGTATGATATGCATGTGAAGTGGCGCATGTTTCCCGTGTTTAGAACTGTCCCTGCAAAAAATGTCATTTTTGAAAGAAAAAAAGTCATTTAAAACTCATTCGCGGCTATTAATGAATTGTCGGCTCCCAGCAATACATACAAAAGTCATTGATAAAAAATAAAAATAAAAAGCGTGGGGGTTCCCCAGAATTCAATTACCAGGCCCTTCAGGTCTGGAATGGATATTAAGGGGAACCCCGCCGCAAATTTAAAAAAAATTGACGTGGGGTTCCCCCAAATATCCATTCCAGGCCCTTCAGATCTGGCATGGATTTTAAGGGGAACTCCACCCCAAATTTAAAAAAAAATGGCGTGGAGTCCCCCTAAAAATCCATACCAGACCCCTTATCCGAGCACGCAACCTGGCCGGCCGCAGGGGAAAAGGGGGGGACGAGAGAGCGGCCCCCCTCCCTCCTGAACCATACCAGGCCACATGCCCTCAACATGGGGAGGATGTCCCCGTGTTGATGGGGACAAGGGCCTCATCCCCACAACCCTTGCCCGGTGGTTGTGGGGGTCTGCGGGCGGGGGGCTTATCAGAATCTGGAAGACCCCTTTAACAAAGGGGACCCCCAGATCCCGGCCCCCCCTATGTGAATTGGTAAGGGGTACATTGTACCCCTACCATTTCACGAAGAAAGCGTAAAAAAATGTTTAAAAAAACACACAAACACCTTGAAAAAGTCCTTTATTTAAAAAAAAAACAAAAAACATTCCAGCGGTGAAATCCAGTGTCCCGCGGCGATCCCGATGTCCAGCGCTGTCCTTCATTGGTTGTGCCTGAGCGGACCTGATGGGGAACTCCCTCTCAGTATTTTAAATGTATAGACCCGCCCCTTCTAAAGTTCCCCATCAGGTCCGCTCAGCGGACCAGATGCGGAACATGAGAAGGGGCGGGTCTATACATGTATTACCAAAGTGAGAGCAGTTCCCCATCAGGTCCGCCCCCTCGGTATGTCGGACCCGCCTACGTCATTGGCCTGAGCGGGGAACTTCCTTCACTGTGTAATTTAAATTTACATAGTGAAGGAAGTTCCCCGCTCCTTCAATTTAAGGCCAAAGCGGCGATTCAAATCTGCCGCAGGAAGTCTTACGAATCGGGCAATAAATGTGGGAGACTCCTAGCTCGAACACTGCAAGCGCAGCGAACGGCCTCGTACATACCACATATCCTAACGGCTGCTGGGCAGAAGACATGCCTACCCCAACTTATCACACAAGAATTCAAGACCTTTTACGGCAACCTGTACAATATACCTGACACACCGTCCACCCTGGGGGAGATTGGGGACTAGCTAGAACAGTCCCTAATGCCCTCGCTCTCAGAGGAGACACGGGCGCTACTGGAGGAACCCATTACATTACCTGAAGTGCAACAGGCCCTGAAAAATACTAAGCAAGGCAAAGCTCCTGGTCCCGACGGACTGACCGTCATGTACTATAAGACCCTCCTACCCTCTCTAGGCCAGCATATGGTGAACTTGTTTAACAGTGTTGGATCAGGGACGCACTTCCATGACTCCACGTTAATGGCGCAGATTTCGGTAATACCAAAGGAGGGTAAAGACCCGGGCCACTGTGGGAGCTACCGTCTGATCTCCCTCCTAAATGCAGACCTCAAGATCTTCACCAAGATCTTGGCCTCCAGGCTGCAGCGGCATCTCCCAACCCTGATCCATCTCGACCAGGTGGGCTTTGTCCCTACCAGGGAGGCTAGGGACAATACTACTAAAGTCCTTAGTCTCCTCCACATAGCAGAACAAAGCAAAACGCTGTGTGTCTTCCTTGGGACTGACGCAGAAAAGGCGTTTGACCGGGTTAACTGGAGCTTCCTGTTCTCTACCCTGAGGTACATAGGGTTGGGGGAGACGATGCTGAACTGGGTAAAAGCTGCCTACACTGTCCCGAAGGCCAGGGTGAGAGCGAACGGAGTAATGTCTGAGGCATTTCCGATATCCCCCCTGCTCTTTGCCTTGACCCTAGAGCCCTTCCTCTGTCACGTCTGAATGAACCCGGACATCACGGGAGTGAGGGTCAACGGCAGGCAGTATAAAGTATCTGCTTACGTGGATGATCTCCTGTTCTCCCTTACAAACCCTACAGTCTCCCTTCCAAACCTCCTGAGAGACTTCGACATCTATGGCCGCATATCCAACCTAAAGATCAATTTCACCAAGTCAGAGGCAATGGGCATAGGGATAGCGCCACACCAACTTAAGCACCTCAGAGACAACTTCCATTTAAAATGGACTGACACAGCCTTGAAATATTTGGGCACATTTATACCCGCAAAATTGTCCAAGCTGTTCGCTCTTAACTTTCCACCTCTTCTGAGGGCGGTCCAGGGGCTGTTAAATGGTAGGGATAGTGGCCTCCATTCATGGATCGGCCGCTGTAACATCCTCAAAATGTCAGTATTGGCCAAATTCTTATACCTCCTACAGGCCCTCCCGATAGCAGTGCCCGGGAGCTACTTCGGACAGGTTCATGCGGCTTTCACCCGTTTCCTCTGGGCCGGGAAACGCCCACGCATACAGAGAAGTATACTCTCACTGCCAAAGATACACGGGGGCCTGGAACTGCCAGATGTCCGTGCATACTACCACGCAACTCACCTGGGCAGACTCCTGGACTGGTGCAGACAGGGGGACACCAAGTTGTGGGTGGGCCTCGAACAGGAACAGAGTGACATACCCCTCCCGGGCGCACCCTGGTGCCATTCTGCTCTGCCACCGACACTTAAAAAACACCCTCTAATAGGCACCACCGTGACTGTCTGCTCTCGACTACTGACCAGACCCTCCCTTTCGTCACCGACGTCACCTCTGAGACCAGTGATTGGGCACCCCCGGTTTACCCCGGGATTGCATGACAGGAAATTCCTCATGTTACATGAGGCTGGGCTTCATCGGGCATCCCACTACAGTATACAGGGGAGGTGGAGGACGCATGCGGAACTGTCAGACCAGGGAGGCCCCTACAGACTGGACTTCATGAGAGAACTACAGCTCAGCCACTTCCTGACTAGCCTTCCGCCACCCCCTAATGACTCATACCAACCCGTCACGACTTTAGAGGGCTTGTGTATGGAGTCGGGAGCGATACACCATACGCTGTCACTGACCTACGCTATGCTGAACGAACCGCAGAGACCCTACCAAATTCCAAGCCTCATTAGGTGGGAGAGAGATCTAGAATGCCAACTTTCCGACGAGAGGAAGCGGCACATACTCAGGTTACTCACAAATCCTCTCAGTGCACCAGAGCCCAGGAAACCAACTACAAACTCCTTACGCGATGGTATAGGACCCCTCCCTTCTCCATAAATTGTTCCCTACAACCACTGACCGATGCTGGAGATGCCAGGAAGGAGAGGGCACCCTTCTGCACATCTTCTGGTCATGCCCGCGGCTGCGGAGCTTCTGGGGTGAGGTCCGCCGCATCACCCAGGGCTTCTCAGACCGCAATGTACCGGACAAACCGGCATATTTCCTCCTCCATGCAAATGACACACCTGCGAAGGTGTATAAAAAGTCGGTGGAAGTCTCCACACCCACCGTCAATTGCCCAGTGGCTCCGCAGAGTGGATGACATTAACCATATGGAAGACCTAATCCTCACCAGTCAACATAGACAGGAAGCTTACACAAGGACGTGGAGATTGTGGAATATATTTACCTACTCTGACGAAGGGCAATCCCTTAGAGGGAACACCATACCCGACACCGGCCCTCCTGAACACTGATTAATGACGAATTGCAACACTCTGGCGAACTATGGGAGCTCTACCACCACCCCCATGGGTTATCCACCCGCACCCTAACCCTCCCTTAGTCCTTCCCCTTCCTCATCCCCCTCCCCCCCCCGACACACTTTATATTATCCTCCTCACATTATTCCCTTCTCTCTGTCTCCCAAGAATACCTAAACGCTCTTATACTGTAATTTCTTCTTTTCTTTCTTTCCTATGAGTAAATGTAAAAGTCAGAGGGGAGCCTGTATCCACGGGACTCGGGCAGTTTCATATCCTTCCACTCCAGACGTGTACACCCACATATATCACAGTTAAGAGCATCATAGCCCTATTGTGAGCCCCCTTTATTTTGGGGAGACACGCTTCTGTAGGATCTACTAGATACCCAGTGCTTCTGGGGTATAGTTCTTTATGTGTTCACACTGTTTTGTGATATTGATGTATGCAATGACTGTCTATTGTTGGGGTCCATGTGGACCGGTTCCTCTGTTATAAATAAATAAAAAATAAAAAATCAGCTGTGATCGGTGCTTGTAGCTCCCCCACACACGATCACCGCTGATTGTCCCCGTATACTCCTCCAGCCCCCTCCATTTTGCTGCTGTCTCCATGCTGCTCTCTCCCTCCTTGTCCCCCTCCGTGCCGCTGTCCACCTCTGTGTCTCCCTCCGTGCCGCTGTCCCCCTCCATGCTGCTGTCCCCCTCCGTGTCTCCCTCCGTGCTGCTGTCTCCCTCCGTGCTGCTGTCCCCCTCCGTGTCTCCCTCCGTGCTGCTGTCCCCCTCCGTGTCTCCCTCCGTGCTGCTGTCCCCCTCCGTGTCTCCCTCCGTGCCGCCGTCCCAATCCATGTCCCCCTCTGTGGTGCCATCCCCCTCCGTTCTCCTCCTCCACCCCCTCGATATGGCAGGATGGAGAGCGGAGGTAGGAGCCTTACTTGTCAGAATGTACAGAGTCAGTGATCACTGACTCTGTTCATTCACATAACTGAAACATCGTAAACTGTGTTTACAATGTTTCAGTTTATGAATGAAGAGAAGCCGCTGTCTTCTCTCCATTCATTTTCAGCTGAGGCTGCCGAGAAAGGGACTGGGGAATCTGTGTCCCTAGTCCCTTTCCCTGTCTTTCCCTGTCTCAAAGGGGAGATGTCAGAGGTCTGCTAAGACCCCTGATATCTCACCAAAGCCCCCCAACAGGGCTGATAAGAAAAAAGAATAAAATAAAAAATAAATAAAAAATTAATTGTAAAAAATAATAAAAGAAAACACACACACACACTGACACTGTCCACCCCCCCCCCCCCCCCCATTAAAAAAAAAGAAAGCATTGTAAAAAAAAAAAAAAATTGTAAAAAAAAAAAAAAAATTGTAAAAAAAAAAAAAAATACTGACACATGTGCCACTGTCACAGTACTTGTACTTGGTCTTAAAAAAGTGGTATCAGGACAACCCTAATTAAAGGATACGTCATAAACAATAAAGAAAACCAGCAAACAACCACGGTGACACACAATAATAACTCTCTAAACCAAACGTGAATACAGGAGTAAGTAAGATATAATCATAAACATAATCAAGCCAGGGTCATACACGAGAGATCAATCAGATAGAACAGGGAGCAGGACGGGACAGGGAGAGGAAAACAGGAGGAAGGGATAAGTCTGCAGGACAGGGGTCCAGGGATGGATGCAGGGTTCAGGAGCACAGGACACAAGGTACAGGTACAGGATTCAGGAATACAAGTCACAAGGTACAGGTCAAGGCTCAAGGAAAATACCAAGGCAAACGTGTGAGCATCTGCCAAGTATATATACACACCTCCTACAATCAGTCTCAGGTGACGCCTGATTGCAGGAGATGATGTCGGCTCCAGACTGCCGGGAGACACCCGCTGGTGGACACCAGTACTGCGGACCAAAGATCTGACAGCGCCACCAGCAGGTGAAACCTTTCCTGACAGTACCCCCCCCCCTCGAAGGAGCGACCTCTGGACGCTCCAACTAGTCGCAGCTGTAAAAAGTCCATGGCACCAAGCCGGGTAGCGGGCAGAGGCACATCGAGCTGTGCAGCGGGAAGAGGCACATCACGCTGGGCAGCGGGCAGAGGCACATCACGCTGGGCAGCGGGCAGAGGCACATCAAGCTGGGCAGTGGGCAGAGGCACATCAAGCTGGGCAGCAGCACATCAAGCTGGGCAGAGGGTAGATTCACATCAAGCTGGGCAGCGGGCAGAGAGACATCAAGCTGGGCAGGGAGGGATGAGGGAGAAGAGCCGGAGCTGCCTTAGTAAAATACGTTAAAACCCTGTGTAGTGTGTTTATTTTTGACACTTTTTTTTAATTTGAATGGGTAGGGGTATGATGTACCCCATACTCATTCACCTAGGGTGGGGGGCTGGTATCTGGGTGCCCCCTTGTTAAAGGGGGCTTCCAGATTCCGATAAGTCCCCGCCCACAGACCCTGACAACCAGCGGCCAGGGTTGTCGGGAAGAGGCCCTTGTCCCCATCAACATGGGGACAAGTGCTTTGGGGTGGGGGCGCAGGGCCCCCCCTGCCCCAAAGCACCCACCCCCCATGTTGAGGGCATGTGGCTTGGTATGGTCTAGGAGAGGGGGTGCTCGCTCACCCCTCCTTTCCTGACCTGCCGGGCTGCGTGCTTGGATAAGGGTCTGGTATAGATCTTGGGGGGACCCCCCGCGACATTTTTTGGGTGGGGGGTTCCCCTTAAGATCCAAACCAGACCGAAAGGTCTGGTATCGTCTTTGGGGGGAACCTCACGCGGAAAAAAAAAAATCTCAGCACACAAGTCGGATCATCTTGATCCGCCTTCTGGTGTGACTTCTATTCAAATCACTGGGCTCCTATAGGGAACCATTGATTTTGAATAGAGGCAGAGAAACGCAGCTGAAAGCTAGTGCAGCTAAACGCGCCTTGACGCCAATGCAAAGGGCGGATAAAATTGCGTTTTTAACGCTGTTTTTTTCCTGGCGTCAGTACTAGCTTTACAGCCCATTTTTTTTAAACGTCCGTGTGTATCAGGCCTAAGCGAAATAGAATGTTTAAGTGGGGTGGTAGCCATACATTCTCTTTCAAAGGATGTGAAGTTTTGTTTAAACTTTAATGCTGGAGGGAGTTTGGACATAAATCAAGAAAGTTTTTTTTTTGCCAGGAGTCAAATTGAAGTTGAGGATGAACATCCATTGTTTCAATCAAAAGCCAAGAATTCCCCATGGTTAATTGATGAACCCTAAGTACTTTGTCAATCGTGAGATTTTGAAAATCGGGATCTATCAAACCAGGTCAGAAGGAAGGATTTCCAAGAATAGGGAACAATGGGGAAAAACCTGTAGAAATTCCATCCATGGGAAATATCTTTCTACAAATCTTTCAAGCTGTTCCGATTGTAGGGTGGGTTTTAAGGTCTTTGGGGACATTAATTGCACACTAGGGAAGTGCCACAAGTGGGATTAAAGATGTAGCCTGTTCTATCATGGCCCATTCGTTTAAGCTGACTCAACACCAATCTGTGAAGCCTCGTACACACGGGCGGGAATCCCATCGGGAAAAAGAACTTCGGTTTTCCCGACGGGATTCCCGGCAAGCTTGCCTTGTACGCTGAGTGTACACACGGCCATTCAAAAGAACCGCCATTCTTTTGAATGGCAAGAACACGGTGACGTCATCGACTATGAGGAGCCTGTGCTCGTCACATTCAATGCCGTCGCCGTCTTCTTGCTACACCCTACACTACCCTTGTATGCTACCGCGCATGCGTCTAAGTATTTTCAAGCATGCACGGGTTTACCATGGACAGGTAAGCATACACACTCACAGTTTTCTTGGCACGTTTTTTTTCTGCATCAAAAACGCATGGAAAGTAGGTTATATGGTTTTCAATGGCATAGTTCACACCAGTGCTTTCAGTTCCAGTGCGTTCGAGTTCCAGAAAAAAAAATTAGAACATGCTGCATTTTACCTGCACTGGACTGTACTGGAATGCTGTGAAACGCATCAAAAACGCACTGGAACACACCAGAACGCAACTAAACTAAATGCACCAAAAACGCACTGGAACACAATTGTCATTATTTAAGTGTAGCGGGGGTACCAAATTTAGGGACTGCTATGCCAAATTTAAGGGTGATTCGAGTGGTAGTTGGCTCAAATCTTTTCAATTTGCTGGACTCTGCCTTGCTGTTGTTTTGCCTGGTGTGCAGTTCCCCTTGGAAGTGTGGGTGGCGCTGTCACCTATGCTCGGGGTTGAACCACAGGTAATAGGGCAGTGATTTGGTGTCTCCTCTCGGCAGCTGTACAGTAGGTGTGGTGGACCTGCTGGGCATGCCGGGAGGGGATACATAAGGGGCAGACGCTGCCTGGGAGGGATCGTCTTGGGCTTGCTAGTCTTCTGTCCTGGTGCGTGGCATGTGGCCCTCCAGGCCATGGGGCCACATGCACTTCAGTCCAAGGCACCTTTAGTCCTGGGACTGCAAATTTAACCCTGGGCTCAGCACCATTAGCTGGAGCCTGCTTTGGGAGGAAGAATCCCAGGGTGCCGCCTTGCGAGGGGACCTGTTTCTAGAAGAGGAGGCTGCAGGAGGACAGTTCCGAAGGACTGGTGAGAGATCACAGTGAAGGAAGTGGCCCAGTAACTCTCTGGAGGGATGTCATCCATCCAGAAAAAGGGATCTAACCAAAAGGACCAGTAGGAGGTTTGGGGCACCATAGATCCTGTGGCAGAGGATCTCCAGAACGCATCCATTAGGGAATCGAATAAACTGTTCGAGTTACACGCCGGCTGCTAGTGCCTTCGGGTGACTATCCGGGTGAGCTATACCCACTCGGGATTAAGTGGCGAAAAAACAAGAGTGCCTGAACTGAACTGTCTTCCTAACACCTTTCTCTTCTCCTCATTTGTGGATGTTTGTGCATAAAGAAATAAACTCTATGTTGGAGTTGATGCTGGTGTGGAGCTTGGAGTTACTTGGGGCATAGAGACTTTTATCCTTACATTCTAGGGACAGAAACCAACACTGAGGGGAGTCGCTGCAAAGATCCGTACGTGAAACTAAAGCCTCGTACACACGACCGATTTTTTCGGCAAGAACCAGCAAGAAACTTGCTGGCAGAGATGTCTTGACGAGTAAATTGGTCGTGTGTACGCGGCTATCGGGTTTCTCGTCGAGAAAACCGACAAGTAACCTCGACGAGAAAATAGAGAACCTGCTCTCTATTTTCTCGTCGAGATTCTCGTCAGCCTGTTTCTCGACGAGAAAAGTGAGTGTGTGTACACTTACCTGTCCGCCGGGAAGCCCGCGCATGTTCGAAATGAATTTGACGCATGCGCGGTAGCTTCCTAGGCATACGTAGGGTATACCAAGATGGCGGCGACGGCATCGAATGTGACGAGCTCATGCTCGTCGTAGTCGATGACGTCACCGCGTACGCTCCATTCAAAGAACCGCGGGTTCTTTGAATCGAGTGTGTGTACACTCGGCCGGGACAAGTTTCTTGTCCAAGAATCTCGTCGAAAAAAACGACATGTTTTTTTCGACGAGAATCTCGGCCGTGTGTACGAGGCCTCAGTGTGCTTAACCTCTGCAACCCAGGGGGTAAGGGCATGGTGGAGACCGTGCGTGCTTTCCTCTCCAGTGAACGAGCCAAAGAGTGGAGTAGGAGGGTGGCGTGGTTGCTACACGTGGGGGCTCGTTGTCCGGGATTTTTGTGGTATGTGCCCCGGGAAAAGTTGGATTTTATTCCTCTGTGAAGCTCCGTGGAGGTCGGCCATGTTTGTGTAAAATTCAACCTGCGCCACAAGTAAGAGAAAGGAAGTTTTGGGCCTGGCAATTTCTGGCTGCGTAGTTTGTGGGCGTGTCAAGTCTGGAAAAGCCGGCAAAGTAAGTGCAGCGAAGGAAAAAGAAAGGGGAGGAGCCCCGCTAAGTGTGAGCTCCTCGTGGTGCGTTTGGCGCCAAAAAGGGACATTTTCTATTGGACTACTGACGAAGCGACATGTCCACTCCCTCTTGGAGACCTGCTTCACCGGGATCTTGTGCTCTATTGCCCGGTCCAACCATGGATGTGACCCCTATTGCTGCCTCTTTGACTGACACAGGAATCTGGCTTTGCCTTTTATGCATGCAGAGATGCAGAGGCCTTGGGCATGATCTGTGGAAAGTGTCAGGGACTGATTGTGCATCTTCGGCCTTTCGGGAGATGTACCCGCTGTGGGGAATTCCTGTTCGAGGTAGAGCAGCCGACAGAGAAGCCAAGAGTCTACTGAGTGAATTGGATCTCAGGTGCTGTTACTCCTGAGGAGGAGGTGTGTGCTATCACCGCCATTCCCAAGCGCAGTCCCGCAGAGGTGGAAGTAAAGACTGAAGCTCCGGCCATTGAGGAATTTGAGGCGGAGAACCCAGCGGATGCTGCATCGGTCACAACGGAGCCCTTCCTTCCGTCTGCTAAAAGGAAGGTAGGACTCGTAAAGGCTTCCCGCAGCCGCGGTGGAGGCCCACCCCAGCGCCCGCCT
Organism: Rana muscosa; assembly: GCA_029206835.1. Taxonomy (NCBI): domain Eukaryota; kingdom Metazoa; phylum Chordata; class Amphibia; order Anura; family Ranidae; genus Rana; species Rana muscosa. The sequence continues at coordinate 297,045,583 of CM055127.1, read as the reverse complement.
GACTCGGATCGTCCAGCCGGAGAAGTTTCCATGACGGTTAGAGGTCGAGGTCGGCCGGGGAAAGGAACCAAGGTCAGTGTCCATTCTATTAGGAACGCTTGGGTGCCTGACCCGAAGGAACTATTGAAAGATGATCCTGTGTCCATGAGAGTTTGCCTGCCAGCAGAGATGTGGGACTCTTCGGACATAGATTCATCCTCTGATATGGGAGATAACGCAGAGATCGATGAACTGTTTGACACTAAGGGATGGGACAAGATTTCGCTGACTTCTCCCCGTAGTGTAAAGGGATCGCCCATGGACTCAGGGGATACTACACCCTGGGTGGAACCCTCTGTTTGTGCTGGAGAAGTTGTCCCCGTACTTGTGTTGCAAGCTCCAGTGTCTTATGTGCCTGCTGTACCGGAGGCCCAATCACCATTGAGGCCTCCTGTCAGGGAAATCTCCCTTCCAGCAGTGCCAGTCAGCATCCAGTGCACACGCGCGGCGGACCGGCGCTTTGGCGCGTGCGCGGGATAGCGCTTCGGCGTTCGCCAATAGGAATCCTGGCGGGCCTATTTAAAGAAGCCTAGATGCACAGACAGGTTGCTGGTTTGTCAGCTTCCTGTGTATCAAGTTCCCTGCAAAATACTATCTGATCTCCTGTTGTGACCCGGACCGGCTTGGCTTCTCTTGGCTTCTCTTGTACCTCTCTTGGATTTGACCCCCGGCTTGCTTAATGGACTTCTGCCTTTCTCCTGTGTTTGACCCTCGGCCTGTGTCCCGGATCTGCTGCCAGTCTCCTATCCCTGACCTGTTTTTTGTCTACATGCGTCCGCCCATCCAGTGCTCCTTGCCGTGAAGACCTGTCATAGGTGGGGGCAGTGACAGTATTTTTTGTATTGATGTCATTGTGGTCAGGCAACGCACTAGCACCTTTGCTTCTATGTGCTGGGTGTCTAGTGTGCTCCTGCCCCTGCCCCTTTAAGGAGGGTGGGGCTCCCTCCAGTCATCTGCCCTTCATCTATCCATCAGCATACATGTGCTTCCACTGAGGAGACCTTAAATTTTAGAGTTAGGACTGCAGTACACAGGGAGCCTTGACGGGGCCTGCAGCTTACACATGTATTTGCAAATGCGTGCAACTAAACCCCTGTTTTTAAACGCACTGTTAGGCAGGTGAATTCGTTTGGTTGCTGATTGGTTGGTAAGTTGAGCTTGGATATTTTGTGTTTTTTGTCTACATGCGTCCGCCCATCCAGTGCTCCTTGCCGTGAAGACCTGTCATAGGTGGGGGCAGTGACAGTATTTTTTGTATTGATGTCATTGTGGTCAGGCAACGCACTAGCACCTTTGCTTCTATGTGCTGGGTGTCTAGTGTGCTCCTGCCCCTTTAAGGAGGGTGGGGCTCCCTCCAGTCATCTGCCCTTCATCTATCCATCAGCATACATGTGCTTCCACTGAGGAGACCTTAAATTTTAGAGTTAGGACTGCAGTACACAGGGAGCCTTGACGGGGCCTGCAGCTTACACATGTATTTGCAAATGCGTGCAACTAAACCCCTGTTTTTAAACGCACTGTTAGACAGGTGAATTCGTTTGGTTGCTGATTGGTTGGTAAGTTGAGCTTGGATATTTTGTGTTTTTTGTCTACATGCGTCCGCCCATCCAGTGCTCCTTGCCGTGAAGACCTGTCATAGGTGGGGGCAGTGACAGTATTTTTTGTATTGATGTCATTGTGGTCAGGCAACGCACTAGCACCTTTGCTTCTATGTGCTGGGTGTCTAGTGTGCTCCTGCCCCTTTAAGGAGGGTGGGGCTCCCTCCAGTCATCTGCCCTTCATCTATCCATCAGCATACATGTGCTTCCACTGAGGAGACCTTAAATTTTAGAGTTAGGACTGCAGTACACAGGGAGCCTTGACGGGGCCTGCAGCTTACACATGTATTTGCAAATGCGTGCAACTAAACCCCTGTTTTTAAACGCACTGTTAGACAGGTGAATTCGTTTGGTTGCTGATTGGTTGGTAAGTTGAGCTTGGATATTTTGTGTTTTTTGTCTACATGCGTCCGCCCATCCAGTGCTCCTTGCCGTGAAGACCTGTCATAGGTGGGGGCAGTGACAGTATTTTTTGTATTGATGTCATTGTGGTCAGGCAACGCACTAGCATCTTTGCTTCTATGTGCTGGGTGTCTAGTGTGCTCCTGCCCCTTTAAGGAGGGTGGGGCTCCCTCCAGTCATCTGCCCTTCATCTATCCATCAGCATACATGTGCTTCCACTGAGGAGACCTTAAATTTTAGAGTTAGGACTGCAGTACACAGGGAGCCTTGACGGGGCCTGCAGCTTACACATGTATTTGCAAATGCGTGCAACTAAACCCCTGTTTTTAAACGCACTGTTAGACAGGTGAATTCGTTTGGTTGCTGATTGGTTGGTAAGTTGAGCTTGGATATTTTGTGTTTTTTGTCTACATGCGTCCGCCCATCCAGTGCTCCTTGCCGTGAAGACCTGTCATAGGTGGGGGCAGTGACAGTATTTTTTGTATTGATGTCATTGTGGTCAGGCAACGCACTAGCACCTTTGCTTCTATGTGCTGGGTGTCTAGTGTGCTCCTGCCCCTTTAAGGAGGGTGGGGCTCCCTCCAGTCATCTGCCCTTCATCTATCCATCAGCATACATGTGCTTCCACTGAGGAGACCTTAAATTTTAGAGTTAGGACTGCAGTACACAGGGAGCCTTGACGGGGCCTGCAGCTTACACATGTATTTGCAAATGCGTGCAACTAAACCCCTGTTTTTAAACGCACTGTTAGACAGGTGAATTCGTTTGGTTGCTGATTGGTTGGTAAGTTGAGCTTGGATATTTTGTGTTTTTTGTCTACATGCGTCCGCCCATCCAGTGCTCCTTGCCGTGAAGACCTGTCATAGGTGGGGGCAGTGACAGTATTTTTTGTATCCCTGACCTTCTGCCTGCACCTTGGACCTGCTCACTCCTCCTGCCTTTATCCGCTATTAGCTCTGATCTGGACTTTGTTCACCTTGCTGCTAGCTCTGATCTGGACTTTGTTCACTTGCTGCTAGCTCTGATCTGGACTGTGTTTACCTGCTGCTAGCTCCTGTCTGGACCTGTGCACCTGCTGTGTTCTACCTTCAGCCTTCTCTCAGCCAATCCAGCACTACCAGACCTTCCAGCAAGATTCCTTCACCTGCTGGTACCAGTGCCTCTTCATGCCATCCACTCCCTGTCTCACCTCCAGGGGGCAGAGTGCACCAAGTCGCAAGGGTGAACCGTTCTCAGCATCTTGGCCTCGGTAAGTACGCACCTGATAGTACAAACCAGCCAGATGTCTGAGGCCGACAGAGCGCGTTCCCCGTTGTTGGATTAATACTTCCTCTGTGATCAGTCAAACTTCAGGTGTTCTAGAAGTAAGGTAATTTATTTCAAATGTACCGGTACAAATGGATGAGCCTTTCATGCTGAGAAGAAAGCAGAAGTCACATACAGACACGAGGTGTGTGACCTTTTTATAGAGTCAACAGGAAGAATATTATTGGTTAAAAGTTCACTGGTGGCTCATGACGCAAAACAGCTTTATTGCCAATCACAGTGTCTTTTTACAATTCGTAGCAAAGCTTATGATTTTAGGAAGTAAGTTGAAACAATTGAACAATACAAGTGTAGCAGGGTCCCTAAATTTAGGTGGGGTACACCTGGGTGGTAGTATGATCCAGGTGTGTAAATTATGGGAGTAATTGGACCATTTGTATTCGTGGAGGATTGGGCGGTGTAATAGTCTCCTTGGCCTGTGGGTGGCAGGTGCCCGCAGGCTCAAGGTAGATTTGCTGCCATAGTGCTGTCCTTTTTGTCCCTTCTCGGAGATGGTACGGCGAGGGCGGGGAACCTGCCGTGACGTCAATGGAGGGGATAAAAGGGGGAGACGCCCTGGTCACGAGGTCTTGCTCTTTTGGAGGTCCTTCATCACGCGCCCAGACACCTTAGGCCTGGGTGCGGGCGGTTCTGAATTCCGGCTCGGGTGCCCTAGGCCTGACCGGAATGGAGTTGGAGTCCATCCCAGGCACCTTCAGCCTGGGGTGAGGTACTAAACCAGGGGGCCTGGGGCTCAGTGACTTCGACTGGGTCCCGCGAGGGTGGAGAAGTCCGAGGGTCCCTGAAGTGGATGGGGCCCATGTCTGAGGCGAGGAGGCCGGGGAGGTTACCCATTCGGAGAGTCTGGAGCAGCATCAACCCAGTGACGGATGGGCCTCTGGTAACTCCCTTGGAGGGACATCTTCCCCTGACAGGGGCCACAACGCAGCGAAGGTACTCCTATCTATGTTCTCTTGAGTCGCTGGTAGAGACTCTCAAGTTCTAAGTTCTCTCTAGCCAAGGCTATAGTAACCGCTGGTGAAATCACAGTGGTTTAGCTGACAATCAGGATAGTGCCTCGACCTGCTCATTCCAAACTGTTATTGGGTTTCAACCAGTTGGCTACTGAAGCGCTGTTTATTGTGAGTTATGCAATAAAACAAGAGTTGGACTGTGATCGGTGTGTGGAACTCTGGTTAATGGGAGCAAAGGGAAGTGTTGGCACGGCAGGACTTGATCCTTGACTAAAACATACAGGCCCGAGGAAAATATCTGGTACTGGCCTTCACCTCACCCACAGCTATGGGGAGGACATGGGCCATGGCGCATCTCACCCTGTCGTGTGTGATACCCCTAGAAGAAAGAGATGGGGTGAGGCCGCTACACAAGTTTGAAGCAATGTGTCTTTAGAAACCATTTTAGAAATCGGAATTCATTTTAAATTCCTACAAATAGTCACACAATAGACATAAAAACTTTTCCAACATTCCCACCTCTTGTGTGGCTATTTTATCTCAACACATTTCGATGATAGTCCCTGTGTTTTATGCACTTTCGGACTGTATGTTATTAAGTTGAGCTTCAATGTCCACACAGGTCTCCTCAGAGGTGTCAGGTCACCTAAGGCCAGGTGACAGATGCACACCGTAGGGGCACAGGAGTGCACCGCAAGGTAGTGAACCCTATGGCTGACTGCTGCGGATAGGAAACTGGGTGGTTGTGGAAAGCGGGACCAGAGGAGCACAACCTGAATCCTATAGGAAGCTAGAGCCAAGATTCCCCAGGGCGTGGAGTCTAAGACCCAGCAGGTCTTCTCCAGAGCCTCTAGTGGTGAGGATGTTATGCTGCAGGCTGGGTCCAGGTCGCGGCCCCTAGAGTCTCCTAGCTCACGCCCCGTAGGCTAAGGGGAAAAGAGGGGAAGCAGCAGCACAAGATATAAGAGTAACGAATAACAAGCTGAAGGTCAAGGGCCACAAGGATAACGAAGGACAAGCCGAAGGTCAAGGGTCACAAGCAGACAGGGATAGTCGGGGACAAGCCAAATAAGTAACAGAGAGACAGACGTAGCACATGGCAGGCAGGAATCCAAACACACAATGCCTAACAAACACGTTGATCAGCAAAGCAGGCTTGCAGTGCACAGGTTAATATAGTGTTCTGTGATAGGGCCTGGGGTGGAGTCAGGCTGGGAGGAGATTATAAAGGAAGCCAGGTGAAAGGGTTCTGGCCTCTAAGATGAACACATGAGGAGGAAAGGTAAGATGGCAGACAGACATTAATGCATATCCATGACAAGAGGTAGGAAGTGCTTGATACATTGTTCTTGAGATTGCAGTATCGATCAGTTTTTGTGAAAGTCCTTGAATACAGGGAATGCAGCAGCAAACTGCAAGTGACCAGAACGGCCAAAGCCACAGCAATTGAGATCAAACATGATGTGATAAGTAAAGTCCATTTACCAAACCATCCTTCAAGCCAGTTTGTGAATGAATCATTAATACCTGAATTCTCCGCTAATTCATTTGATAGAGCAGTTAGTCCTTTCAGGGCTCTGGTCACAGTCCCTCCAGGAGCTGTATTGTTAGGGATAAAGGTACAACACATGCTACCAAACATTTTGCATACCCTTCCTCTTTCAGCCGGGACCATATCTAAAGCCATTCGGTTCTGCCATGCCATTAGAGAGGTGGGGCCCAGCTATTCTGCTAGACCTTTTGCAGCGTCCCTGGTATAGTTTAAAAGTTGTTGGTGGTTGTAGTATATGTAGTTAATCCAGTCAACATTTTTTATCTATAGTCACCCACCAGAGAAGAGACTCAAACCCAGCTGTTACCCGATTCCTGGCCTTAAACTCATTCGGCACCCCACGAGGAACTTAATCTCATCTATATAGATGTGGGAGTCAAATGACTCTTTGGGAGAGGTGTCCCTTCGATACAGTTGGTGACTCTTAGTCCACGGGTGTTCTGACAGGATTCTCAGGGGCATAACCAGCTGGACCATCGCACAATCCCCTTGGGCATTGGCCGGAATCCTAGCTCGCAGTTTCTTATCCCCACACATCCACCAGACATCAGCTCTCTGAGTGTCAAGTTCAACCCAATCACCATTTTCCTTGCTAATCTTCTCCGCACAGCAGCAGGGATGAGCCGAACACCCCCCTGTTCGGTTCGCACCAGAACCTGCGAACAGACAAAATGTTCGTGTAAACTTTAGAACCCTATTAAATACAATGGACTCGAACGTTCGAAATCTAAAGTGTTAATTATAAAGGCTAATATGCAAGTTATTGTCCTAAAAAGTGTTTGGGGACCCGGGTCCTGCCCCAGGGGACATGTATCAATGCAAAAAGAAGTTTTAAAAACGGCCGTTTTTTTGGGAGCAGTGATTTTAATAATGCTTAAAATGAAAAAATAAAAGTGAAATATTCCTTTAAATTTCGTACCTGGGGGGTGTGTATGATATGCATGTGAAGTGGCGCATGTTTCCCGTGCTTAGAACTGTCCCTGCAAAAAATGTCATTTTTGAAAGAAAAAAATGCATTTAAAACTGACTCGCGGCTATTAATGAATTGTCGGCTCCCGGCAATACATACAAAAGTCATTGATAAAAAAAAAAAAAAAAGCGTGGGTGTTCCCCAGAATTCAATTACCAGGCCCTTCAGGTCTGGAATGGATATTAAGGGGAACCCTGCCGCAAATTTAAAAAAAATTGACGTGGGGTTCCCCCAAATATCCATACCAGGCCCTTCAGATCTGGCATGGATTTTAAGGGGAACTCCACCCCAAATTTAAAAAAAAAATGGCGTGGAGTCCCCCTAAAAATCCATACCAGACCCCTTATCCGAGCACGCAACCTGGCCGGCCGCAGGGGAAAAGGGGGGGACGAGAGAGCGGCCCCCCCTCCCTCCTGAACCGTACCAGGCCACATGCCCTCAACATGGGGAGGATGTCCCCATGTTGATGGGGACAAGGGCCTCATCCCCACAACCCTTGCCCGGTGGTTGTGGGGGTCTGCGGGCGGGGGGCTTATCGGAATCTGGAAGACCCCTTTAACAAAGGGGACCCCCAGATCCCGGCCCCCCCCATGTGAATTGGTAAGGGGTACATTGTACCCCTACCATTTCACGAAGAAAGCGTAAAAAAATGTTTAAAAAAACACACAAACACCTTGAAAAAGTCCTTTATTTAAAAAAAAACAAAAAACATTCCAGCGGTGAAATCCAGTGTCCTGCGGCGATCCCGATGTCCAGCGCTGTCCTTCATTGGTTGTGCCTGAGCGGACCTGATGGGGAACTCCCTCTCAGTATTTTAAATGTATAGACCCGCCTCTTCTAAAGTTCAGCGGACCAGATGCGGAACATGAGAAGGGGCGGGTCTATACATGTATTACCAAAGTGAGAGCAGTCCCCCATCAGGTCCGCCCCCTCGGTATGTCAGACCCGCCTACGTCATTGGCTTGAGCGGGGAACTTCCTTCACTATGTAAATTTAAATTACACAGTGAAGGAAGTTCCCCGCTCAAGCCAATGACGTAGGCGGGTCCGACATACCGAGGGAGCGGACCTGATGGGGAACTTTAGAAGGGGCGGGTCTATACATTTAAAATACTGAGAGGGAGTTCCCCATCAGGTCCGCTCAGGCACAACCAATGAAGGACAGCGCTGGACATCGGGATCGCCGCGGGACACTGGATTTCACCGCTGGAATGTTGTTGTTTTTTTTTTTTTTTTTTTTTTTTTAATAAAGGAATTTTTCAAGGTGTTTGTGTGTTTTTTTAAACATTTTTTTACGCTTTCTTCGTGAAATGGTAGGGGTACAACGTACCCCTTACCAATTCACATAGGGGGGGGCCGGGATCTGGGGGTCCCCTTTGTTAAAGGGGTCTTCCAGATTCCGATAAGCCCCCCGCCCGCAGACCCCCACAACCACCGGGCAAGGGTTGTGGGGATGAGGCCCTTGTCCCCATCAACATGGGGACATCCTCCCCATGTTGAGGGCATGTGGCTTGGTACGGTTCAGGAGGGAGTGGGGGCCGCTCTCTCGTCCCCCCTTTTCCCCTGCGGCCGGCCAGGTTGCGTGCTCGGATAAGGGGTCTGGTATGGATTTTTAGGGGGACTCCACGCCATTTTTTTTTAAATTTGGGGTGGAGTTCCCCTTAAAATCCATGCCAGATCTGAAGGGCCTGGTATGGATATTTGGGGGAACCCCACGGCCTGGAATGGATATTTGGGGGAACCCCACGTCAATTTTTATTTAAATTTGCGGCGGGGTTCCCCTTAATATCCATTCCAGACCTGAAGGGCCTGGTAATTGAATTCTGGGGAACCCCCACGCTTTTTTATTTTTTTTATCAATGACTTTTGTATGTATTGCCGGGAGCCGACAATTCATTAATAGCCGCGAGTCAGTTTTAAAAGACTTTTTTTCTTTCAAAAATGACATTTTTTGCAGGGACAGTTCTAAGCACGGGAAACATGCGCCACTTCACATGCATATCATACACACCCCCCAGGTACGAAATTTAAAGGAATATTTCACTTTTATTTTTTCATTTTAAGCATTATTAAAATCACTGCTCCCGAAAAACGGCCGTTTTTAAAACTTCTTTTTGCATTGATACATGTCCCCTGGGGCAGGACCCCGGTCCCCAAACACTTTTTAGGACAATAACTTGCATATTAGCCTTTATAATTAACACTTTAGATTTCTCCCATAGATTTTTCGAATTTGCCGCGAACACCCCAATTTGTTCGCTGTTCGGCGAACGGGCGAACAGGCAATGTTCGAGTCGAACATGAGTTCGACTCGAACTCGAAGCTCATCCCTACACAGCAGTCATCAGGTAGTGACCCAAGATCCACCGCGCTACTGTTCCCTGGGAGTGCAAAACAAGTAAAATTGCCCGGATATGTAGCAAGAGCTGGAGGTATCTGAGGTCTCTGCACTGGGGGAAACAACAAACTCAACATGTGACAGGTAGCATTTGCTTCTAGTTTATAGCTCTTATTATACAACCACAGCATACATTTAAAACCTTCTGGATCCGTATTGTAATTCAGAGGAAAAGGGACCGTTGCTAAATGTTGTCTAGCTCCAGCACAATCTAAACAGTTCTCCTTTTTAAGAGTTTTAACCGTGTACCTCAACCATTCTAACCACTCATTTTTTCTTGGTAACCCGTCTCTAAAGCTATGACATCTTCTACTGTTAGGTTAGTAAATCTTATAGTGTTACTCAGAACTTCAATTTTAGTATGGCCTTCTTCTTTCCCTTCTGTGTCTACCTTTTCCTGTTTGGTTTTATTGGGTGGTAATACCTCGAGGAAAAATTTACCTAAAGGATCTGTTCCCGATACCCATGCTCCCATAGAATATAACCGTTGATCCTTATTTTTTTTTTAATGTTATCAGCAATTGGTTGCAATCTCTGCTATGTGTACAAGGGGAATTGGCCGCCTTTGTAATGGTGAGTCTTTCCTTTAAACCATTTATGCCTAGAATGTTGTACCCCCAATCTTGGTGTGTTGTGGTCCACAGGGCCTGGTTCCATACTGAACAGTCAGTTCCACTTGAAAGATAACAAACATATTTATCTGCCCATTGGAGCCTTCTTGCTTCAGTTATCTCCCTACAGTCCACCTTTTGGCAAAAATCAACTAAAATGGTACTAGTTACCCCTTCTATGAAGGTTAGGTTCAAAGCCTTCCCTGTACTTGCCCATTCTAGAGGTTCCTTCTCTTTCCAGTTTCTGCCTCCCCGTATAGACTTCTCACCTAGAGTCACCAGTAGACCCAAGATAATCACTGTCCCTTTCATCCTGACCAGCTACAGAGCTCCAGGGGGTAAGGGAAGGGAGTCTTCACCGGTTTGAGATAAGCCCCACCTTGTGCGGGACCTCCCTTTGTAGCCGGACTTACTAGAGCTCTGTCGCCAACTGACCCTGCTCTGCCTGTAAAACCTTTTTGTAATGGGACTGGTGAGTCCAGGTAGACCTCTCCACAATCCTTATTGCTGTGGGAATGGTGAGAAGAACCTGATATGGCCCCTCCCACTTAGGCAAGTGCCAATGTTTCCTTTTTATTACTTTTATCAGGACCCAGTCTCCGATATGGATTTTCTCTTCTCCTTGGATTGGACCTTCTGGAATAGAACAGACCTCATTAATTACTGTATTTATTGGCGTATAACACTTACTTTTTTACCCTGAAAATAGAGGGTAAACTGTGCCTGCGTGTTATACGCAGGGGGCTGTGGAAAGTTTTTTTCCTGAAACTTCCCTCTTAAAGTTAGGGTGCGTGTTATATGCCTGTGCGTGTTATACGCCGATAAATACGGTAGTTTCTGTTTCAACAAGTTAGACATATAGGGGCTGATTTACTAATAACAGTGCGCTGCGCTGGTTCTAACCTTAATTGGTGCGCCAGATAACTCCTTCACTTGGCGCAGGAACCAGCGGCGCACTGTTATAGTAAATACAAATGTCAGCGGCACTCTATTGAAAATGAATGGTTCCCTATGGGAGCCCATTGATTTGAATAGAGGTCGCCCGGGAAGTCGGATGAAGCGTATCCGACTCGTGGGGCGACTCGTGTGCCGGCTGACACAGGGACAGCGCGACTTTGCCAGGCAACTTGGACACGACCTGAGCGCGTGAAGCAGCCGCTCAAGTCGTGTCTTAGAGGCGACTAGCTGGCCGAGAATGTCTCCAGCGCGATGGCATCGCGCTGGTTCTCGGCAGCCTCGCTGTCCCGTGTTTGGTATGAATCATGAAGGGGAACTCCACGCCAAATTTTTATGAAAAAAACAGCGTGGGGGTTCCCCTCCAAGAGCATACCAGGCCCTTAGGTCTGGTATGGATTTTAAGGGGAACCCACTAAGCCGAAAAAATGGCGTGGGGGTCCCCCCGAAATCCATACCAGACCCTTAGGTCTGGTATGTATTTAAAGGGAAACCCCCTAAGCCGAAAAAACGGCGTGGGGTCCCCCCCAAAATCCATACCAGACCCTTATCCGAGCACGCAACCTGGCAGGCCGCAGGGGAAGAGGGGGGGACGAGAGCGCCCCCCCTCCCTCCTGAACCGTACCAGGCCGCATGCCCTCAACATTGGGGGGTGGGTGCTTTGGGGCAGGGGGGCGACCTGCGGCCCCCCCCACCCCAAAGCACCCTGCCCCCATGTTGATGGGGACAAGGGCCTCTTCCCGACAACCCTGGCCGTTGGTTGTCGGGGTCTGCGGGCGGCGGGCTTTTCGGAATCCGGGAGCCCCTTTAATAAGGGGGGCCCCCAGATCCCGGCCCCCCACCCTATGTGAATGAGTATGGGGTACATCGTACCCCTACCCATTCACCTGGTGGCAAAAAAAGGTAATAAAAAACACAATACAGGTTTTTAAAGTAATTTATTAGGCAGCTCCGGGGGTCTTCCTGCCGGCGCCCCGCTATCTTCTTCCAGCTCTTTTGCTAGCGGGGTCCCGGGCTTCCTCGTCGTCTTCGGGGGTCTTCCTGCCGAGCGCCCCGCTATCTTCTTCCACCTCTTTTGCTAGTGGGGCGCACGGGCTTTGTCGTCGCCTTCTTCCGACTTCGGGGGTCTCTTGTTCTGTTCTCCGGTTCTTCTCCCGCTCTCCGGTGCCTTCTCCACGATCTCCGGTTCTTCTCCCGCTCTCCGGTTCTTTCTGCCTTCTGCCGGGCGCCCCGCTATCTTCTGCCAGCTCTTTTGCTAGCGGAGGCCGGTCTTCTTCGTCACCTTCTTCCCTCTTCTCTTCGCCTGATGTTGCCTCGTCGCTGTCCACCGCTGCAATGATCTGTCCGAGCAGCGGTGCCACGTTTATTGGCATGGGGCGTGGTCACCGGCTGATGCCACTGCTGACCCCGCCCCCATATGATGTCACAGTCCCGGGGAATGATGGGACTGTGACGTGAAACAGGGGCGGGGTCAGCGGTGGCATCAGCCGGTGACCACGCCACATTACAATATAAGTGGCACCGCTGCTCAGACAGATCATTGCCGCGGTGGACAGCGACGAGGCAACATCGGGCGAAGAGAAGAGGGAAGAAGGCGACGAAGAAGACCGGCCCCCGCTAGCAAAAGAGCTGTAAGAAGATAGCGGGGCGCCCGGCAGAAGGCAGAAAGAACCGGAGATCGTGGAGAAGACACCGGAGATCGTGGAGAAGACGGCGAGGAAGCCCGGGACCCCCGCTAGCAAAAGAGCTGGCAGAAGATAGCGGGGCGCCCGGCAGAAAGACCCCCGAAGTCGGAAGAAGACCACCGGAGCTGCCCAATAAATTACTTTTCAAACCTGTGTTGTCTTTTTTATTGACTTATTTTGCCACCAGGTGAATGGGTAGGGGTACGATGTACCCCATACTCATTCACATAGGGTGGGGGGGCATGTATCTGGGGTCCCCCTTATTAAAGGGGGCTCCCAGATTCCGATAAGCCCGCAGACCCCGACAACCAACGGCCAGGGTTGTCGGGAAGAGGCCCTTGCCCCCATCAACATGGGGGCAGGGTGCTTTGGGGTGGGGGGGGCGCAGGTCGCCCCCCCTGCCCCGAAGCACCAAACCCCCCATGTTGAGGGCACGCGGCCTGGTACTGTTCAGGAGGGAGGGGGGCCTCTCTCTCGTCCCCCCCTCTTCCCCTGCGGCCTGCCAGGTTGAGTGCTCGGATAAAGGGTCTGGTGTGTATTTTTAGGGGACCCCACGCAAATTTTTTTTGTTTTTGGCGCGGGGTTCCCCTTAAAATACATGCCAGACCTGAAGGGCCTGGTATGGATTCTGGGGGGACCCCCACGCCATTTTTTTTTTATTTTGGGGGGGTCCCCTTTGAATCCATACTAGACCCAAGGGCCTGGTATGGACCTGGGGGGGGGGACCCCACGCTGTTTTTTTTCCCAAAAATTTTTTGAACCGGCATTTTTTTTTTTTTACATTTCCTTTAACAACCAGCTATAAACAGGTAAAACAAAAAATCCCCGCAAAATTGCAGTACTTGCGTTTTGGATGCGGGTCCATTTTATTCTATTACATCCAAAACACTGTTTTTGGCCTGGCAAAAAAAATCTGCAGTTGCTTTTAAAATCGTTTTTCACAAAGCCTAAAAATGCCTTCAGACGCCAAAGATTTCCACGTTTCAGACGCGGTACCAGCGTTTAGCCGCATTTTAGTTTAGAAGCGTTTTTAAAGGTGACCTATTTTTTTACATTGATAAACTCCAAATTTATGGCAAATGAGGAAAAACCATAAAATATATATATATATATATATATATATATATATATAAAAATGAAATTGCTTCCATTGCATTGTGGACAATCCACAACTTGGGGCAGCTGACGTGGCAAGTGGACAATCCACAAATTGTGGCAAGTGATGTGGCAAGTGACACGCTAAATACAACTACACTGCTGCTCTCAGCTGCTGATATCACTCTGGTCTCACAAAATAGCTAAAATCGTAAATAATACTGTTTTTGGAGCTTAGGGCGGCTCCTTATCATATACATGCAAATGTGGTAAAACACGGCATGCAAACGCCACAAAGCGCGCCTTTCTAAACGCCACTTTCAACCTTAGTTCTGAACACTTTGCACCAGCGCCCCGTCTACATGGGGCCTAAAAACGCCTATGCCATTTACAGCTCAAAAACGCCATGGTGGCCATGAGGCCATAGGCTAACATGGAGAGATGTTTTTAAGCTGCAAAAAACGCTCAAACAAGCGGCTTAAAAAACGTCCGTGTGCATGTAGCCTTATATTAACCACTTGCGCACTGCCCAGACCAAGTTTCACATTTCAGCGCTGATGCACTTTCAATGACAATTGCGTGCTCATACAACACTGTAACCCAATGAAAATGTATTATTTCTTGGCACACAAATAGAGCTTGCTTTTGGTGCTATTTGATCGACTTTGTGTTTTGTTTTTTTTTATATATAAATACAAAAGACCGAGTTTAAAAAATAAATAAATGGATATTTTAACCACTTCAGCACTGGGCCTATTCTAGCACTTCTCTCCTTCATGTAAAAATCATAAATTTATGGCTATAAAATTACTTCAAAACACCAAACATTATATATGTTTTTGGAGCAGACACCCTAGGGAATAAGATGGCGGTCATTGCAAATTTTTATCTCGCTCGGTATTTGCGCAATAAATTTTCAAACGCCTTTTTTTTGCTAAAAATATTACAAAACAGTAAAGTTAGGCCAATTTTTTGATATAATGTGAAAGATGTTGTTATGCTGAGTAAATAGATACCTAACACGTCACGCTTTAAAATTGCGCACACTCATGGAATGACACCAAACTTCAGTAATTAAAAATCTCCCTAGGCGATGCTTTAAAAAATTTTACACGTTACCATTTTGCCATTACAGAGGAGGTCTAGTGCTAGAATTGTTGCACTCGTTCTAACGCACGCAGCAATAACTCACATGTGTGGTTTGAACGGTGTTTACATATGTGGGCGGGACTTACGTGTGTGTTCGCTTCTGAGCGCGAGCTACCGGGGACATGGGCGTTTTTTCTTATTTTCGCTTATTTTATTTTTTTTTTTTTTTTTTACTTTTTTGTATTTCTTACTCTTTTTTTTTACTTTTTTTTTTAGGATCACTTTTATTCCTATTACAAGGAATGTAAACATCCCTTGTAATAGGAATGTGTGTGACAGGTCCTCTTTATGGAGAGATGCAGGGTCAATAAGACCCCACATCTCTCCTCCAGGCTGGAAAGCATGATATTGGTCAAAAAAAAAATCACCAATCTCATGCTGACAGCCGAGATCACGACTTGGTTAACATACAGGAACACGGCGTGATGTCATAACGTCGCGCCCGGGCCTCCGACGGTCACAGAGAAGACTGGTGACCATCTGGTCACCAGTCATCTCCAACTCGTTCTCCGAGCCCAAGATGGCACGGGAGAGCCCGGAGAAGCACCGGATGGCGGCAAGAGGGGGGGGGGGACGTCCCCTCCCGCCGCCTATAAGAACGATCAAGCGGTGGAACTGACACTATGATCGTTTTTATTGTGCACAGAATCGCCGGCAGAAAAGAATGATATCTGAATGATGCCTGCAACTGCAGGCATCATTCAGATGTCACTGCACAAAGCCAAGGATGTCATTTGACGGTGGGCGGTAGGAAACTGGTTAATATTTTAAAAAAAGGTAATTTTTCGTCTTCATTGATGTACACTGATGAGACTGCACTGATGGGCACCGGTGGCAAGGGTGGGCACTGAGAGGTGGCATTGCTAGTTGGCACTGGTGGGCAGTGAGAAGTGGCACTGCTTGGTGGCAATGATAGTTGGCAGTGATGGGCACTGATAGGCAGCACTGCTAGGTGCCACTGATTGGCACCAGTGGTGAGGCATTGATAGGTGGCACTGGCAGGGGCTACTAATTGTCACAGATGACGCAGAATTGCCTCTTCCTCTTCGGGCCCCATGTCCCTTGCACATAAGCCGGTGATTGCCTTTTTTTTATGCTTACGCTGTCAGCACAAGGAGAAAACAAAAACCATTACCCAGCTTTTGTTTACATCACGTGATCAGCTGTCATTTGCTGACAGCTGATCACATGGTAAAGGGCAGGGATCGGCCCCTTACTCGGATCTGTCATCACCCGAGTCTCAGTGACTCAGTGACCACAGCGTGCGCGCACAAAGGGGAGGACGTTTATTGACGGACTGCCGGCAATTGAGGACTATGCTGTGGCCGTCGATCAGTTATAGTGCTCATCTCAAGTGATTAAAGAGGGTCTAAATGGGCCATTGACATGCATCACAATTCAACTTAGGAATGTGTCTTTGAAAAGTTAAACTAAATAATTTGGCCACTTTATCCTTCCAAATAATTCACTTCCTGTCACATAGCCACACAGGAAGTGAGGGAAAATCCCTAACAATGTCTTTCCTTGGGGACACACAGGTCAGTCTAAATACTTTCCCCCTTATGCACATTGCACTCCAGCATATTGCCTGGTACACTACAAATTATTAGGTAGTTTGGACTTTGGGGTTTATTTACTAAAGGCAAATCTACTTTGCACTACAAGTGCACTTTCTGTATATCTGAGGGGGACATGCAAGCAAAAAAAAAACACCATCTTTGCTTTTACATGATTGTAACATCCAATCACCAGTACTTTCCCTCAGATTTTCAGCAGCTACATTGCAGAGTGGATTTGTCTTTACTAAACCCCAAACTATACAATGATTTGGGGTGTACACAACAAAGTGCTTGAGTGCAATTTGCTTAATGGGGACACTAGTTAGATTGATCTGTGTGTCCCCAAGAAAAGACTTAGGTAGGGTTTTACCTTCACTTCCTGTTTAGCTGTGTGACAGGAAGTGAAGCCAATTTTAAGAAAAAGACACAAAAAGGCCAAACTACAAAAAAAAAAAAACACGCAGGGGTTCTAACACTTACTTTGTTTCCCTCAAAATGCCCACAATTAGAATTGTATTGCCTTGAGCTATTTTTAAGTGAAGTGCTCTAAATCAGTGCTTCTCAAGTACCCCCAACAGGCCATGTTTGCAGGTTTTCCTTCATCTTGCACATGTGCTTTAAATCACAGTCAATGGTTTTGATTTTTGGACAGCAATTCTCGATAAGATAAATTCACAAAACATGTCCTGTTGGGGGTACTTGAGGACCGAGGCTGAGAACCACTGCAGTAAAAAAAGGAAAATTGAATACTTACCGCTCATTTCCTGGTGACGCTCCATGGCAGCACACAATCCATGCATATGCTAGCATGAAGGCACCAGGGTAGACAAATCACACCTGTTTTGTTTTGAGATGCCAATCAGCTGTCACATTTGTTACAAAGAAAACACAAAACAAACATCAAAACTTTGCATCAAATTTTATTGGTCAACAAAACAAAAAGGGAAGGCAAAATAAAAAAACATGGTCAATTTGAAACAGTTACAGACTCAACATCTTGAGAAATTTTTGGCCAAAAAAAATGCAGCACAGACAATTAAATCAAAGTGAACAAACACACATTAACAACATCAGAAATATTTCAGGGGAACATTTTCCCCACACAAAAAAATACAATCCACAAAAGTTAACCAATCACCTGTTTTGCAAAGACATAACAAATAAAATACATGTGTTACAAACTTGATAAGAACACCAACATTTACATTTTAGACACACACACACACACGCGCCTCTTCTCAGGGCAAGCGAACAAATGTTCCCTCTGAGCTTTATATAACATATGTTTGTGTGCTAATGAGGCAATTGAAAACACATGCACAGTCCATGAAACACCCAAAATGCAAGTTCTCCCAATGTAGAGACTGAAATTCAAAGTGGGTACACCTGTTAAGGATGTCCTTCAATTACTAACCCATAAAAACACTCTCTGAGTGAGCATGCCCAGAAATATCCAGGTGCTGTTCACACACAAAAAGCACCCAAAAAAAAACTAACTGGCTGGGCATGTGCAGAACAACACCAATGCAGCTAGCAAAAAATAACCCTCCCCCCATCCAAAATTAAGCACATCATCCAGCATGGGACAATCACCCCTCCCCACCAACAAATACCATTGCAGTCTATGGGAACTGACTTGTTAATTTTGCTAGTCCCCACTTGGCTGGCTTATCTTCTAGTTATTGGCCTTAAAATGGGGGCCCAGGTCCCACCCTAAGGGACATATATCAATGTCACCAATTTGGAAAACACCAAAAACAAAACAAAGAGAAGTGCCTTTAAATATGCCAAATTGCTTAAGGGCCATTTCACACCACATGCAGTGCATTGCATTTTTTATGCATCCAAAATGCATGGAAAGTTGGTTATATGGTTCTAAATGGCAGTGTTTGTTCCAGTGCGTTCCAGTTCCCCCAAAAAAGTAGAACATGCTGCATTTTACCTGCACTGGACTGTACTGGAACGCAGCAAAACGCATCATAAACGCACTGGAACGCACCGGAACACACCTAAATGCACCAAAAACACACTGCAACACACTTGTCCTTATCCATGGTTAATAAAAAAGAGGGGTGAAAAAAAAAGCACTGGACTGCATCAAAAACGTACCAAAAATGCACTGGAACGCATGAAAAACGTGCATGCAGAAAAGCACCTGGAACGCATCCGGATTGCGTTTCTATGGTGTGAACTGGCCCTAGTTCACACTATAGAAACGCAGTCTGGGTGTGTTCCAGGTGCTTTTCTGCATGCGCGTTTTTGACACATTCCAGTGCATTTTTGATGCAGTCCAGTGTTTTTTTCCCCCTCTTTTCACTTAGGACAAGTGTGTTGCAGTGCGTCTTTGGTGCATTTAGGTGCGTTCCGGTGCATTCCAGTGCATTTTTGGTACGTTCCGTTGCGTTTTTGATGTGTTTTACTGTGGTCCAGTACAGTTTTGTACCTAAAAAATGCAGCATGACCAATTTTTTTTTTGCTTTCTGAAACGCACTGGAACGGACTGCAGTGGTGTGAACTATTGGCATTAATGATCAACTTTCTTCGCGTTTTTCATGCATCAAAAAAACGCACTGCACTGCATCCGGTGTGAACTGGCCCTAAATATCATACCCGGGGGGTGTCTATAGTATGCCTGTAAAGTAGCACATGTTTTCCATGTTTATAACAGTTGGAGAGCAAAATTACATTTCTAAAGTAAAATAATAGTCATTTAAAAGTCCTTGCGGCTGTAATTAATTGCTGGTTCCCGTCAATACAAATAAAAGTCATTGAAAGTCTTTGATTACACAAAAAACAAAAGCGTGGGGGTCCCTAAAATTCCATTACCAGGCCCTTCAGGTCTGTAATGGATATTAAGGGGAACCCCGCTGCAATTTTTTTTTTAAAATGATGTGGAGTTCCCCCCAAATATCCATACCAGGCCCTTCAGATCTGGCATGGATTTTAAGGGGAACTCCACCCCAAATTAAAAAAAAAAACGACGTGGAGTCCCCCCAAAAATCCACACCAGACCCTTATCCGAGCACATAACCTGGCTGGCCGCAGGGGAAAAGGGGGGACGAGAGAGCGGCCCCCCCTCCCTCCTGAACCGTACCAGGCCACATGCCCTCAACATGGGGAGGATGTCCCCATGTTGATGGGGACAAGGGCCTCATCCCCACAACCCTTGCCCGGTGGTTGTGGGGGTCTGCGGGCGGGGGGCTTATCGGAATCTGGAAGACCCCTTTAACAAAGGGGACCCCCAAATCCCGCCCCCCCTGTGTGAAATGGTAATGGGGTACAAACGTACCCCTACCATTTCACAAAGAAAGTGTAAAAAATGACAAGAGCCGGTTTTTGACAATTCCTTTATTAATGTCTTTTCTTTTCTTCCAACTTCTTCCATCTTCTTCTTCCATCTTCTTCTTTTCTCCATTTGGGTTTCTTTCTTCATCTTCATCTTCCTCTTTATCTTTATCTTCCTTCTTCCTACGGTCTTCTCGTCCGCATCTTGCTCCGGCGTCTTCCCTTCTTCTTTCTTCGGCCGTTCCGTTTGAATTGGAGGTTCCCGCTGTGCGACGCTTCAGTTCTTCAATTCCCCCCTGGGTCCGCTTACACCCGGTGACCCCGCCCCCCTCTGACGCACATGGATTTCACAGGGACTTTCCCCGTGTTGTCAGAGGGGGCGGAGCCACCGGGTGGCAGCGGACCAAGTGGAGAACTGAAGCGTCGCACAGCGGGAACCTCGAATTCAAACGGAGCAGACGAAGAAGAAAGAAGGGAAGACGCCGGAGCAAGATGCGGACGAGAAGACCGAAGGAAGAAGGAAGAAGGAAGATAAAGATGAAGATGAGGATGAAGATAAAGATGAAGAGGAAGAAACCCGAATGGAGAAAAGAAGAAGATGGAAGAAGAAGATGGAAGAAGAAGGAAGAAGAAGATGGAAGAAGAAGAAGAAGGAAGAAAAGAGAAGACATTAACCACTTAACGACCGCTCACTGTATATATACGTCGGCAGAATGGCACCGACAGGCACAATCACGTAGAGTGTACATGATTGCCTTTGTATAGTTGGGGGGTCCAATCGGACCCCCCCTCCTATACAGTGAGCGGTGGCTAAGTGTCCGGGAGCGTTCCGGGATGAGGGGGCAGCCATTCGTTTCCGGCCACCCCCTCGCGATCGCTCCCGGCGAATGGAAATGCCCCCTCTGTCTGTGTCAGACAGAGGAAGCAGGAGGAGGTGATGTCATCTCTGGTGCGGCGCTCACATATACCGAGCGCCGTACAAGAGAAGACATCAGGTCAGTGCACACAACACTACACTGACACCAGGACACATAGGGACATAGATCACCCCCCAGATCACCCCCCCAGCCCCCAGTCACAGTGTCACTGATTGCAGTGACCATTTATTTAGTGATCACTGCAATCAGTGACATTTGTGACTGTAAAAGTGTCACCAAAGTTTAGTCTTGGGTCCAGTGTAGCCCCCTAACCCCCCCTAATAAAGGTTTAACCCCCTGATCACCCCCCAGATAACCCTTTCACCCCCTATCACCACTGTCGCTAAGCGATCATTTTTCTGATCGCTGTCTTAGCGTCAGTGATGCCGATCGGCAGCCAGTAATTTTTTTTAGGTTCGCCGCAGGTTTTTATAGCGTCAGGTACCCCAATATATTATCTAATAAAGGTTTAACCCCCTTGATCGCCCCCCAGGTAACCCTTTCACCCCCTATCACCACTGTCACTAAGCGATCGTTTTTCTAAACGCTGTCTTAGTGTCTGTGATGCAGATCGGTAGCCGGTAATTTTTTTTAGGTTCGCCGCAGGTTTTTATAGCGTCAGGTACCCCAATATATTATCTAATAAAGGTTTAACCCCCTTGATCGCCCCCCAGGTAACCCTTTCACCCCCTATCACCACTGTCGCTAAGCGATCGTTTTTCTAAACGCTGTCTTAGTGTCGGTGATGCAGATCGGTCGCTGGTAATTTTTTTTAGGTTCGCCGCAGGTTTTTATAGCGTCAGGTACCCCCATATATTATCTAATAAAGGTTTTAACCCCCTGATTGCCCCTAGTTAACCCTTTCACCAGTGATCACCATATAAGTGTTACGGGTGACGCTGGTTAGTTAGTTTGCTTTTTATAGTGTCAGGGCACCCGCCGTATATAACCCAATAAAGGTTTAACCCCCTGATCGCCCGGTGGGTGATATCAATTAGGTTTTAGCGTCAGAGAGGGTCTGCCCAGGCAGCGTCAGGTTAGTGCCAGTAACACTAACACCCACGCGTGAAGCATACACCCCCCTTAGTGGTATAGTATCTGAACAGATCAATATCTGATCAGATCTATACTAGCGTCCCCAGCAGTTTAGGGTTCCCAAAAACGCAGTGTTAGCGGGATCAGCCCAGATACCAGCTGGCACCTGCGTTTTGCCCCTCCGTCCAGCCCAAGCCACCCAAGTGCAGTATCGATCGATCACTGTCACTTACAAAACAAAAACACACATAACTGCAGCGTTCGCATTGACAGGCCTGATCCCTGCGACTCCAGTGCTGTAGGAGGTGATTTCACCACCACAGTTAAAAAAAAAGAAGCAAATATGCCGAAGCATTGGGACAGCAGGGGCGGAGGAGCGATTTTGCTCCTAATGCCCCGTACATACGGTCGAAATTCCGACGGAGGCTTGCCCGTGGAAAAGTCCGACCATGTGTGTGCGGCATAACTTTTTTGCGGGAGGATGCCCCCATGCTTCGGCATATATAAATGGTGCGTGTATGCCCATCATTGGAAGTGGGTGGATGAAGGGCGGTATTCTAATGGTGGGCATACCCACCGATCAATCTCTTTTTTCGTTCAGCCAACTGGCTGCATGAAAAAAAAAGATTACAATACATGTCCAACAAGGACCAGCAACGGACTGGTATGTTGCTGGACTTTGAATGTTTATACCAGAATGATGCCTGCGGGTTTAAGTATCATCTTGGTATCATTCTTTTCAGCCTGCGGCCGGCTTTCATGTAAAAGCAATCCTAGTGGCTAATTAGCCTCTGGACTGCTTTTACAAGCAGTGGGAGGGAATGCCCCCCCCGGATATAAAAAGCGCCATTGGAAAATTGGGAAAGCATTTTATCACACCGATCTTGGTGTGGTCAGATGCTTTGAGGGCAGAGGAAAAATCTAGGGTCTAGAAGACCCCAGTTTTTTCAAAAAAAGAGTGCCTGTCACTACCTATTGCTATCATAGGGGATATTTACATTCCCTGAGATAACAATAAAAATGATTAAAAAAAAATACTTGGAAGGAACAATTTAAAAATAAAAGAAAAAAGCAAAATTAATAATAAAAAAAAAAGAAAAAAAAAAAAAGCACCCCTGTCCTGCCCTGCTCTTGCCCAATGGCGAACGCAAGCGTCGGTCTGGCGTCATATGTAAACAGCAATTGCACCATGCATGTGAGGTATCACCGCGAAGGTCAGATCGAGGGCAGTCATTTTAGCAGTAGACCTCCTCTGTAAATCTACTGGGGTAACCTGTAAAGGCTTTTAAAGGCTTTTAAAAATGTATGTAGTTTGTCGCCAATGCGCGTTTGTGCGAAATTTTAAAGCATGTCGTGTTTGGTATCTATGTACTCGGCCTAAGATCATCTTTTTTATTTCATCAAACATTTGGGCAATATAGTGTGTTTTAGTGCATTAAAATTAAAAAAAGTGTATTTTTTAACCCAAAAAATGCGTTTGAAAAATCGCTGTCCAAATACTGTGTAGAAAAAAAAAATGCAACACCCACCATTTTAATCTGTAGGGCCTTTGCTTTAAAAATATATATAATGTTTGGGGGTTTAACATAATTTTCTTGCAAAAAAAAAAATGTTTTCATGTAAACAAAAAGTGTCAAAAAGGGCTTTGTCTTCAAGTGGTTAGAAGAGTGGATGTAAGCTTCCTAATGTTGTGTATAAAATGCCAGAACAGTTAAAAACCCCCCCAAATGACCCCATTTTGGAAAGTAGACACCCCAAGCTATATACTGAGAGGCATGTCGAGTCCATGGAATATTTTATATGTTGACACAAGTTGCGGAAAAAACGACAATTTTTTTTTTTTTTTGCACAAAGTTGTCACTAAATGATATATTGCTCAAACATGCCATGGGCATATGTGGAATTACACCCCAAAATACATTCTGTTGCTTCTCCTGAGTACGGGGATACCACATGTGTGAGACTTTTTGGGAGCCTAGCCACGTACGGGACCCCAAAAACCAAGCACCGCCTTCAGGCTTTCTAAGGGTGTAAATTTTTGATTTCACTTCTCACTGCCTATCACAGTTTCGGAGGCCATGGAATGCCCAGATAGCAAAAAACCCCCCCAAATGACCCCATTTTGGAAAGTAGACACCCCAAGCTATTTGCTGAGAGGTATTGTGAGTATTTTGCAGATCTCGCTTTTTGTCACAAAGTTTTGAAAATTGAAAAAATATATATATATATATATATATTTTCTTTCTTTATTTTCAAAAACAAATGAGAGCTGTAAAATACTCGCCATTCCTCTCAGCAAATAGCTTGGGGTGTCTATATTCCAAAATGGGGTCATTTGGGGGGGGGGGGGGTTTTGTGCGATTTTGGCATTTTATGGCCTTCGAAACTGTGATAGGTAGTGAGGAGTGAAATCAAAAATTTGTGCCTAGAAATCCTGAAGGCGGTGCTTGGTTTTCGGGGTCCCGTACGCGGCTAGGCTCCTAAAAAGTCCCACACATGTGGTATCCCCGTACTCAGGAGAAGCAGAAAAATGTATTTTGGGGTGTAATTCCACATATAACCATGGCATGTGTGAGCAATATATCATTTAGTGACAACTTTTTGTAATTTTTTTTTTTTTTGTCATTATTCAATCACTTGGGACAAAAAAAATATATTCAATGGGCTCAACAGGCCTCTCAGCAATTTCCTTGGGGTGTCTACTTTCTAAAATGGGGTCATTTGGGGGGGGGTTTTGTGCTATTTTGGCATTTTATGGCCTTCGAAACTGTGATAGGTAGTGAGGAGTGAAATCAAAAATTTGCGCCCTTAGAAATCCTGAAGGCGGTGCTTGGTTTCCGGGGTCCCGTACGCGGCTAGGCTCCCAAAAAGTCCCACACATGTGGTATCCCCGTACTCAGGAGAAGCAGCAAAATGTATTTTGGGGTGAGATTCCACATATAACCATGGCATGTGTGAGCAATATATCATTTAGTGACAACCTTTTGTATTTTTTTTTTGTCATTATTCAATCACTTAAGACAAAAAAAAAAATTCAATGGGCTCAACATGCCTCTCAGCAATTTCTTTGGGGTGTCTACTTTCCAAAATGGGGTCATTTGGGGGGGTTTTGTACTGCCCTGTCATTTTAGCACCTCAAGAAATGAGATAGGCAGTCATAAATTTAAAGCTGTGTAAATTTCAGAAAATGTACCCTAGTTTGTAAACTCTATAACTTTTGCGCAAACCAATAAATATACGC
Source organism: Rana muscosa (assembly GCA_029206835.1). Taxonomy (NCBI): domain Eukaryota; kingdom Metazoa; phylum Chordata; class Amphibia; order Anura; family Ranidae; genus Rana; species Rana muscosa. The sequence goes on along the minus strand of CM055127.1, from coordinate 297,020,815 downwards.
TTATTGACATTTTTTTTACTAAAAACATGTGGCTGAATACATTTTGGCCTAAATGTATGACTACAATTGAGTTTATTCGATTTTTCTTATAACAAAAAGTAGAGAATATCATTTTTTTTCAAAATTTTCGGTCTTTTTCCGTTTATATCGCAAAAAATAAAAATCGCAGAGGCAATCAAATACCATTAAAAGAAAGCTCTATTTGTGGGAAGAAAAGGACGCAAATTTCGTTTGGGTACAACATTGCATGTCCGCAAAATTTACAGTTAAAGCAGCACAGTGCAAAATTCGGAATTCACCTCTGGTCCTTTAGCTACCAAATGGTCCGGGGCTTAAGTGGTTAATAAAGGAATTTTCAAAAACCGGCTCTTGTCATTTTTTACATTTTTTACACTTTCTTTGTGAAATGGTAGGGGTACATTTGTACCCCATTACCATTTCACATAGGGGGGGCCGGGATCTGGGGGTCCCCTTTGTTAAAGGGGTCTTCCAGATTCCAATAAGCCCCCTGCCCGCAGACCCCCACAACCACTGGGCAAGGGTTGTGGGGATGAGGCCCTTGTACCTATCAACATGGGGACATCCTCCCCATGTTGAAGGCATGTAGCCTGGTACGGTTCAGGAGGGAGGGGGGGCCGCTCTCATCCTCCCCTCTTCTCCTGCGGCCGGCTAGGTTATGTGCTCGGATAAGGGTCTGGTGTGGATTTTTGGGGGGACTCCACGCCATTTTTTTTAAAATTTGGGGTGGAGTTCCCCTTAAAATCCATGCCAGATCTGAAGGGCCTGGTATGGATATTTGGGGGGAACCCCACATCATTTTTTTTTTAAATTTGCAGCGGGGTTCCCCTTAATATCCATTCCAGACCTCAAGGGCCTGGTAATGGAATTTGGGGGAACCCCCACGCTTTTTTTTTTTTGTGGTTAGCAAAGACTTTCAATGACTTTTCTCTATATTGCCGGGAGCCGACAATTCATTACAGCCGCGGCTCCTTTTAAATGCCTTTTTTTTCCTTTAGAAATGTCATTTTGCAGGCGCACTGGGAAGTTCAGAGCTGCGCCTGTTCAACTTATGCAAATTAGTTTACGTGACTTGGCATTTACTAAGATTTTGCCGGCGCAGTGTCTTGGCGCATTTGAACCATTGAAATTCCCACGCTGAGCTCAAAAAAAACTCCCGCAGCTCGAATCGTACTTGCCGGCGCAGCGGGCTGGTTTTGAAAAAGTTACTTTATCACTCAATTTTGGCCATGTTTGTTATTTGGGCAGGTGTCACTATACTTCCTCACATCACCCCATGTCACCCCCATTATATTCTCACTTCCAGCTTCTTTATATTTAGTGTTTAACATGCTGTGCGCCAGGTCCATAGTGGCGCACTGAGCGGCTCCTCCCGTCCGCCGACAACACTATAGTAAATGGGAAATAGGGCTGCGATACCGGCGCTAATGTTTTGTAAATACCAAAACAGCCATCGCGCACGCAGATGCGCCAATACTCATGGCGCAAACGTTTCGTAAATCAGCCCCATATTCTGCTAAGGTACATTGAGATTCCTCAACTGGTGTTTCATTTAGTAGTAAGGGTATTCTATGTGGCCTTCCATGTATCATTTCAAATGGACTCAAACTTTCCTGTGTGGGTGTAATATACATGCTAGTCACAGCTAATGGTAGGCAGTACATCCAATTTTTACCTGTTTCTTCCATAGCTTTTCTCAGTTTATTTACAAAATGGGATCCATTATTGCTGTAGATCTTTTCAGGGATTCCAAACCTAGGAATTATATCTCTTAGTAATGCTTTGGCTACAGTCTGTGCGTCCGCACTTCCTGTCGGGAATACCTCCACCCATTTGGTCAAAGCATCTATTATTACCAGACAATACTTTTTTCTTTCACATTTGTCCAATTCAATAAAATCCATGCAAATGTGTTGGAATGGATATTGTGGTGTGGGGAACTTCCCTTTTTGTGGCCTTATGCCACCCTGAGCATTGTGTTTTGCACATAAAAACTTTTTGTTCGCAATGCATTATGAGTAGTTTGTGAAGCCATAGGCTGTCCATACCTTATTTAACATCTCAGTCATCCCCCTGTTTGACACATGAGTTACTCCATGTGTCAACACTGCTGCATACCTAAATAGGGATTTTGGCAATACCGGTTTTCCTTCAGGTGATGTGTAAATGTTATCTATCATTGTGCAACCTTTTGTTTTTCAATATTGTTTCTCCCCGGGGGGTGCATTCTGCTGCATATCAGTAAGGACTGTATGATCTATCTCTATGATTTCCAGTTCTGTCATTATTTGATGTGTTTCTTGTGCCGCTATTTTAGCCGCTTCATCTGCCCTCTTATTTCCCTTTGAGATGGGGTCTGTATGTTTTGTGTGTGCTTGACATTTGCATATTGACTATCCGTGCATATGGTTACGGATTTTCCTTTTGTAATTATACATGCTCTTGTCAGTGCTACAAGTTCTGCTACTTGTGCTGAATAATGTTTTGGTAATGGCCTAGCTTCCAAGATTTCATCCTGTGTCACTACTGCATATCCAGTTGCATTTGTGCCATCTGGATTTTTCTTACTGGAGCCATCAACAAAAAGTGTCATGTCAGGGTAAGATAACGGTACATCTTGCAAATCACTTTGTGGCAGTACCTTTTCAGCGATGGCAGCAGTACAGTTATGTTTATGGGCATCAGTAGTAAGTGGTAGTAGTGTGGATGGGTTTAATGTAGTACACCTCTGTTTTGTTAAGGGAGGTTGTGTCAAGAGTATTGTCATACAGGAAAGGTGTCGTGCTGGGCTCAAATGTGATATCTTTTGTTGCTAAAGGATGACAGACACTACATGTGGTACTTTGAGTGTCAGTGGGTGATATAGCACGATAGATGCTGAGGCTTTAACTGCTTTTGCTGCAGCTACCACTGCCTGTACACAGGGTGGAAGTGCTTTAGTTACACTGTCTAGTTTTGTAGAATAGTAAGCAATTGGCCTCTGGCACCCGCCATGTGACTGTGTAAGTACTGATGTCATGTGACCTTCTCTTGAGTCTAATGTTTATTCAAAAGGTTTGTCATAGTTTGGTAAGGCTAGCACTGATGGACTAAAAAGGACTTGTTTTAGGTCAGTAAAGGCCATCTCTGTTTCCTCACTCCATTTTATAGCGTCCTGTAGGGCCATGGGGTTACCATGTATGGCATGGACCAACGGGGCGGTCAGTATGGAATACCCGGGAATCCAGGCTCTACAAAAATTTGCCATACCAAGGAAGGACATCATTTGTTTCTTTGTCTTTGGTTTCGGCACTTTGAGAAGGGCTCAAATTCTCTCCTCATCCAGGTGCCGATCTTCTTCTGAGATATTATACCCCAAGTATTTGACCTGCTGTTGCCACAACTGGAGTTTCACTTTATTTACCTTATGCCCTTGGTCATGGAGGAAATATAACAGAACCATTGTGTCAGTCCTACAAACCTCTTCTGAGGGAGATGCCACTAGGATGTCGTCTACATAGAGGAGGAGTTGGCTTCCCCCTGGGGGTACAAATTGAGCCAAGTTTGAGGACATTGCCTGTGAAAAAATGGTAGGGGACTCACAATAGCCCTGGGGCAACCTGGTAAAGGTATACCTTTTTCCCCGGTAGGTAAAGGCAAACCAAAATTGATGGTCGGGGTGTACCTGAATGCTAAAAAAAAGCGTTACTGATATCAATCACAGAGAAGAATTCATTCCCTGGATCCAGATCATTCAATAGTGTGTGTGGATCTGGTACCACATGAGCTCTTGGTATAACTGCCTGGTTAACAGCTTGTAAATCCTGCACCATTCTCCAGCCTGTGGAAGGTGGAGCCTTCTTAACAGGGAAAAGAGGGGTGTTACAGGGGCTGTCAGGACACGGAATAACCACCCCTGTTTTGTAAAAGTTTGTCTATTACAGGGGCTATACCCTCCTCTGCTTCCTTCTTAAGGGGGTATTGTCTTTGATGGGGCCTGTGGTGTGATTTTGGAGTAATGGTTACTGGTTGGACTCCTTTCATAAGTTCTACATCTGCTGGGCCCCTAGACCACAGTGTCTCTGGGAGCCCATCTAACAGGTGACCCTCTTGTGTCAAGTATCATTCAGCTCCTGGGCTGGCATTGGGCTTGGCATTTCTCCCTTGTTCCTCTTCTAGCAAGTTCAAGCCAGCATTCCGCCATTGCTAACCCACACCTTCTTTGATCTTTGGGTCCCAACAATTTAAGCTTATCCACCAAATCCTGAAAACCTTTTACAGTTAATTTTATTATGAAATTCTAATTTTCGTTCCCATTTAGCACATTTCACGAATTTAGGGTCCTTGCTATGCATAAATTTCTTATCTCCTTCTAATGGCGCATTTGGAACACAACAGCAACACACACAATACACTCCTTTACAGAAATTATTCCCCATGGTGCTCTGTTCTTTTGCTTCAGTGTTGATTTTAGAATACAAGACTGGTAATTCTACTCTCAAACCCTACCAAAATCTATATAAAACAAAGTCTAAATCCCCCAAACAGGAAACATATGCACACATATATACACACATACACAGACATATATATATATATATATATATATATATATATATATATATATATCCATACCCTCAGTACAGTTGGTTTAAAAAAACAAAAAAAACAAATAACAAACCAAAAAAAAAAACAAATAACAAACAAACAACCAAAAAACAAAAAACAAAAAATAGTGACCTGATCAGAAGTCACGCGCGCACACACAAAAGAGGAAGTGCACTTAGCTTAGATGGCCGGACAAGTCCTGAACAATACAAATGTCTGTGAAGGGGGGGGGGGTCCAGTGTCTAACCACAAGATTGCAGACACACAATATATAACTGCCTTAACAGACAAGTTCCTCGCCGTTAGTATGAATCGGGCTGTCTATTAACTTGTAAAACACCGGGGTAGCAACTCTGGGGTCACGATAACAATAAGAATACAGGAAAATCAAAAATATCAAAACACCACACACTATGGGGAGAATCAAAAAATTGTTAAAACCTGTCTCTGCAGTACTGTTGTTCAATGAACTTGTAAAGTTAGCAGTAAGGATAATCATTAGAAAGAGAGAGGAGATGGCCTATTATACAAAAAGAAGTGATCACCAAGAAGAAAGTAGGCCTTGCAATCTATTTAGATAACTCAGCTACTTTTAGCGCTTAAATCGTCGGGTCCGCAACCTTCGACATTCGGTATTCCCTTCAACAAATCTTTTTTTTATCTGTCCTGGACAGCAGGCGACGTCCATTTTACCGTAGGCAACGCCCCAAATGCCTTTGTCTTCATCGGATTAAGAAGATATTTTACAATCAATCCCAATGTCTGTTATTACAACTCATCTATAACTCATAACCAGAATCAAGCAGAAAGAGAGAAATAGACCTAGAAAAAAATTTAGTAATTTTAAAGTATCTTACCTCCCAAACACACTAGAAGGACTGGATCACGGCAGGTTCGGAACCAGATGGTTGGACCCGGGTCCCGGTAGCAATCAGGCCCCTATTTGACCACTAATGTTAAGTGGGGGGACTTATTTTCTCAGTGAGTTTTGAGATCCGATACTCACTGATTTCTGATCGATCAGAACCGTTGGACCCGGGTTTCACGCATTGGGTTAGGCTGGAAGGAACAAAATGTTGGATTAATACTTCCTCTGTGATCAGTCAAACTTCAGGTGTTCTAGAAGTAAGGTAATTTATTTCAAATGTACTGGTACAAATGGATGAGCCTTTCATGCTGAGAAGAAAGCAGAAGTCACATACAGACACGAGGTGTGTGACCTTTTTATAGAGTCAACAGGAAGAATATTATTGGTTAAAAGTTCACTGGTGGCTCATGACGCAAAACAGCTTTATTGCCAATCAGTGTCTTTTTACAATTCGTAGCAAAGCTTATGATTTTAGGAAGTAAGTTGAAACAATTGAACAATACAAGTTTGAAGCAACGTGTCTTTAGAAACCATTTTAGAAATCGGAATCCATTTTAAATTCCTACAAATAGTCACACAATAGACATAAAAAACTTTTCCAACACCCGTTTTTAACACCCTCTGCCAGCAGGTCACCGCATTAACCAATGCAGTTCAAAAACTGCAAGAAGGCTATACTCAAATGGATGGCCGCCTTCAGCATCTCACTGGCCTGCTAGGACCAACACCTCCAGCTGCCACCTCGGCCAATGTCGCCACCACCTCCCAAGCCTCGGCTAGCCCTACCGTGGTAATGGCTACCTCGGAGCCCAGGGTCCCTGTACCCGAACGTTTCTCGGGCATCCGCAAGAAGTATCGGGCCTTTAAAAATGCCTGCTCCCTTTACCTCGCTCTCCAACCTAGGACCTTCTCCTCGGAAGCGGTAAAGGTGGGGTTAATCATTTCCCTTTTAACCAATGAACCGCAAGCCTGGGCCCATAGTTTAATGGAACAAAGAAGCCCCGTACTGGACTCTGCGGATACATTTTTTGAGAGTATGGCGCAACTGTACGACGATCCCCAACGTTCGGCTACAGCAGAGTCTGCTCTTCACAGTCTGTCCCAAGGGAGAAGACCGGTGGAGGATTACACGGCGGAGTTCAGGAAATGGTCTGCCGATACCGGCTGGAATGAGGCAGCCCTCAGATACCAGTACCGCCAAGGACTGTCGGAAGCCCTCAAGGACGAGCTGGCCAGGATGGAAACCCCTACCTCTTTGGAGAGCCTGATTCAGTCTGCCACCCAGCTTGACAGACGCCTACGAGAACGACACTCAGAACGTTTTCAACTTACTCGTCCCAGCTGGACTCCAGCCATACCTGCTCCTCACTATCCGTCTACTCCTGCTCCTGCAGCATCACCTCTCCCAGAATCTAAACCCATGCAGCTTGGGTTGGTCCGGCCTCCCCTTACGCCTGAAGAAAAACAGCGCAGGCGTCAAGCCAATTTGTGTCTCTACTGTGGAGGTACCGGCCACTTCCTGCGTAGCTGCCCAGTGAGACCCAGTAAGTCTTCTCCCAAAGACACTCTGAATTACCAAGTTTCTGGCATCTCACAGGCTTACATTGTTATTTTTGTCTCCCTACAGCTGCCGGAAGGGGCAACCCGGCTCCCGGCAATTATTGACTCTGGAGCCTGCAGCTGCTTTCTGGACTCCTCACTCGCTTCAAGACTCCATTTTCCTCTGCAACCCAAGGACCACTGCCTTCAGATACATCTGGCAGATGGGTCCCTGCCCCGTTCAGGACTGATTACGCAAGAAACCAAACCCATCCTTGCCATCACTGACTCAGGCCACAAAGTTTCTCCGGTTAGACCTCATTCCCTCTCCAATGTTCCCCATCATCTTGGGGCTGCCCTGGCTGCAGGCTCATGAGCCCCTTATAAATTGGGCTAAGAAGGAGGTCAGCTTTGTATCATCTTACTGTTCCCAGCACTGCCTCACCTCAGCCTCTACCACTTGCGCTACTATAACCGCCAAACTGGACAACCTGCAACATGTCCCTCCCGTATACCTGGAGTTCCGGGATGTCTTTGCTAAGCAGCAGGCCGACCATTTACCACCTCATCGGCCATACAACTGTCCCATTGATCTCCTGCCTGGCTCAGAAATCCCATTTGGTCGAATTTTCCCTCTGTCCGAGACCGAGTTGAAGGCCCTCAAGGCCTATATTGACGAAAACTTGGAAAATAAATTAATTGGCCCCTCTTCCTCCCCAGCCGGTGCAGGGATCTTCTTTGTTGAAAAAAAAGACGGTTCCCTGAGGCCCTGCATCGACTACAGGGAGCTGAACAAAATAACTATCAAAAACAGATACCCGCTGCCTCTTATCCCGGAGTTGTTCCAACGTTTTCGATCTGCTCGGATATTTTCTAAACTGGACCTTGGGGGGGCCTACAATCTCGTCCGGATCAGAGCTGGAGACGAGTGGAAGACCACTTTCAGATCCCGGTTCGGGCATTATGAATATTTAGTCATGCCCTTCGGGCTTTGTAATGCTCCAGCCACCTTCCAACATCTGGTCAACGATATTTTCCGAAAACACCTCAATGACTTTCTGGTGGTATTCCTTATTCTCTCCCCTTCCATTTAACTACATCGGACTCATGTCGCAAAGGTCCTTACCATCCTTAGGGAACACAAACATTATCTTAAGGCTGAGAAATGTGACTTTGAAAAAACCACTGTGCAATTTCTCGGGTTTATCATTTCCATCGATGGGGTGGCAATGGACCCACAGAAGGTTAACGCAATCCAGGAATGGCCAGCTCCAACTGACAAAAAGGGGGTGCAATGGTTCGTAGGCTTTGCTAACTTCTATAGGAGGTTTATCGTGGGGTTTTCCTCTATCGTGGCCCCAATCACCCAACTAACACGCCAGGGCAACCATTTCTTATGGTCGCTGGAAGCCCAGGAAGCCTTCACTCTTTTGAAGGATGCTTTCACCTCAGCACCAGTGTTGCAGCACCCGGACCCTCTTCTGCCATTCACCCTGGAGGTGGACGCTTCCGAGACAGCCACAGGGGCCATTCTCTCCCAAAGGCAGGGCCTCAAGGCCCTTCTACACCCGGTAGCCTTTGCCTCCCGGGAAATTAACTCCTCGAACGGAATTACGACATGGGAGACAGAGAATTACTGGCCATTAAATTTGCCCTGGAAGAATGGCGGTACCTTCTGGAAGGGGCAGTCCACCCTATCATGATATTCACGGACCATAAAAAACCTAGAATATTTAAGAACAGCTAAACGACTACGACCCAGGCAGGCTCGCTCGGCCCTCTCCTTTACCCGGTTCAATTTCCACATTTCCTACAGGCCCGGCTCCAAGAACGGGAAAGCAGATGCGCTCTCCAGGTTGTTCCCCGAAACCTCCCAGACGGTACAACCAAGTACCATCCTGTCTGCACAGAACTTCTTACTGGTCCCTCAGGCTGACCTGCTAACCACTATCGAAGCCGCTTCCAGGCACTGCTCCGACCAAGTGATTTCATCTCTGGAGAAGCGTGGTGATTTGTTCTGGTCCCGGGACAAAGCCTTCATCCCTCTGGAAGCAAGGCCACTGGTCTTGAGGACTTTCCACGATCATAAGTTAGCCGGCCACTTTGGAGCACGTAAAACCACGGAACTGGTCTCCCGCTCCTTCTGGTGGCCAGGCTGGAGGCAGGATTGCAAGTCTTACGTCGCCTCCTGTACCCAGTGCCAATGCAGTAAGGGACCAAACACCAAGAGCTGGGGACTCCTCAAACCTTTACCTGTCCCTGAACGTCCATGGGCAGATGTGTCCATGGATTTCATTGTTGACTTACCTCCCTCTGGAGGATTTACCACGATTCTGGACGTTATCGTCCGTCTTTCCAAGATGGCGCTCTTTTTGCCCATGATCGGGACGCCCTCTGCCGCGGATCCCGCCAAGATCTTTTTTAGGGAGATAACCAGGCTCCATGGGGTACCGAAAAGCATCACCTCCGACAGAGGCGTCCAGTTCACGTCCAAGTTCTGGAAAGAACTCTGCAAGTCCTTGGAAGTCAAAATCTGCCTCTCATCAGCATATCACCCTCAGAGCAACGGCCAGACAGAAAGAAAAAACCAAACCTTGGAACAGTATCTCCGCTGCTTCTGCTCTGCTTCCCAGGACGACTGGTCGTCCCTACTAACGTATGCTGAATTTGCATACAATAACTCAGATCATTCCGCTACCAGTCAGACCCCCTTTTGGGCCAACTTTGGCTTCCGCCCTTCCTTTCTCCCCGAAGACATCCCTGAAATTTCTGTCCCCGCGGTCCAGGATCGGATAGTCTCTGTTCAGTTGAATTTCCAGAAGCTCCGAGAGTTGATGCAGAACGCCCAGGAGTCCTACAAGAAGTACTACGACAGAGGAAGGAAGGAAAATCCAGCTTTCAAAGTTGGGGAAGAAGTTTGGCTCTCCACCACCAATCTCAAATTGCCCATTCCCTCACGGAAGTTAGGGCCAAGGTTCATCGGCCCTTTTAAAATCAAACGGGCAATCAACCCTGTGGCCTTTGAATTGGCATTGCCTGATTCTTACAGGATTCACCCCGTGTTCCACACATCCCTGTTGAAGCCTGTTATCCCGAGCTCCTTTCCTGGAAGAGACGAGACACCTCCCTCACCAGTTGAGGTAGATGGAGAAGAGGAATACGAGGTGGAGTCTATTATGGGCTGCAGGAAAAGAGGCAGACAGCTGCAGTACTTGATAAAGTGGAAGGGGTACCCCCCAGAAGACAATTCTTGGGAGCCATCTAGGAACTTACATGCTCCCCGCTTAATTCGAGCCTTTCGCCAAGAACATCCTGAATTGATGGCCAGTCTAGGCGTCCGGAGTCCGCCCCTAGGGGGGGCACTGTCAGGGAAATCTCCCTTCCAGCAGCGCCAGTCAGCATCCAGTGCGCACGCGCGGCGGAACGGCGCTTCGGCGCATGCGCGTGATGGCGCTTCGGCGTTCGCGGGTGCGCGCGCCAATAGGAATCCTGGCGGGCCTATTTAAAGAAGCCTAGATGCACAGACAGGTTGCTGGTTTGTCAGCTTCCTGTGTATCAAGTTCCCTGCAAAATACTATGTGATCTCCTGTTGTGACCCGGACCGGCTTGGCTTCTCTTGTACCTCTCCTGGATTTGACCCCCCGGCTTGCTTAACGGACTTCTGCCTTTCTCCTGTGCTTGACCCTCGGCCTGTGTCCTGGATCTGCTGCCAGTCTCCTATCCCTGACCTTCTGCCTGCACCTTGGACCTGCTCACTCCTCCTGCCTTGATCCGCTATTAGCTCTGATCTGGACTTTGTTCACCTTGCTGCTAGCTCTGATCTGGACTTTGTTCACTTGCTGCTAGGTCTGATCTGGACTGTGTTTACCTGCTGCTAGCTCCTGTCTGGACCTGTGCACCTGCTGTGTTCTATCTTCAGCCTTCTCTCAGCCAATCCAGCACTACCAGACCTTCCAGCAAGATTTCTTCACCTGCTGGTACCAGTGCCTCTTCGTGCCATCCACTCCCTGTCTCACCTCCAGGGGGCAGAGTGCACCAAGTCGCAAGGGTGAACCGCTCTCAGCATCTCGGCCTTGGTAAGTACGCACCTGATACCTCCTATGCCACAGTTGGGGCCTATGCGCCCCAGGAGATCTCCGGATGCTATCGTCCTACCAGGAGCTGGAGATCAGGCGACCATGCCGCCTTTGGCCAGCCTGCAATGGCTTTTGAATCAGAAGGTTGCCGCGGACTATGGATGGGAGTACCCATACGTCCCAAAGAATTTATTGTTTGAGATCGAGGCCTCCCGAGAGCGATGGTACAGTGATTTTATCTGGGATCGTATGGAGGTGAAGGGCCACAGATATCTTTCATGTTCGGCCGTAATGGCTGGAAGATACAAGGGCTGCCGAAAAGATTGGACTCTTGGTCACCACATACACGCGGATCGGGTCGTGATGTGACTTATTCGATTGAGACTTTGAATAAAGACTGGAAGTCTCTGACTCTTCCTGATCCACGCTTTTACCTCTGAGTGGTACTTTCTTTTATTTGTTACCGCTTCGGGGACAAATGCCTTGAACTACTGTGTTGACTCTATTCCTGAAGATTTTTACTTTTTGAAGGACTGATTTTTTTTGGTTTTGTTGTTCCCTTCCTTTTTCAAAGAAAAAAAGACTTTGGGGTAAAGCTAGTCAGGGCCAAGCTGGAAGCCGTCGAGATCAACAAGGGGATCCTTGTGTTGTGGTGCGTTAGTATGCACTTAGGCTACAGAGAGAAAAATGTGTGTGTTGCCACTAGGTGGTAGTGGTCTGCAAAACTTTTGAAGCATTTATCCAGTATTACTATTTAAAATACACTAGGCTTAGTGTGTGTCATTTTAGATGAAACAAATGATCTCTTCTAGGAGAGGTGGTTTGATTCATGTACATACAGTAGTGATTGAATGTTATTTATTTGTATGATATGTGTTTTCTTTCCCATGCAGGAGACCATCAAGCAACTCACCAGAGATTGGGTGGGATCTAGTTGCGATAGGATGGAGGGAGGGAATGTTATTTTGTGAAAAATGTTCCTGTCTCTTATCTTTACTGAAATTCACTTCTTTAATTCACGCACTCTGGTAGTTTTTGTCGTTTTTTTTTTGTACATAGTTCTGAAGGTAAGTTTGCGCCTGCTCAGGATTGAGTGTGCAAATTTGTCTCCAGGGGGGAGTGTGTAGCGGGGGTACCAAATTTAGGGACTGCTATGCCAAATTTAAGGGTAATTCGAGTGGTAGTTGGCTTGAATCTTTTCGATTTGCTGGACTCTGCCTTCCTGTTGTTTTGCCTGGTGTGCAGTTCCCCTTGGAAGTGTGGGTGGCGCTGTCACCTATGCTCAGGGTTGAACCACAGGTAATAGGGCAGTGATTTGGTGTCTCCTCTCAGCAGCTGTACAGTGGGTGTGGTGGACCTGCTGGGCATGCCGGGAGGGGATACATAAGGGGCAGACGCTGCCTGGGAGGGGTCGTCTTGGGCTTGCTGGTCTTCTGTCCTGGTGCGTGGCGTGTGGCCCTCCAGGCCATGGGGCCACGTACACTTCAGTCCCAGGCACCTTTAGTCCTGGGACAGCAAATTCAGCCCTGGGCTCAGCACCTTTAGCTGGAGCCCGCTTTGGGAGGAAGAATCCCAGGGTGCCGCCTTGCGAGGGGACCCGTTTCTAGAAGAGGAGGCTGGGGAAGGACCGTTCCGAAGGACTGGTGAGAGATCACAGTGAAGGAAGGGGCCCAGTAACTCTCTGGAAGAATGTCATCCATCCGGAAAAAGGGATCTAACCAAAAGGACCAGTAGGAGGTTTGGGGCACCATAGATCCTGTGGCAGAGGATCTCCTGAATGCATCTATTAGGGAATCAAATAGACTGTTCCAGTTACACGCCGACTGCTAGTGCCTTCGGGTGACTATCCAGGTGAGCTATACCCACTCGGGATCGAGTGGCGAAGAAACAAGAGTGCCTGAACTGATCTGTCTTCCTAACACCTTTCTCTTCTCCTCATTTGTGGATGTTTGTGCATAAAGAAATAAACTATATGTTGGAGTTGATGCTGGTGTGGACCTTGGAGTTACTTGGGGCATAGAGACTTGTATCCTTACATTCTAGGGACAGAAACCAACACTGAGGGGAGTCGCTGCAAAGACCCGTAAGTGAAACTAAGTGTGCTTAACCTCTGCAACCCAGGGGGTACGGGCATGGTGGAGACCGTGCGTGCTTTCCTCTCCAGTGAACGAGCCAAAGAGTGGAGTAGGAGGGTGGCGTGGTTGCTACATAAGGTTAAGAAAAAAGTGGGGTAAAAAAAAGCACTGGACTGCATCAAAAACGTACAAAAAACGCACTGGACGCATCCAAAAAGGCGCATGAAAAAAAAGCACCTGGAACGCATCCGGATTGTGTTTTCTATGGTGTGAACTGGCCCTTACTGTCAATGACTCTTTATAACACAATAAGCTTAACTGGCAATAACGCTCAATGCCTCTGCTCCAACCTGGCACTGTCAGTATTGCTGTCTTGCTTCATGCTTTTGCCCACACACAAAAGTAAATGGTGTTGCCACACGGCTACTCTGTACAACCAGGAAGTGTCTGGAGTCCCTCTGTCCTAGTTCGCTATTATTTCCCAGTGCATTCTGGGATATAGGAACCTCCACTGCCTCTCTCCCAGTGCCCATGCTTCAGTAATGAGCTGGAAAACGCTAGGATGTGCTACCTCTGAACTGAAATAAATGGAGGTGGCTGACAAGAGGACACAGAGGGAGCCAATCAGCCGGGCACACATTTAACCCCTCGATCGCCCCTGATGTTAACCCCTTCCCTGCCAGTGTTCAGTGACAGTGCATATTTTTTTGGCTCTGATCACTGTATTAGTGTCACTGGTCCCCAAAAAGTCTCAGTTAGGTGTCCTATTTGTCCGCCGCAATATTGCAGTCGCTTATCGCTGCCATTAGTAGTAAACAAATAAAAAATATTCCAAAGTTTGTAGACACTAATTTTTGTGCGAACCAATCAATATACACCTATTGGGATTTTTTTACCAAAAATATGTAGCAGAATACATATTGGCCTAAATTAATGAAGGAATTTGATTTTTTTTTAATTTTTTTTTTATTGAATGTGTTTTATTGCACGTGTGAACAATTTGTCTGTTCATACGGCATAGTAGCTCCATATACTCTGTGAAGAAGTATGCAGTACATAGGCCTCACACAAATCACAGACTACCAGCTCTGTACTGTCATACAAAAGGGGCGGAGACTCCAGGCACTGACACACCCACATAAGTGCAGGAAGTCCCCACAATGTGTACAGCCCATGGGCACCCCAGATACAGTGGGTACGGAAAGTATTCAGACCCCCTTAAATTTTTCACTCTTTGTTATATTGCAGCCATTTTCTAAAATCGTTCATTTTATTCCTCATTAATGCACACACAGCACCCCATATTGACAGAAAAACACAGAATTGTTGAAATTTTTGCAGATTTATTAAAAAAGAAAAACTGAAATATCACATGGTCCTAAGTATTCAGACCCTTTGCTCGGTATTTAGTAGAAGCACCCTTTTGATCTAATACAGCCATGAATCTTTTTGGGAAAGATGCAACAAGTTTACTCTTTCGTCCATGGACCGACACAGCTTCTCTATTGACAAAGTGGGTATTATCCGTTAATTAGGAGTGACTAGGCAGAAAAACTTGTAAAAAGTGTTGCATCACACCTTCTACAGTACCGCCCAGGGGGCGGACCCTCTGGGTATACCCTCTCAGTCTGCATCTTCGCAGATCAGTTTTTTTCTGTCTAGCAAGGAGTAGGACATGGCTCCCTTCGGGCCCATTGGTCCGGGGGAAAAAAGATATATATTTTTTTTTTGCTACATTTGTTGTTTCCTGCGATCTTCGATCAACTGCCGACTGGGTGACAGGCTGGATCCTCGATCCTTGTAGTCTCCCCAGTTTCGGCCATCGAGCGTGTGCCGACCCTAGCTACGCGCTGGGTTTTCCACGACATGCCCGTCGCTCCACGGGTGGCCGGTGAGCTTACGCTCCAGGGCCTGCATCGGACCGCTCAGCTTCGGCTGACCTTACGGCCGAGTCGCAGCAGCCTGGCCGGTGAGCTTACGCTCCAAGGCTTGCATCGGACCGCTCAGCTTCGGCTGACCTTACGGCCGAGTCGCAGCAGCCTGTCCGGTGAGCGTCATGCTCCAGGGCATACATATGATTGTCCCTTCTGGGTCCAATCACAGCATGCCTGGCCAACAGTCACCTTCCGTGCGTGGACGATGATCTGTTTGGAATGTCTTCCAGCAGAATACATGCAGGATAGGTAAGTAAAACTCCCCTGCCTCGGCTGGGTGATTTAGCTGGACATTCCTGGAGAGATCAAGTAAGTGGTTGTGGCCCCTTTCTTCCCTCTCTCCCTGCCTTTCCCTCCTCCCTGGGCTTCTAGCTAAAGGTTGCTGGGTGCTGGGGGTCCCACTGAAGCGGGGCTGGCTGTAACTAACATTTAAAAGAAATGTCATTTTTTCTTACCTGTGTTTGTGTCCTTCCTCCTCCATGCTGTCGGCGGCCATTTTGAGGTGGTCCATGCCAAGTTTGGCCTCTTGTGACTGCCCGGCGGCCATCTTCCTGTGGTTCGGCCACACCCACTGGCCCCTATCAGCTGATCGGCGGCCATGTTTGTCCACCCTGTATGCAGATATTGCCGTTCGGCGGCCATCTTTTTGTGGGCTATGGCTGCTTGACCTCTATCTTCTGTCGGCGGCCATTTTCTTAGAGCCCACATTATCTTCCATACAGACGTTTTTGGCAACCATTTTTCGAGAGCCTCCGGCCTCTAGGGTGCATTACACTGGCGCGAAAATTCACACAGGAAGTGCTGATAAAAGAAGCAGACTGACACAGCAGCAGCGGACAGCATCACAGGCGCAGCATAGCAGTACCTATCCAGGGTGGTGAGTCCTCTGGGTGACCCGGCCTCTATGCAGCACAGGAGGGTGGCCTATTGATATCTTGCCTGGAGCCCTGTGAGTGTCAGCGTGTGGTCAGCATGGCATCTGAGCCAGATGTCTTCTCCCCTGAAACACCAGATTTAGCAGCTGGTGCCCCTGAGGTGTCTATGAACGCTATGACTGCAATCCTAGAGGCGTTTGCTGCCAGGGTGGAAGCAGCACACGGGAATACAGGGGGTAGTAAATGCCCCATCCCCTGCAAGCTTCTGGGGATAATTCTGGTGCAGAACCAGGTCCAGCTACGGCTCTGGGCCCAGATTCTGACGCATCAGAGACTGCAGACCGTGACCGGACAGTGAGAATGACTCAAAGTCCAGGTCAGTACGCGAGACGGCTTTGGTATCTGACCTTATTACTGCAGTGCGGGATATGCTAAAATTGGAAAATACTGCAGAAGCAGCAGAGACTCCGGTCCACTTGGGTTTCATAGACCTGCCCGCACTGCTAAGGTGTTCCCTTGTGTGTCTTTTGATAAACTCTTATACAAGGAATGGGAGAACCCACTGAGGGTCTTTACAGCCCTAAGGAGGTTTGCGGTACGGTACCCCTTTTGAGGAGAGTTTTCTGAAGAAATGGACCTCTCCCCCCTATAGTGGACCCTCCGGTGTCCAGACTTAATAGAGCCACCACAATTCCTGTAGAAGGGGCTCCTGTTTTCTAGGACCCTGTGGATAAGAAGGCTGAAGCACTCGCTTGCTACCTATACTCAGTGGTAGGCTCGGCAGTACGCCCGGCATTGGCGGGGGCCCTAGTGTCTCACACACTTACTGAATGGGCAAGATTGCTACTCCAGGGGTTAAGGAGCGAGATGCTCCTCCTGATGAGATAACATTGGCCGACCTGTTGGTCCAGGGCCTTAGGTTTGTCTGCGAGTCAGACATGAATACTATTCCCCTGCTGTCTAAAACTTTGGTTTATGCAGTAGCAATACGCCGCCTGATCTGGCTAAAAGGCTGGTCTGCGGACCAGACTTCCAAGAAAGCCCTGTTGGATCTGCCTTTTAAGGGCGACAGACTTTTTGGGGCTTCTCTGGATGACATCATCAGGGATGCCACAGGAGGTAAAAGCACTTTGCTTCCCCAAATTAGCAAGGGTAAGGGGCCACGCCAAGGGCAAGGGCCCTCCTTTACTGCACACAAGTGGTTTTTTCGTCCCCCTAGGGCGACAGGGAAAAGACCCCAGGCCGATAAAGCGCCTGCCCAAGGACAAAAGCGTCCCTGGTCCCGCATACCCAATAAGCCTGCGGACAAATTTGCGTCCGCATGAAGGTCCACCCCCACCCAGCTCTCGGGTGGGGAGACGTCTTCGCAAATTCGGACAGCACTAATCTCAGACAGGTGGGTTTGCGAAGTAATCTCCTCAGGCTACAAGATAGAGTTTCTCTCTTGTCCACCGGACAGATTCAACACCTCCAATCTCCAGCTACTACCGACCCGTCGGGAGGCCCTGTATGGGGCGGTCCAGGGTCTACTGGAACGCGGGGTAGTTATTCCAGTTCCAGAACTGGAACGGGGTTTTTACTCAAATCTGTTCATTGTGCCGAAGAAGGAGGGGGTTCGTCCAAGCTTGGATCTCAGAGCCCTCAATTGCTTTGTGAAGGTACAAAGTTTTTGGATGGAGTCGGTTCGATCTGTAGTCACGGCTCTCCATCCGGGGGACTTTCTGGCCTCCTTGGACATCAAGGACGCATACCTGCATGTCCCCATATACTCCAGACACCAGAGGTTTCTGCGATTTGCTATCGGGAAGGACCACTACCAGTTTGTGGCCCTCCCGTTGGGCCTTGCCTCAGCACCCAGGACGTTCACCAAGGTGCTCGCTCCGATTCTGGCACTTCTAAGACAGCGGGGTATCGCTATCACAGGCTACTTATACGACCTTCTGCTGAAGGCCCCTTCAAGCTCAGAATTAGAGGTAAGCGTGTCCATTACCTGTCAGACTCTTCGAGACTGTGGTTGGATACTAAACACGCAAAAGTCAGTATTGGTGCCCACTCAACGCCTAGTGTACCTGGGGTTGATTCTGGATTCCTCAGAGGCAAAGGTATTCCTCCCTGTGGAGAAGTTGCAGACCCTCCGGGCTGCAGTGCGGCAGCTGACTTCCAGGAATTGGTCGTCACTCCATTTTTTCATGCGAGTGTTGGGCCTCATGGTAGCCTCCTTCGAGGCGGTCCCATATGTTCAATACCACACTCGAGTGTTACAGAAGGAAGTTCTGTCCAGATGGAACAGATGCCCTTCATCTCTGGATTATCAAATCCGAGTGAGCCACCTAGTCAGGAGATCCCTGGTATGGTGGCTGATAGCAACGGCTCTAATGGCCGGGAAGTCATTTCTTCCGGTTTACTGGATAGTGATCACGACGGACGCCAGCCTTACAGGTTGGGGGGGAGTCTGGGGTGTCCAGTCGGCGCAAGGTCGCTGGACCCCAGAGGAAGCCCTCCTGCCGATCAATGTCCTGGACAGCCGGGCGATCAAGCTGTGCCTCTTCAAATGGTCTCAGAGGCTGCAAGGGTGTCCAGTCAGGATCCAGTCAGACAACGCCACAGCGGTGGCATATGTCAATCATCAAGGAGGAACAAGAAGCTCAGCTGCAGCATCGGAGGTTGCTCGCATCCTGAAGTGGGCAGAGAAGAGCGTACCGGCACTATAGGCCGTGTACATTCCGGGTGTGGAAAACTGGCAGGCGGACTACCTGAGCCGCCAGATGCTGGACCAGGGAGAATGGTCCTTACACCCGGAGGTGTTCCAACTCCTCTGCCAAAGATGGGGCACACCAGACGTAGATCTTCTGGCTTCCCGACTCAATCAGAAGGTATTGAGATTTGTGGCCCGGTCAAGAGACCCATGGGCAGACGAAACGGACGCGTTGGTAGCATCGTGGGGTCAGTATCGGCTAATCTATGCCTTCCCTCCCTTAAGGCTTCTTCCTCTTCTGCTCCGTAGAGTGGAGGCAGAGGGAATTCCAATGATTCTTATCGCTCCAGATTGGCCTCAGCGTCCTTGGTACGCCGATCTAGTACGTCTGGTAGCAGACGTCCCCTGACGCCTACCACTACGGAAAGACCTGCTATTGCAAGGTCCCATATTCCATCCTGCTTTACAGTCATTGGCTTTAACAGCATGGCTGTTGAGAACCAGGTACTGAGAGACCGGGGCCTGTCAGACTCAGTAATCTCTACTATGAGAAGTGCTCGAAAACCGTCCTCTAGGAAGGTTTATCACCGCACTTGGAGGGCCTACATCTCCATGTGTGAGGAAATGAAATGGCATCCGCGTACCTATTTGGTTTCCAGAATCCTGCTGGTTTTACAGCATGGGGTGGACCAAAGGCTTGCCCTAAGTACGATTAAGGGTCAGATATCTGCCCTGGCTGTCTTTTTTCAGCGACCCCTGGCGACTCACTCTCTCGTGAGTACATTTGTGCAGGGGGTTCGACGTGTGGCCCCTCCGGTCCGTCCCCCGTTACTTCCGTGGGACTTGAACCTGGTCCTCTCGGTGCTTCAGAAGGCACCGTTTGAGAATATTAGATATTCCCCTGTTGACACTTTCTCAGAAAGTGGTCTTTTTGGTGGCTGTTACTTCAGTTAGACGAGTCTCTGAGCTGGCAGCCTTGTCCTGCAAGGCTCCCTATTTGATTTTCCACAAGGATAAGGTGGTGCTGCGGCCGCAGCCTTCCTTTCTTCCGAAGGTCGTTTCGGCTTTTCATCTCAACAAAGACATTGTACTTCCATCCTTGTGTCCTCAGCCGTCGAATCCTAAGGAGTCGGCGTTGCATTCCTTGGACGTTGTCCGAGCTTTGAGAGTATACCTATCTGCTACTTCCCGGTTCCGGAAGTCAGACTCACTGTCATGGAAACCCTGTCAGGAACAGACGCCCTGGACTTCCTGGTTCCCGCTCCCGCAGGTGACGCCCGAAGGGCTATTTAAACTCCTCACTTGCAGACAGTCCCTGCTGTCTGCTCTACAGCGTTTATCCCAAGTGACCTGATCTGCCTTGTTTACCTGTATCTGACCCGGCTTCCTGTGACCCTCCTGCTATCTGCCTGTACCTGACCATCGGCCTGTTTTCTGACTTCGGTATTGCCTGATCCTTTTGTGCCTCGCTGCCTGCCAGTTTACCCGACCCCGGCTTGTCTGACGATCCTGCCTGACCTTGGCTCTTGTTCACCTGCTGCTGCCTAGTGGTTCCAGTTTACCTGCTGTGCCTCCCGGTCCGGGTCATCTGCTGAGTTCCTGGTTCCTGTCTGCTCATCTGCTGGTTCCTGTCTGCTCATCTGCTGGTTCCTGTCTGCTCATCTGCTGGTTCCTGTCTGCTTATCTGCTGGTTCCTGTTCACCTGCTGCTGCCTAGTGGTTCCAGTTTACCTGCTGTGCCTCCCGGTCCGGGTCATCTGCTGAGTTCCTGGTTCCTGTCTGCTCATCTGCTGGTTCCTGTCTGCTCATCTGCTGGTTCCTGTCTGCTCATCTGCTGGTTCCTGTTCACCTGCTGCTGCCCAGTGGTTCCAGTCTACCTGCTGTGCCTCCCGGTCCGGGTCATCTGCTGAGTTCCTGGTTCCTGTCTACTCACCTGCTGCAGTTCCTGGTTCCTGTCTGCTCATCTGCTGGTTCCTGTCTGCTCATCTGCTGGTTCCTGTTCATCTGCTGCTGCCCAGTGGTTCCAGTCTACCTGCTGTGCCTCCCGGTCTGGGTCATCTTCTGAGTTCCTGGTTCCTGTCTACTCACCTGCTGTAGTTCCTGGTTCCTGTCCACTCACCTGCTGTAGTTCCTGGTTCCTGCCTCCTCACCTGCTGGTTCCTGATCACCTGCGGTAGTTCTTGATCCTGCCAGGCACTCGTACCCCTTCCACCTCCGTGCTTCCTGTTATACCACCAGGGGCCGCCGGTGGGAGCCGTAAGGGAGGCCTCCCTCTGCTAACCGGGCTCGTCACCGTCAGGTACGTGACACTCACTGTTTGTTTCAGTGGCTGGTAGGGATGAGCTTCGTGTTCGAGTCGAACATACGTTCGACTCGAACATTGGCTGTTCGATCGTTCGACGAAGATCGAACGATTTGGGCCGTTCGCGCCAAATTCGAGTGACGCGAACGGCCCACAATGCACTACGCCATCGCAGTGTCATCCAGGCGCTGTGATTGGCCAAGCATGCACTGTGACCCCGCATGCTTGGCCAATCACAGCGCCGGCAGCGAGGAGAGCAATGATTGGCCACAGGCAGGATGCCTGTGGCCAATTATTGCTGAGGGTGTTTAGTACACGCCCCACACTATAAAAGGCCGCCAGCACGGCGGCCTAGTGTAGTGTGTTCCGGAGCAGGGATAGAGTAGCATAGGCAGGGACAGTGACTGTTATTTCTTTCTTGCTTAACCTGGATTCCTTTAGTTTAGGGAAAGAGAAGGATAGGTAGGGAGAGTGTCAGTGTGTTTTGTGCTTCTGCTATAGTGTGCTTAAAAAAAAACATTTATTCTAGGGACAGAAAACTCTAGGTAGGGACAGTGTCAGTTTCTTTCACTCTGCAAGTCCTTGTTTCCAGGGACCTGGAAGGACAGTGAGTGAATTGTCCTTTTGCTATATTGTGATTAAAAAAAACATTTATTCTAGGGACAGAAAACTCTAGGTAGGGACAGTGTCAGTTTCTTTCACTCTGCAAGTCCTTGTTTCCAGGGACCTGGAAGGACAGTGAGTGAATTGTCCTTTTGCTATATTGTGATTAAAAAAAACATTTATTCTAGGGACAGAAAACTCTAGGTAGGGACAGTGTCAGTTTCTTTCACTCTGCAAGTCCTTGTTTCCAGGGACCTGGAAGGACAGTGAGTGAATTGTCCTTTTGCTATATTGTGATTAAAAAAAACATTTATTCTAGGGACAGAAAACTCTAGGTAGGGACAGTGTCAGTTTCTTTCACTCTGCAAGTCCTTGTTTCCAGGGACCTGGAAGGACAGTGAGTGAATTGTCCTTTTGCTATATTGTGATTAAAAAAAACATTTATTCTAGGGACAGAAAACTCTAGGTAGGGACAGTGTCAGTTTCTTTCACTCTGCAAGTCCTTGTTTCCAGGGACCTGGAAGGACAGTGAGTGAATTGTCCTTTTGCTATATTGTGATTAAAAAAAACATTTATTCTAGGGACAGAAAACTCTAGGTAGGGACAGTGTCAGTTTCTTTCACTCTGCAAGTCCTTGTTTCCAGGGACCTGGAAGGACAGTGAGTGAATTGTCCTTTTGCTATATTGTGATTAAAAAAAACATTTATTCTAGGGACAGAAAACTCTAGGTAGGGACAGTGTCAGTTTCTTTCACTCTGCAAGTCCTTGTTTCCAGGGACCTGGAAGGACAGTGAGTGAATTGTCCTTTTGCTATATTGTGATTAAAAAAAACATTTTTTTCTAGGGACAGAAAACTGTAGGTAGGGAGAGTATTTTTTTTCTTTCACTCTGCAAGTCCTTGTTTCCAGGGACCTGTAAGGACAGTGAGTTAATTGTCCTTGTGCTATATTGTGCTGAAAAAAACATTTATTCCAGGGACAGAAAACTCTAGGTAGGGACAGTGTCAGTTTCTTTCACTCTGCAAGTCCTTGTTTCCAGGGACCTGGAAGGACAGTGAGTGAATTGTCCTTTTGCTATATTGTGATTAAAAAAAACATTTTTTTCTAGGGACAGAAAACTGTAGGTAGGGAGAGTGTTTTTTTTCTTTCACTCTGCAAGTCCTTGTTTCCAGGGACCTGTAAGGACAGTGAGTTAATTTTCCTTGTGCTATATTGTGATTAAAAAAAACATTTATTCTAGGGACAGAAAACTCTAGGTAGGGACAGTGTCAGTTTCTTTCACTCTGCAAGTCCTTGTTTCCAGGGACCTGGAAGGACAGTGAGTGAATTGTCCTTTTGCTATATTGTGATTAAAAAAAACATTTATTCTAGGGACAGAAAACTCTAGGTAGGGACAGTGTCAGTTTCTTTCACTCTGCAAGTCCTTGTTTCCAGGGACCTGGAAGGACAGTGAGTGAATTGTCCTTTTGCTATATTGTGATTAAAAAAAACATTTATTCTAGGGACAGAAAACTCTAGGTAGGGACAGTGTCAGTTTCTTTCACTCTGCAAGTCCTTGTTTCCAGGGACCTGGAAGGACAGTGAGTGAATTGTCCTTTTGCTATATTGTGATTAAAAAAAACATTTATTCTAGGGACAGAAAACTCTAGGTAGGGACAGTGTCAGTTTCTTTCACTCTGCAAGTCCTTGTTTCCAGGGACCTGGAAGGACAGTGAGTGAATTGTCCTTTTGCTATATTGTGATTAAAAAAAACATTTATTCTAGGGACAGAAAACTCTAGGTAGGGACAGTGTCAGTTTCTTTCACTCTGCAAGTCCTTGTTTCCAGGGACCTGGAAGGACAGTGAGTGAATTGTCCTTTTGCTATATTGTGATTAAAAAAAACATTTTTTTCTAGGGACAGAAAACTGTAGGTAGGGAGAGTATTTTTTTTCTTTCACTCTGCAAGTCCTTGTTTCCAGGGACCTGTAAGGACAGTGAGTTAATTGTCCTTGTGCTATATTGTGCTGAAAAAAACATTTATTCCAGGGACAGAAAACTCTAGGTAGGGACAGTGTCAGTTTCTTTCACTCTGCAAGTCCTTGTTTCCAGGGACCTGGAAGGACAGTGAGTGAATTGTCCTTTTGCTATATTGTGATTAAAAAAAACATTTTTTTCTAGGGACAGAAAACTGTAGGTAGGGAGAGTATTTTTTTTCTTTCACTCTGCAAGTCCTTGTTTCCAGGGACCTGTAAGGACAGTGAGTTAATTGTCCTTGTGCTATATTGTGCTGAAAAAAACATTTATTCCAGGGACAGAAAACTCTAGGTAGGGACAGTGTCAGTTTCTTTCACTCTGCAAGTCCTTGTTTCCAGGGACCTGGAAGGACAGTGAGTGAATTGTCCTTTTGCTATATTGTGATTAAAAAAAACATTTTTTTCTAGGGACAGAAAACTGTAGGTAGGGAGAGTGTTTTTTTTCTTTCACTCTGCAAGTCCTTGTTTCCAGGGACCTGTAAGGACAGTGAGTTAATTTTCCTTGTGCTATATTGTGATTAAAAAAAACATTTATTCTAGGGACAGAAAACTCTAGGTAGGGACAGTGTCAGTTTCTTTCACTCTGCAAGTCCTTGTTTCCAGGGACCTGGAAGGACAGTGAGTGAATTGTCCTTTTGCTATATTGTGATTAAAAAAAACATTTATTCTAGGGACAGAAAACTCTAGGTAGGGACAGTGTCAGTTTCTTTCACTCTGCAAGTCCTTGTTTCCAGGGACCTGGAAGGACAGTGAGTGAATTGTCCTTTTGCTATATTGTGATTAAAAAAAACATTTATTCTAGGGACAGAAAACTCTAGGTAGGGACAGTGTCAGTTTCTTTCACTCTGCAAGTCCTTGTTTCCAGGGACCTGGAAGGACAGTGAGTGAATTGTCCTTTTGCTATATTGTGATTAAAAAAAACATTTATTCTAGGGACAGAAAACTCTAGGTAGGGACAGTGTCAGTTTCTTTCACTCTGCAAGTCCTTGTTTCCAGGGACCTGGAAGGACAGTGAGTGAATTGTCCTTTTGCTATATTGTGATTAAAAAAAACATTTATTCTAGGGACAGAAAACTCTAGGTAGGGACAGTGTCAGTTTCTTTCACTCTGCAAGTCCTTGTTTCCAGGGACCTGGAAGGACAGTGAGTGAATTGTCCTTTTGCTATATTGTGATTAAAAAAAACATTTTTTTCTAGGGACAGAAAACTGTAGGTAGGGAGAGTATTTTTTTTCTTTCACTCTGCAAGTCCTTGTTTCCAGGGACCTGTAAGGACAGTGAGTTAATTGTCCTTGTGCTATATTGTGCTGAAAAAAACATTTATTCCAGGGACAGAAAACTCTAGGTAGGGACAGTGTCAGTTTCTTTCACTCTGCAAGTCCTTGTTTCCAGGGACCTGGAAGGACAGTGAGTGAATTGTCCTTTTGCTATATTGTGATTAAAAAAAACATTTTTTTCTAGGGACAGAAAACTGTAGGTAGGGAGAGTATTTTTTTTCTTTCACTCTGCAAGTCCTTGTTTCCAGGGACCTGTAAGGACAGTGAGTTAATTGTCCTTGTGCTATATTGTGCTGAAAAAAACATTTATTCCAGGGACAGAAAACTCTAGGTAGGGACAGTGTCAGTTTCTTTCACTCTGCAAGTCCTTGTTTCCAGGGACCTGGAAGGACAGTGAGTGAATTGTCCTTTTGCTATATTGTGATTAAAAAAAACATTTTTTTCTAGGGACAGAAAACTGTAGGTAGGGAGAGTGTCAGTTTCTTTCACTCTGCAAGTCCTTGTTTCCAGGGACCTGGAAGGACAGTGAGTGAATTGTCCTTTTGCTATATTGTGATTAAAAAAAACATTTATTCTAGGGACAGAAAACTCTAGGTAGGGACAGTGTCAGTTTCTTTCACTCTGCAAGTCCTTGTTTCCAGGGACCTGGAAGGACAGTGAGTGAATTGTCCTTTTGCTATATTGTGATTAAAAAAAACATTTATTCTAGGGACAGAAAACTCTAGGTAGGGACAGTGTCAGTTTCTTTCACTCTGCAAGTCCTTGTTTCCAGGGACCTGGAAGGACAGTGAGTGAATTGTCCTTTTGCTATATTGTGATTAAAAAAAACATTTATTCTAGGGACAGAAAACTCTAGGTAGGGACAGTGTCAGTTTCTTTCACTCTGCAAGTCCTTGTTTCCAGGGACCTGTAAGGACAGTGAGTTAATTGTCCTTGTGCTATATTGTGCTGAAAAAAACATTTATTCCAGGGACAGAAAACTCTAGGTAGGGACAGTGTCAGTTTCTTTCACTCTGCAAGTCCTTGTTTCCAGGGACCTGTAAGGACAGTGAGTTAATTGTCCTTGTGCTATATTGTGCTGAAAAAAACATTTATTCCAGGGACAGAAAACTCTAGGTAGGGACAGTGTCAGTTTCTTTCACTCTGCAAGTCCTTGTTTCCAGGGACCTGGAAGGACAGTGAGTGAATTGTCCTTTTGCTATATTGTGATTAAAAAAAACATTTTTTTCTAGGGACAGAAAACTGTAGGTAGGGAGAGTGTTTTTTTTCTTTCACTCTGCAAGTCCTTGTTTCCAGGGACCTGTAAGGACAGTGAGTTAATTTTCCTTGTGCTATATTGTGATTAAAAAAAACATTTATTCTAGGGACAGAAAACTCTAGGTAGGGACAGTGTCAGTTTCTTTCACTCTGCAAGTCCTTGTTTCCAGGGACCTGGAAGGACAGTGAGTGAATTGTCCTTTTGCTATATTGTGATTAAAAAAAACATTTATTCTAGGGACAGAAAACTCTAGGTAGGGACAGTGTCAGTTTCTTTCACTCTGCAAGTCCTTGTTTCCAGGGACCTGGAAGGACAGTGAGTGAATTGTCCTTTTGCTATATTGTGATTAAAAAAAACATTTTTTCTAGGGACAGAAAACTGTAGGTAGGGAGAGTGTTTTTTTTCTTTCACTCTGCAAGTCCTTGTTTCCAGGGACAGAGAAGGACACCTGAAGGTAGCCCTTATTGCTTTTTTCCCATCTCCCTGCAGGCCATCTATTAGAATGTCTGGAAGGCAAACAAGGAGAGGCAGACAGTCAGGAGGCAATAAAAGAGGGCAAGCAGGCTCTGTGTCTGGGGGCAACAGTGCTGGTCGTGGACGCGGTGCATTGTCATCAGCACATGGCCATGGGACACGCTTGTCCTTCTTTTCGGCAGCTGGACATGTTGAGCCACATCATGCCGAAGACTTGGTAGAGTGGATGACCAAGCCCTCCTCCTCCTCCTCATCCTCTCTCACCCAGGCTCAGGGTACTGGAAAAGCAGCTGCCAAAGTGTCGTCTTCCCTGGTATCAATGTCAGACAAATCATCAGTCACTCCTTCCCTAGACCCACCATGTCCTCCTCCTGAGGAGTCCCCCGAACTGTTTCAGCACAGTGTTGGGTACATGCTCCAGGAGGATGCCCAGCGTTTCGAAGGGTCTGATGATGAAACCCAGCTAGAGGAAGGCAGTAGCGTGAGAGCAGACAGAGGGGATGCTCAAGAAGGACACCAATCTGGCAGTCATGTTCCAGCAGCTGCAGCATACTGCCAGATTGGCTCCAGTGATGAGGAGGGAGGGGATGATGAGGTCAATGACTCCACGTGGGTGCCTAATAGGAGAGAGGAGGAGGAGGAGGATGAGGAGGAGGCACATCTCCAACGAGGCAGGATGCCCTTTGGTGGCCAGCGTAAGGGCAGTACACCGACGGAATCACACCGCAGAGCTCCGCCTGTGCAGGGCGCTGCCTCTGCCCGTCATTCAAAAAGTTCTTTGGTGTGGGCCTTTTTTGAGGCTAGTGCATCAGATCGCACAGCTGCTGTTTGCAACATATGTCTCAAGCGTATATCGCGTGGCCAAAACATCAGCCGCTTGGGTACCACATGCCTGACCAGACATATGTTGACCTGCCATGCAGCTCGTTGGCAAGCCTACCTCAAAGACCCACACCAAAGAACAAAGCGGACCTCTCCTTGCACCGCATCAGCTGGGATCTCCAACCCCACTATAACTTCAGTCCTCTCTGAAACATGCACTGAGAGGAATGAAGGTGTAGAATTAGGTGTGTCACAGCCAAGTACTTGCGCCCACTCTGCTAGCAGTACACCGACGTCCGATTCTAGCAGGCAAATTTCCCTGCCCCAGCTGCTGGACCGTCGAAAGAAGTTCACTCCCAGCCATCCACATGCCCAGCGGTTGAATGCTAGCTTGGCTAAATTGCTAGCGCTTCAACTGCTGCCTTTTCAGTTGGTAGACTCGGCCCCCTTCCGTGAGTTTGTGCAATGTGCGGTTCCTCAGTGGCAGGTTCCCAAACGCCACTTTTTCTCACGGAAGGCTATTCCGGCTCTCTACCGGCATGTGGAAGGCAATGTCTTGGCCTCGCTGGACAGGGCGGTCAGCGGTAAGGTGCATATTACCGCTGACTCATGGTCCAGCAGGCATGGACAGGGACGTTACCTTTCTTTCACGGCCCATTGGGTCACTCTTTTGGCAGCTGGGAAGGATTCAGGACAAGGTGCAGTAGTGTTGGAGGTTGTCCCACCGCCACGCCTCCAAAATGCTACTACTGGTTGTGACACACCTCTCTCCTCCACCCCCTCCTCTTCTTCTTCCTCCATGGCCTCTTCCTGTGGTTTGTCCTATGAACCAGCGGTGCTCCGTAGCCGTTCACGGGGCTACGCAAGTACGCAGGCAAAAAGATGCCATGCCGTGCTTGCGCTGGTGTGTTTGGGGGACAGAAGCCACACTGGGGCAGAGGTCCTGTCTGCTCTGCAGGGCCAGGCCGAGAGGTGGTTGACGCCACGCCAGCTTAAGCCAGGAATGGTGGTTTGCGACAATGGCACCAACCTCCTCTCCGCCCTCCGACAGGGACAACTGACCCATGTGCCCTGTGTGGCTCACGTCCTTAACCTGGTGGTGCAGCGGTTCTTGGGCAGGTACCCGGGCTTACAGGATGTCCTGAGGCAGGCCAGGAAAGTCTGTGTGCATTTCCGCAGATCTTATAATGCCAGTGCTCGCCTGGCTGAGCTGCAAAAGGAGTTGAACCTGCCCAAGAACCGCCTTATATGTGACATGCCCACCAGGTGGAACTCAACGTTGGCCATGCTGCAGCGGCTGCACACGCAGCAGAGGGCCATCAATGAGTACCTGTGCGACTACGGCACCAGGACAGGGTCAGGGGAGCTTGGTTTTTTTTCTCCACGCCAGTGGGGCATGATCAGGGATGCATGCACTGTCCTGGCACCATTTGAGGAGGCCACGAGGATGGTGAGCAGTGACAGTGCATGCATCAGTGACACTGTACCTCTTGTCCACCTGTTGGAGCACACGCTGCGTGGAATAATGGACAGGGCACTTGAGGCAGAACAGAGGCAGGAAGAGGAGGACTTCCTTGCCTCTCAAGGCCCCCTTTACCCAGACAGTGTTCCTTCTGTCCCACCCATCGCACAGGAAGAGAAGGAGGAGGAGGAGGAGGAGGAGGATTGTGTCAGCATGGAGGTGGAGGCTGGCACTCAGCATCATCAGCAGCAGTCTTTTAGGGATGATTTACAGTCCCAAGAAACCAGTGGACTTGTACGTGGCTGGGAGGAGGTGGCTGCGGATCATGTCGTCCTTAGTGACCCAGAGGACTCCGGAGCGAATGCCTCAGCAAACCTACGCTGCATGGCCTCCCTGATCCTGCAAAGTCTGCGGAAGGATCCTCGTATTCTTCGGATCAAGGAGAGGGACCATTACTGGCTGGCCACTCTCCTTGATCCACGGTACAAGGGTAAGGTTGCGGACCTTATGTTACCGTCGCAGAGGGAGCAGAGGATGAGACAACTCCGGGAGGCCTTGCAGAAAGGTCTGTGCAACGCGTTCCCAGAGACTGGGAGGTTGCAAACTCCTGGTCCTGGACAACGAGTTGCTGAGGCTTCGGCCAGTCAAAGAAGGAGCGGTGGGGAAGGTGGCCGTCTGACCGATGCGTTCAGACAATTCTTTAGTCCGCAGCCCCAAAGTATGATTGGTTCCAGCAACCATCGCCAGCGTCTGATAAACATGGTGCAGGAATATCTAGGGGCAAGGTCAGACTTGGACACCTTCCCCACCGAAAATCCTCTGGCTTACTGGGTCTTGAGGATGGATCACTGGCCAGAGCTTGCACAGTATGCAATTGAGCTACTGGCCTGTCCTGCATCCAGCGTTCTTTCGGAACGCACATTCAGTGCTGCTGGAGGATTTGTCACGGATCACAGGGTGCGCCTGTCCACCGACTCGGTTGATCGACTGACTTTCATCAAGATGAACCAGTCTTGGATCACCACCAGCTACCACACACCTGATGCTGATATAACAGACTAATTGATTTTAAAATGTCACATCCCTTCAAGACTGATGCTGATGCTGAGTGCCTGTGCTGTTATGTTGACTGGCTATCCTCCTCCTCCGAGTCCTCAATGATACGATTGATGATGATAGCTTGGAAGATCATTTTTGTTTATGGGTGCCGCCACCAGTGCCTAACGCCCAATTTTTCAGCCCCTGTTTAACAGGGGCGTGTAATTACAATTTTTGAAGCAATACTTTGCAACAGGGCTCATTGCTGTGCTCCAAGTACAGTATCTGTGAGGAGTTGCAGTGTTGTGCCACCAGTGCCTAAGGCCCAATTTTTCAGCCCCTGTTTAACAGGGGCGTGTCATTACAATTTTTGAAGCAATACTTTGCAACAGGGCTCATTGCTGTGCTCCAAGTACAGTATCTGTGAGGGGTTGCAGTGTTGTGCCACCAGTGCCTAAGGCCCAATTTTTCAGCCCCTGTTCAACAGGGGCATGTAATTACAATTCTTGATCTAATAATTCACAGCAGGGCCCATTGCTGCACCCACCAAGAGTAACTGTCAGGGCTTACAGTGTTGTGGCACCAGCACCACCATCAAAGGCCCAATTTTTACTACCACTGTTCAACAATTATATGTAATTAAAATTCCTGATATAATAGTTGACAGCAGGGCGTTCCAGCACCAACCAAGAGTAACTGTGAGTGCTTACAGTGTTGTGCCAACACCAACAACTAAGGGGCCTATTTCTGCAGAGTATATACGGCAGGTCCCTACTTTCAAACATCCAACTTACAAACGACTCCTACTTGCAAACGCAAGAAGACAACAGGAAGTGAGAGGAAATCTACCACTAGGAAGGAAAATTCTCTCCTGTAAGAATAAATATGGGAGAAAGGTGTCTCCTCTGTACTGATGCTTTATCAGCAATCCTTGTTTCAAGAAAAACACCACATTTCAAAAACAGTTGTCATTGGGACGGAAAGTGAGGTGAAATGTTCTGAACAGGGGCACAGACAGCAAAACAAATGTTACAGGGGTGATAACCCTTACCTATGTTTTCCAAAAAGTTTAAAAATAGATTTTTGGGCTGGAGCTACACTTCAACAATGTACCTGTTCAAAATTACAAACAGATTCTACATAAGAACAAACCT
Organism: Rana muscosa; assembly: GCA_029206835.1. Classification (NCBI taxonomy): domain Eukaryota; kingdom Metazoa; phylum Chordata; class Amphibia; order Anura; family Ranidae; genus Rana; species Rana muscosa. The sequence goes on along the minus strand of CM055127.1, from coordinate 296,989,748 downwards.
ACAGTCCCTGTCTTGTATGCACCGCCTGTATACGGCTGTTCAGAGTATATAGGGCCTTTTTTATTTTATGTGCGGGGTTCCCCTTAATATCCATACAAGACCCAAAGGGGCTGGTAATGGGCTGGGGTAGGGGGGGGGGGGGGTCATGGGGTAGCTATGCCATTTTTCTTAAAGAATTTCATCCATATTACCGGGACCAGACATTACATTAATTCCGCAAGCAGTTTTAAATGGCTTTTTTTTCCTTTAGAAGTGTCATTTTGTGCAGGGACAGTTCTAAACACGGGAAACACGTGGCACTTCACAGGCATACTTTAGACACCCCCCAGGTACGATATTTAAAGGAATATTTGACTTTTTTTTTTTCACTTTATGCATCATTAAAATGACTGCTCCCGAAAAACGACCGTTTTTAAAACTTCTTTTTGCATTGATACATGTCCCCTGGTGCAGAACCCGGGTTCCCAAACCCTTTTTAGGACAATAACATGCATAATAGTTGTTATAATTAGCACTTTAGAATTCGAACGTTCGCATCCATTGTATTTAATAGGGTTCTAATGTTCGTTCGAACTTCCGGTCCGTTCGCGGGTTCTGGTGCGAACCGAACCCGGGGGTGTTCGGCTCATCACTAGTGGCTGGTCCCAAGAAGGGCCAAGCAGTCTCATCGGCCACCATCTCTAGGTGGATCCGACAGATAGTAATCCAGGCTTACGCCTTAAAGGGTCAGGCGCCCCCCTTTCCTGTCACGGCGCATTCGACCAGGGCAATAGGTGCCTCTTGGGCTTTCCGACATTAAGCGTCTGTTTACCAATTATGTAAAGCGGCGACTTGGTCGTCCGCTCACACTTTCACAAAATTCTACAAAATTGATGTGGGTGCATCTTCGGATGCCTCTTTTGGCCGCAAGGTTTTGCAAGCGGCTGTTTAGATTTGCAACTCCTCCGTTGGAGGAGTGCTGTTTTGTGTTTGGGGTGAAGTTTATTTTTATGCTGTTACCACCCCTCGTTTTTTCTCTGACACTGCTTTGGGACGTCCCACTTTGTCAATAGAGAAGCTGTGTCGGTCCATGGACGAAAGAGTAAATAGGATTTTTTACTCACCGTAAAATCCTTTTCTCTGAGTCCATGGACCGACACAGCACCCACCCCTCCTTTTAAGTTTGTACTGCTTTTTGACGAACTGATCTGCGAAGATGCAGACTGAGAGGGTATACCCAGAGGGTCCGCCCCCTGGGCGGTACTGTAGAAGGTGTGATGCAACACTTTTTACAAGTTTTTCTGCCTAGTCACTCCTAATTAACGGATAATACCCACTTTGTCAATAGAGAAGCTGTGTCGGTCCATGGACTCAGAGAAAAGGATTTTACGGTGAGTAAAAAATCCTATTTTTCACACCTGGATTTGGGGATCCTCTGCCATTCCCCCTTGTAGATCCTCTCCAGTTCTGTCAGTTTGGATGGTAAATGTTGGTGGACAGCCATTTTTAGGTCTCTCCAGAGATGCTCAATTGGGTTTAAGTCAGGGCTCTGGCTGGGCCATTTAAGAACAGTCACGGAGTTGTTGTGAAGCCACTCCTTCGTTATTTTAGCTGTGTGCTTAGGGTCATTGTCTTGTTGGAAGGTAAACCTTTGGCCCAGTCTGAGGTCCTGAGCACTCTGGAGAAGATTTTCGTCCAGGATATCCCTGTACTTGGCCGCATTCATCTTTCCCTCGATTGCAACCAGTCGTCCTGTCCCTGCAGCTGAAAAACACCCCCACAGCATGATGCTGCCACCACCATGCTTCACTGTTGGGACTGTATTGGACAGGTGATGAGCAGTGCCTGGTTTTCTCCACACATACCGCTTAGAATTAAGGCCAAAAAGTTCTATCTTGGTCTCATCAGACCAGAGAATCTTATTTCTCACCATCTTGGAGTCCTTTGGGTGTTTTTTTTTTTTTTTTAGCAAACTCCATGCAGGCTTTCATGTGTCTTGCACTGAGGAGAGGCTTCCATCAGGCCACTCTGCCATAAAGCTCCGACTGGTGGAGGGCTGCAGTGATGGTTGACTTTCTACAACTTTTTTCCATCTCCCGACTGCATCTCTGGAGCTCAGCCACAGTGATTTTGGGTTCTTCTTTACCTCTCTCACCAAGGCTCTTCTCCCCCGATAGCTCAGTTTGGCCGGACGGCCAGCTCTAGGAAGTCTTCTGGTCGTCCCAAACGTCTTCCATTTAAGGATTATGGAGGCCACTGTGGTCTTAGAAACCTTAAAGTGGTTGTAAACCCACTTTTTTTTTTTTTTTTTTGTCCCACCTGCAAGAGAAAGGCATAATGAGCTATTATGACTAGCATAATAGCTCATTATGTTCCACTTACCTTAGATCGGGGCCCCCGAAGCCGTCCTCGTCCCTCACTGCAGACGCAGACATCACTGCGGCGATAGCCGGAATGTTACTTCCGGGTATCGCCGCACCAGCCAATCACAGCGCCGCTCCGGCGCTGTGATTGGCCGGAGCGGCGGAGACGTCACTCTGCGCATGCGCGCGGGAGGCGTCCCACTCGGCTACGCCCAGCGATTGCTGGGAAGTAGCCGAGTATGTGAATGGGATTAACCCCATAAATGCGCCGTTGTCTACGGCGCGCATGCGCCGTAGATAGCGGCGCTTGACATTTTAGTAAATATCTCCTAAACCGTGTAGGTTTAGGAGATATTTCTTGCACCTACAGGTAAGCCTTAATCTAGGCTTACCTGTAGGTGCAAGTTGAAAAAGTGGGTTTACAACCACTTTAAGTGCAGCAGAAACGTTTTTGTAACCTTGGCCAGATCTGTGCCTTGCCACAATTCTGTCTCTCAGCTATTCAGGCAGTTCCTTTGACCTCATGATTCTCATTTGCTCTGATATGCACTGTGAGCTGTAAGGTCTTATATAGACAGGTGTGTGGCTTTCCTAATCAAGTCCAATCAGTATAATCAAACACAGCTGGACTCAAATGAAGGTGTAGAACCATCTCAAGGATCATTAGAAGAAATGGACAGCACCTGAGTTAAATATATGAGTGTCACAGCAAAGGGTCTGAATACTTAGGACCATGTGATATTTCAGTTTCAATAAATCTGCAAAAATGTCAACAATTCTGTGTTTTTCTGTCAATATGGGGTGGTGTGTGTACATTAACCACTTAAGCCCCGGGCCATTTTGTAGCTAAAGGACCAGAGGTGTTTTCAGAATTTTGCACTGCGCTGCTTTAACTGTAAATTGTGCGGACATGCAATGTTGTACCCAAACGAAATTTGCGTCCTTTTCTTCCCACAAATAGAGCTTTCTTTTAATGGTATTTGATTGCCTCTGCGATTTTTATTTTTTGCGATATAAATGGAAAAAGACTGGAAATTTGGAAAAAAAATGATATTTTCTACTTTTTGTTATAAGAAAAATCGAATAAATTTAATTTTAGTCATACATTTAGGCCAAAATGTATTCAGCCACATGTCTTTAGTAAAAAAAATGTCAATAAGCGTATATTTATTGGTTTGCGCAAAAGTTATAGTGTTTACAAACTAGGGTACATTTTCTGGAATTTACACAGCTTTAAATTTATGACTGCCTATCTCATTTCTTGAGGTGCTAAAATGGCAGGGCAGTACAAAACCCCCCAAATGACCCCATTTTGGAAAGTAGATACCCCATGGAAATTGCTGAGAGGCATGTTGAGCCCATTGAATATTTTTTTTTTGTCCCAAGTGATTGAATAATGACAAAAAAAAAAATTACAAAAAGTTGTCACTAAATAATATATTGCTCACACATGCCATGTTTATATGTGGAATTGCACCCCAAAATACATTCTGCTGCTTCTCCTGAGTACGGGGATGCCACATGTGTGGGACTTTTTGAGAGCCTAGCCACGTACCGGACCCCGGAAACCAAGCACCGCCTTCAGGATTTCTAAGGGCGCAAATTTTTGATTTCACTCCTCACTACCTATCACTACCTATCACAGTTTTGAAGGCCATAAAATGCCAAGATGGCACAAACCCCCCCAAATGACCCCATTTTGGAAAGTAGACACCCCAAGCTATTTGCTGAGAGGCATGTTGAGCCCATTGAATATTTTTTTTTTTTTGTCCCAAATGATTGAATAATGACAAAAAAAAAAAAAAATGTACAAAAAGTTGTCACTAAATGATATATTGCTCACACATGCCATGGGCATATGTGAAATTACACCCCAAAATACATTCTGCTGCTTCTCTTGAGTACGGGGATGCCACATGTGTGGGACTTTTTGGGAGCCTAGCCGCTTACGGGACCCCAAAAACCAAGCACCGCCTTTAAGATTTCTAAGGGCATAAATTTTTGATTTCACTCCTCACTACCTATCACTACCTATCACAGTTTCGAAGGCCATAAAATGCCAAAATAGCACAAAACCCCCCCAAATGACCCCATTTTGGAAAGTAGACACCCCAAGCTATTTACTGAGAGGCATGTTGGGTCCGTGGAATATTTTATATTTTGCCACAAGTTGCGGGAATTTTTTTTTTGGCACAAAGTTGTCACTAAATTATATATTGCTCGCACATGCCATGGGCATATGTGAAATTACACCCCAAAATACATTTTGCTGCTTCTCCTGAGTACGGGGATACCACATGTGTGGGACTTTTTAGGAGCCTAGCCGCGTACGGGACCCCAAAAACCAAGCACTGCCTTCAAGGTTTCTAAGGGCATACATTTTTGATTTCACTTCTCACTACCTATCACAGTTTTGAAGGCCATAAAATGCCAAGATAGCACAAAACCCCCCAAAATGACCCCATTTTGGAAAGTAGAGACCCCAAGGAAATTGATGAGAGGCATGTTGAGCCCATTGAATATTTTTTTTTTGTCCCAAGTGATTGAATAATGACAAAAAGAAAAAAAAATGTACAAAAAGTTGTCACTAAATTATATATTGCTCAAACATGCCATGGTTATATGTGGAATTACACCCAAAAATACATTTTGCTGCTTCTCCTGAGTACGGGGATACCACATGTGTGGGACTTTTTGAGAGCCTAGCCACGTACCGGACCCCGGAAACCAAGCACCGCCTTCAGGATTTCTAAGGGCACAAATTTTTGATTTCACTCCTCACTACCTATCACAGTTTTGAAGGCCATAAAATGCCAAGATAGCACAAAACCCCCACAAATGACCCCATTTTGGAAAGTAGACACCCCAAGCTATTTGCTGAGAGGCATAGTGAGTATTTTACAGCTCTCATTTGTTTTTGAAAATGAAGAAAGACAATTTTTTTTTTTTTTTCAATTTTCAAAACTTTGTGACAAAAAGCGAGATCTGCAAAATACTCAACATACCTCTCAGCAAATAGCTTGGGTTGTCTACTTTCCAAAATGGGGTCATTTGGGGGGGGGGGGGGGGGTTTGTGCCATCTGGGCATTCCATGGCCTCCGAAACTGTGATAGGCAGTGAGGAGTGAAATCAAAAATTTACACCCATAGAAATCCTGAAGGCGGTGCTTGGTTTTCGGGGTCCTGTACGCGGCTAGGCTCCCAAAATGTCTCACACATGTGGTATCCCCGTACTCAGGAGAAGCAACAGAATGTATTTTGGGGTGCAATTCCACATATAACCATGGCATGTTTGAGCAATATATCATTTAGTGACAACTTTCCAAAATGGGGTCATTTGGGGGGGTTTTGAACTGTCCTGGCATTTTATGCACAACATTAGGAAGCTTATGTCACACATCATCCACTCTTCTAACCACTTGAAGACAAAGTCCTTTCTGACACTTTTTGTTTACATGAAAAAAATTTTTTTTTTTGCAAGAAAATTATGTTGAACCCCCAAACATTATATATTTTAAAGCAAAGGCCCTACAGATTAAAATAGTGGGTGTTGCATTTTTTTTTCCACACAGTATTTGCGCAGCGATTTTTCAAACGCATTTTTTGGGGAAAAAACACACTTTTTTTATTTTTAATGCACTAAAACACACTATATTGCCCAAATGTTTGATGAAATAAAAAAGATGATCTTAGGCCGAGTACATGGATACCAAACACGACATGCTTTAAAATTGCGCACAAACGCGCAGCGGCGACAAACTACATTCATTTTTAAAAGCCTTTAAAATTCTTTACAGGTTACCACGTTAGATTTACAGAGGAGGTCTACTGCTAAATTTACTGCCCTCGATCTGACCTTCGCGGTGATACCTCACATGCATGGTGCAATTGCTGTTTACATATGACGCTAGACCGACGCTTGCGTTCGCCTTTGCGCAAGAGCAGGGGGGACAGCGGTGCTTTTTTTTTTTTTTTATTATTTATTTTGCTTTTTTATTTTATTTTTAAACTGTTCCTTCCATATTTTTTTATTTTACCATTTTTATTGTTATCTCAGGGAATATCCCCTATGATAGCAATAGGTAGTGACAGGTACTCTTTTTTTAAAAAAAAATTGGGGGGTTAGACCCTAGATCTTTCCTCTGCCCTCAAAGCATCTGACCACACCAAGATCGGTGTGATAAAATGCTTTCCCAATTTCCCAATGGCGCTGTTTATATCGGGGGGGGGGGACATTCCCTCCCACTGCTTGTAAAAGCAGTCTAGAGGCTAATTATCTGCTGCTAGAATTGCTTTTACATGAAAGCCGGCCACTGGCTGAAAAGAATGATACCAAGATGATACCAAAACCTGCAGGCATCATTCTGGTATAAACATTCAAAGTCCAGCAACATACCAGTCCGTTGCTGGTCCTTGTTGGACATGTATTGTAATCTTTTTTTTCATGCAGCCTGTTGGATGAATGAAAAAAAGAGATTGATCGGTGGGTATGCCCACCATTAGAATACCTCCCTTCATCCACCCACTTCTAATGATGGGCATACATGCACCATTTATATATGCCGAAGCATGGGGGCATCCTCCCGCAAAAAAGTTATGCCGCGTACACACGGACGGACTTTTCCTCGGGCAAGCCTCCGTCGGAATTTCGACCGTTTGTACGCGGCATGAAAGGTTATGCCGCGTACACACGGTCAGACCTTTCCACGGGCAAGCCTCCGTCGGAATTTCGACCGTATGTACGCAGCATTAGGAGAAAAATCGCACCTCCGCCCCTGCTGCCCCCATGCTTCGGCATATATGCTCTTTTTTTTTAACTGTGGTGGTGAAATCACCTCCTACAGCGTTGGAGTCACGGCTTTATGTATCGTGGGAGCAAACGCTGTTGCTGTCAAGATAAATAAATCCGTGCTGCAACTGAATGGCGTACCTGCTAAGCAAATGATGGTTAACATTAAAACAAAGTAACATTACAGTATAACAGTAAGACCTTACCCTACCATACCTGCAAAGCAAATACCAAAAAAAAAACTATTATAAAATAAAACATTTTTTTAACGCAACCTGTGCCTAAAATATATATATGCCGAAGCATGGGGGTATCCTCCCGCAAAAAAGTTATGCCGCGTACACATGGTCGGACTTTTCCACGGGCAAGCCTCCGTCAGGAATTTCGACCGTATGTACGCGGCATAAAAGGTTATGCTGTGTACACGCGGTCAGACTTTTCCACGGGCAAGCCTCCGTCGGAATTTTGACTGTATGTACGCAGCATTAGGAGCAAAATCGCTCCTCCGCCCCTGCTGCCCCCATGTTTCGGCATATATGCTCTTTTTTTTTTTTACTGTGGTGGTGAAATCACCTCCTACAGCACTGGAATCACGGCTTTATGTATCGTGGGAGCAAACGCTGTTGCTGTCAAGATAAATAATTCCGCGCTGCAGTTGAATGGCGCACCTGAAAACAAAAAATTACATACTTGAAAAGCAAGCATGATAAAACATTGCAGAATAGAATACAGTAAAAAAGAGCAGAACAATAGAGAGAAAATAGAGAGAGAGAGAGAGAGAGAGAGAGAGAGAGAGAGAACAATAAAACAACATCTATTTTTGTTTTTTTTATTTTATATTTTTTTGTGTTTTGTTTTTTACGTTTTTTTTTTCTTTTTTACACTTTTTTTTGTAACTTTAACAACTGTAATGGTTCGGGTCTCTCAAAATGCGATGGTATCTTGGGAGACCCTGTGTAAGTGTGTCCTAGTCTGTGAAATGCTGTACCCTACGCTAAAACTTCACTTTTGAGTGGAAGCGTTCAAAACATTCACCAATGCAAAGACCAGTATTGTCAGGACACAACATCCTTTTTGGGGGGCTCGTTGGGTAGGGGTACTCTCGAGGACATACGGATAATGCCTCTCATGCAGCCGGCTTGCTGCATTTGGTAGGGGATGGTGAGGTGCAGAACCGCCTGGATACAGGAGTTCTGTGACTATCTCATTCTGGAATTTTAGAAGAGATAACGTCCCGCCTGAAGCTCTGTATAGCACATGAGCGTTCAGCAAAGCCAATTGGAATAAGGATAGAGACACTTTTTTGTACCAGCGTCTCGCCTTATGGTCAATTAGATACGGCGCCAACAACTGGTCGTTGAGGTCCACCCCTGCCATCTTTTGGTTATATTCGTGGACACAGAGGGATTTCTCCACAACACCAGTCGCCGTACGAATTTGGACTGTCGTGTCTGCATGAAGGGAGGTAAGAAGGAAAACATTCTTATTGTCCCTCCACTTCATAGCGAGCAAGTTATTACACTTCACGCTGGCTCTCTCCCCCAGCCTAAGATGGGCATCTACAAGCCGCTGGGGAAAGCCCCGGCGATTAGGTCGCACGGTGCCACATGCTCCAATCTGATGTTAAAACCAGTGACTAAACAGTGGCACGCGCGTGTAATAATTGTCCACATACAAGTGGTACCCCTTTCCGAATAAGGGTGACACCAAGTTCCACACTATCTTGCCAGCGCTCCCTATGTAATCCGGACAGTTGACCGGCTCAACCTGACTATCTTTTCCCTCATAAACCGTAAAGCTCCATACATAGTGTCATGGATATGCAGTAGTGTTTGTCTGCCATCTTACCTTCCTCCTCATGTGTTCATCTAGAGACCAGACCTCCTTCACCTGGCTTCCTTTATAATCTCCTCCCAGCCTGACTCCACCCCAGGCCCTATCACTGAACACTATATTAACCTGTGCACTGCAAGCCTGCTTTGCTGATCAACGTGTTTGTTAGGCATTGTGTGTTTGGGTTCCTGCCTGCCGTGTGCTACGTCTGTCTCTCTGTTACGTTATTGGCTTGTCCCCGACCATCCCTGTCTGCTCGTGACCCTTGACCTTCGGCTCGTTCTTCGTTATCCCTGTCTGCTTGTGGCCCCTGACCTTCGGCTTGTTATTCGGTTCTCTCTATCGTGTGCTGCTGCTTCCCCTTATCCTACGGGGCGTGAGCTAGGAAACTCCAGGGGTCGCGACCTGGTCCCAGCCTGCAGCGTAACATCCTCACCACTAGAGGCCCTGGAGAAGACCAGCTGGGTCTTAGACTCCGCGCCCTGGGGAATCTTGGCTCTCGCTTCCGTTGGGATCCCGGTTGTGCTCCTCTGGTCCCGCTTTCCACAACCACCCAGTTTCCTATCCACAGAAGCCAGCCATAGGGTTCACTACCTCGCGGTGCACTCCTGTCCCCCTACGGTGTGCATCTGTCACCTGGCCACAGGTGACCCTGACAGTTTGATCAGCCATGAACCCGGCTGACATCCCGCTTCCCGCGGATGATCCATTGCAGGGCATAGTTCGCAGACTTGAGACCCAGGAATCAAATCAGACCCAGGTGATGCGATTCCTCCAGGATCTGGCTTCTCGCTTCGAGCAGCTTCAGGCCTCCTTGGGAACCCTGAATCCGCAACCTCAAATACAATCAGCGGTTGCACCTATTGCACCAGTCGCAGCCACACACTCGCTACAACTGCCAGCTCCGTCCCGTTTCTCTGGGGACTCCAAGGCTTGCAGGGGATTCCTTAGCCAATGCACGATTCATTTTGAGCTCCAGCCCCAAAACTTCCTGTCTGATCGGGCTAAGGTAGCCTATATCATTTCCCTCCTCTCTGGTGAAGCTTTAGCCTGGGCAGCCCCTCTGTGGGAACTGAATGATCCAGTGGTTTCTAGCCTGTCTGGCTTCTTGAAACTTTTTCGGAATATCTTCGAAGAACCGGCTCGTGTCTCTTCAGCGGCCAGCGCCCTTTTACGTCTCCGCCAAGAGTCTGCTTCTGTGGGACAGTATGCCCTTCATTTCCGCATACTGTCGGCTGAGTTGAGCTGGAACAATGAGGCCTTAGTCGCAACCTTTTTGCATGGCCTGTCTGATAGAGTGAAGGATGAATTAGCTGGAAGAACCATCCCCACTGATCTGGCCGGCGTTATCTCCTTGTGTAACCAGATCGATATTCGCTTTCAGGAGAGGACCTTAGAAAAGCAACGCCAGCACTCCTTGGTTCTTAGTCAGCCTGAGCTCCCCTCTCTTCGACCCGTAGAGCATCTCCTACCAGCTGAGGAACCCATGCAGCTGGGTCGGACCAGGCTATCCCCTGAGGAACGTGCTAGGCGCAGAACTCTTGGTCTGTGTCTTTACTGTGGGGGCAAAGGTCATTTTCGTGACACTTGCTCTCTTTGTCCAGAAAAACGTTCGGGTCCACTTCATCTGGAAAGTGGAGTATTGGACCCAGAAATATCACCTTCCCCTTCTCGTCTTCTGCTTTCTGTGTTCCTTCATGTTGGTGCTTCTTCTCATTCGGTCTCAGCATATCTGGATTCCGGAGCCGCTGGTAATTTCATGGACTGGGAAATTGCATCGTCCATGAGACTTACTCTTTTGCCCCTCACCACGCCATTGGTGGTCTTGGCGATTGATGGTACTGTTCTTCCAGGGGGACCTATCCGCTTCCAGACCCTCCCTGTTAAGATGTCGGTAGGGACACTCCACCAGGAGTGGATATCCTTCCTTATCTTACCCAAGGCCTCAACGCCTATAATTTTGGGTCTCCCATGGTTACAGCTCCATTCTCCTCATGTGGACTGGACTACTGGACAGATCCTGGCTTGGGGTCCCTCCTGTTCCTCGTCCTGCCTACCCAAGGTTGCCCCCTGTGAATCTGAGCCGGTCATTCATTCCAGGTTGCATAACCATTTACATTTCTCTGTCCCTAACCACCCTTGGACGCACAGCCAGGCTAGCTTGTCTACAAGTCCTGCAGTCGCTACGTCTTGCGATGCGATTCAGGTAGTCGCTACACCTGACTCAGCTATTCACTCTGCCTCTGTACTAGTTATGCCAGTCCAGCCCATGCCCAGTGAGCCTCTCACTTTTTCTTGTTCGGGACATTCTGCTTGTCCTTCAGCTATTCAGCTTGACTCCGGCGACATGTCACCTTCTAACCAACCTGACTTCAGGGTTCCACTGACATCTGCCCAGTCTGATGGTCCTGTGCAAGATGACCAGTTCCCCTTTAAGGGTCTAGGGGACCCTCCTCAGATTCCTGTTGATCGTCTCATGCCCTTGCTTATTCCTAGAGAGCCTTTGGTCCTCAATAGATCTTCTTGTCATCTCCCTACCTCGTTTTCAGTCTCTGAGGATAATCTTAAGTACGAGGTTAGACAAGTTCTGGATTCTCGGCTCTGCAGAGGCATTCTTCAGTACCTTGTGCATTGGAGAGGTTTTGGTCCTGAGGAGGCGTCTTGGATCGCTGCATCTGATGTCGCTGCACCTCATCTGTTGAGAAGGTTTCATCAGAGATTTCCCTTTAAGCCTGGGTCCAGGCGGGGGAGGGCCCATAAGAGGGAGGGTACTGTCATGGATATGCAGTAGTGTTTGTCTGCCATCTTACCTTCCTCCTCATGTGTTCATCTAGAGACCAGACCTCCTTCACCTGGCTTCCTTTATAATCTCCTCCCAGCCTGATTCCACCCCAGGCCCTATCACTGAACACTATATTAACCTGTGCACTGCAAGCCTGCTTTGCTGATCAACGTGTTTGTTAGGCATTGTGTGTTTGGGTTCCTGCCTGCCGTGTGCTACGTCTGTCTCTCTGTTACGTTATTGGCTTGTCCCCGACCATCCCTGTCTGCTCGTGACCCTTGACCTTCGGCTCGTTCTTCGTTATCCCTGTCTGCTTGTGGCCCCTGACCTTCGGCTTGTTATTCGGTTCTCTCTATCGTGTGCTGCTGCTTCCCCTTATCCTACGGGGCGTGAGCTAGGAAACTCCAGGGGTCGCGACCTGGTCCCAGCCTGCAGCGTAACATCCTCACCACTAGAGGCCCTGGAGAAGACCAGCTGGGTCTTAGACTCCGCGCCCTGGGGAATCTTGGCTCTCGCTTCCGTTGGGATCCCGGTTGTGCTCCTCTGGTCCCGCTTTCCACAACCACCCAGTTTCCTATCCACAGAAGCCAGCCATAGGGTTCACTACCTCGCGGTGCACTCCTGTCCCCCTACGGTGTGCATCTGTCACCTGGCCACAGGTGACCCTGACAGTTTGATCAGCCATGAACCCGGCTGACATCCCGCTTCCCGCGGATGATCCATTGCAGGGCATAGTTCGCAGACTTGAGACCCAGGAATCAAATCAGACCCAGGTGATGCGATTCCTCCAGGATCTGGCTTCTCGCTTCGAGCAGCTTCAGGCCTCCTTGGGAACCCTGAATCCGCAACCTCAAATACAATCAGCGGTTGCACCTATTGCACCAGTCGCAGCCACACACTCGCTACAACTGCCAGCTCCGTCCCGTTTCTCTGGGGACTCCAAGGCTTGCAGGGGGTTCCTTAGCCAATGCACGATTCATTTTGAGCTCCAGCCCCAAAACTTCCTGTCTGATCGGGCTAAGGTAGCCTATATCATTTCCCTCCTCTCTGGTGAAGCTTTAGCCTGGGCAGCCCCTCTGTGGGAACTGAATGATCCAGTGGTTTCTAGCCTGTCTGGCTTCTTGAAACTTTTTCGGAATATCTTCGAAGAACCGGCTCGTGTCTCTTCAGCGGCCAGCGCCCTTTTACGTCTCCGCCAAGAGTCTGCTTCTGTGGGACAGTATGCCCTTCATTTCCGCATACTGTCGGCTGAGTTGAGCTGGAACAATGAGGCCTTAGTCGCAACCTTTTTGCATGGCCTGTCTGATAGAGTGAAGGATGAATTAGCTGGAAGAACCATCCCCACTGATCTGGCCGGCGTTATCTCCTTGTGTAACCAGATCGATATTCGCTTTCAGGAGAGGACCTTAGAAAAGCAACGCCAGCACTCCTTGGTTCTTAGTCAGCCTGAGCTCCCCTCTCTTCGACCCGTAGAGCATCTCCTACCAGCTGAGGAACCCATGCAGCTGGGTCGGACCAGGCTATCCCCTGAGGAACGTGCTAGGCGCAGAACTCTTGGTCTGTGTCTTTACTGTGGGGGCAAAGGTCATTTTCGTGACACTTGCTCTCTTTGTCCAGAAAAACGTTCGGGTCCACTTCATCTGGAAAGTGGAGTATTGGACCCAGAAATATCACCTTCCCCTTCTCGTCTTCTGCTTTCTGTGTTCCTTCATGTTGGTGCTTCTTCTCATTCGGTCTCAGCATATCTGGATTCCGGAGCCGCTGGTAATTTCATGGACTGGGAAATCGCATCGTCCATGAGACTTACTCTTTTGCCCCTCACCACGCCATTGGTGGTCTTGGCGATTGATGGTACTGTTCTTCCAGGGGGACCTATCCGCTTCCAGACCCTCCCTGTTAAGATGTCGGTAGGGACACTCCACCAGGAGTGGATATCCTTCCTTATCTTACCCAAGGCCTCAACGCCTATAATTTTGGGTCTCCCATGGTTACAGCTCCATTCTCCTCATGTGGACTGGACTACTGGACAGATCCTGGCTTGGGGTCCCTCCTGTTCCTCGTCCTGCCTACCCAAGGTTGCCCCCTGTGAATCTGAGCCGGTCATTCATTCCAGGTTGCATAACCATTTACATTTCTCTGTCCCTAACCACCCTTGGACGCACAGCCAGGCTAGCTTGTCTACAAGTCCTGCAGTCGCTACGTCTTGCGATGCGATTCAGGTAGTCGCTACACCTGACTCAGCTATTCACTCTGCCTCTGTACTAGTTATGCCAGTCCAGCCCATGCCCAGTGAGCCTCTCACTTTTTCTTGTTCGGGACATTCTGCTTGTCCTTCAGCTATTCAGCTTGACTCCGGCGACATGTCACCTTCTAACCAACCTGACTTCAGGGTTCCACTGACATCTGCCCAGTCTGATGGTCCTGTGCAAGATGACCAGTTCCCCTTTAAGGGTCTAGGGGACCCTCCTCAGATTCCTGTTGATCGTCTCATGCCCTTGCTTATTCCTAGAGAGCCTTTGGTCCTCAATAGATCTTCTTGTCATCTCCCTACCTCGTTTTCAGTCTCTGAGGATAATCTTAAGTACGAGGTTAGACAAGTTCTGGATTCTCGGCTCTGCAGAGGCATTCTTCAGTACCTTGTGCATTGGAGAGGTTTTGGTCCTGAGGAGGCGTCTTGGATCGCTGCATCTGATGTCGCTGCACCTCATCTGTTGAGAAGGTTTCATCAGAGATTTCCCTTTAAGCCTGGGTCCAGGCGGGGGAGGGCCCATAAGAGGGAGGGTACTGTCATGGATATGCAGTAGTGTTTGTCTGCCATCTTACCTTCCTCCTCATGTGTTCATCTAGAGACCAGACCTCCTTCACCTGGCTTCCTTTATAATCTCCTCCCAGCCTGACTCCACCCCAGGCCCTATCACTGAACACTATATTAACCTGTGCACTGCAAGCCTGCTTTGCTGATCAACGTGTTTGTTAGGCATTGTGTGTTTGGGTTCCTGCCTGCCGTGTGCTACGTCTGTCTCTCTGTTACGTTATTGGCTTGTCCCCGACCATCCCTGTCTGCTCGTGACCCTTGACCTTCGGCTCGTTCTTCGTTATCCCTGTCTGCTTGTGGCCCCTGACCTTCGGCTTGTTATTCGGTTCTCTCTATCGTGTGCTGCTGCTTCCCCTTATCCTACGGGGCGTGAGCTAGGAAACTCCAGGGGTCGCGACCTGGTCCCAGCCTGCAGCGTAACATCCTCACCACTAGAGGCCCTGGAGAAGACCAGCTGGGTCTTAGACTCCGCGCCCTGGGGAATCTTGGCTCTCGCTTCCGTTGGGATCCCGGTTGTGCTCCTCTGGTCCCGCTTTCCACAACCACCCAGTTTCCTATCCACAGAAGCCAGCCATAGGGTTCACTACCTCGCGGTGCACTCCTGTCCCCCTACGGTGTGCATCTGTCACCTGGCCACAGGTGACCCTGACACATAGCCTGTTGCCCTGTCACAGAACTTATAGACCTTGACCCCGTATCTGGCACACTTGCTGGGAAGGTACTGCTTGAAAGACAAGCGGCCAGAAAATTTAATCAGGGACTCATCAACGCAGACAGCTTGATCGGGAATAAACAAGGCTGCAAAACGTTCGTTGAAGTGGTTTATGAGGGGCCGAATTTTGTAGAGGCGGTCGTATTCAGGGTCTCCATGTGGACGACAAAGTTAATTGTCGTTGAAGTGCATGAACCGCAAAATCTGCTCGTATCGTGTCCTGGGCATGGAGGCAGAGAACACGGGCATGTGGTCAATTGGGTGCGTGGACCAATAAGCACGCAATGACGGGAATTTATGTGTGCCCATGTTGAGGGAAAGGCTCAGAAAGGTTTTAAATTCGGAAACCGTAATTGGTTTCCAATCTTTGGCAATGGAAGGCAACTGGGGACTAGTGGCGATGAATTGACCAGCATATCAATTACTCTGGTCCACAATAGATCTATAGAGATCTTCCGTGAAAAACAGTGAATAAAAATCAATTGGCTTAAAATCAGCTGTTTCCACCTGAATACCGGGTTGGGCAGTGAATGAGGGAAGTACGGGTTCTGCAGAAGTGGTGGGGACCCAATCAGGATAGGCAAATTCTGCAGGAAGGGCACTATGGGCATGACGGGCCTACGTTTGTCTTCTTATTGGTGGCA
Source organism: Rana muscosa (assembly GCA_029206835.1). Lineage (NCBI taxonomy): Eukaryota > Metazoa > Chordata > Amphibia > Anura > Ranidae > Rana > Rana muscosa. The sequence continues at coordinate 296,973,832 of CM055127.1, read as the reverse complement.
GCGGGACACTACTTGTGCTTGCCACCTCGCCAGCTTGAACTGCATTTATGGGACTCGCCACGTCACCAAGTAATATTGCAGTGCTGGATGTACGCCCAGGCTGTACTAGGTCGCTGGTGCTTGCCAATTCACCAGAAGGAATAGCGGCACTAGTACTACTCTGCTCCATGATACGAGAGCCCTGCGGTTCTTGCTCCTCAACAACAGCAGAAGATCGGGATCGGGTATGCCTGACCTTAGCAGGGACCTCACCTTCGTCGTCAGAGCTATCTGGCGTGGAGCCGCTGACTTCACTGTCTTCTACGGGAAGATATTCTGAGCCTGAATCTGACAGATGCGTGACCTCCTCTTCACTATCTGTCATGCTCAGAATCTCGTAGGCCTCTTTACTAGTGTACCTTTGATTTGCCATTTTGGGCTCTAAATTTAGGGGTACACTAGTAAGATTCACAGGTAAAAAAGCACCTGACTGTCAGCAAATGTATCAAACGCTTCAAAAAAAAAACTGTTAGCGATCGCAGGGATCAGGACTGTCTCTGCGAACGCTGCAGTTATGTGTGTTGTGTTTGGTAAGTGACAGTGATCGATCATTACTGCACTTGGGTGGGCTGGGCTGGGCTTGGCGGAGGGGCTAAACGCAGGTGCTAGCAGGTATCTGGGCGGATCCCGCTAACACTGCGTTTTTGGGAACCCTAAACTGCTGGGGACGCTAGTATAGATCTGATCAGATCAGATATTGATCTGTTCAGATACTATACCACTAAGGCCCCATGCACACGAGACGCTGTTATTTGCTGTTGAACGCGCGTTCAGAGGCAGTTGGACGCTTTTTTCAACTGCCCCTGAACCCATTCAATGTTATCCTATGTGTCCATGCACACACTCTCGTTTTTTGGCGTTTACAAGCAGTTGCGTTTAACCTCGTTTTTTCAGAAGCAAAAAAATGGGTTCAGACGCAAAAGTTTTCCACGTTTCAGACGCTAAACGCTGCTAAACGCGGCTAAACGCGGTACCGGCGTTTTTCCGCGTTTGCGTTTATAAGCGTTTTTAAAGGTGACCTATTTTTTAACATTAGAAATCTCAAAAATGATGGCAAATGATGAAAAACTATTAAAAAATATAAAAGAAAACTGTAATTGCTTGCATTGCATTGTGGACAATCCACAACTTGTGGCAGGTAACGTGGCAAGTGGACAATCCACAGCTTGTGGCAGGTAACGTGGCCAGTGGACAATCAACAACTTGTGTCAGGTGACGTGGCCAGGTGACGTGGCCAGGTGACGTGGTCAGTGGACAATCCACAACTTGTGGCAGGTAACGTGGCCAGGTGACGTGGCAAGTGGACAATCCACAACTTGTGGCAGGTGACATGGCCAGGTGACGTGGCCAGGTGACGTGGCATGTGGACAATCCATAACTTGTGGCAGGTGACGTGGCCAGGTGACGTGGCAGGTGACGTGGCCAGGTGACGTGGCAGGTAACATGGCCAGGTGACGTGGCAAGTGGACAATCCACAACTTGTGGCAGGTGACGTGGCCAGGTGACGTGGCAGGTGACGTGGCCAGGTGACGTGGCAAGTGAACAATCCACAACTTGTGGCAGGTGATGTAGCCAGGTGACGTGGCAGGTAACGTGGCCAGGTGACGTGGCAAGTGGACAATCCACAACTTGTGGCAGGTGACGTGGCTAGGTGACATGGCAGGTAACGTGGCCAGGTGACGTGGCCAGGTGACGTGGCAGGTGATACGCTAAATACAAGTACACTGCGGCTCTCTCAGCTGCTGCTACTCACTCTGGTCTCACAAACTGGCTGAAATGGTTAAAATGTACTGTTTTTTGAGCTTAGGGAGGGTCTTATGATGAAACGCTTATAAATGCAAACGCGGTAAAACGCCGCTAAACGCCAATAAACGCGGCTGCAAACGCGGCCAAACGCGCGTTTTTAAACGCCGGTTTCAGCGTTTAAAAACGTGTGTTCAGCAGAGTTTGCACCTGCGTCTCGTGTGCATGGGGCCTAAGGGAGGTGTATGCTTTGCGCGTGGGTGTTAGTGTTACTGGCACTAACCTAACGCTAGGAAAAACAAAGGAGAAAGGAGGGCGCACCAACCTAGTGCATTACCACTTAAACGTTTTATTTAAATTATAAAAAAGCAGTAATCCTACTCACAAACAAAGCTTAAATGAAAGCTTATCGGACAAATCAGCTGGAATTTCTTGGCACCTGCCGACTGGACTCGATGACAGAGAGGGTCGGACAATACCTCAAACCTCTGGATAGCTGACGCGTTTCTGGGGCGCACCCCTTTCCTCAGAGCCTAGATGGTCCACTAACCTAACGCTGCCTGGGGTGATGCAGACCCTCTCTGGCGCTAAAACCTAATTGATCTCACCCGCCGGGTGATCAGGGGGTTAAACCTTTATTGGGTTACATACAGCGGGTGCCCTGATTCTATAAAAAGAAAACTAACCAACCAGCGTCACCCGTAACCTTTATATGGTGATCACTGGTGAAAGGGTTAACTAGGGTCAATCAGGGGGTTAAAACCTTTATTAGGTTAAATATGGGGGTACCTGACGCTATATAAAAACCTGACGGGTAACCTAAAAAACGAAATAACTAACTGGCTAACCAGTGTCACCAGTGACGCTTATACGGTGATCACTGGGGAAAAGGTTAACTCTAGGGGCAATCAGGGGGTTTAAATAATATATGGGGGTACCTGATGCTATAAAAACCTGCGGCAAACCTAAAAATAAATAACTGGCTATCTAGGGCACCAGCGACACGAATACAGCGATCGGAAAAACGATCGCTTAGTGACGCTGGAGTTAGGGGGTGAAAGGGTTACCTGGGGGGCGATCAAGGGGTTAAACCTTTATTGGGGGGGGTTAGGGGGCTACCCTGGACCTAAACCTAACTGCCCTGCAACTTTTTACTGTCACAGATGACACTAAATGCAGTGATCAGTAAAATAAATGATCACTGCAATCAGTGACACTGTGCTTGGGGGTGAAATGTGTGCCTATGTGTGCCTACGTGTCAGTGGGCTGTTGGTGCACTAACCTGCGTCTTCTCTCCTCGGCGCTGTGGACGAAAAGACCGCCACGAGGGGAGATGACATCACTTCCTCTGCCTGTGTTTACATTTACACAGCAGAGGAAGATTCTCATTTGCCTGGGAGCGATCGCGAGGGGGTGGCCGGAATCGAACAGCCGTCCCCTCATCACGGATCGCTCCCGAACAACTAACGACCGCTCACTGTATAGAAGGGGGGTCCCACTGGACCCCCCAACTATACAAAGGCAGTCACGTACAGGTACGTGACTTTGCCTGTCGTTGCCATTCTGCCGACGTATATATACAGTGAGCGGTCGTTAAGTGGTTAATGAGGAAAGAAAACGAACTTAAATGATTTTAGCAAATGGCTGCAATATAACAAAGAGTGAAAAGTTTAAGGGGGTCTGAATACTTTCCGTACCCACGCTGTATATATATATATATATATATATATATATTATCATCTCTCTTGACAGGACGGACCACCCCGCTCCCTATGTGCGCCTCTCTCTCTCTCTCTCTCAGCTATCACAGCCCCGCCCACAGCACCATGGGAACAATGGGCCAAGAAGGAAGCAAAGCCCGCCCACTTCCAGGTACTGAGCTCTCCCGTATAATTACCCTCCGACCCTCCAATCCGTCACCACACTCCACACACCCTACGTCACACACACAGAGGGGGGGGCATGTTCCTATATCGTGTATCAGAGACACACAGCTCGGCTTCCTTTCCCTCGCATCTCAGGACGATAATACACCGTGGTGTCGTTAGTAAATAGTGACACAACCACGCATATATAATAGAAATCTGGCACATTTTAAAACACCGCAATTCCGCTTCCCCCTCAAGTGTTTGGCCTTAATGGTCTCGCCCTTCCCTTTACCCGCCTCCGGTGACGTAGCTGGGCGGTACTTAGGCCTCTCTCTTTTTCTGGTCGTCGAACAGCACAGGAAGAATTCTTGGACGAGGCCTGTACTTGTTTCCAGTTACTGCCCGCCCCGTCTCTGGCCCGTTTCCTGCCTGACTTACATTCGGTAAGAGACGTGTGAGGAGGGAGCCGCCCGGTACAAGGGGCGCTGTGGGGTGGCTTTGTGGACAGAGGGTGCCGGCTAGGCCCGGCTGACTTTCTCTGTCTGTAGGATGAATGTAGTCATATGGGGCAGGGTGGGTTATACTTGTCACTAGTGTGTGTCTGTCTCCCCCCTCCATATATAATGGACCCTTCTATACGAGGGTGATAGTGTCCTGTACCCCCTGTGTATTATAATCCTCCATTGTGTACACAGCCTCTCACATGTGACTGGCCTTCTACATCCACACACATTACCAATCTGGGGCCTGATCTGGACAGTTCATATAAGAGACCCCTTCCCCCCCACGCCCCCATTAATCTCCTTCCCTCTTGGGCTACATTGACACAGATGATTAGGACCAGTGCAAATAGTAGTGGCAGGAATCTTCGTTTTTCCCTGTGGGTAGGTGCCAGGTCCATTCACTGTAATGACAGGTTGCCACCAGCTGCAGCTGTTCCCTGATGTCCACCATGTTAGCGATTAGTTGGAGTGATCGCTGGCGGATGCGCTTTGTGTGTGTGTGTCTCTCAGCGATCACTGCGGGTTATCACTGGCTGTGCAGAGAGCTGGAAAAAGCTGCGGCCGCTGGCGACTTGTCATTATAGAGAGCGGGGCCGGTGACCGTACCTCCCCGCTGAAAGCCGCAGCAAAAATCTGATTCCTGCCTCTACTATTTGCACCGGTCCTAATCGTGTTAGTCTGGCCATGCAGATTTCACATTTTAGATTTATAAAAACGAAGTAATATGTGAGGACCTGCCTAATCCAGTCAGGTAGGCCCACGCACTACAAAGTAGTTGGTTGACCTAAAGGCTATTGCATAAGGATGCGCTCCGGCGTGTTCGTACAGCCCACGTGCAGAGCCCGCCAGGAAGTCGGCGCTGTGCTAATCACAGGCAGTGAGACATTTCTCTATCTCTGTAGCCGCGCATCGGGACAATGTCTCACTGCCTGTGATTAGTGCAGTGCTGGCTTCCTGGCGGGCTCTGCACGTGGGCTGTGCAAACACGCCAGAGCTCATCCTTACTATTGTGCAATCAGATTGTAGCATGTGTGGGCTGCCTTTTTAAAGGGGTTGTAAACCTTCCCATTTTTTTCACCTTAATACATCCTATGCATTAAGGTGAAAAACTTTTGCTTGATCTTGGCCCGGTCTTCTCGGCTCTTCATTGGATAGATTGATAGCAGCGCAGCCATTGGCTCCCGCTGCTGTCAATCAAATCCAATGACGTGGGTGCCAGGGAGCGGGGCCGAGTCCAGCATTTGTGTCTATGGACGCAAATGCTGGACTCGGGAGCGCGCCCGCAAGGTAACCCCCCCCCTTGGGAAATCGCTTCCCCGAGGGTGTTAGCTTATGCGTGGAGGAGCCGAGACAGCTGCAGAGGGACCCCAGAAGACGAGGTTCGGGGTCACTCTGTGCAAAACGAGCTGCACAGCGGAGATAAGTATGACATGTTTGTTGTTTAAAAAAAAACTAAATTGAACCTTTACTCTCTAAGGCCCGGTTCACACAGGGATGACTCGGTCGCCTGACGAGTCGCGTCCCGCTCTGTGCTATGGAACCGTTCTAATAGGAGCGACTCGGGTCGCTCTGATTTAGAAAAAAGTTCCTGTACTACTTTTGGGGGCGACGCAGGGCGACTTGCATTGACTTCTATACAGAAGTCATTATGCAAATCGCCTCGGCGGGCGTCTCAAGTCGTCTTGAGATCGCGCCGCTGAGGTCGCCCCCGAAGTGGTGCCACCCCTGTGTGAACTGGGCCTAAGGAGTTGTAAAGGCAGAAGGTTTGCTTTAGTTATTTCAGGTACTTGTATAGCACCGTCCATTTACGCAGCGCTTTACATATACATTCACGTCAGTCCCTGCCCTCAAGGAGCTACCTCACACTCATACTAGGGCCAATTTAGACAGGATCTAATTAACCTACCAACATCTCTTTGGAGTACCCAGAGGAAACCCATGCAGACTCCAGGCAGGTGGTGGCGGGGTTGGGATTCGAACCAGCGACCCTTTTTGCTGCTAGGCAAAAGTGCTATCCACTGTGCTGCCCATGTCATCTTAATGCATTAAGATTAAAAAAAAAAAACTTCCGTGAGCAGCAGCCACCCAGCACCCCTAATTACTTATCTGAGCCCCATCTCTCTCTCCAGCGATGTCCACGAATGTCTGGGACACTCCTCCTGATTGGCTGAAACACAGCAGCGTTGGCTGTCTGCCACAGGAACCAATGACAATCGGGAGAGAGGAGGCAGGGCCGGATCAGGGCTCTGTGTCTGGGCACACGGAGCTGTGACTTGGCTCGGGTGCCCCCATAGGAAGCTGCTGACTGTGGGGGCACTCAATGGGAGGGGTCAGGAGCAGCAAAGAGGGACCCGAGAAGTGGAGGATCCAGGCTGCTCTGTGCAAAACCAACTGCACAGAGTTAAGTTTAACGTGTGGTTTTTTGTTGGCATGAAAAGTAGGTTATATGGGTTCCGATTGCATAGTTTACACCAGTGCAGTGTGTTTCAGTTCCAGGAAAGAAAGTACAACATGCTGGATTTTTTATTTTATATTTCCCTCTTTAGAGAACTGTACTGGAACGCAGTAAAAATCATCAAAAATGCATCAGGCCCCAGTACAGTGGGAATAACTGGAAAAAAGAGCACCTGGTATGCATCCGGATACTGAATAAAACGCTCCAGAACACCTCAAAATGCGATAAAAACACGCATGAAAGACGTCTTATGTGGTGTGAATGGGCATTTAGCCCTTGCGTCTATGGAGGGTCTCAGGAGTGCTCTCCTGTGACCCAGATATCACTGCCAGCGTGCTATTGGCTGCCATCAGCTAATATCATTGGCTCTAGGCTATGTTGGGATTCACCCAGCTGCCTGATTGACAACTGGCTCCACCTCTCAACGCAGAGTTGGGATCTAAAGCCAGCTTGGCACTCCAGTGAGCGTTGAAGGGGCACAGCAGAAATCGGTGACTGACAGTCGCTACTCTTGGCTCAGAGCTGACCGAGAAGTGAGTGACTAGTGGCCAGGTGATTGCTCAGTTCTAAGAGCCAATGTGGAACAGCTGCATGTAGCATCACACTATGTAGTAAATGGTATTCCCACAAGACCTATGTCTTTTCTGTAATAAAGAATACCTGCTCTATTCTGAGCATGCTCGAAACTACTCCATGTGTATATTGCCAGGACTTACAATAGTAAATCCTCAGGGGTTTGACAGGCAGGCCAATTGTCCACTAAACATCTGATGTCACCCATTTACAGGGAGAGGTATGGTCTAAGTGATATATCGTTTGAGGCTTTTGTGGTTTTTTGGAGGTGGCCCCATCTGCCAGTCATGGGTGCAGAATCCTGTTCTGTGGCTCTTGTGATCACTCCCCACACATTATGGTACGGCCTTTGGATGATCACACCCAGCTTATTTAAGGCAGCGTCCCCCTACCCCCACCACCACTCTAAAACACTAGATGAAGTGCAAAAAAAAAAGCCGGAGGGGATGGCTAAATTATTCCACCTTTTACCTGACCTCTGTAGTGTAAGTGGTGATATCCTCCAAGATATCGGGAAATGCGGTGTGGCCAAAACATCACGATAGCGTGACCCTGCAATGTACTGCTGCCTCATGCGATTTGAGTTGCTTGGTATTCCCAAGCATCTTGGCACAGCAGGGTGACTTCACCTCCAGCGCTACGGAAGGTGGTAAAGGTGAGAATATATTTCCTTCTCCCCAGTTTTTTGCACTTCATGCAATGTGTAAGTGGGGGGCATTTAAATAACAAACCCTGCCTGAAGTGCTATAGCATCCAAGCAGATATGAAGGAATCAAATACCATAGTTGTAGATCTTGCACATTAATCATGTTTATAGACATGGCGATCCCTGTTTGTAAACAAAGGCATATTATCTGGTTATTGAAGTCCAAAAAAAGGGTTGTTCTGTTTTGGCAGGGCAAGCAAATGCAGGATTTCCGTGTTGGTCAAAGCCCCTTTAACGTGACCCTGGCACAGACTATGGCCATGGGCGTCCGCTGAACTTTTTTCAGGGGGGGGGGGCATCATTTTAAGGTCATCCATGCTTCTTTGGTGTAGTGGAGCAGCGCTGTATACACCACTCCTCCACCGCCCATTGAAATAAATGGGCACCGCTGCCGAAGCGCCTGCAAAGCGCTTTGGCAGCGGCGATACACAGTTGCATTTAACCCTGTCTTTGACCACTAGCTGGGGTTATTGCAACACAGGGGGCAAGTGTCTTCACTCTGACTTCAACACTCTTGCGATTCCAGGGGGGGGCAATTGACCCCCCTTGCCCTATGAAGCGGACGCCCATGACTATGGCAATTCATACTGGGCATACTGAGAGAATGCAGGACTGCCTGACTTTACATGCTGTTATGTACTGTCTATGCCTGCATACTAGCATCAAACAAGAACCCCCTTATTGAGACTTGTCTAATCCAAAAGAAAAACTGCAGCTGTCTAGAGTACCTATTGCAGACTCCACCTCCCACTTATTCTTATTGCCCCATAACTGATGGGTTGCCTGATTGGCCAGTATGATTTTGCCAGAAGCAGTAGGCAAGCGTTGGCACTATCAGTAAATGCTAAAGCTTTGCCTGTTAAATAGGTTCGCTCTGGGCTTTAACTGTAGACCAAGAACCTGAGGCAGGTATGTTTGGGTACTTTTAGGTGTATACAGTTTACCTGCAGCAGGTTGTTTATGACAATTTCTTTTAAATTCTTCATTTGATCACTTTTAAAGGGGTTGTAAACCCTCCTTATGTCCCCCCCCCCCCATTTTAAAAAACAATCCTCATACTTGCCTCCACTGTGCAGTTCGTTTTGCACAGTGTCCCAGATCATCGTCTTCTGGGGTCCCCCAACGGCGCTCACGGCTCCCCCCCCCCACATCGGTAAACCCCCTAGGAGAATCTTTCTCCCTGGGGGTTACTGCGCGGGCGCGTTCCCGTGTCTAGCATTTGTATCCATGGAATGCTGGACTCGGTCCCAGTGCCCGAGTCATTGCATTTGATTGATAGGAGCGCAGCCATTCGCTCCCGCTGCAGTCAATCTATCCAATTAAGAGCCGAGAACCCCAGCCAGAGAGGTAGAGCACGTCCCTGGCATGGGAACAAACAGGCTCAGGTGAGTAAAACTGGGGGGCTTTGTCAGTGACAGAAGTTTTCTCACCTTAATGCATAGGATGCATTGAGGTGAGAAAACACGAGGGTTTACAACCTATACATTGAGAATCCATGTAGTTTATGGGAAAAATGTAAGACTTGAGGTGAAGTCAAAGTAAAGCCAACTAAACGGGGTAGATATACAAAAGTGGATTTTCTGCTTATTCATCTCCTTTCAGGGTGGAACGGGGACGTGTTTGACAGGTCCCCTTCCCCACTTCCGGAGACAACACTGCGGTGAAGCATGGCCCCCCTCCTTCCTCCACTGCTGGGCCAATTGGAAAGAGCAGTGTGCTTTGCGAATGCGCAGTAGGAAATCGGCTGTGAAGCTGAAAGGGTTCCCTTGCCAGCAATGGTGGCAGCTGCAGCCTATCTGAAGATCGGCTGTGGTGCCGACATCATGGGCTCACTGGACAGGTAAGTACATATATTAAAAGTCAGCAGCTGCAGTATTTGTAGCTGCTGACTTTAAATTTTTCATGGGGTGAGAGGACCTGCACTTTAATTTTTAGACTGAATATTCAGGTTCTTCCATAAGCCCAGTTGTGACTCTTTCTCTGTAAAGAGATCTGAGTTGGTGATTCTAAAGGAACAATGACTTTTATTTTTATTTTTTACCTGTTATACTTGCCTACTCATTGCAATGTTTTTGGACAGAGCAGCTCTGATCCTTCTTTTCTAGGGTCCCCTGACAGTGGTTCTAGCTCGTGCCCCTAAAGCAAGCCTGTCTAGAGTGGCTTGGCCCCTTGCACTTCGTTCTATTGAGATGTGGCTCAGGTAAGTATAAGAAGGGGGGAGGCTTGTGGTGTGGGTTTTTTCCTTCCCCTTAATGTGTTTAGGTAAAAACCTTGAGCCTTTACAACCACTCTAAGTGTGCATTGAGATGTGTCTGCTGATTCATGGGGGGGTGACTATAGGAAATGCCTGTTTATACAGTAATCAAGGTGTCAGTTGTTCATTACACAACTTGTGGTTTAGTAATTAAATTGGGTGGGGAGGTTCTAATCGGTACCATGACTTTTTTGGGACTGGGAATGCATGGGATGCTCCTATAGGAAGCTCCACTGGTGGGGCAGATTCCTCATCCACACAAACCGCTGCCATAATGCACTGATCAGTGGTTGCAGCTGATTGGCTGCAGCCAGTGATTGTCCAAAAAAATTCTGACATGTCACTTTGGCGGAATTCGATTTTAAATAATTGACTTGCCTCAGAGGAAAGCAAACACTGATTGAAATTCGCCCTGTTCAGTGTATGACCAGCTTAAAGGAGCACCAGTCTCTCCCCAAATTTTTTTTTTAATCAGCAGTTACAAATGCTGTAGCTGCTGACTTTTAATATAGGGACACTTGCCTGTCCAAGGATCCAGAGAAATCTTTGCCTGAGCCAATTCTTCAATCGTCTTTTTGGCCAGGCGCTGTGATCTTCAGTAAGGGAAACCGGCAGTGAAGCCTTTCCGGCTTCACAGCTGGTTTCCTACTGCGCATGCATGTGCTGTGCTTTGTGTATGGTCCCCCATACACGCCTGCTCATCTCCACACGGGTCACTAGCCCTAACTAGTCCACGCTCTCCGGCCTCAGTGCCGGGCTCAAGGCACTAACCAAGTAAGGGGGCAATTGGCTGTCCTATTTTAATAAAACGGGATTACACTATTTTCCGCTCTTTCTCTTTTTGTGGTTCGCATTGCTCCATCCGGCCTCCAGGGGGCAGGGATTCTTCATGCCTGTTCTTTGACATCAATACCCACGCTAGCAAGTGGAACTTGCACAAAGCGCATTTGACTCATTTTTAACTAAGAGTCAACAATATCTGGTAAGCTGCTACATTTTACCATGAGCACTATCGGGTGTCTTGTATTAAGTTGGTGAAGGTTATTATCACTTCAAGCCAATTCTTTTTCCTGTTGGATAAAGCTGTTACTCAGGATTCATTGCACTGTTTGCTATTCATGGACTACCCCTTGTTCTCTTGACAAATATTCATTTATTTCTCTGGACATTCAACCATCACGATTGGCACTGCATGTTTGAATATTTGTTGTCATATAGTATTTTATGGTTTCATGTATCATAATTTGTTTGGTAGATGGGTTTTGCAAGCTAATTTACCTACCAAGGGGACTGCATATAGGCTGTTTACTATTATTGGATAGTCATAGACTAGTCATTGCGGTTCGCATAGGCTGGCTAGTGTTCACAATTTCTTTCACTTTATATAAGATTTAAATAACATTTATTCTCTAGCGCCCCCAATATATTTGCTACTATTGCACATATAACCACATCCAGTCACAGTTTCAACAATTGAAATTCTGGGGTTAGCAGCTTAATCAATCATCAATTTTCTTTAGGCGCGAGATCCTCAATACAAACAACTACAGATATGTACTGTGCTCAGATTGTATGACTGGGGTTTACAACCATATTAATGTCTTCAAAACCTGGATTCTTTACATACAACGCCAATTTCAAAAAGTTGGGATGCTGTGTAAAATCTACAAAATGTGTTGCAAGTCTCATAAACCCATAATTTATTCAGAATACAAAATGTACCATTGTTTTTAAAACGATAAGGTTATTTTGAAATTGAGGGCAGCAACACGTCCCAAAAGTTGGGACAGGGCCACGTTTAAAACGGTGTAGCATCCCTTCTTTTAACGCACTGTAAATGTCTGAGACCAGTTGCTGAAGTTTTAGGAGGAATGTTGTCCCATTCTCAGCCTGCATGTCCCCCACTTGCACAGCCATTCACTGGGAATATCAGTGCTGTTTCTCCTCCCCCCAGCTCTAATACAGCTGAGAACACTTTTATAGACTTTTTTTTTTTCCCATGTGTATAAATTTCTGTCTTAGGCCTCTTGCACATGATACTCCTGTTTGAGCATCTACTTTTTTTTTTTTTTTTTTGTATGCAATTTTGCGCAGTATGTAAATGGGCATTTTGTGGTGTGAGGTGTAAATTGCTGACCAAAAACGCAGGTTTGAATTTTTTTTACTGAATAATTCACAGTGCTTGTTTACGTGCCTGTGTGCAAAGGCACATTGCAATTAATGGGCTGTATTCGCTCAGTTAAAAAAAGCTGTACTGAGCTTTTTCAAGCTGGAGTGTGCAAGAGGCCTCACAAGGTGATTTACGTAACATTTATGCCTTACATTTTTTGGGTGGCACAGTGAATGGTGTTCAGACATTGTTTTTTGGAAATATTCCTGAGCCCATGCACTAATGTCCATCACAGAATCATGCCTGGTTTTTAATGCAGTGCCATTTTGACAGCCCAAAGATCATGGCACTATTAGAGTTCCGCCTTTTCCCTTGCCCACAGATTTCTCCAGATTCTCTGACTCATCGGATATTATGTAGTGTAGATTATAATGTTTAAAGTCCTTTGCAATTTTATGTTGGACCATTAATCTGAAATTGTTCAATTTTTCTAGACGCAGCTTTTTAGATTGGTGAACCCCTGGCCACCTTTACTTCTGAGATACTCTGACTTGCATGAACAGTCATGTTACTGACCTGTTGCCAATTTAACCTAATTAGTTGCAAAATGTTCTTCCAGCCAGCTCTTCCTTATGCTGGCCGTACACTATACAAAAAATTGGCCGTACGAACTTTCGAAAAACGAACGTTCGGTCGTGAGCGCAAACGATAGTGCCATCAAGTAATGACCGATAAATCGTTCAGTGGACTTAAATAAAAAAAAATTTGGTTCGTTTTTTTTTTTTTTTTTTACATATACCTAGTGCAGAAAGTTCGGACAGGAAACACATTAACCCCTTGAGACCCGGGCCATTGACGAATGACGGCATCAATGTGGATCTAGAAATCCAGGAGGCCGTCATTATACGGCCTCGGGTATTCTGGCCACTAGGAGGCGCGCGCCCGGCGCATCAGATGCCGATGCGCGTGCCTAGCGGCCGCGATGTCCGCCAGGTACCCGCGATCAGCGTGTACAGAGCAGGGATGTACATAGGGACACAGCTCGGTCACCTCCCCCAGTCAGTCCCCTCCCCCACGCAGTAGTAATCACTCCTAGGGAATACATTTAACCCCTTCCTCGCCCCCTAGTGTTAACCCCTTCCCTGCCAGTGTCATTTTTACAGTAACCAGTGCATTTTTATAGCACTGGTCGCTGTAAAAATGACAATGGTCCCAAAATGGTGTCAAAAGTGTCCGATGTGTCTGCCATAATGTCGCAGTCACAATAAAAATCGCTGATCGCCGCCATTACTAGTAAAAAAAAAAAAAAAATTATTAATAAAAATGCAATAAAACCATGCCCTATTTTGTAGACGCTATACCTTTTGCGCAAACCAAGCAATAAACGCTTTTTTTTTTTTTTTTTTTACCAAAAATATGTAGAAGAATACGTATCGGACTAAACTGAGGGAAAAAAATATAAAAAAAAAAAAAAAAAAAATTGGGATATTATAGCAAAATATTGTGTTTTTCAAAATCGTCGCTTTTTTTGTTTATAGCGCAAAAAATAAAAACCGTAGAGATGATCAAATACCACCAAAAGAAAGCTCTATTTGTGGGGGGGGGGGGAAAGACATCAATTTTGTTTGGGAGCCACGTCGCACGACTGCGCAATTGTCATTCAAATCGTGACAGCGCTGAAAATTGGCTTGGGCAGGCAGGGGGTTTAAGTGCCCAGTAAGCAAGTGGTCAAAGAAGCAGAGAAAGGGAGCCGCTCAGGTGTAGATATCCTCCAAACGATCTCCTCCCAGCAACCAAGGGTGCAAGTATGAGCAAAACAGGAAAAGGATTTTTCTGGATGGCAGCACTCCAAGATAAAAAGCCTTTATTTCAAAAGTCCAGGAATCCAAAACATACACTGCACATCACGACACACTGATCAAAAATTAGCTGACATGTTTCACATCACATGATGCTTACTCTTCCTGGACTTTTGAAATAAAGGCTTTTTATCTTGGAGTGCTGCTATCCAGAAAAATCCTTTTTTCCTATTTTGGGAAACACATTAACCTTTCAATTTATCGTTCGTTCGGCAGAAAATTTCCAAACTTGTCCTTTGTTTTTTCGGCTCAAAAACGTCCCAACGATCATCGATTTTTGTGCCCATTAAAGTGGTTGTAAACCCACTTCTTTTTTTTTTTTTTTTTTTTTCCCCCCCACCTGCAAGAGAAAGGCATAATGAGCTAGTATGACTAGCATATTAGCTCCATTATGTACCAATTACCTTAGATCGGGGCCCCCGAAGCAGTCTGCGTCCCTCCATCTAGACGCATCCATCGCTGCTGCGATAGCCGGAATCTTAGTTCCGGGTATCGCCGCACCAGCCAATCACAGCGCCGCTCCGGCGCTGTGATTGGCCGGAGCGGCGAAGACGTGACTCTGCGCATGCGTGCATGACCCGTCGAATACTGCGACCTAGCCGAATTTGTGAATGGGATTAACCCCATGCGCGTGACGTCGCCGCATTTAAATGCAAATATCTCCTTAACCGTGTAGGTTAAGGAGATTTTTCATGCACCTACAGGTAAGCCTTAATCTAGGCTTACCTGTAGGTGTTTGTTTAGAAAGTGGGTTTACAACCACTTTAACTGTTCGAAAAATCAACGAACTGTCTAAACGGCCGATGATTTTTTTTTTTTTTTTTTTTTTTTTTTTTTTTTCTTTCGTATAGTGTATGGCCTGCATTATTGGCCAGCTTTTTGTTCTGTCTCAACTTTTTTTTGAGACTTGTTGCTACCATCCATCAAAAAAAAAAATCCCCTCTTAAAATGGTACATTATTTTGGTTTTAAACATTTTTGATATATTTTCTAAAGTAAAAAAATATGGGTTTGAGATTTGCAAACCATTACATTGTTTTTTTTAGATTTTACATAGCAACCTAACTTTTTTTGGAACTGGGGTTTTAGTTTTGTAAATACAGTGGCAAGCAAAAAGTATGTGAACCCCTTGGAATTAAAGCAGAAGTAAACCCATCCATAAAACAGTTTCATTTCTGGCACGTGCCGGAAATGTAACACTACCATTGGTTGAGCTCTCAACCAAACTGTCAAGCCATCCAATGGCTGGTGTCTAAACTGATCACATGTGCAGCATCATGGCAGTTGTAGATTAAACAGAGGCAAAGATGGCAGCTTTCTTGGCTGAAAACGATAGAGGGGTTTACTTCCACTTTAACTGGTTTTCTGCAGTAATTTGTCTAAGTCACAATAGACAAACACAATGAGCGTAAGCTGAAAAACACAATTCAAATCTTGTGTCTTTATTGAACATAAACATTCACAGTACTGGAGGAAAAAGTGTAAACCCTTAGTTAATAGACGAGCAAATGCCATGTGTGCATGAGGCCTAAAGCTGGGTACACATTGATATTTTTTTCCATTTTATTAGACCCCTGACCTTTCCTCTGGCCTCCAAAGCATCAGATTGGTTTGATCTGATCTTTTCACAAGCTGGTAATTGCTTGTTTACATGAGACCAAATCCAGAAGTGACAAAGTCCTTGTCACCTCTGACCTCAAACAGTGGGAGGAACAACATCCTAAATATGCAATGTCAGAATTGACCCAGTAGGCAAGTAGTTATTCTAGGTTTTCCTTTTTATATGTGTGGTTTATTTGTATTTTTTTTTATGCTTTGTTTCCCCCCCCCCCCATTCGTCCTTGTGTGGGAGGTAGTGCTTTAGCTACAGCTAGACTTGAAAGTTCCATTTGGAGTTTACACTGGTTTAATAGTTAATGGGGTTTGTAGAAAATGCCTTAAGAACTTGCTGTGCCTGCTGTTAAGGTGGATAGGTTGTATTGCTATGTTTAGTATATTGACAGGTTCCCTTTAAATGCATTGAAAGAAAATGCTGTTTGAATGCAAATCAGTCACTGTATAATTTATTTACTTTATGTGGGTAAATGGAATGAGCTCCACATAATGTTTCTAATTGGAATTGTCTTTATTTTACAGGGCATCTCTTTTATGAATAATCAAAAGCAACAAAAGCCAACGCTATCTGGCCAGCGTTTTAAAACCCGAAAAAGAGGTAATGTGAACATCACCTTTATCATTACATGCTCTGTTATGCGGGCATGTCAAATATTACAGTAAACAAATCTTCAAAGCACATTATGTTTATTTGGGGTCAAGACTTGTTTTATGTAAATTATTGAAGTACTTTGTAAAGAGAAATATTGCAAAGTACAACGCTTCATCCCATATAGGGCCCCATTCACGTGTCATGCGACTTTGCACCCAAAGGCACATGACAAGTCGCACACTAATTAATACCATTTTATTTTTGCAACTTTAACCACTTTTCAATTGCACTATAACCAAATGCCTGCTACACCATGGTCATCCAGTCGTATGACGTCCTCCCAGAACCGCATATGGGTGACAGTGCTGAAAGCTAAAAATTGATCTGGGCAGGAAGGGGATAAAAGTGGCCAGTGGTTATAGTAGTTTCTGCACTACTGATTTCATATGCAACTTAAGGGCTGTAGACTGCAATGTAAACCCATTAAAAGTTGCATGATATTCATGTCTTTTTGTAGAGCAAAAAAAGAATCACATTGGTCATTATTATTGGCATATTTTTTGCAATGGAAATCGCATGATTTTAAAGTAGTTTGTTTGTTTCTGAAAGCACATGGCCAGTAAAATAAAAATAAGGTGCTACAGATTTGTAGGGCCCATTGATATTTTTGTGCAAATGTTTACCAAAACGTTTCTCTTACCGTCCATGGACTGACACAGCTGGATACTGTAAACGTGTGGGTATATGTCCCTGCTTGCAAGGAGATCTAGGCAGAATGTTAGAAACATGCGTTCTAGAACAAACCAGAGCTGAACGGCCCCGCCCAGGGGGGCGGTCCCTCCGGACATTACCCTCCCACCTGCATTCAGCAGACCTCAGTTTTTTTTTTTTTTTTGCCTAATAGAAGAAGACGTGGCTCTCTCAGGAGCCAGTCTCCTGGAAGATTTTACTTTTAAATTTTATTCCTTTTGGGACTTTTTATTTTTGAGACCTTCAATCAACTGTCGGCTGGGCAACAGGTTGGGTACACTGGTATCCTCGTCTTCCCTGTCCGACCATCGAGCGTGCTGATCCTCGCCTTGTGTGCGTGAGACTCAGTTCACGACATGCCCCATGACTCCAGGGGTGGCCGGGTTGCTTTCATGCTCTCGCGGTCCTCTCAAGATTGAACAGTACCTGACTGACTGTATCTCTCGCGGAGGACCGGGCCGACAGCTACGCAGTACTGCTCTGTGATGGGTCTGTCTGAAACAAGCCAGTGGGTCCCTGAAAGGGATGGGTAAGTAGTCTCTCCTACTGCAGGTGAGTACATGCTGGCTGTGTTTCTTTATATGGGGGTTTCTCCCTGTCTCCCCCGTTATGCTGCTCTCTGCACCCTGTACTGGTGCTGTGGGGGTGCTTGGGGGTCACTCTGGCCTGGCTGGGCGCTCATGTCTGTAGTGGGTTCTAGAGGGGGGCAGTTTTTTTCTGGTGTGTGGTGGTTATTGCGTGCGCCATTAGCGCGCATTAGAGCTTGAATTTTGCGCTCGGCAGCCATCTTGGGTGGTTCAATGGCGCAGTTATAGCTGTGGCCGGTGGCCATCTTTCTTGTGGCCGCCACGCATTTTCGGTTTCGGCCTCTAGTGGCAGCACTGCGGCGCGAATCTCCACAGATTCTTCGCTCTCCTCAGGCTCACAGCGCGCTAAAGCAGGACTGAGCGGTCCTCCGGGTATCCCCTCCTCAGCCTCAGCGTAGCCAGTGGGTGGACTGTATATTCACTGTATAGTGTATAAGGTCTCAGAGGGTGGCGTTATGGAGTCTGATACACAACTGGCAGTGCTGCACAGTTAAACATGTTCATATGTTTCCTGCACCTGCGGTCCTTATGGACCAGTTGTCAGCAGTCCTGGAATCATTCCTTGTCAGAATGGAAGCAGTGTGCGAGCAAAAGGAGCTATAAGCCCCCCTCCCCACAAAAATCTTTAGTGTAGGAGTGCTCTGATTCAGATATGGGCCTAGCTACTGTGCTCAGGACCCTAGCTCTGAATATTTAATGTTTATGAACAGGACATTCCCTTGTGAGGAAGACTCCAGTTCTGTGTCAGTGAATGACAGGGTGCTTGTAAGTGATCTCATTGATGTGAGGAACACTCAAGCTGGAATTGCTGTGGTGAGGTACCTCAGGGACGCTGTTTCCCTTGATTCCTTCAAGCCTTTCTTTTACACAGCTTCCTCACTGTTTTTCCTCACACGCTGCGTCAAGAGCAGCATGGATGATACAGTGGTACACGGTGTTTCCCTCTCCCTGGTCGGTGCAGCATGGTGGGGGGGGGGGGGAGGACTTTATTCATTTATGTCTGTAGTCCCTGTGAGCCTTCTGTGTGATACCCTGAGGCAACATTTCCTGGGGAACGCTTTGAGCTCTGACAGACACACGGTCTGAGGGTCAGAGGTTACCTGTTACCTGCATGCTGCTTCAGCAGCACCGTCAAGCAGGTTGGAATGATGCAGAGAAGATTATGCGCCATAATTTAAACTCATCCTATACCTCTACACTGCATACATTCACAGTGTATGTATGTGTTATTGGTCTGTGTCTGCGTCGGTGCTCTGCATGGTTCAATGCTGGGTTTCAGTGCCATACATGATATATAAACGTACAAAATATGTTTATGCACGACTCCAGATACATTCACAGTATATGTATGTATTATACTCTCTGGGTCGGCACGGGTTTCCGCCAGGGGCTCCGTGTCATGGTATGTGCGCTTCAGCTCTCTGCACAGTATAGACATGTTCAATATGTTTGTTGCACATACTATACATGTTTACAGTTAGGTCTGGGCGATTTTTTTGGGGGGGGAAAAAAAAAAAAACACTTTTTTTTTTAATAAAAAACTCTATTTACGATTCGCTTCCTTTTTTTTTTTTTTTTTTTTTTTTTTTTTTTTTTTTTTTTTTTTTAAATTATATTAATTAAAGTGCATCGACAAAGAAAATTGCAAAGGCAAACCCCTTTCTCTAACTGTAAAGTCAGTGTGCAACAAAGATTGTTAACCACTTAACGACCGCTCACTGTATATATACGTCGGCAGAATGGCACCGACAGGCACAATCACGTAGAGTGTACGTGATTGCCTTTGTATAGTTGGGGGGTCCAATCGGACCCCCCTCCTATACAGTGAGCGGTGGCTAAGTGTCCGGGAGCGTTCCAGGGTGAGGGGGCAGCCATTCGTTTCTGGCCACCCCCTCGCGATCGCTCCCGGCGAATGGAAATGCCCCCTCTGTCTGTGTCAGACAGAGGGAGCAGGAGGAAGTGATGTCATCTCTGGTGCGGCGCTCACATATACCGAGCGCCGTACAAGAGAAGACATCAGGTCAGTGCACACAACACTACACTGACACCAGGACACATAGGGACATCACCCCCCCAGCCCCCAGTCACAGTGTCACTGATTGCAGTGACCATTTATTTAGTGATCACTGCAATCGGTGACATTTGTGACTGTAAAAGTGTCACCAAAGTTTAGTCTTAGGTCCAGTGTAGCCCCCTAACACCCCCTAATAAAGGTTTAACCCCCTGATCACCCCCCAGATAACCCTTTCACCCCCTATCACCACTGTCGCTAAGCAATTGTTTTTCTAAACGTTGTCTTAGTGTCGGTGATGCAGATCGGTAGCTGGTAATTTTTTTTTAGGTTCGCCGCAGGTTTTTATAGCGTCAGGTACCCCCCATATATTATCTAATAAAGGTTTTAACCCCCTGATTGCCCCTAGTTAACCCTTTCACCAGTGATAACCATATAAGTGTTACGGGTGACGCTGGTTGGTTTTTTTTTTTTTTTTTTATAGTGTCAGGGCACCCGCCGTGTATATAACCCAATAAAGGTTTAACCCCCTGATCGCCCGGCGGGTGATATCAATTAGGTTTTAGCGTCGGAGAGGGTCTGAGTCACACCCCAGGCAGCGTCAGGTTAGTGCCAGTAACGCTAACACCCACGCGTGAAGCATACACCCCCCTTAGTGGTATAGTATCTGAACAGATCAATATCTGATCTGATCAGATCTATACTAGCGTCCCCAGCAGTTTAGGGTTCCCAAAAACGCAGTGTTAGCGGGATCAGCCCAGATACCTGCTGGCACCTGCATTTTGCCCCTCCGTCCAGCCCAGGCCACCCAAGTGCAGTATCGATCGATCACTGTCACTTACAAAACAAAAACACACAACTGCAGCGTTTGCAGAGACAGGCCTGATCCCTGCGACTCCAGTGCTGTAGGAGGTGATTTCACCACCACAGTTAAAAAAAAAAAAAGAAGCAAATATGCCGAAGCATTGGGGCAGCAGGGGCGGAGGAGCGATTTTGCTCCTAATGCCGCGTACATACGGTCGAAATTCCGACGGAGGCTTGCCCGTGGAAAAGTCCGACCATGTGTGTGCGGCATAACTTTTTTGCGGGAGGATGCCCCCATGCTTCGGCATATATAAATGGTGCGTGTATGCCCATCATTGGAAGTGGGTGGATGAAGGGCGGTATTCTAATGGTGGGCATACCCACCGATCAATCTTTTTTCGTTCAGCCAACTGGCTGCATGAAATAAAAAGATTACAATACATGTCCAACAAGGACCAGCAACGTACTGGTATGTTGCTGGACTTTGAATGTTTATACCAGAATGATGCCTGCGGGTTTAGGCATCATCTTGGTATCATTCTTTTCAGCCTGCGGCCGGCTTTCATGTAAAAGCAATCCTAGCGGCTAATTAGCCTCTGGACTGCTTTTACAAGCAGTGGGAGGGAATGCCCCCCCCCCCCCCCCCCGGATATAAAAAGCGCCATTGGGAAAGCATTTTATCACACCGATCTTGGTGTGGTCAGATGCTTTGAGGGCAGAGGAAAAATCTAGGGTCTAGAAGACCCCAGTTTTTTCAAAAAAAGAGTACCTGTCACTACCTATTGCTATCATAGGGGATATTTACATTCCCTGAGATAACAATAAAAATGATAATAAAAAAAAAAATACTTGGAAGGAACAATTTAAAAAAAAAAAAAAAAAGCACCCCTGTCCTGCCCTGCTCTTGCCCAATGGCGAACGCAAGCGTCGGTCTGGCGTCATATGTAAACAGCAATTGCACCATGCATGTGAGGTATCACCGCGAAGGTCAGATCGAGGGCAATCATTTTAGCAGTAGACCTCCTCTGTAAATCTACTGGGGTAACCTTTAAAGGCTTTTAAAAATGTATGTAGTTTGTCGCCAATGCGCGTTTGTGCGAAATTTTAAAGCATGTCGTGTTTGGTATCTATGTACTCGGCCTAAGATCATCTTTTTTATTTCATCAAACATTTGGGCAATATAGGGTGTTTTAGTGCATTAAAATAAAGTGTGTTTTTTAACCCAAAAAATGCGTTTGAAAAATCGCTGCGCAAATACTGTGTAGAAAAAAAATGCAACCCCCACCATTTTAATCTGTAGGGCCTTTGCTTTAAAAATATATATAATGTTTGGGGGTTCAACATAATTTTCTTGCAAAAAAAAAAATGTTTTCATGTAAACAAAGTGTCAAAAAGGGCTTTGTCTTCAAGTGGTTAGAAGAGTGGATGTAAGCTTCCTAATGTTGTGTATAAAATGCCAGAACAGTTCAAACCCCCCCCAAATGACCCCATTTTGGAAAGTAGACACCCCAAGCTATATACTGAGAGGCATGTCGAGTCCATGGAATATTTTATATGTTGACACAAGTTGCGGAAAAAAAAAAGATTTATTTTTTATTTTTTTGCACAAAGTTGTCACTAAATGATATATTGCTCAAACATGCCATGGGCATATGTGGAATTACACCCCAAAATACATTCTGTTGCTTCTCCTGAGTACGGGGATACCACATGTGTGAGACTTTTTGGGAGCCTAGCCACGTACGGGACCCCAAAAACCAATCACCGCCTTCAGGCTTTCTAAGGGTGTAAATTTTTGATTTCACTTCTCACTGCCTATCACAGTTTCGGAGGCCATGGAATGCCCAGATAGCACAAACCCCCCCCCCCCCAAATGACCCCATTTTGGAAAGTAGACACCCCAAGCTATTTGCTGAGAGGTATTGTGAGTATTTTGCAGATCTCGCTTTTTGTCACAAAGTTTTGAAAATTGAAAAAAAAAAAAAATATATATATATATATTTTTTTTTTTTCTTTCTTCATTTTCAAAAACAAATGAGAGCTGTAAAATACTCGCCATTCCTCTCAGCAAATAGCTTGGGGCGTCTATATTCCAAAATGGGGTCATTTGGGGGGGTTTGTGCGATTTTGGCATTTTATGGCCTTCGAAACTGATAGGTAGTGAGGAGTGAAATCAAAAATTTGCGCCCTTAGAAATCCTGAAGGCGGTGCTTGGTTTTCGGGGTCCCGTACGCGGCTAGGCTCCTAAAAAGTCCCACACATGTGGTATCTCCGTACTCAGGAGAAGCAGAAAAATTTATTTTGGGGTGTAATTCCACATATAACCATGGCATGTGTGAGCAATATATCATTTAGTGACAACTTTTTGTAATTTTTTTTTTTTATTGTATTTTTTTTGTCATTATTCAATCACTTGGGACAAAAAAATATATTCAATGGGCTCAACATGCCTCTCAGCAATTTCCTTGGGGTGTCTACTTTCCAAAATGGGGTCATTTGGGGGGGGGGGGGGGTTTTGTACTGCCCTGTCATTTTAGCACCTCAAGAAATGAGATAGGCAGTCATAAATTTAAAGCTGTGTAAATTTCAGAAAATGTACCCTAGTTTGTAAACACTATAACTTTTGCGCAAACCAATAAATATACGCTTATTGACATTTTTTTTTACTAAAGACATGTGGCTGAATACATTTTGGCCTAAATGTATGACTACAATTGAGTTTATTCGATTTTTCTTATAACAAAAAGTAGAAAATATCATTTTTTTTTCAAAATTTTCGGTCTTTTTCCGTTTATTTCGCAAAAAATAAAAATCGCAGAGGCAATCAAATACCATTAAAAGAAAGCTCTATTTGTGGGAAGAAAAGGACGCAAATTTCGTTTGGGTACAACATTGCATGTCCGCACAATTTACAGTTAAAGCAGCGCAGTGCAAAATTCTGAATTCACCTCTGGTCCTTTAGCTACCAAATGGTCCGGGGCTTAAGTGGTTAAACATCCAAATTATTAATACTGTATTTGGATTTAGCTAATAAAACAACAAAAAATCTTGGTTACTCTTAGTTGAAGTGAACTGTGCCCATGCTTCAATCACTGTGCCCGTACCTGATACAGATTTTCATGGGATACGGATTTTACTGCTACACCGGCGGCCATTCCAGTATTCAAAAGCCGCGCCTCCTCCTCGTCTGTGATAGGCGGAACACTCAATTTCCCAGCATTCAGTGTTCCGCCTATCATGGACATCCTCTCATTCTCATAACACAGACGAGGATGAGAGGATGTCTGTGATGGGCTGAACACTGCCTGCTGTGAAATTGAGTGTTCCGCCTATCAGACGACGACGACTCGGGAGGCGCGGCTTTTGAACACTGCAATGGCTGCCGTCTGTCTGCATGACACGCTGATCAGGTAGGCAGACGGCGGCTTGCGGTTAGTTCGTGTTACATTACATCTACTCGTGGACGCCCCCTGCAGCCCTGCTACGGAAACTTTGAAGGAAAAAAAAATATTAAAAAAAAGTAGATTTTCTTCAAATCTGAATCGATTTGAACTCAAAACTCGATTCAAGATTAAAATCTTTTTTTTTTTTTTTTTTCCCCAGCCCTATTTACAGTATGGGTATACTGTTTGCGTGGGGGTTCCTCTGGGTACTCCGGTTTCCCCCACGCTCCAATGGAAATGCACAGCATAAACATGTGCAATATGTTCACATGCTATCATTCCTACACGGTATCTGTGTGCTGTCTGCGTGGAGTTCTTCTGGGTGTTCCGGTTTCCTCCCACGCGCTGACTGTATGTGCGCCTTTGGCCTTCTGCACAGTTAAACATGTTCAATGTTTATCACGCATGCTATAATACCTAGACGGTATGTGTAGGCAGTCTGTGTGGTTTTCCTCCGGGTACTCAGGTTCCCTTCCACACTCAATTGGTATGGGCGCTTCGGTGCTATGCACAGTCTAAATTTGTGCGATTTGGATATCCACATACTAACCTACCTACCCGGTATGTCTGTGCAGTCTGCGTGGGTTTCCGCCCACGCTACATGACATGCATGCTTTTGGTGTAAACATACACATTATGTTTATACACTAAATACATTCACAGTAGTTTTGGTATTGCATTCTCTGAGTATGTGTGGGGTACTTCAGTTCCTCCCACGTGCCAACAGTGTGCGCGCCTTCGGTGCTATGCACACATGGGCTTGTGCAAAATGTTTAGCACACACACTATAATACCTACACAGTATGCGTGGGTTTCTGCCCACGCTACATGACATGCATGCCTTTGATGCAATACACGGTGTAAACATACACATTACGTCTATACACTACACTAAATACATCCGGCTGCTCAGGTTTCTCCCCTGCGTTCCAATGGTGTGCGCTTTTTCAGCGCTATGCACAGTATAAACATGTGCAATTTGTTTATTCGAAGACTAACATACCTACACGGTTGTGTACGCAATCTGCGTGGCTGGTTTACGCCCAAGCCCCGATGATGTGCGCGCCTTCGTCGCTGGCACAGTATAAACTTGTTTAATAGGTTTATCCACACATACTAAACTACATACGCCGTATGTAGTGGTATTATGCTCTTTGTGGCTGGGTGGGTTTCCTCCCACACTCTATTTGCGCGTTTGACACAATACATAGTATAAACTGTGTACAATCAGCATTTATCCATGGGTAGCTGCTGGATGGAGCATTGTCACAAGAATCCCTGGTTTCAGGGGTACCACTTTCCACCTGCTTTCAGTGTTGATCAGAAGCGCTGGCTTGGACTGTGTTCGCCAGGCTGAGGTTAGCGTTACGCCCGTTAGTGGCTGCGTCTCTGGCGTTTTTGTAGCTCAATGACTGGGCCTCTGCTTCATCCATCAGTCGTCTAGCAGGTGCACTGCAATTGTTTTAGCCTTTAGGGTCTCTGTGCCCAGGGTGGTTTTGCGCCACCTGTGGAGGCTGAGGTACTGGTCCTCCGACCGAGATTCTAGGGAAGCTCTGTAAAGTTTCCTTTATTGGCCAACAGTTGAGGCACCCTGTACACCGGGGCCTCTTCTCAGATACATTGCGAAGTCTCTTTGGGATTTTCATACATCTCGCTGCAAGACGGTCCTGTCGGCCGTGTGCATTGCAGGGGAAGTGTCCTTGCATCTGGAGGTGTTTCCACCTCCTTTACCCGGAGGTGGGGCACCGGAAGTGGACCTTATGGCCTCTCGACTCACTCGCAAGGTGGCAAGATCGTGGTCGGGGACCCCTGGGCAGACACGTTGGAAGCCCATGGGGGCAGTATCGCCTGATGTATGCTTACCCTCCACTACTGTTGTTGCCTCGCCGGCTTTCTCAAAGTAGGGGCTGAGGCCATTCCAGTGATCCTCATTGCTCGAACGGCGACATTGGTACGCCGATCTACTTCGGCTAGTCGCAGACGTTCCTGGCGACTGCCTGTTGGTGGACCTTCTGTCTCATGATCCCATACTTCATCCTGCTTTTACAGTCCTTGGCTTTAATGGCATGGCTGTTTAAAGCCTGGTGCTGAAGGACCGAGTTCTCTCGTATTCGGTCATCTCTTCTATGTTGACACAAATCTTCCTCCAGGAAGATCTCACCGTACCTGGAAGGCTTGCATCGCTATGTACGAGGAACTTGAGTGGGGTCCTCGGATGTATTCCGTTCCCAGGATTTTGCTGTTCTTACAGCGTGGTGTGACCCAAAAGCTGGCCTTGCATACTTTAATTTTTTATTTTTTTTGAGGGTCGGATTTCGGCCCGGGCTGTCTTTTTTTTTTTTTTTTTTTTTTTTTTTCCCTTTTTCCCAACGACCGCTACCGGGCCATTCCTTGATAGCACCTATTTGATTCCTCCCCCCCCCCCCCCCCCCCCTGTCAAGCCTCCTCTCCCTACTTTGGATCTGAATTTGATGCATCTCGGTTCTCCAAGAACATCCCTTTGAGAATATCAGATTCCTCTCGACCTTGTCCCGGAAGGTGGCCTTAGTGGCCATTGCTTCGGTTAGACTGGTGTCTGAGATGGCGGCCTTGTCCTGCAAGTCGCCTTACTTGGTCCTCCATAAGGATATGGCGGTGTTGCGCCCACAACCGTCCTTCTTTCAAAAGATGGTCTCAGCCTTTCACCTTAAGAAGGACAATGTTCCTCCGTCCTGGTGGCCTTACGAGTGTACCTGTCTGCTACGGTTTCCATTCGGAAGTCTGTGTCTGGTCAAACAGGGCCGAGCGGCGTTGTCTGCCAACGTCTCTAGGTGGATCAGGCAGACCGTCATACGGGCCTATGCCCTTAAGGGGCGTGCGCCTCTTTCCAGTTGCGGCGCATTCCACCAAGGCAATTGGCGCTTCCTGGGCCTTCCGACATCAAGCATCGGTTGCACATTTGTGCAAGGCGGTGACCTGGTCGTCCGTTCATACCTTTTATAAGGTTGATGTGGCTGCATCTTTAGATGCTCCCTTCGGCCGCAAAGCATTGCAGGTCGCTGTTTAATGTTGCAACTCCTCCGTTGAGGAGCTCTGCTTGTTTGGAGTGAAGTTTTTTTGGTTGTTCCTTTACTACTGCTCCCACCCTTCTGATACTGCTTTTGGGACATCCCACACGTTTACAGTATCCAGCTGTGTCAGTCCATGGACAGTAAGAAAATAGGATTTTTGTACTCGCTGTAAAATCCATTTCTCTGACATCCATGGACTGACACAGCACCCACCCTTACTTTTTTAAGGTTTGTACTGCTTTGTTACGAACTGTGGTCTGCTGACTGCAGGTGGGAGGGTAATGTCCGGAGGGACCGCCCCCTGGGCGGGGCTGTTCAGCTCTGGTTTGTTCTAGAATGTATGTTTCTAACATTGTCTAAATCTTCTCCTGCGAGCAGGGACATATACCCACACGTTTACAGTATCCAGCTGTGTCAGTCCATGGACGTCAGAGAAATGGATTTTACGGTGAGTACAAAAATCCTATTTTTCACTAAAAATGCACTAAAATCATTAGCAGATACAAAGTAAATTTTACTAAATTCCTAAATATAAAATTTAAACCTGTATCGAGTTAATATTTTTCTAAACTTTCAAACTGTGCCTTTTTCAGAAATGGTGAAAATTGAACGTATGCAGAATTCTCTAAATCTGGAAGTTTTTTAATTTTTTCCCTTACAGCTTTCAGTTAAGAACCCCTTTCAAACCATATATTTTCTGAAATCGCATTGCCAATAGAATTAAGGTGCTACTGATTTTTAGGGCCCTGCAATATTGTAATAAATGTTTATCAAAACAATATTTTCGCTAAAAATGGTGGCTTCATACATGGGCAAATGTACAAATTCCTACTAAAAGCTAAAACCTGTATTGAGTTAATAAATAACAAATATTTGTACATTTTAAATTGCACCTTTTATGTGAAAACTGAAGCTGCGCAAAAGGTAAATAAATAAAAAAACATTTTACTCGGAGGCTACCATTTTTCAATAGCAGCTTTCAGAATTTAATGTACCATATTTAAAATGCATCTTCTGAAAGCGCATGACATGGAGAATAAAAAAAGTGCTACTGATGGTGGGGCGGGTTTGGCCCTGCAATAATAAGGCAAATGTTCATGAAATCACTATTCACAAAATACACTAAAATCATTGGTGCATACAAACGTAACATTACTTACAAAATTGCAACTAAAGTGTTTGTGTGTGTGCGTGCCTTCATGGGGATGCCCAGGTGTTTTGTGCAGGTAGTCCCAATTATGTCAATTGGGATGCAACCGCTGCACAGGCATAGCCGCTGCTTCAAATCTTCACATGTGTGGGTGCACGACCCCCGCATGCAGACAGTATGAACTCAGGGACATGCACGTGGACCTACATGGATGTCAAATTGGGAGCAATGGCTGTTCATGCAGTTGCTACATCCAAAATGACATGAATGGAACACCTGTGCATCCCTGTACAGGTAAACCTGGCCTTGCAGGGGTGTATGCACTGTGTAAACAAGGCTTTAGGCCCCTTTTACACAAGCAGGTGGCATGTGTCTATTTACACCCGCCTGCATCTGATCCTGTCTGCCAAAAGCAGATCATAACGGACAAGGGTTTTATCTATCTATCTATCTATCTATATCTATCTATCTATTTTCATCTGACCATGGAGAACAGTCGGCTCTGCGCCGACGGGGACCTGCCATCCGCCTGCTCAACGGGAATCGGCAGACATATCCTCTGCTGAGCACGCAAATCCGCATGACAATTCTGCTATAAGAATGACCATGCACTTATAGTAGAGGAGGAATACAGGTCAGTACAGTGTATGGACGTGGCCAGCTGGAAGCAGTGCTGTAGGTCCATAGCTGGCAGCAAAGGGGTTTGGACCCCTTTCACACTGAGGCGCCCAAAAGTCAGGTGTGTTAGCGGTGCTTTTTTTAAAAAAGATTTTGAGGCCATACATACTAAAAATTGTGTGCTCCAAAGATGCTGCTTGCAGGATTTTGTTTTCACTGCCCAAGTGAGAAAACATCCATTGAAATGATTGGAAAGCGGTTTTCAGGTGCTGCTTTTAGTGTGAAAGGTCTTAAAGCAGAGACGATACAGGATAAGTGGTTAATTCCTAACCCCACCAGTTTACTCAGTGGGGAGCTAGTGAATGTCAACTGCACCCAAAACCGGCATTTTTGGTTTTTGCATGGCTACTGAATCATAAGCTGACACCTTTTGCGGGTGCTTTGGCAGCACTGCCCATTGATTTCAATGGCAGCTTCAGGCGCATACCTAGGCAATATCCAATGGTGTAGACCAGTGGTCCCCAACCTTTTTGGCACCGGGGACCGGCTGCGTGGAAGAAAATTGCGCCAAGGCCCGGTTGGGGGGAGGTTGGGGATGGCACGCGGGGGGGTAAGCGGTTTTTCGCGGGCAATTTGTCAGCGCATTATTTCTATTAGTACATTGTAGTAATAAATGAAATAGTTCAACCCACCATAATGCAGAATCAGTGGGAGCTTTGAGCGTGTCACTTGCCATGTCGCCTACCACCAGATGCGGAATGTCACTTGCCACGCTGCCTGCCACCAGATGTGGTAAGGCCCCAACAGATGAAGGCAGCCCCCCCCCATCACAGATGAAGGCAGCCCCCCCCCATCACAGATGAAGGCAGCCCCCCCCCATCACAGATGAAGGCAGCCCCCCCCCATCACAGATGAAGGCAGCCCCCCCCCCATCACAGATGAAGGCAGCCCCCCCCCATCACAGATGAAGGCAGCCCCCCCCCATCACAGATGAAGGCAGCCCCCCCCATCACAGATGAAGGCAGCCCCCCCCCATCACAGATGAAGGCAGCCCCCCCCCATCACAGATGAAGGCAGCCCCCCCATCACAGATGAAGGCAGCCCCCCCCATCACAGATGAAGGCAGCCCCCCCCATCACAGATGAAGGCAGCCCCCCCCATCACAGATGAAGGCAGCCCCCCCCCCATCACAGATGAAGGCAGCCCCCCCCCATCACAGATGAAGGCAGCCCCCCCCCATCACAGATGAAGGCAGCCCCCCCCCATCACAGATGAAGGCAGCCCCCCCCCCATCACAGATGAAGGCAGCCCCCCCCCCATCACAGATGAAGGCAGCCCCCCCCCCATCACAGATGAAGGCAGCCCCCCCCCCATCACAGATGAAGGCAGCCCCCCCCATCACAGATGAAGGCAGCCCCCCCCATCACAGATGAAGGCAGCCCCCCCCATCACAGATGAAGGCAGCCCCCCCCCATCACAGATGAAGGCAGCCCCCCCCCATCACAGATGAAGGCAGCCCCCCCCATCACAGATGAAGGCAGCCCCCCCCATCACAGATGAATGCAGCCCCCCCCCCATCACAGATGAAGGCAGCCCCCCCCCATCACAGATGAAGGCAGCCCCCCCCATCACAGATGAAGGCAGCCCCCCCCATCACAGATGAAGGCAGCCCCCCCCATCACAGATGAAGGCAGCCCCCCCCCATCACAGATGAAGGCAGCCCCCCCCCATCACAGATGAAGGCAGCCCCCCCCATCACAGATGAAGGCAGCCCCCCCCCATCACAGATGAAGGCAGCCCCCCCCCCCATCACAGATGAAGGCAGCCCCCCCCCCCATCACAGATGAAGGCAGCCCCCCCCCCATCACAGATGAAGGCAGCCCCCCCCCCATCACAGATGAAGGCAGCCCCCCCCATCACAGATGAAGGCAGCCCCCCCCATCACAGATGAAGGCAGCCCCCCCCATCACAGATGAAGGCAGCCCCCCCCCATCACAGATGAAGGCAGCCCCCCCCATCACAGATGAAGGCAGCCCCCCCCCATCACAGATGAAGGCAGCCCCCCCCCATCACAGATGAAGGCAGCCCCCCCCATCACAGATGAAGGCAGCCCCCCCCCATCACAGATGAAGGCAGCCCCCCCCCATCACAGATGAAGGCAGCCCCCCCCCATCACAGATGAAGGCAGCCCCCCCCCATCACAGATGAAGGCAGCCCCCCCCCATCACAGATGAAGGTAGTGGCCCCCCCCATCACAGATGAAGGTAGTGGCCCCCCCCAGAGATGAAGGTATTACCCCCCCTACAGATGAAGGTAGTGCCCCCACTAGGCCCTGTACACTCCATGCGCACACGTGTCCCAGTCAGTCCCAGTTCACACTCACCCTGTCACTGGCAGTGTTGTCGTACTCGGGGCTCCCCCGTGCCTCTCCTCCGGAGCTCAGTCATGTTGGTGTGTGTTCGGTGATGAGGGCTGAGGATTAGCAGCAGGTAAGTGTATGGGGGGGATCAGAGGGGAGGGGGCGGCTCCATGCTTTCCCGGAAGAAGTGTGGACTCGTCTCCTCTCAGCTCTATCAAGGGACACCAGTGGCTTCCCTGTTACTGTGGGCTGTCCTGGAGGTGACGGTGTGCTGCGCCTTCCCCTATGACAGAAGGGCGGGGAAAGCTCAGTGAGGAGGCGGCACGTCCATTCACACTGCACGGGGAGTGTCCGTGTGAGAGACATAGGGAGGGGCCACGGTGCATAATAAACAACACTGTGTGCTTCACTCTCACCTTCCCCGACATTGTTCATCCACTCTGAGGAACTTCACATCCTACAGCTGGCCGCCGGGCTCTCTCATGCCGCCCGCCCGCACCCGCGACCCGGCTGCAGAAGGGCCACGGCCCGGTAGTGGGCCGCGGACCGGGGGTTGATGACCCCTGGTGTAGACAATTGCAATACAGCTAGTGTCATCGCATGCAAATAGTAAAGTGTACTGTCAATGCATTCTTGCATAATTTGAATGTTTTAGGTGTCCAAAATAACATTGCGGACCTTGTGTACTGCAGTGTATTATAAAGACTTACTAAATCTATAGAATATATATATATATATATATATATATATATAAAATAAATATATTTTTTTTTCAGAATGGTTTTTCTACATAAGCGAACCCAATTCTGTTTTTCTTTTTCAGATGAAAAGGAGAGGTTTGACCCTACCCAATTTCAAGACTGTATTATTCAAGGCTTAAATGAAACTGGAAACGACTTGGAAGCAGTAGCAAAATTTCTTGATGCTTCTGGGGCAAAACTCGACTACCGTCGCTATGCAGAAACACTTTTTGACATCCTGGTGGCTGGCGGGATGCTGGGTATGCAAGCGCATAGAATTGTTGCTGTCAAACATCTTGTCCGCTATTCTCACTACTGGCGGCTGGTCTAA
This sequence comes from Rana muscosa, assembly GCA_029206835.1. Lineage (NCBI taxonomy): Eukaryota > Metazoa > Chordata > Amphibia > Anura > Ranidae > Rana > Rana muscosa. The sequence goes on along the minus strand of CM055127.1, from coordinate 296,941,674 downwards.
CTGCATAAATGAATTTTAAAATGGTGCTGCAGTAAGAAATGATACCTGGTAGTGGTGCTGTAGTTTGTGCCAGAACTGACCAAAGTCAGTACAAAAACTAACTTCACATCTGATCTTGCAATAATAAGGCTCTATTGTACAATGCTTCTGCATTGACAACAATCTTTTCCACATTGACAACCTGCCCGTTAAGTGTTTGGTTTTGTTTTTTTATAATTTCACGGCCATCGCACCTGCTTCATCTGCTCAAATTCAGCCGAACTTGCCTGCCCTGTGGTGTTTAGTGGGGGGGAATAAAAGCTCTGTAAAAAGGAAGGGTCTTTGCTCTTAAGGGTTTATATTGAGTATTAAAAGCCTTGGGTTAGGGAAGAACAAAAACGAAACTTTTTTTTAAACAAATTTTTGTATATTCTACAGCACGTACAGGTACGTTGCTTTGCGCTATTCTGCCATCATATATGTGCAGTCGGCAAGCAGTTAAAGTCTGCACATAGTTGTACATGGCACTCCAACATGTATTTGCTCTTCCAATATGCTTCTTGTATGTAATGGGCTGGGAAGATTGTACTGCATTTGTTCTAATTATGCTGGTTTAATCTTGCAGCACCAGGTGGTACTCTCACCGACGACGTGATCCGTACTGATGTTTGTGTGTTTTCAGCACAAGAAGATCTAGAGACCATGCAGGCATTTGCTCAGGTAAGATATTAAGAACATCCAAACAAGCTTGCAGAACCCTTTAAAAAGTCTGTTAAGATCCACATGTCGACACGGCACATTTGGCGTTTCTGTAACTGCTGTTTTAGCATATTACAGTGGGTCTACAAATGATTTGGCAGCACCCTTGTATTGGGATATTGAATTTTGTAGCATCAAAAAGCTGTACGGCAGGCACCACTGACTAAAAATTGTTTATTGTCAGGCAATGATGGTCAATAGAGCCCATGTATGATGTACTGCTGGAAGCATGGTAACCATTACACAAGCCTTTCATGCACAGGGACTGCTAAAAATGCAAGTACTTGCATTTTTTTTTTTTGAATGAGGCCTAGTAGTGGGAAAGGGTTAGAACCAGTTTGCTTTTAAGGCCGGGTTCACACTGGTGCGACACGACAGCTGTTCTACTTTGGATCCGACTTTGACCTGCGACTTGAAGCCGACATACGTCGGACTTTCAATGAACGGGGATCCAACTTGGATCCCCACCAATTCCAGGCCCAGTGTTTGGTATGAATCTTGAGGGGAAACTCTAAGCCAAATTTTAAATAAAAAAAAATAAAAATAAAAAGCGTGGGTTCCCCCTCCAGGAGCATACCAGGCCCTTCAGTCTGGTATGGATTTAAAGGGGAACCCCTACGCCTAAACGGCATGGGGGGGGTACCCCCAAAATCCATACCAGACCCTTATCCGCGCATGCAGGCCCGTCAGGAAAGGGGGTGGGGAAGAGCGAGCGCGCGCCCCCCCCCCTCCTGAACCGTACCACGCCGCATGGGCCCCTGTGGCCCCCCCACCCAAAGCACCATGTCCCCATGTTGAGGACAAGGGCCTCTTCCCGACAACCCTGGTTGTCGGTCTGCGGGCGGGTGGCCCCTATCGGAATGCGGGAGCCCCCTTTTTAATAAGGGCCCCCCCACCCTGTGTCAATGAGTATGGGATACATTGTACACATTCACCTGGGGGAGAGGGGGAAATGTCGAGGGGGGGGGGGTGAGAAACACTAGACAGGTTTTTAAAGTCATTTATTAGGCAGCTCCAGGGGTCATCTTCCGACTCTCCGGTGCCTTCTGCCAGGCACCTCCGCTATGCCCAGGGGCTGTGACGTCGGACTGATGTCCTAAGGGGGCGGGGTCGCTGGGTGACCACACCCCCATGTCTAAGTCGTTGCGCGCACACAGCATTACAGCGGGGGAGAGCGGCGTGTCAACATCGAGGGAAGAAGACAACGGGGAAGACTGGGCCACCGCTAGCAGAAGATAGCAGAGGTGCCTGGCAGAAAGCACCGGAGAGTTGGGAGAAGACCCCCGGAGCTGCCTAGTGACTTTAAAAACCTGTCATGCGGGGGCCCCCAGATCCTGGCCCCATACTCATTCACACAGGGTGGGGGGGCCAGGATCTGGGGACCCCCGCATTCTGATAAGCCCCCGCCCACAGATCCCCCATGTTGAGGGGATGTGGCCTGGTACGGTTCAGGAGGGGCCCGCTCGCTCATCCCCACCCCCTTTCCAGGCTGGGCTGCGTGCTCGGATAAGGGTCTGGTATGGACTTTTGGGGGGGACCCCCACGCTGTTTTTCGGCGTAAGGGGTTCCCCTTAAAATCCATACCAGACCCAAGAGCAGTGTGTGTGTGTGTGTGTGTGTGTGTGTGTGTGTGTGTGTGTGTGTGTGTGTCCCAACTTCAATGATGGTCAATGGGCTGAAGTAGGATCAAAGTCGGACTGACATGTGTCGGACCAGTTACGACGGCTCCCATAGGGAAACATTGCTTTTCACACGTCATGCGACATGAGCTCCCAATGTCGGAGCTTTTGTCGCACCAGTGTGAACCCGGCCTAAAAGCTAAAGCAACCATTTGATTTGTTTCTCTAATATGAAACATGGACAGGTGTATACAAAAAGTGCCAATGTTTAAGTCATGTATTGCTGGTTTACACTTTTTTTATATATTTTTTTTTTTTTTAGGTTTTTAACAAACTAATCAGACGTTACAAATACCTGGAGAAATGCTTTGAAGAAGAGGTCAAAAAGGTATACATTTTTTGTTTTGCTCCTTTTTTAGTAGTTTGCTTTTTATTTTCCTTTTTAAATTCGTTGGCATTTTAAACTCTTCTTTTTCCAGCTGTTTCTGTTTCTGAAAGGTTTTTCAGAGTCTGAGAGGAATAAGCTGGCCATGCTTACTGGTGTTCTTCTGGCCAATGGGATTCTTAATGCATCGATTCTTAACAGTCTCTATAATGAGAATTTGGTAAAAGAGGGTAAGTTGTTCTGAGACTTGCACTGTTGGATACACTGAGGGTAATGAGAAAGTTGTAAATTCTGACCATAGGGTAAAAACAAATTGGTTGGTTTATTTACTCCCATAGGGCTTTTTGATTTTGCATTGTTAGTAGCATTGTAGCACAATTAGGGGGTTATTCACTAAAGGCAAATCCACTTTGCACTACCAGTGCAAAGTGCGCTTGAAATTGCACTTGGAAGTGCAGTCTCTGTAGATCGGAGGGGGACATGCAAGGAAAATTAACAGCATTTTAGTTTGCACGTGATTGGATAATAAAATCGGCAGAGCCTCCCCCCCCATTTCAGATCTACCCCCTCAGATTTACAGCGACTGCAATTTTTTTTTTTTTAACAGAAAGGGTTTTTATTTCGAAAAAATAGGATAATACAACAGTGACAGAATAAAGTCTCAGGCATAATACAGAGTTAGTAGGCAAAGTGAGCTTAGCTGTACAATCAGAGAAAAATATTCGGGGGAACACTCAGGAACATATGACAGGGTCCTTACATCATACTATGAACCAGGGGTACAGTATGAGTTACCGCAGGGGTACTCTACCCAGGGGTTCCCCACCCCCCCAACACGGGGGGGAGGGGGGGGGAACAAAGGGGCAGCCAGTGGGGAGTAGGCTACCAGGGGGGGAGGAGTGAGGGAGGGGGAAAGAGGGGGAAGGCAGTAGGAAAAGGGGGTCGGGGAGGGAAAAGGGGGGGAAGCAGGATGAGAGGGGAGGCCGGAGGCGAAGGGAGAGGGGGGAAGGGCAGAGGAGGAGAAGGGAAAGAAGTCAGACATCAGAGTTCATCAGCTCCACTACCAGGTTCTTCATCGTCTGTGGCCAGGTGTCATGTGCCCATGAGGCCATCTCCCCACCCGTCCAACCAGGAGGACCAGATCTTGTCAAACTTTACCGGGCAGTTCCTACTCTCATACGTAATCTTGTAAAGTGGCAGCACCCTATTAACCGTAGCCTCCCAGGAGGCCCCAGAGGGGACCTCTGTACTCCTCCATTTTAAAAGGATTTCTCTCCTGGCGTAGAACAGTAAGAAGGTTACACAGAGTTAGGTGTATCTACTCCCTTCCATGTCTCCCAGGAAACTAAGCAGAAAGAGCTTAGGATCCGGCGTCAGGTCTATGCCACCAATCCTCCCCACGGTCTCTGCTACCTCCTGCCAGTAAGGCTGGATCCTTGGGCAGGTCCAGACCATATGGAAGAAGGAGCCCTCATCCCTTCCACATCTTCCACATAGCGGGCTCAAGGAGGGATAGATGCTGGCCAGTCTTTGTGGAGTGTAGTATGCTCTATGTAGGAATTTGAGCTGTATGAAACGGTCCCTGGACGCAATCATGGACGGAATATAGGAGGAAACCAGTTCCTCCCAGGTTTCCTCATCTAGGTCGGGAATGTCTTCCCTCCATTTATGGAGGAGAGGAATTGTGTTGGCGTCGTAGGCTATCGTAAGGTATAGATAAAGGGTGGAGAGGGGCCTCTCCATCGTTCCAGACATAAGTCTTCTCTCAACTCGATCCGACTCAAGGATAATGGGCTCCGGGAATTGCGCGTTAATGGCATGCTTGAGTTGCCAATATCGACAGAAAAAAGATGAGGGGAGTCGATGGGTCCGTTTCAGACTCGAACGCCGCAACTTTCCCGTCCACCATAACATGTTTGAGTTTTACAACCCTGTGGTTAGCCCAGGCTGCCGGGTCAGGTACTGAATTGAGGTGGGGGAGAAAGGGATTGCCCCACAACGGGGTGTGTGGGGAGTGCGTAAGGGGTTTGATCCCCGAGGCCCTGGAGGTCTGCCACACCCTAATGGTAGTCTTCATTGGTTCGGTCACTCGGATGTGCCCTGGGTCCCCTGAAAACTAGGTTGGAAAGAGCTGCATATGACCCAAGGAGAGCCGCCTCGAGGGTGACAGCAGGGTTCTGCTCCGGCTGGGAGAACCACCACCGCACCGTGACCAGGACCGCCGCCCAGTAGTATAGAAGGAAATTTGGGAGGGCCAAACCTCCCGCAGACAAGGGGAGATAAAGGGACCGTCGAGCCACCCTAGGGGGGCGCCCTGCCCAAATAAAGGAGGACACTACACTGTCAATTTTTTTTAAAGAAAGAACGGGGAATAGGAGTGGGGGTCTGTCTAAAGAAGTACAGGAACTTGGGGAGATAGATCATTTTAATTAAATTTCCCCTCCCTACTGGGGAGAGCGGGAGACTACGCCAGCCAGCGCAACTCCGTATTAGCTGTTCCAACAGGGGGAATAGGTTCCTAGTCAAATATTCTTTCAGCCTGGGGCCTATTTTTACCCCCCAAGTATGTGAACGTCTCCACCCAGGTCAGTGGCGTGTGGGAGGGGGTCGATGGTACCGACGCCTGGAGGGGGAATAACACTGATTTGTCCCAGTTGATACGGATCCCTGAGTATTGGGCGAAAGTGTCAAATTGTGCCAGGGCAGAGTCCAGGGAGGCGGAGCTATCCGCTAAATAAAGGAGGGAATCATCGGCATTTAACAAGAGTTTTTCCTCCAAGGAACCTACACGAATGCCCCTGATCGAGGGGTCTCCTCTAATATGTGCGGCAAGTGGCTCCATGGCCAGGGCAAAAAGGGATGGGGATAGTGGGCATCCCTGCCGGGTCCCCCTCTCTAGGAGGAAAGGGCCCGACAGTGTGCGGTTAGTACGGATGCGGGCCTTGGGATGTGCATAAAGCATTTGTATCCACTTCAGGTAGTTCGGGCCAAACCCGTACCTGGAAAGAACCGACCATAGGTAGCCCCACTCGACCGAGTCGAAAGCCTTCTCCGCGTCGAGTGAGGCCACCACTCCTGGGGCATCTGGGTCAGCACTCGCTATATGCGTGTGCAACCTACGGATGTTAATGTCAGTACCCCTCCCCTCACCGTAGTAAGGCGGTTCGCTAGAATTTTCGCCAAGACCTTGGCGTCTACATTTAGGAGGGAAATGGGGCGATACGAGGAGCACTGCAGGGGGTCTTTGCCCGGCTTGGGAATAACAACTATGACTGCCTCGCTCATCGAGTCTGGGAGGGTCCCCGAGTCGGATGCGTGCGTTAGAGTCCGGAGCAGTCTAGGGGCCAGGTCCTCCATATGTCTTGTAAAATTCCACCGGGAACCCGTCCGGGCCCGGGGTTTTATTTGTCTGCATCCCCTTCAAGGCCGACTGTATTTCCTCTAACTTTATTGGGGCGTCCAGTTTATTGGCAGTTACTGTCGTAAGGACCGGTATATCAATCTCGGCTAGGTAACGGTCAAGGTCTGTCAGCACCTGTACACTTCCAGGGTGACATATGATCAGATAGTACTCGGCAAAGCTGCGGTTAATGTCCTGGGGAGTAGAGAGTAGGTGCCCATCCTGGTCCCGTATTTGTGCTATGGTCGCCACCCCGGACTGTTCTCTAGACAGCCACGCAAGGAGTCTTCCCGTTTTGTCCCCTTGCTCAAATATCCGCTGAGATTGATGAAGCTTTTTTTGCGTGAGAGAAGTGCAAAGGAGTAAGGCCTGTTGCGTTAGAGATTGGAGTTGGGTATAGTGTGTCGGGTCGCGTGTTCGAACATAGAGAGCTTCCGTCACCGACGCCACCCTCTCAAGATCTACTCTACGTTCCCTTCTCACCGCAGCTATGATAGTTTGATAGTGTCCCCGTGAGGAGGCCTTAAAGGCATCCCATGTGGAGCTGTCCCCGGCCGACCCCAGATTCTCCTCCCAGAACACCTGAAGGGTGGGGTGAAATCTAGAATCGACACCCTTATCCGAGATCCAGAACCTGGAGAGTCTCCAAAGTCTGTCTGAGGGATCCGCGGTCAGCTCCAGGGACAGCAACAGTGGGGCATGATCGGAGATTCCGCGAGGGAGGATAGCTATTTTCCGGACTCTGGGAAGGACAGGCGCCGCCACGTATGCAAGGTCAATTCTAGAAAATGATTTGTTTGTGGCTGAGTGGCAGGTAAACATTCTGGAATGGGGATATTTCCACCTCCATACATCAGTAAAGCCATAGGTATCAGCCCAAGTGGCTAGGCCCTGGCGGGGTCGCACCCGCTGCAGCACATCTGTCCCTATCAGAGTCCGGCACTAAATTGAAATCCCCCAGAAGGATGACTTTGTCTGGGGGGAACTGGGCCAGCTTGGCCGTGAGATTCAGGAGTGCAATGGAGGCCGGGGGGGGCAAGTAAAGAGCCACCACCACCCAGGGAACACCATGTATTAAGGCATGGAGCAGTATATATCTGCCATCAGGGTCCAGGATTAAGTCTAACAGTTTAAATGGGAGGGTTTTTGCCACCAACACACTGACACCCCTGGCATAATTAGAATAGGTTGAGTGGTAATGATGTCCCACCCATGGCTTCTTCAGACTCATTGTTTTGCTGCCCACCAGGTGCGTCTCCTGCAACACGCAGATGTGCGGGGTATATTTTTTAATAAACTGGAAGACCAGTGAACGTTTAATCGGAGAGTTCATACCCCGTGTGTTCCAGGAGAGGACATCAAGCTCAGCCATCATATCTTGAGACACAATAAAGAGGATAAATACATATTACGAGGCCCGGGGCTCCACCACCCCCTCCTCCCGGGTCAGGGGGAGAACCGGGCCTCCACAGCAGTATAACAGTCACCACCAAGGACACATCTGTCACATAACAAGTAATCAACTGGGAGCCAAAAACACGGCTCAACTTTCCCAAACTCCCCGCCCCCCCTCCCGTCCCCGGAGGAAGGCCTGAGTCCCCAAACAATTGTCAGCCCATTTGCTGAACATGAGGGCAGTGAGCAAGAGGCAACAGGCCCCTCACCAACAAACTGGGTAAGGCAAGCTTGTGAATCCAATGCAGGATATGTGTCATGGATGTTCCGGGGGCATTCTTCTTGGGTAAAAGGGTCATGTGTTGAGTCCCACAAAGGTCTGAGCAGCATCTAATGACCGGGGGGTGTCCCTCCAGAGCATAACACCCCTCTCCAGCTCACACAGGCAGTTTTTGTCCCCAGTCTCTCATGGAGAGTACAGAATTTCTAGAGGGGGACAGATCAGAGTCCATAAGTGGGGAGTATGATGAGCATCAGGAGAAGAGGGATCAGGTCCCCATGGAAAGGCAGCAGGGGGGATTGGAGGAGTTAAACTTACCAAGCCCCCCCCGGGGCATACTCAGTCAGTGGGTGCAGATGGAGGGTCTCAGGCACGAAGGGATTCAGCCCACTCCACCGCCTCTCTGGGTGATGTGAAGAATTCAAAGCGATCTCCATCTTGGACCCTCAGCTTGGCGGGGAAAAGCATGCTGTACTTGATGCCTTTAGCTCTCAGGATGGCTCGGGCTGGGTCAAACGATTTCCTCTGCCTCTGAGTTTCTACAGAATAATCAGGGAAGATCAGAAGCTTTGTGTTCTGATATTTCAAATCCCCTTGCACATGGGCCGAACGGAGGACAGTGTCTCTATCTCTGTAGTGGAGGAGCTTAAAAATAAAAGTGCGCGGCGGCGCTCCGGACGGACCTCGGAGGGCCGGGACTCGATGCGCCCGTTCAATGGAGAAATGCGAGGAGAAGCGGGCCTCTGGGAGCAGTGTGGGAAGGAGATGTTCCATAAATGCGACCGGATCTGAGCCCTCCGCACCCTCCGGTTGGCCCAGGACCCGCAGGTTATTCCTGCGGTTCCGGTTCTCGGCGTCCTCTGCTCTTACCTCCAGGGCCCGCACCTTGGATTTAAGGATCTGCAAGTCCGCATGTTGCTCCCTCTGCGTATCTTCTGCGCCCGAGATCCTCCTCTCCGCCTCCGCCATCCGGTCCCGGAACCTGTCCATGTCGCGGCGGATGAGGGCGGTTTCAGCCTGAACATGGTCTATCTTGACCGTGAGCGCTGATTGGCATCCCATGATTGCCTGCATCAGGGCATCGAAAGCCGGCGAGCCCGCCTGGATGGCTCTGTCTGAGGAGGATGCTGTCTGTCTCCATGTGGGACGTTGGCGGTGATGTAGGCCCAGGCTTCGGCGGCGTGCAGGCAGCGTCCAGTCCCCTTCTCCTCTGTGTCCCCTTGTTGCCTTTACGCATTCCCCAAGAGCCCCGGGAGTGTTTTAGGAGGTTTTACAGGATCTCCGGGGTAAATCCACGACAGGATGGAGAAGGATTAGGATTCAGAGCGGGAGCCCAGTAATCAAGCGTCCGCTCCCTGCGCCATCTTGGCCACGCCCCCCGCGACTGCAATTTTTAATTTGTGTGTGTGTGTCAAAAAAATTAAAGGAGCACTTTTTTGAATCGGAACTCCAGGAATATTGACCTGGTCAGTTAAGTAGCAGAGGGGGTTGTTAATCAAATAAGAGCAAAGCAGCTGAAACTGAATTTAACAGGTGCACTAGATGGGCAACAATGAGACCACCTCCAAAACAGGAATGTTTTTTCAGGTGGAGGTGTCTGACTTTTTTTTTTTTTTTTTTTTTTTTTCCTTGCTCATCTTTTCTGACTTTCACTACTTTTGCATTTGGCTAGGGTCAGTGTCGCTACTGGTAGCACAAGGCAATACTTGGACCCTATAAAGGTTGCACAGGCAGTCCAACTCCTCCAGGATGGCACATCAGTACGTGTCATTGCCATAAGCTTTGCCGTGTCTCCCAGCACAGTCTCGAGACCATGGAGGAGTTTCCAGGAGACAGGCAGTTACTCTAGGAGAGCTGGACAGAGCCGTAGTAGGTCCTTAACCCATCAGCAGGACCGGTATCTGCAAGGAGGAACAGGATGAGCACTGCCAGAGCCCTACAAAATGACCTCCAGCAGGCCACTGGTGTGAATGTCTGACCAAACAATCAGAAACTGACTTGGTGGGGGTGGCCTGAGGGCCCGACGTCCTCTAGTGTCCTCACTGCCGGACACTGGAGCTTGATTGCCATTTTCCATTGAACACCAGAATTGGCAGGTCCGCCACTGGTGCCCCATGCTTTTCACAGATGAGAGCAGGTTCACCCTGAGCACATGTGACAGACATGAAAGGGTCTGGAGAATTTTATGCTGCCTGCAACATCGTTCAGCATGACTGGTTTGGTGGTGGGTCTGAGAAGGCATATCCATGGAGGGACGCACAGACCTCTACAGGCTACATAATGGCACCCTGACTGCCATTGGGTATTGGGATGAAATCCTTGGACCCATTGTCAGACCCTACGCTGGTGCAGTGGGTCCTGGGTTCCTCCTGGTGCACGACAATGCCTGGCCTCATGGCAAGAGCATGCAGCCAGTTCCTGGAGGATGTAGAAATTGATACCATTGAATGGCCCCCACGCTCACCTGACCTAAATCCAAAAGGACACCTCTGGGACATGTTTCGGTCCATCCGGTGCCGCCAGGTTGCACCTCATTCTGTTCAGGAGCTCAGTGATGCTCTAGTCCAGATCTGGGAGGAAATACCCCAGGACACCATCCATCGTCTCATTAGGAGCATGCCCTGATGTCAGGCATGCATACAAGCCCTCGGGGGGGCGCGCGTGCCCCGCCCCCCATACAAACTGAGGACCATTTTGAGTTGTTGCAATGAAATTTCAGCAAAATGGACTAGCTTGCTGCATAATTTTTTTCACTTTGATTTTCGGGGTGTCTTTGAGTTCAGCCCTCTTGTAGGTGAAATTTTCATTTCCATCAAATGATGTGCCATCCTTTCATTCCTAACGCATTACCCTGTCCATATCAGTATAGATATCCAGCATGAGATTTTGCCTTGTTGAGATCTGATGTGTTTTCAAAGTGTTTAATTTTTATTTATTTTTTTGAGCAGTGTATCACGCATACATACACTTTTTTTTTTTTTTTTTTTTTTTTTTAAACCCATTTATAATTTTCCTTCCACTTCACAATTAGGGGCCACTTCGTGTTTTTATCACAAAATCCCAATAAAAAGAATGGTGGTAGTCAGCTTTTCTGTTTTATCTAACTCCCCCATGCACTAGAGATCCTTTATGAACATAAAATCGTCTGTTTACACTCCTTGCATTCCCCCCCCCACCCAATTAAAACCATTGTGAGGGGTGGTCAAATGATGGGTGTTTCACACGATAATCTACAATCCTAATTGACATGGGTACATTTTTAATTTTTTTTTTTTTTAACAGGTGTTTCAGCTGCATTTGCAGTAAAACTATTTAAATCCTGGATCAAGGAAAAAGATATTCATGCAGTAGCTGGAAGTCTTAGGAAAGTGAATATGGACAATAGACTTATGGTAAGACAGCGATTTCTGATTATTTTGTGGCAAGAATATCGCCTACTGCCAGACCACTAAACATGATCTAAATATCCCTGCTTTGCTCTTGCGTGTTGTTTTTTTTTTTTTTTTTTTCTAATTCTAGGAACTCTTTCCAGCAAACAAGCAGAGTGTAGAACACTTCACAAAATACTTCACAGATGCTGGATTAAAGGAATTGTCAGAGTATGTCCGGAATCAACAAACAATAGGGGCTCGTAAGGAGCTTCTGAAAGAGCTGCAGGAAATGATGGCGAAAGGAGAGCCTCTTAAAGAGGTAACTACTTGACCATATTGTAATGTGAACTTGTTGCTCAGAATTCTACAGACTAACTAGACCTAAATTGATACCCAGCCTCTTAATGGCTTGGTGTTCTACAGTCCTTGGTTATGAAACCACATTTATTTTACTGACTGTTTGTTTTTTTGTTTTTGTTCCTGCTAACTTTCAGATCAGTATCTATGTAAAGGAAGAAATGAAGAAAAACAACATCTCAGAGCAGACTGTAATCGGTATCTTGTGGTCCAGTGTGATGAGCTGTGTGGAATGGAACAAAAAAGAGGAGCTGGTTACAGAGCAAGCCATCAAACACTTGAAGGTATCTGTCCAAAAAAAGACCATTTCTCCCTGAAAAAAATACCTGTTGCTCCTGCCAATAAAGTCCACCTGTTGCTGCTTTCCTTGATGGTGTGGCTACCATGCTCCTGGACTTGGCGCAGAGTTGCAATTCCTAATGTAAGCTGTGCTTGCTGGCACTACAGTTGGATGGGAAAAAAAGTTGCCGGGGCATTATGGTCAGCATTTTGTAAGCAATTCACAAGACATACAGGAAGATTGACCGAGTCTCAGTTCACTTGTATGTGATGAGAGAACCAGCGGGTTCCCGCATTGCACATGATTTGCAGGCAGTTTACACTACCCTCTGCTGCGGGTGTCGGTATAAAGTTCATGACACCCCTATATCGGATTGTAGTGCAAACTGAAATGGTGCAGGATTCAGAACGCATGGATGTGAAGACCCATGCGATCCGATTTACCATTTTGGTGTGAATGCGATTTCAGCCATACAGTTTGTATTGCTGAATTTGCATTGCATGTGATCTGCAAATCGCCTGCAATGTCTTGCATCGCACAAGCTTTCAACCCAGCCTGAAATCAATTTTTGTATGCCATAAGTGCTCTGTGGCTAGCTGAAATAGCCCTGGTGTTGAAAGAACTGAAGAATGGAGGACACAGCAGTGAAAACTTATTGAGGAAATCTCTTCAGTGGGTGCAAATGGCAGCAAAGATTTTTTTGTAGTGTTAAATTGCGTGCCATTTTGAAGTAGTTTCCTGGTACTACAACAAGCTATTATGAGAAGGCAATCCAACCATACTGCTGTGCATTGTGGTAAGCGGTGTTAAAAATATCAACTTGTGTTTTTTTTTTTTCTGCCTTTTTTTGAAGAAGTATAAGCTATCTGCCCTTTCCATTTACAGCGCTGCACTGTATAAACCTGGGTGGCTGGTGGGAGGAGACCTTGACACTCAGAGCATTGATGCCGATAGGTTTACGCAACTGCTTGAGGGAATTCCTCATTGTCAACTCTCTCAGCAGCCATCCAGGACTCGGGGGGGGGGGGGGGGGGGGTGTAAGTTCATGTGACTGCTAGTAAACGAGTGAAGTACCGTAGTTATGCTGTTATAGGAACCGGTACTCAGCCTTTTGTAAAGGAAAGGGGCAGGCAGCATTTTAAAGCTTCCTAGATGGCTTTTTTTTTTTTTTTTTTTTTTTTAGAGGTGCGTGTCCAACCAATTCAAAATGTATTTGACTTTAATGCAACAGTGTTTAAATGGGCATACATGTTTCTGTCCTATCATGGGCAATTGGTCATCGGGAACTACTACTGTTCAGTTGACAAAGCATTAGTTTGTAGCTGCCAAATCTCCTGAACTACATTTTGGCTCGGAAATATAACCACATGCAGGCTGTAATGGCTTGGAATCTTTTGTTTTAGTGTGTAAAATGTATAAAGTGCAAATTTTTTTTTTTTTTTTTGCAGGTGTGACATGTTTGAAAGCATTCTCATTTTAAAAACCGTGTGTGTATACAAATACGTATTTATCGGCGTGTAACACGCAGGCAGTTTGCCCTCTATTTTCAGGGTAAAAAAGTGAGTTATATGCCAATAAATACAGTATGCAACTTTGCAAAATTGATAAATTATAACACTAAAATAGATCAAATATTTGTGACTACCCTTTTGGATTCAAACAGCATCAATTCTGACTAATCCTACATAATCCTTTAAATTTGTGCAAGTAAGGTGTATGATAAACCAAGCATGTGCTAATGATCATCCATTTCTTATGTAGGTTGAAATGCTTGTTAATTGAAACAGAGACCGCTGTGTTTGGAGGCTTAAAATGAAATGAGAAACGGCTACTAAAGCCAGCCATAGACTGTTCGAAACTCGGCCAGTTTAGCAGAGACCAGCTAAGATTTGATGCATGCATGGACAGGTTGATTGTACCCAAGTTGATCAAGTAATAGTCTTTGTGTTGCCCTGGTCAGGATTGTTCCCCACGCCAGCTTTGCCAGATGTCCAGCAGTTCCACAGAACTGACAAACCAGTGTCCAGAAGTGGTCTTTATGATGGAAGAATGTTGGCCAAAAAGCCATACCTCCAACATATGGAAACAAGGCTAAGTGCCTCAACTATGCACAAAAACATAGGAACCGAGGTGCAGAAAAAAATGGCAGCAGGTGCTCTGGACCGATAAGTCAAAATTTGAAATATTTGGCTGTAGCAGACCGTTTGTTTGCTGGAGAGTGATACAGTGAGTAGGCAGGCGACGGTAAAGCATGGTTGTGGTTTCTTCTAAGTCTGGAGCTGCATTTCTGCAAATGGAGATTTGGATACTTCTCCATCATGCCATAACAACCCCAAACATACAGCCAGTGTCATTAAGAACAATCTGTCTGCCTTAATGTTGTAAAGCGCTGCACAAACTGTTGCCATTACATAAATCCTGTATAATTCATTGTAAAGAACAAGGAGTCCTGGAAGTGGTTTGGGCCCCCACAGAGCCCTGATATCAACATAGTCTGTCTGGGATTACATGACCTTACAGTTTTGAGACGGCCTACATCCACAAACTCAGTTGTTCCAAGCATCTTGGAGAACTAACCGATCCGAGTGCCTTCAAAAATTGTGTGCAAGTGTACCTAGAGGCATTGATGCGGGTTTGAGAGCAAAGAGTGGTCACACAATTTTTTGATTTCTATTCTGTTCGTTTTTACTTTCCATTTTGTTTAAAGTTTCTATTTCTGAAATCTTTCTTTACAGCATTTTTCACACCTTCCTAAAACTGCTGTGTATGTAGATATGCTAATGCTTTCTTTTTTTCTTCAGCAATACAGCCCTCTCCTTGCTGCCTTTACTACACAAGGTCAGTCTGAACTGACTTTGCTGCTGAAAATTCAGGAGTATTGTTATGACAACATTCACTTCATGAAATCCTTCCAGAAAATTGTGGTGCTTTTTTACAAAGGTAAGCTTGGTAGTTTTTAGGCTTCAAGCACATGTACATTTTTGAGGCTCAAACATAATTCCTGGTGCTTTCCTGCACATGAGGTGAACAGCAGGTGGCGCATACAGCCAGCCATCTAAGTCAATTGCTGTAATCATTGCTGCACCTGTGCATGGAGCATATTTTCTTGAACACCTGCACAGAAATATGCTGTGTGTCTGGCAACAGGTAAATGCTAATGCATAGGAGCATCTGTGCATGAGAACTTGCGCATTGTTTTGTGCTCAATTTTTGATGTACCTCATGCGGATATATCACATTTGTTTACAACTTGATATAAGTTGTGTCTTCCCCCTCCCTTACTTAAGAGAAAATTGTTTTAGTATCACAATTTCACCAAACCATTGATTGTATGGTAACTATTGGTATTATGTACTGTACAATATAGCACATATGGATTCATAGATGTGGAACACTCCCATCCTGCTCCTAAGGGCGAATTTCTTTGTTTTCTTGTACTATGGTTTGACACTTAATGTACATGCAACAAGTGGCTCAAGGGCAAATTTTAAAGCTTATTTTTTTATTTTTTTCTCACAGCTGAAGTTTTAAGTGAAGAGCCCATTTTGAAGTGGTATAAAGATGCACATGTTGCTAAAGGAAAAAGTGTATTTCTGGAACAGATGAAGAAGTTTGTAGAGTGGCTTAAAAATGCAGAAGAAGGTAACTACTGTGCAAATGGCTGGCCTTTTTTGGTGGCAATTTGTGTTACATCTCACATAAGCATTGATTGTATATATTACTGCATACATTTTCTTAAAGCGGTGGTGTTTTATATCTTTTGAAAAATTTGACACAATTGCTCTGTCTAATAACGTTGTCAAATCCACAATCCTGCCACAGCTATATATAGTCAGTAGTTTGGCCTACAGTCTGAAGGCTATACCATACGGACACCGCAAGCCTTCAGATGGTCTCATGAGCCTGTAAAGAAAAAAAAAAGGTGGTTCAAGGGTAATGCTATACATACAAATTAAATTTAAATTTTTTATTGCATCTGTATGGGTTGTTAAATGACCACAGGGAAGCAGTTAACCTTTTATATAAAGGGAATATTAAACTGCCACAAGGTAAAACTAGTTGTCTACCTAGACCCCATCTTATCCCTTCCAGCTATTCTGGGGGGAAAGCACCACCTGCACTGTGAAACTAGATCACTTTCACTTTACAGCTGAAACCAGGCACAAGCTTATGGCTGCTATTGCGGCCATTCGTTTGTGCTTAACCCAGCTAGTTAAATTTCATCTGCTATTAAAGGTAGCAACTTTTTTTTTTTTTTTTTTTAATAATTGTAAATGGCAGTGTTTGGTCATGGCTGTTCTAATTGAGGCATAATGCAAATACTCATATTTTTTATTTTTTTTTTCCCCTGCAGAGTCTGAGTCTGAGACTGAAGATGTTGAATGAACTGTCAATAGTGTTGCCAGTACGCAAACACAGGAGCTGTAGATTAAAAAAAGTCATACTCAATTATGTGTCTTTTCTGGTTCATTACATCCTACCTCCTGTATCAAGCATGATATAAGGGCTTTCATCACTTACAAATTTTTTTTTTTCCCCTTCTCCCTTTTTACAGTCATGATTTTAGTTTTAGAAGAAACCATGTTTTAAGTAACAATGCGTTGTCCAAATTCCATGTCCTGGATTTTTGTTACCCTCTACCTCCTGTATTTTCTACTGTAATAATGTAATTTAAGGCCTTTCAAAATGTAACAATTCGTTTTATCCCCGTTTTCTATTAAAAATAAAGTTCAAAATCACTATGATTTGGTATATTTGTTATGGGAAAATATTTGCAAATTAAATGCCATATTCGACAACCAACTGTGGTTTGTGATTTCTTCATATACTATTCAACTGAGCTTGCACATGTGTGTGAATTCAATTTCCAGCGACAGGCAAGTCGAGCAGTTGACCTAAATGGAAACTCTTTCCCCTGCCCAATGATTTTGTAGTTTATTGGTCTAGGCACTTCTGCCAAGCAGATCTTGGGCATGCCACCTGGTTGTTAACACTTTATAGGCGTTTGTGCCAATCGGCCTGTTTGTTTAAGTACCATCTGACATAAGTGCCCTGCAGCATATGGGGGGGTGTTGCAGGAGGCTGATAATCACCACACTACAATATGGAACTTTGTAGATGCAATAATGTATGCCCTGCTGCTTCTACTCCTGTTTTTTGGCCCTGATATTGGAAGACGATGCAAAAGGAATGAAGAATGTTGAGACAGTGTTGGAGGAAGCTGCAGAACCCCCCCCCCCCACATTGTCTCTATATTACCACTTCAGCGCCAGAAGGTTTTACCCCCTTCTTGACTAGAGCGCTTTTTGCAATTTGGCACTGAGCTGCTTTAACTAATTGTGCGGCCATGTAACACTGTACCCAAATTAAATATATATTTTTTCCACCTCCAAATAGACTGGAATTTACACTGCTTTTAGTTTGACTGACTACCTATTTTTTATTTATTTTTCCTTGAGGTACTAAAATGGCAAGGCAGTACAACTCCACCCAATTACTTTTTTTGAAAAGTGGACATCCCCCAAGGAATTTGCTGAGAGGCAGCCCGCCCATTGGATTTTTATTTATTTTTTTTCCTTCTACAGTTGTCACTGAAATAACATTGCTCACACATGCCATTGGGTATATGTAGAATTACACCCCAAAATACATTCTTATGCTTCTGAGTACGGGGATACCACATGTGAGACTTTTTGGGAGCCTAGCCACCTACAGGACCCTGAAATTCTGAAGGCGGTGATTGCTTTTCGAATTGCGTAAATTGCTTTCTCTCTTCGTCCATGGACGGACACAGCTCCTTCATTCTTGACCATTGGGTTATGTTCCTGTTCTATAGGAGAGGACTAGGCAGAACATGTTAGATAATTAATACATGTTACTTTAACAGAGTAGAACAGCCCCGCCCAGGGGGCGGGCCCTCCGGACATAATCCTCTGCCCTGTCACCCTTTTTTCCTCCCCTTGCGGGGCTCGCTGCGACCGGGGAATTTTAGGGGGGCTCCAGGTCCTGGCTGTGGGGGTGTCCAGGCCTGCTCTCCTTTTTTGGGGGGGGGGTAGTAAATTCTTGGAAGCCTCTGCTGCTGGCCTTCTCGTCCACCTCGCTTACTAGGTGCCTTTTTTTTTTTTTTTTGAAGCTCTGGGGCCTGTGCATGACAAATCACATTGGCGGCCATTTTCTTATGGTCCGCATGCTTTCTCTGAGGCACCCGGTGGCAATTTTTGGAGTGGGTTTTGGTCTCTAGTGCTGGCTGGCTTCCTGAACAGCGCAATTAACCTCCACACAGTTCCTCAGTCACACGCGGTGTGCGGATGGAGAGCGGGCAGCGGTGCTGAGCAGTTCCTGGCTAGGCGGTGAGTCCCCTGTCGGTAGTCCTGGAGTCATTTGTTGCCAGGGTGGAAGCGGCGTGCGAGCGTAAAGGGGGTACCAAGCGCCCCCCTTGCCATCACCTGGGGAATGTTCTGACTCATGCCTGGCTGCAGGCCAGGACCTTCCCTGTGAGGAGCACCCCTCGTCTGGGTCAGCTCAAGACAGGGCACTTGTAAGTGCACTTATCAATGCTGTGAGGGACACCCTCAAGCTGGAAGATACAGTTGGGACTTCCACTGCAGGGTCTGTCCCTTTTTGGGTTGCACAAACTGACCTGCTCTGTTTAAGGTTTTTCCTTTATGTTGATTTCTTTCCAAAGTTCATAGATATGGAATGGCCGCAGAGGCCCTTTGCGGTCCCTCAGCGCATGGCGGTCCGTTACCCATTTGAAGAGGACCTTTTGAAAAAAATGGGCTTCTCCGATCGTCGATTCCCCCGGTCTCTCGGTTAAATAAAGTAACCACTATCCCGGTGGAGGGGACCCCTGCTTTTAGGGACCCTACTGATAGCGGTGAGCTGCTCCATGCTGGGGGCAGCATTGCGGGCCTATATTGGCTGCTACCTTGGTGTCCCAGACACTCACGGAGTGGGCAAAAATATTGAACCAGACTGGAGGAGCATCAGCTCCCTCCAAAATGCGTGTCACTGGCTGAACAGTTGGTACAGGGACTCGTGTATGTCTGTGATGCAACCCTGAATGCTGCCTCCTTGATCTCCAGGGCCTCCGCATCTGTGGTGGTATTGCACCGCCTAATATGGCTGAAATGCTGGTCCACTGACCAAGCTTCTAAGAAAACTCTGGCAGATTTGCCTTTCAAAGGTGGGAGGCTTTTTGGTGCCTCACTGGACAACGACATTAAGGATGTCACTGGAGGTAAGAGCACACTTCTCCCTCAGTCCACTAAGGGGAGGGAGCCACGCTGTAACCGGGGCCTTTCTTTCCCACACAGAAGCAGTATTTTCATCAGTCAGGACCTGCCGACAGACCCTCCCAAGCGGACCAAGGTCCAGCTGGGGGACAGAAGCGTCCCTGGGTGCGCAAGTCCACCAAGCCAGCAAACAAGCCTGCTACTGCATGAAGTGTTGCACTTCCACTATCTCCGTGGGATTTGAATCTGGTGCTCTAGGCGCTTCAGAAACCTTTTGAGAACATCAGAAATTCCTCTTTTGATGCGCTCTCAGAAGGTGGCCTTCCTGGTAGCCATCACATCCATCAGGAGGGTTTCTGAATTGGTGGGCTTGTCTTGCAAGTCCCCATATTTGGTCCTCCATAAGGACAAAGCGGTGCTACGCCCGCAGTCTTCTCTTCCGAAGGTGGTTTCGGCCTTTCACCTGAATTAGGACATTGTACTTCCATCCTTGTCAGTCTTTGAGTAAGAAATGCTATAACCCTAATAACAAGGGCCTGAGGTGTGCCGTGGCCTGGCAGGTTGGTATGCCTGAGAAGAGGGCATACCCTGAATTTAAGAATAAGAAAAATGTGCAATGAGTATGTATGAAGGCTGGGGGAAACGGGTGGGTGGGAACCCTGAAAGAGATGCAGACACAGGACCCGACAGGAGAGGTGTCTTATGTACCCTCAGACTCCTCCCACAAACACAGGATAGTCTTTGGCCAGCCTTACACTCGTAGTCCGTTTTCAAATAAGAAGTGCGATAACTCTAATAACCAAGGCCTGAGGTGGGCCTTGGCCTGGCTGGTCGGTATGCCTGAGAAGAGAGCAAAAGAGACATGTTTAGGTGAAGAAGGGTAGGTAACCGACCGTCAAGTATAGTAGCGAGCGCCCGGATGGCAACAGTATATGTAACCGGTAAGTATGCGCTATGACAGGGGAAACCCACCGACTTGAGATAGAAGGAACCCCCTATTGAAGCAGCCCAGAACTCGACTAAACGTCCTGTGAAAGATTGGCTTGAGCCTAAAACCCGAGATAACCCAGACATGAGACGGAAGTGGTTGTGATAAGCGGATACGTGGGGGAAATTGGAGCAAGGGTTGGCCCGAGGAGCCCCTGCAAACAATGACCGAGAAGAACAAAATACCTCAATCGGACACCAGTGACGTAGCTCCGTCAAGAATCCCCCAAGCCCTGGCCTACCCATACTTGGTATGGGGAAGTGAGAGGGTGAGTTGCAAAAAATGGACAACCTGGCAGGAGTCTGAAGTGTTGGATACCTGATGGATATGTTGATGGAGCAGGTGGATAAGGCAATGCGCTATGGCAACCAGCATCGTTGAACATGGGGAAAAAAACATTTTTGCACGAAAGAGCAGCCCAAAAGTACCAACGTTATTGGAACTCGCCACTAGGTACCTAGGAGACCCAGCCCCCCCCCCCCCACCTTCAGAATAAAGGTAAAGAAACCAGACCAAGCACCCCGTGGTTGAAGGGATGCAAGCCCAAGCTAAGGAAACAAACTACGCGTAAAATCAGACATACCGCCGAGGCAGAAATGCAATGAAAGAAATCCTGGGGCAATGGTGGTATGAGAGAAACGCTGAGCCTGACACGCTGAGGCAGAAATGCCATGACAGGAAACCTGGGGCAGAAAAGGTATGAGAGAAACGCTGAGCCTGAAACGCAATGAAAGAAAACCTGGAATCACCGTCATACTTTTCTAACCCTGAAAGAGACGCCGACACAGGAAACGACAGGAGAGGAGTCTTATGTACCCTCAGACTCCTCACACAAACACAGGCTAGCCTTACACTTGTGTCCTCGGCCATCGCATTCCAAGAAGGTTGCGCTACATTCTTTAGACATGGTACGTGCCTTGCGGGTGTACCTGTCTGCTACGGCTCCGTTCCGGAGGTCTGACTCACTGTTTGTGTCGGTGTCTGGTCTGCAGAAGGGCCTGGCGGCTTTGTCGGCCACCATTTCTCAGTGGATCAGGCAGACCGTCATCCAGGCCTACGCCCTTAAAAGGCGGGCGCCTCCCTTTCCCGTTACAGCGCATTCGACCAGGGCTATTGGTGCCTCTTGGGCTTTCCGACATCAAGCGTCTGTATCACAAGTGTGTAAGGCGGCGACCTGGTCGTCCGTTCACACCTTTTCAAAATTTTACAAGGTTGATGTGAGTGCATCTTAGGATGCTAGCTTTGGCCGCAAAGTTTTGCAGGCGGCTGTTTGAGGTTTCAACTCCTCCGTTGAGGAGCTCTGCTTGTTTGGGGTAAAATTGGTTTTGATTGCTGTGCCCACCCCTCGTTTTTTTACACTGCTTTGGGACGTCCCAATGGTCAAGAATGAAGGAGCTGTGTCCGTCCATTGACGAAAACAGAAAATAGGATTTTTGTAATACTGAGGCTGCTGACTGCAGGGTGGAGGATTATGTCCGGAGGGACCGCCCCCTGGG
Organism: Rana muscosa; assembly: GCA_029206835.1. Classification (NCBI taxonomy): domain Eukaryota; kingdom Metazoa; phylum Chordata; class Amphibia; order Anura; family Ranidae; genus Rana; species Rana muscosa. Next base: position 296,920,130 of record CM055127.1, on the reverse strand, counting down.
CGGGGCTGTTATACACTGTTAAAGTAACATGTATTAAATATCTAACATGTTCTGCCTAGTCCTCTCCTATAGAACATGAACATAACCCAATGGTCAAGAATGAAGGAGCTCTGTCCGTCCATGGACGACAGAGAAAAGGATTTTACTGTGAGTACAAAAATCCTACTTTCTCTTGTCATCCATGGACTGACACAGCGTGTCTTATACACCTTTACACGTGGGTTATGTCCCTGCTTGCAGGAGAAGACCTAGGCAGAATGTGAGATGTTATACATACATTCTAAACAGCCAGAGCTGAACAGCCCCGCCCAGGGGGCGGTCCCTCTGGACATAACCCTCCCACTGCAGTCAGCAGACCTCAGTTTTTTTCTGCCTAGCAGAAGGAGAAGATGTGGCTCTCTCAGGAGCCAGTCTCCTGACCTATTTTTATTCCTTTTGGAATTTTTTTCCTATTTTATTCTTTTGAGATCTTCTGTCGGCTGGGCAACAGGTTGGGTACAAGATATCCTCGTAGTCTTCCCTGTCCGACCATCGAGCGTGCTGATCCTCGCCTTGTGTGCGTGAGACTCAGTTCACGACATGCCCCACGACTCCAGGGGTGGCCAGTGGGCTTCCAGCTCTGCGGTCCTCTCAAGATAAAACAGTCCGGCTGTATCTTTTGCGGTGGACCGGGCCGACAGCTACTCAGTACCGCACTGTGATAGTTCTGTCAGAAACACACCAGTGGGTCCCTCAGGGGACGGGTAAGTAGTCTCTCCTGGCTGCAGGTGAGTACATGCTGTGTGTTTCTTGTGTGGGGGATTTCCCTGTCTCCCCCTGTGTTTTTTAATGTCACTCTCTGTTCACTAGTGCTGGCGCTGTACTGTGTGTGGTGCCTGGGGGCCATACTGTCCTGGGGGGGGGGCTCATGCTGCTCTGCATTCGCTGGGGCTGTTTTGTTTTTGGATGTGAGGGGCCTGGGCGCCGTTCGGCGCCATGTTTGGTGTGTGTGCTGATTTTACATTGGCGGCCATCTTACCGTGGCCCGCCGGAGCACATTGCGGCGGCCATTTTCTTGTAGCCGCACGTTTTTCTAGCACTAGTTTGGCCTCTAGCGCCGCTGGGAACGGCGCAAATCTCCTCACACTCTCTCCTCTCAGCTCACTCACGCTGAGCGGCGCAGTGAGACAGAGCAGCGGAACCGAGCGGTCCTGGTCAGGTTGGTGGGTTCCCTGGGCATTCCCCTACTTCAGTCAGCACAGCCTGTGGGTGGTCTCAGAGAGGGACATTATGGAGTCAGAGTCACCAGCTTCCCCTCACATGCCAGAGGCAGCAGCCAGTGCTCCAGCACCTGCGGTCCCTATGGACCAGTTGTCGGCAGTCCTGGAATCATTTCTGACCAGGATGGAAGCTGTGTGTGAGCACAAGGGAGCAAAAAAGCGCCCTCTCCCCACTTTATCTCCACAAGGGGAGTGCTCTGATTCAGATATGGGCCTAGCTATTGCTGCTCAGGACCCTAGCTCTGAATATTTGGATGGTTTTGAACAGGACATTCCTTGTGAGGAAGACTCCAGTTCTGAGTCAGTAAATGACAGGGCGCTTGTTAGTGAACTCATTGATGCTGTGAGGGACACTCTCAAGCTAAATGCTGCGACCGCAGAACCTCAGGCGGATACAGTCTCCTTTGGTTCTTTTAAGACCAAGCCTTCTAAAAAGGTTTTTCCATATGTACCTTTCTTTGACCAGCTCATTGACCAGGTCTGGGAAAAGCCGCAGAAGACTTTCATGGTCCCGCGGCGTTTGTCTATTAGATACCCCTTTGAAGACGCCCTGCTTAAAAAGTGGGCTTCTCCCCCGGTGGTCGACCCTCCAGTCGCCCGTTTAAACAAGGCCACCACTCTCCCGATGGAGGGGACTCCTGCGTTTAAGGACCCCACTGACAGGAGGTCAGAAGTGAGTAGAGCCATGTTCGCCTTGTTGGGATCCGCCCTACGGCCCGTAGTAGCGGCGACCCTTGTGTCTCAGACACTCACGGAATGGGCAAACATTTTGCACCAAACTGTGCAGGAGTATAACCTTCCTCCAGACACTATTGCTCTGGCCCACCAGATGGTGCAGGGTCTGATATATGTGTGCGACGCCACGTTGGACGCGGCCCCTTTAATATCCAGGGCCTCTGTCTCGGCGGCGGTATTGCGTCGTCTCATCTGGTTGAAATGCTGGTCTGCTGACCTAGCCTCTAAGAAGCTCCTGACGGATCTACCTTTTAAGGGTGGTAGACTTTTTGGTGCTGCTCTGGATGACATCATCAAGGATGTCACGGGAGGTAAAAGCACTCTCCTTCCTCAAACTATCAGGGGTAAGGAGGCCCCACGTAAACCGGGTCCTTCCTTTCCAGCAAAAAAGGTTTTTTTTTTCGTCCGTCAGAGTCCACGGGTAAGCCATCCCAGACTGACAACAGTGCGGCTGGCGGGCACAAGCGCCCCTGGGTGCGTAAGCCGAAAAAGCCGGCTCCCAAGCCCGCCTCCGCGTGAAGTCTTGCCCCCGCCCGTCTCTGGGGTGGGGGGACGACTTTGCAGGTTCACGGATCGGTGGACCTCCCCGATCTCCGACCGGTGGGTGTGCGAGGTGGTCACCTCAGGATACAGAATAGAGTTCCGCTCCTGGCCCCCAGACAGATTCTTTCCCTCAAATCTCCCTCTCCTTCCTGCCCGTCGGGCAGCCCTCTTGGGGGCTGTACAGGATTTGATCGGGTCCGGAGTAATTGTGCCTGTTCCGTCCCAGGAGAGGTTTCAGGGGTTCTACTCGAATCTGTTTGTTGTTCCAAAAAAGGACGGGGTTCGGCCAATCCTGGACCTCAAGGCCCTGAATGCCTTCGTGAAGGTGCAAAAATTCCGCATGGAATCCATTCGCACGGTGATCGCTACACTCCATCAAGGGGATTTTCTGGCATCCTTGGACATCAAGGACGCCTACTTGCATGTTCCGATCTGCGCAAGCCACCAGAAGTTTCTGCGCTTTGCGGTCGGCGAAGTCCACTATCAATTTGTGGCTCTTCCCTTCGGCCTAGCCTCGGCACCGAGGTGCTTGCTCCGGTCCTAGCTTTGCTGAGACAGCGAGGCATTGCTATCGTGGGCTATCTGGACGATTTTCTTCTAAGAGCAGACAGTGGCTCAGAATTGGAAGAAAGTGTGACTATCGTCAGTCAGACCCTCAGGGAGTTTGGGTGGCTCCTGAACGTTCAGAAGTCGGTTCTAGTCCCGACTCAGCGTCTGGAGTATCTAGGTCTGATTCTGGACTCCTTGGAGGCAAGAGTCTTCCTACCTCCAGACAAACTACTGACACTTCAGTCTGCAGTACGGGTGCTGACGTCCCGAAAATGGTCGTCAATCCGCTTTTGCATGAGAGTCCTGGGACTCATGGTGGCCTCCTTCGAGGCCGTTCCTTATGCCCAAGCGCACACCAGGGCTTTACAGAAAGAGATCTTGTCCACTTGGGACAAATCCCCGTTGTCCTTGGATCTTCAGATCCAGGTGAGTCACCTGGTCAGGGCGTCCCTGACGTGGTGGTTGAGGTCCCCGGCTCTTCGGTCCGGGAAGTCGTTCCTCCCCATCCAATGGACGGTGATCACGACGGACGCCAGCCTGACGGGCTGGGGGGGGAGTCTGGGGAGTCCTGTCGGCCCAAGGGCTTTGGACTCCGGACGAAGTCCTCTTACTGATCAATGTGCTGGAGATACGGGCAATCAGACTGTGCCTCTCCTCATGGTCGGAGAAACTACAGGGTCACTCCATCAGGATCCAATCGGACAACGCCACAGCAGTGGCGTATGTCAACCATCAAGGGGGGACTCGGAGCTCAGCTGCGGCTTCCGAGGTCGCCCGCATCCTGAGGTGGGCCGAAAGACGCGTGCCGGCTCTGTCGGCCGTCTACATTCCGGGCGTAGACAATTGGCAGGCGGACTATCTAAGTCGCCAGACGCTGGACCAGGGAGAGTGGTCCTTGCACCCGGAGGTCTTTCAACTCCTTTGCAGACGATGGGGCACGCCGGATGTGGACCTGATGGCCTCTCGACTCAATCGCAAGGTGTCGAGGTTTGTGGCCAGATCCAGGGATCCCTGGGCGGATGCCTCGGATGCGTTGGTGGCCCCATGGGGTCAGTATCACCTGATATACGTTTATCCTCCGCTGCAGTTGCTCCCTCACCTGCTCCGCAGGGTAGCGACCGAGGGAATTCCGGTGATCCTCATTGCTCCGGATTGGCCTCGGCGTCACTGGTACGCCGATCTGGTACGTCTCGTCGCAGACGTTCCCTGGCGGTTACCAATACGGGGGGACCTTCTGTCTTAAGGTCCTATATTTCATCCTGCTTTACAGTCTCTGGCTTTAACGGCATGGTTATTGAAAGCCAGGTGCTGAGAGACCGAGGTCTCTCGGATTCGGTCATTTCGACCATGTTAAGGGCACGGAAGTCTTCCTCCAGAAAGATCTATCACCGTACTTGGAGAGCTTACATCGCCATGTGCGAAGAGCTGGACTGGCGCCCACGAACGTATTCCGTTCCCAGAATCCTGCATTTTCTGCAGCGTGGCGTGACCCAAAAGCTCGCTTTGAGTACCATTAAGGGTCAGATTTCGGCCTTGGCCATCTTCTTTCAGCGACCGCTGGCGGGTCATCCCTTGGTTAGCACCTTTGTGCAGGGGGTTCGCCATGTGCTCCCCCCTGTCAAGCCTCCTCTCCCCCCCGTGGGATCTGAATTTGGTGCTCTCGGTCCTCCAGGAACCTCCCTTTGAAAATATTAGAGATATTCCCCTCTTGACTTTGTCTCAGAAGGTGGCCTTCTTGGTGGCCATTACTTCCATTAGACGAGTGTCTGAATTGGCGGCCTTGTCCTGCAAGTCGCCCTTTTTGGTCATCCATAAGGATAAGGCGGTGTTACGTCCGCGACCTTCTTTTCTGCCAAAGGTGGTCTCGGCCTTCCACTTAAACAAGGACATTGTCCTCCCGTCCTTGTGTCCTCACCCATCACGTCCCAGAGAGTTTGCGCTTCACACTTTGGATGTGGTACGAGCCTTGCGGGTGTACCTGTCTGCTACTGCTTCTATTCGGAAGTCTGACTCACTATTTGTGGCTGTCTCTGGTCCAAAACAGGGCCAAGCGGTTTCGTCTGCCACCATTTCTAGGTGGATCAGACAAACCGTCATTCAAGCTTATGCTCTCAAGGGGCGGGCGCCTCCCTTTCCACCAGGGCAATTGGTGCTTCCTGGGCTTTCCGACATCAAGCGTCGGTTGCACAAGTGTGCAAGGCGGCGACCTGGTCGTCTGTTCATACCTTTTCTAAGTTTTATAAGGTTGATGTGGCTGCATCTTCGGATGCTTCCTTCGGCCGCAAGGTGTTGCAGGCCGCTGTTTGATGTTGCAACTCCTCTGTTGAGGAGCTCTGCCTTGTTTGGAGTGAAGTTTTTGGTTTTCCATTTATACTGCTCCCATCCCTCTTGACACTGCTTTGGGACATCCCACGTGTAAAGGTGTATAAGACACGCTGTGTCAGTCCATGGATGACAAGAGAAAATAGGATTTTTGTACTCACCGTAAAATCCGTTTCTCTGGCATCCATGGACTGACACAGCACCCACCCTTCTTTTTAAGTTTGTACTGCTTTGTTACGAACTGAGGTCTGCTGACTGCAGTGGGAGGGTTATGTCCGGAGGGACCGCCCCCTGGGCGGGGCTGTTCAGCTCTGGCTGTTTAGAATGTATGTATAACATCTCACATTCTGCCTAGGTCTTCTCCTACAAGTAGGGACATAACCCACGTGTAAAGGTGTATAAGACACGCTGTGTCAGTCCATGGATGCCAGAGAAACTGATTTTACGGTGAGTACAAAAATCCTATTTTTTACTTCTTCACTACCTATCAATTTTGGAGGCCCTGAAATGTCAAGATGGCATGACCCCTTTTTTTTGGAAAGTAGACACCCCAAGCTATTTGAGGCTTTTTGAGTACATGGAAATATTTTGTACCACAAGTTTGTAGTAAAAACTCACTTTCACAAATCTGTCACTTAAATGATATATTGCTCAAACAGGCCATGGGTATATGTGAAATTACACACCAATACATTCTGCTGCTTCTGAGTATGGGGATGCCACATGTGGGACATTTTGTCAGTTTAGCTGCGTACAGGACCCTGAAAACCATTCGTCACCTCCAGGCTTTCTAAGGGTGCAAATTGTTTTCAGTCCTCACTACCTATTGGTTTCGGAGGCCATGAAATGCCTCTGAAATAGAATAGGCTCTGCTGGCCTATCTGGCACACTTGGATTCTGGACCTCCAGTGGTTATTACCCTACACTCTGATACGGCGGGTGTCCTCGTGGACCCTGCGGTGATCGTTAGGGCGTTCGCTAATCACCTCCAAGAAGTGTACACATCTAAAGTCGGTTATCTCCCACAGGACCTGGAGAACCTTCTTAACCACTTAAGCCCCGGACCATTTGGTAGCTAAAGGACCAGAGGTGAATTCAGAATTTTGCACTGCGCTGCTTTAACTGTAAATTGTGCGGACATGCAATGTTGTATCCAAACGAAATTTGCGTCCTTTTCTTCCCACAAATAGAGCTTTCTTTTAATGGTATTTGATTGCCTCTGCGATTTAAATTTTTTGCAATATAAACGTAAAAAGACCGAAAATTTTGAAAAAAAATGATATTTTCTACTTTTTGTTATAAGAAAAATCGAATAAACTCAATTTTAGTCATACATTTAGGCCAAAATGTATTCAGCCACATGTCTTTAGTAAAAAAAATGTCAATAAGTGTATATTTATTGGTTTGCGCAAAAGTTATAGCGTTTACAAACTAGGGTACATTTTCTGGAATTTACACAGCTTTAAATTTATGACTGCCTATCTCATTTCTTGAGGTGCTAAAATGGCAGAGCAGTACAAAACCCCCCCAAATGACCCCATTTTGGAAAGTAGACACCCCAAGGAAATTGCTGAGAGGCATGTTGAGCCCATTGAAAAAAGGATTTCTAAGGGCGCAAATTTTTGATTTCACTCCTCACTACCTATCACAGTTTTGAAGGCCATAAAATGCCAAAATAGCACAAAACCCCCCCAAATGACCCCATTTTAGAAAGTAGAAGCCCCAAGGAAATTTCTGAGAGGCCTGTTGAGCCCATTGAATATTTTTTTTTCTGTCCCAAGTGATTGAATAATGACAAAAAAAAAAAAAATTACAAAAAGTTGTCACTAAATGATATATTGCTCACACATGCCATGGTTATATGTGGAATTGCACCCCAAAATACATTTTGCTGCTTCTCCTGAGTACGGGGATACCACATGTGTGGGACTTTTTAGGAGCCTAGCCGCGTACGGGACCCCGAAAACCAATCACCGCCTTCAGGATTTCTAGGCACAAATTTTTGATTTGACTCCTCACTACCTATCACAGTTTCGAAGGCCATAAAATGCCAAAATAGCACAAAACCCCCCCAAATGACCCAATTTTGGAAAGTAGACACCCCAAGCTGTTTGCTGAGAGGCATGGTGAGTATTTTACAGCTCTCATTTGTTTTTGAAAATTAAGAAAGTCTTTTTTTTTTTTTCAATTTTCAAAACTTTGTGACAAAAAGCGAGATCTGCAAAATACTCACAATACCTCTCAGCAAATAGCTTGGGGTGTCTACTTTCCAAAATGGGGTCATTTGGGGGGGTTCTGTGCCATCTGGGCATTTAATGGCCTCTGAAACTGTGATAGGCAGTGAGGAGTGAAATCCAAAATTTACACCCTTAGAAAGCCTGAAGGCAGTGATTGGTTTTTGGGGTCCCGTACGCGGCTAGGCTCCCATAAAGTCTCACACATGTGGTATCCCCGTACTCAGGAGAAGCAACAGAATGTATTTTGGGGTGTAATTCCACATATGCCCATGGCATGTTTGAGCAATATATCATTTAGTGACAACTGTGCAAAAAAAAATAAAAAAAAATCTTTTTTCCGCAACTTGTGTCAACATATAAAATATTCCATGGACTCGACATGCCTCTCAGTATATAGCTTGGGGTGTCTACTTTCCAAAATGGGGTCATTTGGGGGGGGTTTTTGAACTGTTCTGGCATTTTATACACAACATTAGGAAGCTTACATCCACTCTTCTAACCACTTGAAGACAAAGCCCTTTTTGACACTTTTTGTTTACATGAAAACATATTTTTTTGCAAGAAAATTATGTTGAACCCCCAAACATTATATATATTTTTAAAGCAAAGGCCCTACAGAATAAAATGGTGGGTGTTGCATTTTTTTTTCTACACAGTATTTGCGCAGCGATTTTTCAAACGCATTATTTGGGGAAAAATACACTTTTTTTAATTTTAATGCACTAAAACACACTATATTGCCGAGTACATAGATACCAAACACGACATGCTTTAAAATTTCGCACAAACGCGCATTGGCGACAAACTACATACATTTTTAAAAGCCTTTAAAAGCCTTTACAGGTTACCCCGTTAGATTTACAGAGGAGGTCTACTGCTAAAATTACTGCCCTCGATCTGACCTTCGCGGTGATACCTCACATGCATGGTGCAATTGCTGTTTACATATGACGCCAGACCGACGCTTGCGTTCGCCATTCGCCATGTTCCTTCCATATATTTTTTTTTTAATCATTTTTATTGTTATCTCAGGGAATGTAAATATCCCCTATGATAGCAATAGGTAGTGACAGGTACTCTTTTTTTTGAAAAAACTGGGGTCTAGACCCTAGATCTTTCCTCTGCCCTCAAAGCATCTGACCACACCAAGATCGGTGTGATAAAATGCTTTCCAAATTTCCCAATGGCGCTTTTTATATCCGGGGGGGGAGGGGGGACATTCCCTCCCACTGCTTGTAAAAAGCAGTCCAGAGGCTAATTAGCCACTAGGATTGCTTTTACATGAAAGCCGGCCGTTGGCTGAAAAGAATGATACCAAGATGATACCTAAACCCGCAGGCATCAATCTGGTATAACCATTCAAAGTCCAGCAACATACCAGTACGTTGCTGGTCCTTGTTGGACATGTATTGTGATCTTTTTTTTTCATGCAGCCAGGTGGCTGAACGAAAAAAGAGATTGATCGGTGGGTATGCCCACCATTAGAATACCGCCCTTCATCCACCCACTTCTAATGATGGGCATACATGCACCATTTATATATGCCGAAGCATGGGGGCATCCTCTCGCAAAAAAGTTATGCCGCACACACATGGTCGGACTTTTCCACGAGCAAAATCACTCCTCCACTCCTCCACCCCTGCTGCCCCAATGCTTCGGCATATTTGCTTTTTTTTTTTAACTGTGGTGGTGAAATCACCTCCTACAGCACTGGAGTCGCAGGGATCAGGCCTGTCTCTGCGAATGCTGCAGTTATGTGTGTTGTGTTTTGTAAGTGACAGTGATCGATCGATACTGCGCTTGGGTGGCCTGGGCTGGACGGAGGGGCAAAACGCAGGTGCTAGCAGGTATCTGGGCTGATCCCGCTAACACTGCGTTTTTGGGAACCCTAAACTGCTGGGGACGCTAGTATAGATCTGATCAGATCAGATATTGATCTGATCAGATACTATACCACTAAGGGAGGTGTATGCTTCACGCGTGGGTGTTAGCGTTACTGGCACTAACCTGACGCTGCCTGGGGTGTGACGCAGACCTTCTCTGACGCTAAAACCTAATTGATATCACCCGCCGGGCGATCAGGGGGTTAAACCTTTATTGGGTTATATACGGCGGGTGCCCTGACACTTTAAAAAGCAAACTAACTAACCAGCGTCACCCGTAACACTTATATGATGATCACTGGTGAAAGGGTTAACTAGGGGCAATTAGGGGGTTAAAACCTTTATTAGATAATATATGGGGGTACCTGACGCTATAAAAACCTGCGGCGAACCTAAAAAAAATTACTGGCTACCGATCTGCATCACCGACGCTAAGACAGCGATCAGAAAAATGATCGCTTAGCGACAGTGGTGATAGGGGGTGAAAGGGTTACCTGGGGGCGATCAAGGGGGTTAAACCTTTATTAGATAATTTATGGGGGTACCTGACGCTATAAAAACCTGCGGCGAACCTAAAAAAAATTACTGGCTACCGATCTGCATCACCGACGCTAAGACAGCGATCAGAAAAATGATCGCTTAGCGACAGTGGTGATAAGGGGTGAAAGGGTTACCTGGGGGGCGATCAAGGGGGTTAAACCTTTATTAGATAATTTATGGGGGTACCTGACGCTATAAAAACCTGCGGCGAACCTAAAAAAAAAATACTGGCTACTGATCTGCATCACAGACGCTAAGACAGCGATCAGAAAAATTATCGCTTAGCGACAGTGGTGATAGGGGGTGAAAGGGTTACCTGGGGGGCGATCAAGGGGGTTAAACCTTTATTAGATAATTTATGGGGGTACCTGACGCTAAAAAAACCTGCAGCGAACCTAAAAAAATTACTGGCTACCGATCTGCATCACCGACGCTAAGACAGCGATCAGAAAAATGGTCGCTTAGCGACAGTGGTGATAGGGGGTGAAAGGGTTACCTGGGGGGCGATCAAGGGGGTTAAACCTTTATTAGATAATTTATGGGGGTACCTGACGCTATAAAAACCTGCGGCGAACCTAAAAAAAAAACCTGGCTACCGATCTGCATCACCGACGCTAAGACATCGATCAGAAAAATGATCGCTTAGCGACAGTGGTGATAGGGGGTGAAAGGGTTACCTGGGGGGCGATCAAGGGGGTTACACCTTTATTAGATAATTTATGGGGGTACCTGACGCTATAAAAACCTGCGGCGAACCTAAAAAAAATTACTGGCTACCGATCTGCATCACCGACGCTAAGACAGCAATCAGAAAAATGATCGCTTAGCGACGGCGGTGCTAGGGGGTGAAAGGGTTATCTGGGGGTGACCAAGGGGTTAAACCTTTATTAGGGGGGGTTAGGGGGCTACACTGGACCTAAAACTAAATGTAGTGACACTTTTACAGTCACAAATGTCACTGATTGCAGTGATCAGTAAATAAATGGTCACTGCAATCAGTGACACTGTGACTCGGGGCTGGGGGGGCCTGGGGGGGGGGGGCGATTTATGTGCCTATGTGTGCTGGTGTTAGTGTAGTGTTTGTGCACTAACCTTGATGTCTTCTCTTGAACGGCGCTCGGTATATGTGAGCGCCGCACAAGAGATGACATCACTTCCTCCTGCTTCCTCTGCCTGTGTGTACATTCCACAGACAGAGGGGGCATTTCCATTCGCCGGGAGCGATCGCGGGGGGGGTGGCCGGAATCGAACGGCCGTCCCCTCATGTCGGATCGCTCACTGTACAGAAGGTGGGTCCGATTGGACCCCCCAACTGTACAAAGGCAATCACGTACACTCTACGTGATTGTGCCTGTCGGTGCCATTGTGCCGACGTATATATACAGTGAGCGGTCGTTAAGTGGTTAATAGCCACACGCTTCCCAAATTGACTATTGAATTGACTACTGAACAGGTAGATATGCTGGAGGCTCTGCTTTAAGCAGATGACATTAACTTTGCGAAAGCTAAAGCCCTGGGTTCTGATGGCCTACCCATCAAATTCTATGTTCATTTTTCTGAAGAACTAGTCCCTAGACTCCTTGCCCTTTAACAAGCAATAGTTGAGGCTACTGCCCTTCCAGAATCCATGCATGAAGCTATTATAGTGCTCTTTTCTAAACCTGGTAAAGACCCCCACCTACCTGAATCATATAGGCCCATCTCACTACTGCAAACTGATATCAAAATATTAGCCCTACGCCTAAATAGTTATTCTCTCCCTAGTTCATCCTGATCAAACGGTTCATACCAGCAAAAAATACGGCATTTAATACCATATCTACTTATGAACATTCAGGCCTCCCATCACCAATTTGGATCTAGAGTAATTGTTTCCTTTTAAATTGGGTGAGTGGCAGTACCTATGGCAGTGTTTTTGCTGCTTCAACTTTGGCCCCAATTTTATTAAATGGCTCACTATCCTCTTCACCGCTCTGCAGGCCAGGGTGGTGGTGGCCAATGGTTGGACCTCTGACGCCTTTCCACTTTTCCATTTCGCAGCTTCTATATGTGCTGGCGGTGGCCCTCAGGGCACATCCAGATATCCGCAGGCTGACAGCTGGTTTGGTGGGGGAGAGAGTTGGGACTCTGCTGATGATATGATACTATATCTAACAAACTCTGGCACTTCCCTCCTGACGGCCCTACAGATCATCGACAATTTTGGTAGATTTTCAGGACTTAAGGTGAATTGGGACAAGTCCCAGATTCTCCCCATAGAGGTGTCTTCCCCCCCCCTTCACATGATCAAGCTAATTTGCCCCTAGTTAGAGTTAATACCCTTTTAAACACTTAAGAATTCAGGTCTCGCGGTCCATGGCCGATTATGTCTCGCTGAATATGGAGCCATTACTCCCGCTTATAAAATCCTCAGACCTGGACACGATTGCCAGTGGGTGTGATGTGCCGACTGGGCCTTGTCAAGATGATACTGTTACCCAAAATCTTATGTGCTTTGGCATTCACCAGTATATATATTCCACTTCGATACTGGACACGCTGCTGCAATCCTTTTATTTGGGGGCCCAGTAGGCACAAACTATCCTGGAAGGTTCTTCAGAGTCTGACCTCACTAGGGGGCCTCGCTGTCCCAGAGTTTGGGTCCTACCTAGCAGCACAACTCTCCTATCTATATCACAGATAAATCTGACAAACACAAATATCTGGCCCTTGTATGTAGTCCAGCGGACTCGCAACTCCCACACCTGTTTTGCAAGGCTTGAAAGGCTCTCTGGTGTTTCCAAATCGATCTGGCCTTTCATTTCAGCACAAGCAAATTTGGGACCTGGCAATGTCCAAGATGAACTGTTTGGTGTTCTATAGAAATACCCCTTTATGGTACAATGATCTTCTTCTGGAACTTCTCCAGGTACCTGACCCCGCAATTTGAATATCTAAAGGAGTATACCTGTTGTCCCATGTTATTTACAATGGAGATATCAAGACATTTGATAGATTGAAGGCGGAATTTAATCTTCCAAACTATATTCTATTTTGTTTCTTTCAGGTGCGTCATGCACTCCAAGCTCAGTTTACAGGTACCTATCCTACCTTACTATACTTGGATGCCCTCGAGCAGTGATGGCGAACCTTGGCACCCCAGATGTTTTGGAACTACATTTCCCATGATGCTCATCTACACTGTAGAGTGCATGAGAATCATGGGAAATGTAGTTCCAAAACATCTGGGGTGCCAAGGTTCGCCATCACTGTCCTAGAGGTACTATATAGTGATGAACTATGCCAGCTGATCTCTGTGTTCTATAATATGCTCATCACTCCAGCTGTGACTAAACTAGCTTATTCTGTTAAACGTAGATGGGGTTGGAGAGTTGGATTATGAAGATTGGGGGGTGGTCCTGGAGACCTGTACGCTGGTGTCTCCCAAAATGTCTGATAGGCTTACACAAGTGTGTATTACACATAGAGCATACTTGACCCCGCAACAAATTGCCAAATTCTACCCTTCTCGAAGTTCTATGTGCCCCATGTGTTCGATCTCTGCTGACACCTTTGACCATCTTCCTCCATGATCAGATAGACTCACCGGTGTCAATGGATCCCAGGGAATGCCTCCTGTGCTTTTTTCCTGATAAGCCTAGGAGGAGAATGTCCCACTGCTTGTAAAAGCAGTCTAGCAGGTAATTAGCCACCAGGATTGCTCTTACATGAAAGCCGGCTGAAGAAAACCATACCATGATGATGCCTAAACCTGCAGGTATCATTCCGGTATAACTACTCAAAGTCCAGCATTATACCAGTACATTGCTGGTTCTTGTTGGGCATATATTTAATGTTGTGTGTGGTGTGTTTTTTTTTTTTCCTCAATCTGTGATCTAAATAAAAAAGAGAACCTAACATTCCTTCATTCACGTCAATTGGTGGTATGCCCACCATTAGAATACTGCCCTGCATCCACTCACTTCTAATGATGAGCATATTCACTTGAACCTAACAGATTCCTCCATGTACATCGATGTGGATGAAGAAATCTCTGCCAGGAAAAGTGAATAAAAATATATTCGATCCGCACCTATGTTTTGCCATATATGCTTTTTATATATATAAAAAAAAAAAAACTGGTGGTAAAAATTGAATGATTTTACGTATTGTGAGAGCAAACCCTGTTGCTGTCAAAATAATCAGGGCTGCAGCTGAATGGCGTACCTGCAAAGCAAACAATGGTTAACAAAACATTACAGTAAAGCATAAAATACAGTAAAACAACAATTATTTTTTGCTTTTTTATATTTATTTTTTTACATTTTTATTGTAGCTATAAACATTCCAGTCTCTCAAAATGTGATGGCCCTCAAACATCTTTTGAGACCCTGTGTGAAGGTGTGCCGTGCTGTACCCTATACTAATACTGTGTGTGTGTGTGTGTGTCGTAAACAGTCCCCAATGCAGAGACCTGTTTCGCCAGGATAGAAGGGACAAAAATAGCGGGTGTCAGGCCTGTATCCGCGCTTGCTACAGCCACAGCATTTTTTTGGGGGTGCTCTTTGGGTAGGGGTACCAGGAAGGTCATCTGGAAAATGCCTCATGCAGCCAGCTCACTGCATCTTGTTTGGGAAATTGGGCTACAGCTCCTTCTGGATACAAAAGGGCTTTGATGATCTTTTCCTGGACTTTTAGGAAGGATCCACTTTGGAATAAGTATACAGACACTTTATTGTACCAGCGTCCGGCCTTACGGGAAACTAAGTATGGCACCATAATCTGGTCGTTGAAGTCCACCCCTCCCATTTTACAGTTGTAGTCATGGACACAGAGGGGCTTCTCAACAACACCAGTCGCTGTTGTAATTTGGACTGCCGTATCTGCGTGAATGGAAGACCGAACAAAAATGTTCCATTTGTCCTTCCAGCTCACTACAAGCAATTCATTGCACCTCAAGCAGGCTCTCTGACTATGTGGGGTGTTTACAAGCCGTTGGGGGAAGCCCTGTCTACAAAGTGGCACGCTTGTGTAGGAATTGTCCACGTATAAATGGTACCCCTTTCTGAATAAGGCTGACACCAAGTCGCTAACAATCTTGCCACTGCTCCCTATGTAGTTGGGGGGCTCCACACTGCTATCTTTTCCTGCGTAAACTCCATATATGCCCTGTCAGAGCTTATACATTTTGACCCCATATCTGGCACACTTGCTGGGCACAAACTGTTTGAAAACAAGGCTACCAGAAAACATAATCATGGACAATACAGACATCTTGTTCGGGGATATACAAGGCTGCAAATTTTAGTGGTTTACGAGGGGCTGAATTTTGTGGAACTGATCATATTCAGGGTCACCCAGAGGACGACAGAATTCATTGTCGTTGAAGTGCAATATTTTCTCGTATCTAGCCCTGGACATGGCAGCAGAGAACACGGCATATGATGAATTGGGTCAGTGGACCAATATGACCGCAACTCTTTTTAGTAATGCCCATGTTGAGGGATAGGCCCAGAAAGGTCTTAAATTCAGGAACCATTATAGGTCTTCAGCCAAATTGGCTGGCAAGGGTCAAATTTGGGTTTGCAGTGATGAATTGATTAGCATATAAATTGCTTTGGTCCAGAATGGATCCATACAGATCTTCTGTGAAAAAACACAAAAAAAGGAAATAAAAAAGGGGGCGTTAAATCTGTTGTTTCCACCTGAATTCTGGGTTGCATAGTGAATGGGGGAAGCACCGGGGCGCTTCATAATCTGTGGCCTGCCAGTCAGGATTTGAAAGCGCATTAGGAAGGGCACTATGGGTTCTACAGGCCTTGAATTCTTGGTGGTTGTGGGACAGTACTTGTGCTAGCCACCACACCATCTTGAACTGCACTTATGGGACACGCCACGTCAAGTGTTACTGCAGTGCTGGTTTTCTTCAAACAGGGTGTAGTAGGCCGCTGGTGCTCGCTAGTTCACCAGAAGGTGCATATGAGAATCATGCGGTTTTAGCACCTCAGCAACGAGGGAAAGGGGTCGTGTACGCCTGACCTTAGCAGGGACCTCTACTCCATCGTCGGAGCACCGCTGTTCTCTACAGGTTCAAATATTGAGCCTGAATCCAACAGTGAGGACTCCCCATCACTCATGCTCAGTATCCTATAGGCCTCTTCACTAGATTACCTTTCCTTTGACATTTTGGCCAATAAATTTACAGGTACCTAGTGTGACTCACAAGTAAAAAAAAGTACCCGGTTGTCGGTCTGTTAGAACCGCTACAATTTTTTGTGCTAGCAGAGATCAGGCCTGTATAAAGAAGTGACAGTAATCTACTGATCCTTCAGGGGCAAAACGCAGGTGCTGGCAGGTGTCAGGGCTGATCCTGCTAACGCAGAGTTTTTGGGGACACTATACTATGGGGGACGCTAGTATAGTTCTGATCAGATCAAAGATTGATCCGTTCAGACACTATATTAGTAATGGAGGTGTATAGTGTGTGTGTGTGTGTGTGTTTAGTGTTACTGGCAAAGGGTTAAAATCTGACGCTGTCTGGGATTGACGCTAACTGGCGTCACCCGTGACACTAATACAGAGATCAGAAAAAATATCTGTATACTGTGCTAATGACACTGACAGGGTGTGAAAGGGTTAACTGGGGGGCGATCAGGGGGTAAAATTTTATTAGGGAATATGTTGTGGGACCCTGACGCTAATTAGCATCACCCGTGACACTAATATAGAAAAAAAAATCTGTACACTAGGGATGAGCCAGGTGTTCGATTCGAACCTCAACCATTCGTCCGTTCGACGAAGCCAGAACTCTGTGGGCCATTCGCATCAAATTCGTGTGATACGAACGGCCCACAATGCACTGCGCCAGTCGCAGTGCATTGCTGGCTGATGATTGGCCAAGCATGCACTGTGACCCCGCATGCTTGGCCAATCACAGCGCCGGCAGCGAGGAGAGCCATAATTGGCCACAGGCAGGATGCCTGTGGCCAATTATAGCTCAGGGGGTTTAGTACACGCCCCACACTATATAAGCCCGCCAGCGCAGCGGCATTGTGTAGTGTGTTTCCGGCGTTCAGGGAAAGAGCTAGATAGGCAGGGACAGTGTGTTCTTTTCTCAGGCATCTGCAGGAGTTAGTGGGTGTTGTGTGCCTCCAGCACAATATACACCTGTATCTACCCTTTATTGCTGGTGTTCTTTAATACAGCCATCTGCAGGAGTTAGTGGGTGTTGTGTGCCTCCAGCACAGCACAGTATACACCTGTATCTACCCTTTTTTGCTAGTGTTCTCTAATAAAGGCATCTGCAGGAGTTAGTGGGTGTTGTGTGCCTCCAGCACAATATACACCTGTATCTACCCTTTATTGCTGGTGTTCTTTAATGCAGGCATCTGCAGGAGTTAGTGGGTGTTGTGTGCCTCCAGCACAGCACACACCTGTATCTACCCTTTTTTGCTGGTGTTCTCTAATAAAGACATCTGCAGGAGTTAGTGGGTGTTGTGTGCCTCCAGCACAATATACACCTGTATCTACCCTTTATTGCTGGTGTTCTTTAATACAGGCATCTGCAGGAGTTAGTGGGTGTTGTGTGCCTCCAGCACAGTATACACCTGTATCTACCCTTTTTTGCTGGTGTTCTCTAATAAAGGCATCTGCAGGAGTTAGTGGGTGTTGTGTGCCTCCAGCACAATATACACCTGTATCTACCCTTTATTGCTGGTGTTCTTTAATACAGGCATCTGCAGGAGTTAGTGGGTGTTGTGTGCCTCCAGCACAGCACAGTATACACCTGTATCTACCCTTTTTTGCTGGTGTTCTCTAATAAAGGCATCTGCAGGAGTTAGTGGGTGTTGTGTGCCTCCAGCACAATATACACCTGTATCTACCCTTTGTTGCTGGTGTTCTTTAATGCAGGCATCTGCAGGAGTTAGTGGGTGTTGTGTGCCTCCAGCACAATATACACCTGTATCTACCCTTTATTGCTGGTGTTCTCTAATACAGGCATCTGCAGGAGTTAGTGGCTGTTGTGTGCCTCCAGCACAATATACACTACCCAATTGCTGGTTTTCCCATCTCCCTGCAGGCCATTACTATGTCTGGAAGGCCAACAAGGAGAGGCAGACAGTCATGAGCCAATAAAAGAGGGCAAGCAGGACAACAGTGCTGGTCGTGGACGGGGTGCATCGACATCAGCATGTGGCCATGGGACACGCTTGTCCTTATTTTCGGCAGCTGGACGTGTTGAGCCGCATCATGCCGAAGACTTGGTAGAGTGGATGACCAAGCCCTCCTCATCCTCCTCATCCTCTCTCACCCAGGCTCAGGGTACTGAGCTGCCAATGCGTCCTCTTCCCTTGTATCAATGTCATCATCAGTCACTCCTTCCCTAGACCCACCATGTCCTCCTGAGGAGTCCCCCGAACTGTTTGAGCACAGTGTTGGGTACATGCTCCAAGAGGATGCCCAGCGTTTTGAAGGGTCTGATGAGGATGCACAGCTAGAGGAAGGCAGTAGTGTGAGCGCAGAGAGAGGGGATGCTCAAGAAGGACAGCAATCTGGCAGTCATGTTCCAGCAGCTGAAGCATACTGCCAGGTTTGCTCCAGTGATCAAGAGGGAGGGGATGATGAGGTCACTGACTCCACGTGGGTGCCTGATAGGAGAGAGGAGGATGAGGAGGAGGCACATCTCCAACGAGGCAGGATGCCCTCCGGGGGCCAGCGTAAGGGCAGCACACCGACTGAATCACACCGCAGAGCTCCGCCTGTGCAGGGCGCTGCCTCTGCCCGTTATTCCAAAAGGTCTTTGGTGTGGGCCTTTTTTGAGTTGAGTGCATCAGATCACACCGCTGCTATTTGCAACATATGTCTGAAGCGTATCTCGCGTGGCCAAAACATCAGCCGCTTGGGCACCACATGCTTGACCAGAAATATGTTGACCTGCCATGCAGCTCGTTGGCAAGCGTACCTTAAAGACCCACACCAAAGAACAAAGCAGACCTCTCCTTGCGCCTCATCAGCTAGGATCTCCAACCCCACTATACCTTCAGTCCTCTCTGAAACCTGCACTGAGAGGAATGAAGGTGTAGAATTAGGTGTGTCACAGCCAAGTACTTGCGGGCACTCTGCTAGCAGTACACCGACGTCCGATTGTAGCAGGTAAATTTCCCTGCCCCAGCTGCTGGACCGTCGAAAGAAGTTCACTCCCAGCCATCCACATGCCCAGCGGTTGAATGCTAGCTTGGCTAAATTGCTAGCACTTCAACTGCTGCCTTTTCAGTTGGTAGACTCGGCCCCCTTCCGTGAGTTTGTGCAATGTGCGGTTCCTCAGTGGCAGGTTCCCAAACGCCACTTTTTCTTGCCACAATGCCACAATCAGTTTTCTCGTCGGGAAAACTGTCATGTTTTCTCTTTGACGAGAAAACCGGCCGTGTGTAGGCTCTCCAGCAGTTTTCCCGACGAGAAAACCATTGAGAATCACAACAGGAAAATGTAGAACAAGTTTTAATTTTTCTCGTCGCGAATCGCAGCGTTTTTTTTCCTCTGCAGTTTTCCCTGCGGTGGAGCCTACACACAGCCGGTTTTCTCAACCAAGAGAAAACCTGTCGGAAAAACCGGCCGTGTGTACACGGGGAAAAGGGACCAAGCCGGTCCTCGGTTTTCCCATCGGGGTTCTCTGCGGTGTTTTCACTGCCAAGAAACCCGATCGTGTGTACACGGCATAAGACTTTCGCTAGAAGTTTAATATCTAGGTTAAGCAGAGAAATAGGCCTATAGTTGGAGCAAGATGTGTCATCTGAGTGCGGTTTAGGGATCATTGAAATAATTGCTGTTAAAGTTTCAGGTCGAAAGGAATGACCATCACAAAGGGAATTAAGGGCTTTGGATAATAATGGAGCTAAAATATGAGCAAATTTTTTAAAATATAGGGCGGAAAAGCCACCTGGGCCTGGCTGTTTAGTCAATTTAAGAGATTTAATAGCCGCCGTTATTTCACTAGTAGTAATAGCATTCTCAAGGCAATCTCTATGGGCCAAGGGAAAAGTTGGAAGCTTGATTTGGGAGAAGAAAGAATCTGCAGAAGCTTGATC
The DNA here is from genome assembly GCA_029206835.1 of Rana muscosa. NCBI lineage: Eukaryota > Metazoa > Chordata > Amphibia > Anura > Ranidae > Rana > Rana muscosa. The sequence continues at coordinate 296,899,998 of CM055127.1, read as the reverse complement.
TAAAGGTTCATCTTATTTATATAGGGAAGCAAGATGTTTTTGGAAGGTATGAATGATTTTCACTGGATTACTGGTGTACATATCTTGGGAAAGTTTCAAACTTATTGGTTTAGAAGGGTGTTTTAATTTTTTTAGGGCTCAGGCTAAGAGTGTATTAGGTGTATTGACTTTGAGGTAAAACAGATGTTTCGATTTATTTAATACTTTATTTGGGGAGTCTGAGAGGAAAAGATCGAGATCATGATGTGCTTAATCTAATTGCATTTTGGTCATGGGTGTAAGATTCAATTGGAAGACTGTATGGGAGAAATTAAATTATGCTTCTAGTTTTTGCTGCAGCAAACATTTTTATTTTTTAAGAAAAGAGGCCTGGCGAATACAAACTCCAGGGAGCACAGGCTTATGTGCTTCCCAGAGTGTTATGGGAGAGATATCAGAAGTCGCATTGTTGGCCAAATAATCTTTTAAAGCTTTTTCCAGATCTATGTAGTGCGAAGGATGAGAAAGTATGGAATTATTAATATGCCATTTAGGATCTTGTGCCTTAGGAATTAGGGAGGTAAAAATGGTTAATACTGCACTATGGTCAGTCCATGTAAAAGGAATTATAGATGAAGAAAGGAGTTCAGGAGTCATACCTATTGTGATTAAAATATGATCAATTCGACAAAATGATTAATGGGGATGAGAATAAAAGATAACGGAAAATTGAATTCAAATACTTACCGTAATTTTCCTTTCCTGACGAGCTCCATGTCAGCACAGCTGGGTGAGGCCCTGCCCACCCCTACGTAATCAGAACTATACATTTTTCACTCACCTCAGCCTCAGCGTTTTGTAACTATTACTACATAACTGGGCGGGTACTGTGCTGACATGGAGCTCGTCAGGAAAGGAAAATTACGGTAAGTATTTGAATTAAATTTTCAGTTTTCCTGACGGCTCCATGTAAGCACAGCTGGGAATTAACTAGCCAAAACAGGGGAGGAATAATGCTACACACTCCACAATTCTGACTAAAACAGTAACAGAAGCCATGATGTCTCTGACAAACTCAATTGTCATTAAGCCATGAATATGAATATTTTGGTGTCCACATAGCCGCATTGTAGATAGTTTGAGACACCCGGCCTGCTGACACTCTCAAGGTCCGAACCCTTCTAGTGAGAGTGCCGTGATTCTCCTGGCACAGCCAGCCCTCCAACCTGCGGGCCAAGGAGATGAGGTTACCAACCAAGAGATAATGATTTTACGGCTTCCAGCAAGATTATTATGTGTTCCACCTGAAAATTACAGACAGATGCACAGACTTCCTGATGGGAGGAGTCTACTTGATTAAATATTTTAGAGCTTAGCCCATGGGCCTCCGATGGGCTAATTTCTTGAGTACTCCCCAAAGGGAACGAAGGAGGAAAATCTCTTGTGTGATATGAACTCTGAAAGTCAATTCAGGCAAAAATTAGAGCATTGGCATGAGCACCATCCTGTCTGGGAAGTACACGAGTATGGGTTTTCTAAACCCCAAGGGCACCAATTCTGATGTAATTGCCACCAGTAAATCAGTTTCAGAGAGAGGTACCACAGGGTGATTGAAGGCATCTGATGAAATTACATCCATCAGCATTGGGATACAGTGGCGGTGCGTCCATAGAGGGCGCCGGAGCGTCGCCCCATCTCGCTCCTGCACCGCCACTGAAAGACAATACACAGATTCATGCATTGCATGAATCTGTGTATTGTCGCCGCTGCCGCGCTGCCCACTATTCATATGGCTGGCCTCCTGGTGAGCGCCGGCCATATGAATTAGAGCGGTGGCCGGCGGTGGGTGTGACTTGGAAGTGTCTATCAGAGCTTTCCGAATACAGCTCTCACGCTGTAATCGGCTTCCAAAAACTCCTCCAAGGTACGCACGGGGGTGCGTTCCTTGGAGAACAGTCACAGGCGGTTCAGCCAATCAGGTTCACCGGATCTGGCTACCGGTAACCTGATTGGCTGAAGCGACATCGAGGGAGGGAGAACACATCGAGGACGGCGCGGACCGAGGAAGGTAAGTGCAGGGCTGGGGGGGGAACTGGCTGCATTTGGGGGGAACTGGCTATATATATATGGGGACAAACTGGCTGTATATGGGGGCACACTGGCTGTATATGGGGGACACACTGGCTGTATATGGGGGCACACTGGCTGTATATGGGGGCACACTGGCTGTATATGGGGGCACACTGGCTATATATGGGGGCAAACTGGCTGTATATGGGGACACACTGGCTATATATGGGGGCAAACTGGCTGTATATGGGGACACACTGGCTGTATATGGGGGCACACTGGCTGTATATGGGGGCACACTGGCTGTATATGGGGACAAACTGGCTGTATATGGGGACACACTGGCTGTATATGGGGGCACACTGGCTGTATATGGGGGACACACTGGCTGTATATGGGGGCACACTGGCTGTATATGGGGACACACTGGCTGTATATGGGAACACACTGGCTGTATATGGGAGCACACTGGCTGTATATGGGAGCACACTGGCTGTATATGGGGACAAACTGGTTGTATATGGGAGCACACTGGCTGTATATGGGAGCACACTGGCTGTATATGGGGGCACACTGGCTGTATATGGGGGCACACTGGCTGTATATGGGGACAAACTGGCTGTATATGGGGGCACACTGGCTGTATATGGGGGCACACTGGCTGTATATGGGGGCACACTGGCTGTATATATGGGGGCACACTGGCTATATATGGGGACAAACTGGTTGTATATGGGAGCACACTGGCTGTATATGGGAGCACACTGGCTGTATATGGGGGCACACTGGCTGTATATGGGGGCACACTGGCTGTATATGGGGGCACACTGGCTGTATATATGGGGGCACACTGGTTATATATATATATGGGGGCACACTGGCTGTATATGGGGGCACACTGGCTGTATATGGGGACAAACTGGCTGTATATGGAAACAAACTGGCTGTATTTGAGGGGGCAAACTGGTGGCGTTTGGGCACAGTGGCTGCGTTTAATGGGCACAGTGGCGGAAATTGATCTTTTTTTTTTCAGTTTGTTTGCGCCCCCCCAAAAATTTTGAGCACCAGCCGCCACTGTTGGGATATCTCATTCCGGAAACAATTTGAGGTTTCAACCAAATTGCATCTTGAAAAACTGGAAGCCCACTGTATGCCGGTGAAGACAGAGATAGCCAAAATGCATGCCTATAGCATGCTTGTGCATAGAACTAAGTCAAGCCACGCCTGTAGGCATTTGGAGCAGGCTTCTGAAGAGTCCAGCGTAAAATCTTGATCAGCGAATATACTGGGCATATATGCCATGTTCCATTATAGGTATGCTTAGCTCTGTCCTTTCTTGTCTCGTAAGATTATTCAAATCTTCACAGAGCATTCGACATCCATTAGCCTCTGCCTCTCCAGACCCAGGCCATCAGCCTGAGCCTGTCGGGTGCGGGATGAATCGGACTGGAGAAGATTTGATCTACCAGGCAGAGGGAGTCACTCCTTGACGCTCATAAGGATGAGTAGCGGGTACCAGAACTGTCAACTTCCCTCGCCCCAGCCTTAGCTGGAAGCTGAGAATCAGAGGGAGCAGCAGAAAAAGGCATAAGCCATCTTGGTGATCCATTCTGCGGTCAGCACCTCCACTCTGAGAGCTTGTGGATCCTGGGCCCTGGAATGGAACTTCAGCAACTAAGTGCCGACTGGGAATGTAAGCGGTCTACCTCTGACAGAAAAAACACCAAGCTCTGTTAGTTCTCGGAAGACTTGCAGCAGCCTGGATCATCCATTGTCTTCCAGACTTGTCCTGGACAAGTAGTTCGCCTGAAGATTCTTCCGACCAGGCACATAGGTCGCAGATCGTTGGGAGGATTGACTTGGGTGAATTCTAGAATTAGAGAAAACTTCAGAAGTGAGAGACTGAGCCTTGTTTCCAGATGTAGGCCACAGTCGTTGTGCTGTCCAACTTTCCCAGGACAGGCTTACCCTGGATGAGGTGACTGAAGGCCAAGAGCCTGAAAAGGCTGCCCTCAACTCCAGGACGGAGTCTTGGATCCTTGACACAAGGCCATTGGCCCTGAGCTCATCGCTCTTGAAGTACGGCTCCCCTACACTGGCTGGTGTCTGACTGCACCACCAGGTCGTCTGTAGGGAATGACATTGCAGATGATTAGTTTCTTCAACCACAAGTTTAGGCCACTGGTCCAGAAACCCGGCTTGAACGGGAGCGATAGTTAAACTGGGCCTACCTGAGCTGCTGGAGCAAGGCGATTTCTACGGCTCAATCTGAGACATGAAGGATGAAATATATGGCCCAAAATGCTTGCCTTAGGGGACCACGTGTCAATCACCAAAGCCGTACCTATGTCCACAGAGGCACAATCCCAAAATAACAGAAAGCATCCTGACATCTTGGTTTATGCATTGGCTTCTCTGTCTTTCCTGGACTCCCAGACAGAAAACGCAGAAGCTAAGCTCTCTGGCGTGAGAGTGAACGTGGAAACTGACTCTTGAGTTTTCGGTTTCTTTAATTCAGTAGACCTTCATCTTGAGGCAGGAAGCCAAACTGGCCACTATTAAATTTAGGCTTGACCTTCTCCGATTAAGAAAAAATGCAGTGATAGCGTTTGTCCTTGAAGGTCACATCTTTGTGTATATGGCCAATCCCACATACTGACCACCCCTGGACCTCTATTCGTTCAAAAGGGCATAACTTTGACATCCTGCTGTGACAATATACTCAAATCTTGACGAACAAGCACTTGATCCATTCCACATCCAGCTGTCTTCTGCAAGTACCTAAAATACTTCCAAAGCTTCACTTCTATATAAAGGCATTTCACCAATCTTACCAATCTGGACACAGGTCGTCCTCATCTTTCTGTTTAGGAGGGAATTAATTGGCCTGAGAAGGCCCTGAAAGAAGGCTGGACATTGCCAAACAGACGGTCCCTGCAGGAGACGAATCTAGTTATTCCTTTAGAGCGTCTTGACCATCTGCCTAATTGTGACAACTGGTTAGGTGTCACCGTCATCTTTATCCTAGGTTGCTTGACCTAGGCAACATCCCTGCAGTCATATTCGTCTGTTTCTCTTTGGAAGGATCTGAAGCGGATTGTTTGCTTGGAAAGGCTTGGAGACTTCACAGGGTGAGTGGAAAACACTCTTTTAGAGTGTATTGACCACATGTTTAATGAATGCGACACCTGTTAGGTGTAGTCATCCTTATCCTTGGTTGCTTGAACAAAGCAGAATGTTTGCAGTCATGTCCATCCGGAAGTTTGGAAAATGGGCTGCTTCACCTGGTATGGTTAGGCGGCTTCTTACTGCCAGAGCAGATAATCCTTTCAAAGGGTGAGCAGAACCACTCCTTTAGAGTGTACAGGTGAAACTTGAAAAATTAGAATATCGTGCAAAAGTTAATTTATTTCACTAATGCAACTTAAAAGGTAAAACTAATACATGAGATAGACTAATTACATGCAAAGCAAGATAGTTCAAGACATGATTTGTCATAATTGTGACGATTATGGCTTACAGCTCATGAAAATCCCAAATCCACAATCTCAGAAAATCAGAATATTACATGCAATCAATAAAACAAGGAGTGTACATAGAACAAAATCGGACCTGTGAAAAGTATAAGAATGCATATGTACTCAGTACTTGGTTTGGGCCCCTTTTGCAGCAATTACTGCCTCAATGCGGCGTGGCATGGAAGCTATCAGCCTGTGGCACTGCTGAGGTGTTATGGAAGACCAGGATGCTTCAATAGCGGCCTTCAGCTCTTCTGCATTGTTCAGTCTCATGTCTCTCATCTTTCTCTTGGCAATGCCCCATAGTTTCTCTATGGAGTTCAGGTCGGTCGAGTTTGCTGGCCAATCAAGCACAGTAATCCCACGGTCTTCGAACCAGGTTTTGGTGCTTTTGGCAGTGTGGGCAGGTGCCCTGTCCTGCTGGAAAATTAAGTCAGCATCCCCATAGAGTTTGTCTGCAGAAGGAAGAATGAAGTGCTCCAAAATCTCCTGGTAGACGGCTGCGTTGACCCAGGACTTAATGAAGCACAGTGGACCAACACCAGCAGATGACATGGCTCCCCAAATCAACACAGACTGTGGAAACTTCACACTGGACTTCAAGCATCTTGCAGTGTGTGCCTCTCCATTCTTCCTCCATACTCTGGGTCCTTGGTTTCCAAATGAGATGCAAAATTTCCTCTCATCAGAAAACAGGACTTTGGACCACTGAGCAACAGACCAGGTCTGTTTTTCTTTAGCCCAGGTAAGACGCTTCTGACGTTTGTTGTTCAGGAGTGGCTTGACAAGAGGAATACGACATTTGAAGCCCATGTCCAGGATCCGTCTGTGTGTGTTGGCTCTTGATGCACTGACTCCAGCCTCAGTCCACTCCTTGTGAAAGTCCCTAACACTTTGGATGGCCTTTTCCTGACAATCCTCTCCAGGCTGCGGTCATCCCTGCTGCTTGTGCACCTTTTTCTTCCACACTTTTCCCTTCTACATAACTTTCTATTAAGGTGCTTTGATACAGCACTTTGGGAACATCCAACTTCTTTTGCAATTACCGTATTTTCCGGCGTATAAGACGACTTTTTACCCCATAAATATCTTCTCCAGAGTCGGGGTTGGTCTTATACGCCGGTAATGGACCGGGGCCGTCCATTTTTCAAAAGCCGTGCCTCCTCCTCATGCTGTTCCGTGATAGGCGGAACACTCAGCTTCCCAGCAGAGCCTCTGTTTAGTGTTCCGCCTATCACGGATGCCCTCTCGTCCTCGGCCTCGGATGAGAGGGCATCTGTGATAGGCGGAACACTGAACACAGTGTCTACTGGGAAGCTGAGTGTTTCCGCCTATCACAGGACAGCACGAGGAGGAGGCGCGGCTTTTGAAAAATGGAAGGCCGCGGTCTGACTGGAGATTCTACATGCCAGGGATAAGGTAAGTGATCGTCGAGGGGCACAGTGAGGTATGCAATGGGGCACAGTGAGGCATGCAATGGGGCACAGTGAGGCATGCAATGGGGCACAGGGCACAGTGAGGTATGCAATGGGGCACAGTGAGGTATGCAATGGGGCACAGTGAGGTATGCAATGGGGCACAGTAAGGTATGCAATGGCTAGTCGGAAGGGGGTCGTCTTATACGGCGAGTATATCCCTAAACCCAAATTTTATCTGGAAAATTAGGGGGTCGTCTTATACGCCCAGTCATCTTATACGCCGGCAAATACGGTACCTTTTGAGGCTTTCCCTCCTTATGGAGGCCGTCAATGATGGTTTTCTGCTCAACTATTAGGTCAGCAGTCTTTTCCATGATTGTGATTCCTACTGAACCAGACTGAGAGACCATTTAAAGGCTCAGGAACCCTTTACAGGTGTTATGACTTAATTAGCTGATTAGAGTGGGACACTTTGAGCCTAGGATATTGCACCTTTTCACAATATTCTAATTTTCTGAGATTGTGGATTTGGGGTTTTCATGAGCTGTAAGCCATAATCATCACAATGATGACAAATCACGGCTTGAACTATCTTGCTTTGCATGTAATGAGTCTATCTCATATATTGGTTTCACCTTTTAAGTTGCATTAGTGAAATAAATGATATTTTGCACGATATTAAAATTTTTCGAGTTTCACCTGTATAAGCAACGTGTTTATTGGATGTGACAACCTTTTAGGTGTCACCCTTATCCCTGGCTGCTTGAGCCAGTGGGATACATACTGTCATGCCCATCCAGAAATTCGGAAAATGGGCAGCTTCACCTGGTATGGATAGGCAGCTTCTCATTGTCAGAGCAGATAACCCCTTTCACAGGGTGAGCAGAAACCACTCCTTTAGAGTGTATAGGCAATGTGTTTATTGGATGTGACAACCTTTTAGGTGTCACCCTTATCCCTGGCTGCTTGAGCCAGTGGGATACATACTGTCATGCCCATCCGTGTATTCCTCTTATAGAGCCTGAAGAGGGATGTTTGCTTGGGAAAGCTATAAGACTGCTCCTTGCCAGAGAATTTTAAACCCTTCCAAGGGTAAGTGGGAATAACTCCTGTGAGTGTATTGGCTACTTGTTAAATAAATAAGACAACCTGTCAGGTATCATCATCATCATCTCTGGTTGCTTAATCAAAGCAAGAGTCATGTTCATCCCATCTTCTTCTTGAAGAGCCTGAAGCGTGTTCGCTCTGAGATTGGTTAACACTAATAGGTAACCTCTCCACAGGGTTTGCGCACTATTCGGCAAACCAACCCATAACCCCGGATCACACTGGTGCATTTTTGACATGCGACCTGACACGCCAAATCGCATGTCAAATAGGTGCCAATTGCACCGCCCTAATCGGTGCAACGCTGCATCTGCGGCGCCGCACCAACTTCACAAAGGCAGTTTCGTACTACCTCTGCGATTTCGGGCTGCGACCTACTGACATCCGCACAGAGACTTGCACAGATGTCTCTGGAAGTCTCGACCGGAATCAAAACTGATCAGTGGGAGAAAAAGCTGAATTGCACAGCCTCATTCCCGCAGTCCAGTGCGACCCTGGACAAGGGAAAAAAAGGTTAAAATGCAGTAAATAGATTGCTTAGTAACAAATCCTGAGGGGTTAATCACAGTTAAAGGGAGACAGAAGCTTCCATCTACAGCCCTGATAACCAGGTGGAGGTTAAATAGCTAAAACCTAGTCCTGGAAGGAATCAGGACATGATGAAAAGTTTGTTCAGAACAGCAACAAAAAGGTAGGAATTTGTAACAAAATTACAATCATCTTCTGCAGTGTACACCAACCAAGGAAATTGTAGACATCATAAACATGCTTTTCCATACTCTTTTTTTTTTTGAGGAAAACCAAAGATCACATAGAAAAACAAAAGGATATACCATATCTCAACAAGCCATGGCTGGCTCCAGTAGACATCACAGGTGACTCCTCTACCTTCTTTGGAAATGCTGGTCTTTGGAGGGGGTTTGGCATAATGGCACAACAGTAAAGCAAACATGAGAAGCCACCAACAGATTATTGCCATGTGTAAACAGACAGAGTATTCCTTTTTGTACCTGTTATGCAGAGTACCCCCAGTGGAGGAGTTCAGAATATGTATAGTGGCTGCAGGGCGCAAGGTACAACAATACCCAGTAAAGCAGCATACATTTGGATACAAAGCATTTAGCTCACCCAACCTCCGTCATCCGACCGTCGACACTGGCACAGCGCGGGTGCGTGTGCATAGAGGAGCACTCTGCCACGACCGCTGTCCACTTTATGTGGACCACAGACGTGGCTGTTAGCCGTGATAAAGCCGCCCTGAGGACCAGCAGCGGGGCTCCCTGGATTATGGGTCATTTAGATGAGACACCAGGGACTGCGTCCAGCTTAATCCACACGTATGGACGAACGGCCAGCCCTTTAGACCAGCCAGGTAGAGGAGCACACCTACATCCTGCACGTAGGAGGAAAAGAGAAGAATGCTGAGGCTGAGGTGAGTGAAAAAGTGGGTGTTTTGCAGGGTTCAATTGATGCCAAGAGTTTAATAGAGAGTGTTGCTGAAGTAATTGTTGAAATGAATGTTTCAGAGAAATTGGGGTTATGGGAATTGGGGAGTTATCAAGAAATGGTTAAAGGACTTCATTCGAATCTCCACAAATTAATAGTGTGCCCATTTTATGAGTTTCAACCACCTGTAGTAAATGAGAAAGGGAAAATGTTGAAGTTTTTTTTGGAGCATAATGGGAGACTACTGTGATTGGAGAGTCAGATATACAGTTGTGCTCATAAGTTTACATACCCTGGCAGAATTTATGATTTCTGGGCCATTTTTCAGAGAATATGAATGATAACACAAAAACTTTTCTTTCACTCATGGTTAGTGTTTGGCTGAAGCCATTTATTATCAATCAACTGTGTTTACTTTTTTTAAATCATAATGGCAAAGGAAACTTCCCAAATGACCCAAATACCATTTATTGCCCCCTTTAACATCAATGACAGTCTTTTGTCGTATTTGTGGATGAGGCTCTTTATCTTTTCAGATGGTAAAGCTGCCCATTCCTCTTGGCAAAAAGCCTCCAGTTCCTGTAAATTCTTGGGCTGTCTTGCATGGACTGCACGTTTGAGATCGCCCCAGAGTGGCTCAATGATATTGAGGTTAGGAGACCGAGATGGCCACTACAGAACCTTCACTTTATTCTGCTGTACCAATGACAGGTCAACTTGGCCTTGTGTTTTGGATCATTGTCATGTTGGAATGTGCAAGTACGTCCAATGCGTAGCTTCCTGGCTGATGAATGCAATATTTTTTGATAACATACTGCATTCATCTTGCCATCAATTTTGACCAAATTTCCTGTGCCTTTGTAGCTCACACATCCCCAAAACATCAGCGATCCACCTCCGTGTTTCACAGTAGGAATATTGTACCTTTCATCATAGGCCTTGTTGACTCCTCTCCAAATGTAGTGTTTATGGTTGTGGCCAAAAAGCTCAATTTTGGTCTCATCAATCCAAATGACTTTGTGCCAGAAGGTTTGAGGCTTGTCTCTGTGCTGTTTGGCGTATTGTAAGCGGTATCTTTGTGGCATTTGCATAGTAATGGCTTTCTTCTGGCGACTCGACCATGCATGCAGCCCATATTTCTTCAAGTGCCTCCTTATTGTGCATCTTGAAACAGCCACACCACATGTTTTCAGAGAGTCCTGTATTTCACCTGAAGTTATTTGTGGGTTTTTCTTTGCATCCTGAACAATTTTCCTGTCAGTTGTGGCTGAAAATTTTGTTGGTCTACCTGACCGTGTTTTGGTTTCAACAGAACCCCTCATTTTCCACTTCTTGATTTGAATTTGAACACTGCTGATTAGCATTCTCAATTCCTTGGATATCTTTTTATATCCCTTGCCTGTTTTATACAGTTCAACTACCTTTTCCCGCAGATCCTTTGACAATTATTTTGCTTTCCCTATGACTCAGAATCCAGAAATGTCAGTGCAGCACTGGATGAAAGATGCAAGGGACTGTCAGGAGTCAAGAAACTCATTGACCTTTTATACACACTAATTACAAGCAAACAGATCACAGGTGAGGATGGTTACCTTTTAATAGCCATTAAAACCCCTTTGTGTCAACTTGTGTGCATGTTATCAGGCCAAAATCACCAGGGTATGTAAACTTTTGATCAGGGTCATTTGGGGGTAGTTTCTGTTGTGATTATTTTTTTATAATCACTTCTTTTCTTTATTATAACAAATTTCAACATACAAAATAGAAAGAACAACAAAAAGAGAAACAAAAAACATAAGTTCTTACACGCAATATACAGATACATTCTTAAACATAATACACACTACCCCCCCTCCCCGAGAGCACCCTAGATTCTTAATCTTGTCCTTTCATCAAAAGGAGAGAAGGAGAGAGGAAAAAAAACACACACCCCTTTCTTATGGCCCCATACAAAGAAAACATTCAAAGGGGGGCTTAAAGCGGAGCTCCACCCTAAAGTGGAACTTCCGCTCATCGGAACCCTCCCCCCTCCGGTGTCACAATTGACACCTTTCAGGGGGGAGGGGGGTGAAGATACCTGTCTAAGACAGGTATTTTCACCCACTTCCGGGAGTCCTCTCTGCGGGAAATCTGCGGGAAGCACCTCACTTCCCGCAGAGTACCTGTTGTGTTCTGGGAGACACTCGGCTCCCAGAACACACGGGGACCAGTCAGAATGGCGCAGCGCGACTCGCGCATGCGCCGTAGGGAACCGGGCAGTGAAGCCGCAAGGCTTCACTTTCTGGTTCCCTCACCGAGGATGGCGGTGGGGGTAGCAGAGTGACGAGCGTTTGCTCGTCCTCTGCTGCGGACATCGCTGGACTCCAGGACAGGTAAGTGTCCTAATATTAAAAGTCAGCAGCTGCTGTAGCTGTAGCTGCTGGCTTTTAATATTTTATTTTCGGTGGAGCTCTGCTTTAATAACACCTCGTAAAAATAAAAAATAATAAAAAAAAAGGAAAATTTCACCTTTGAAGAAAGAAGCTTACTAGCTCCTTATTTTGTGACATTTAATATCTCTTCATCTTGTGGGGGGAAAAAATAAATAAAATGTTTTGAATCACCACACACCCCGTTCTTATGGCCCCATACAACGAAAACATTTAAAGAGGGGCTTAATAACACCTCGTAAAAGAAAGGCGATTTCACATTTGAGGAAAGAAGCTTGATAGCTCCTTATTTCGTGACACTTGATAGCTCCTTATATATTGTGAGAAAGAAAGCGAGAAGGAAAAAAAAAACAAAAAAAACACCATCACCCTTCGTCATAACATGTTACCAAATTTAAATTTATTATTTCACTACTGTGTAAAATATCCTAAAAACCATTTGTGTAAATAAAATAGAAAATTTAAATCCCCTCTCTTTCTATGGGCTCGATCTTCTCTCCGGTACCCTTCCCCAGGGGGGGAGACAAACAAAGACAAAAACAAGACAAAAAAAAAACCCACACCAAAGATAAAAAACGAAAAATACTTCCATCCCCTCCCTGACCTCCACCCCCCCCTCAAGCCGCATTGCCCGGGGGGACTAATCCATCCCTATTTCAGGAGAGTAGTATAGCCATCCTGCCCATATATCTTTAAATTTATTCTGCTGGTCCTTGACCGTATGTACCCATCTCTCTGCTTACATTATCCTCTCCACCTCCTTTTTCCAATACATTATGTTGGGAACTCTGGATTGCTTCCAAAATCTAGGTATCAATGCCTTCGCTGCATTCAACAGGTGTGGTGTGACACTTCTTTTATAAAACTTAATGGATGATGGCATCCCATGCAACAGGAAATGTATTGGAGATAGCTCTATAGGTCTAAGTGTCATTTTTTTATCCAAGGGGATATCTCTTCCCAGAATATCTTAATCTTGGGACAGTGCCACCATATGTGAAGAAATTAACCCCTTTGGTTACACCCCCTCCAACAGTTGGCATCCGCCGATGGATACATCTGGGCCAAACGAGTCGGTGTACGATGCCATCTAGTTAGAAACTTGCAAGACATCTCTTGTATATAAGAGCTTATTGAGGAGTGGTGTGTTGTTTCCATCAGCCTCTTAACTTGCTCTGCTGTAAAGTTATGGCCAAACTCCCTCTCCCATTCATGGATATAATAGGGATTTGTCCTGTTTTGAGCACTCAGGACCAATCTGTACATCCGAGATAACATATGGCCCGGCTCCGATAGGTTGACACACCAGTCCTCAAAAATAGTCAGAGAATTTGCTGGTCTCATTTGATGTTTCCATTTGTTAAACAGGTCTGCCAACTGCCGATATTTCCAGTCTGCCATCGATACCTCCTCTAGCTTTTGAACCAAATCTCCCAAAGAAAGCAATTTCCCCTGTGGGGCCACTCCTGCACAATTCCCCTCTCCCTCCTTTCCCCAACCCTCTAAACTTCCCTTCTCCTCCCCCGGGGGGAACCAGGGGAAACCTTCCAGAGGGGTTATAGGCGATATTGGAGGGGCAAACCTTCCTATCTTATTCATTCTATCCCAGATGGATAGCGTTGTTTTGGTTAATGGTGAAGTATATTCCGACAACCCCCTATATGAGGTCGGGATCCAAGGTGCTCTCGCCAAATCCCTTCCTGCCAGTGTTTTCTTCAGGGGTAAGCATAGTTTACCTCCAGAGTCATGGCACCAGTTCATAATACGGACCAGGGCCATGGCTCTATAGTAAAATGCTATATCTGGAAGGCCTACCCCCCTTCCCCCTTTGGTCTCCTCAAAATCTCATATGCCAACCTGGGATGTTTATCCCCCCAAAAAAAGGTCATGAAAGCTTTCCTTATTTGTTTAAAGAATATCTGTGGGAGGGTTATAGGAATGGCGTGCAGGACATAAATAAGCCTAGGAATTATACTCATTTTAAGCACGCTTACTCTCCCAAACCACGTCAAGATATGGCTTCTCCATTTCTGTAAGTCCTTTAGTATAGATGAAAGCAGGTGTCCATAGTTTAAGTCGTATAGGCGTTTTACATCTGGGGTTATATGTGTCCCCAAATAAAATATGGAGTCCAAACGCCATACGAAGGGGAAGGATCTTTGTAACTTTTTCCTCATCCCCAAGGGCACCTGACTTGGCATCAATACCGATTTCTCTATATTTATTTTAAAGTTGGAGATAAGACCAAACCTGTCTATCTCCCCCATTAATTCCGTCAGGGACTCTTGAGGCGAGGAGAGATACAACAATAGATCATCCGCATATGCGGATATCTTATGTTCCATTGATCCTATAACAATCCCTTTAATTGTACGCAGGAAGGGTTCCAATGCCATAGCAAATAACAATGGGGACAATGGGCACCCCTGCCTAGTCCCATTCCTTATTTCAAAATAGTCTGAAAGTCTGCCATTAACCTTAACCCTTGCTCTGGGGTCTGCATATAATGCCATTACCCATCCCATCATCCGTTCCCTCAAAACTCCGACCATAAACCCCCATCCTACTCTATCGAATGCTTTTTCAGCATCCATTGAGATCACTACCACCGGGGTCTGGTTTGGGCCTTTATGCATCCAATGCAATACATTAAGGGCCCGAATTGTATTATCTCTGGCCTCTCGGCCTTTCATAAATCATGTTTGATCCGGGTGAATCAATTTAACTATATGATCCTGTAGCCTTAAAGCTAGGATTTATAAAAAGGAATTTAGTGTCGGAGTTTAAGAGGGTCCTTCCCCACTTTCGGGAGGACCGTCACATATGCCAGTAAAGCCTCTGGCGGCAGTGGATTGGAAACCGAAACAGAGTTAAGGTATCTACAAAGGGGGGCCAGAAGTATTGAGGCAAACTTTTTATAGTACATATTAGTGAAACCATCCGGTCCCGGGATTTTACCCTGTGCTGCGACCGATATCACTCTACCTAACTCCTCTATGGAGATGGCTTTTTCCATTTCCTCCAGGGCTCCAGTTGGTATAGCCTGTAGCCCTGAGGCCTCCAAGTATTCCCGGATCTTGTCGCCTCTTATCTACCCCCCCCGAAACCGGATCTATGTTGTATAAAGACGAATAAAAGCGATGAAATTCAGCTGCTATTGCTTGGGAATCTACTATCTGCTTATTACCTGCCTTTAATGTATGTACATGACGTGCCTCCTGTTGTTTCTTTAATTGCCTGGCCATTAGCCTCCCACTCTTATTTCCCTGCTCATAAAAACTATGGGCAAAATATCTATTTTTATTTTGGAATTTTCGATCTAGGAGCTGTTTTAGGTCTACCCGTAGCTTCTCTAGATTCTGCGCATCTCCTATCAGTAAATGGGCTTTATGTTTAATTTCTATTTCATGTATCTCCTCTAAAAGTGCTACCATTTCCTTCTGTCTCTCTCGTTTAATACGTGACCCCATTGAGATTAGCTCCCCTCTAATAACTGCCTTGTGGGCTTCCCATACCACTTGGTCCGCCACCCCCTCTGACATATTAATCTCAAAATATGATGCTAATGCGTGGGACAGAGACTCCACATTCTGCTTGTCATCCAAAATAGCTTAATTTAATCGCCAGGTTCTCTCCCTGCTCCCAGCCAATACTGGATTCACCCCTAAACTTATTGGGGCATGATCTGATATAGTGATCGACTCAATAGTCGCCGAGTCCATCTGACTCAAATAATATTGATCAATCAACATATCAATCCTTGAATAAACATTATGCGTTTTGGAAAAATAACTGTAATCTCTGTCATGTAACACCCTCCAACTGTCCACCAAGTGCAAGGAACGAAGGCGCCGTTTAACATATCTTAACGCTTTCTGTGACAGAAAAGTTTTCCCAGAGGAGGTATCTAGGCTTGAGTCCAGGGTAATATTAAAATCTCCTCCCAAAATCAATAAACCTTCTCTAAATTTCTCCAACTTATCCAGAGTTCTAATTAGGAATTTAACAGTTTGACTATTCGGAGCATAGATCGTAGCAATGGTGTAGCACTGGCCCTGGATCTTCCCCTTAACAAAAAGATACCGGCCTTCAGGGTCCTTTTGTGTTTCTATGGGTATTAAGGGGCATTGTTTTAGGTATTGCAATTGTGACTCCTCTTGCCCTAGAAATAGGTGAGGGTGCGTGAAACCACTGGCTGTATAAAGAAAAGGGCATACGAGGGATCGACCCTGCCACGAAGTGCGTCTCCTGCAAGAGAATAATCTCCGCCTTCAGATGACGCAGTTCGTGCCACCTGAACAGAGACCTCTTACATTGTATGATATAATTTTCATTCTACCCGCCATTTTCCTATTCTTCACCTACTATACTCTCCCTTCCAACCATCTCCACCCCCATCCTCCCCCCACCCCAAATTGGGGGGCAAGGGGCAGAAGAAGACGGGGAGGGCACGGGACAGCGGATGTGCGAGAGAGAGAGGGAGAGAGAAAAAAATAAAAGGGACACACAACATATAACATATATACCACCATACATACATATGGTTTACCCCCTAGAAGGGTGGCGAGTCTGGCTAAGGCCTCACATCCATATCCGGACTCCCCACCCCCTCCGCTCCTTAACAGAGAACCAAGTCCCTTGTCTCTGGACCTACCTAAGGGGGGGGGAATTGTAAAAAACATGTAGTAAGCACCTCGTGCTCCCCGGGCTTTCTATTTTTAAGCCCATGCCATTCTTAATTTTAGCCTACTTCATCGTTTTACAACGTTACTCACATCATTTAACATTTTGCATCAGGGATATAAAAAAAACAAAGACAGGGAGAGGGGGAGGAAAGAAATGGAGGAAGGGGAAAAAAAAAACACACCACCACACCTAGTATGCCCCCCCCTCCCCCCACCCCACAGTCCATCTCATCCCCTCCTCCTCCTAAAATGATACTTATAATAAGACCAAAATTATCCCCCCGCCAAAGTATATCTCTAATGCCTTTTCTATTGGCCCTTGACCGGCAATTGTTGCCACTGTTCTGGTCTTTGCAGGGTTGGCCCATGATTCCTCAATCTCCAATCTGGAAAGTCCACCTGCGGTAACTCCAGTACCTCTATATAGTATTGCAAATCGTCTTTGTTTTGGAGTGTTGCGGTTTTCCCATTTCTTGTTGCTATAATCTTAAAAGGATAACCCCAACGGTATTTCACATCAACTGCCTTTAACGCTTCCAACAGGGGCTTAATCATTCTTCGCTGCATAAGTGTTCTGCGTGATAAATCTGGAAACAGTGCAATTTGTGCCCCCTCAAATTCAATTCCAGCCCCCTCTCGTGTTGCTCTCATAATAGCTTGTTTTACAGGGTATCTATGCATTCTGCAAATTACATCCCTTGGTCTTTCTGCATTTTGAGGGGCTGGAAAGAGCGCATGATGTACTCTGTCTATTTCAATCTTTTCTGATGCAGACGACCCCAGAATTGACCGAAATAGCCTGCTAACTAATGATTGGAGTTCAGTACGTTGCTCTATTTCAGGTAGACCCCTTTTACGTATGTTTTGCCTATGCTCTCGATTCTCCTAATTATCCATTTTTTTCATATCTTGGGTGTCAACCACTGCCTGTCTAATGTCCTGTTGGTCCATCTCCCATTCTTCCACTCTGTGCCCCAGTGCTCCCACTTCTTCTCTAACCTCCTTCACCGCCTGTTTACAAGATGTCTCTACAGCGTTTATGAGTAGCATGATGTTGTTCTTTGTTGGTAGTGCTTTTAAATGTTCCCTTAAATCCCAGTCCACTCTCAACTCTGTTTGAATGCTAGTTATTTCAGTGGTGAGGTCAATGTTGTAATCTTCCTCTTGGGAGTTAGTGTACTGTAGTTTCTCTATAGATGTTATCCCTATAGCACCTCCATTATTAGTCTGTACCAGTTCACCATTACATTTTGTAGTTAACCTTCCTCCTGGGATATTTTCATCCTCCCGAGGGCTCGCGCTTTTTCCTACATGTTCCCCATCTAGGGTAACCACCTCCCGGTCACTGAGACCGGGGTCCCCTCCTACACCTCGGGGGTCTGCTCCTGGTGTCCTGCTACATTGCTTTGGGTTTGAAGGGGATTGCCCCCTGCCGGGTGTTGTACTGCCTCTCCCTAGTCCACCCACTCCACGTCCCTGGACTACCTTTTGGGTCAGTGGAGCCCTGTTTCTTCCCCTCCTGCACCGACATCCTATTTGTTGTGCCCCCTTGATCCATGTTCTGTACAGTTAAATAGGCTCTAAGCCCGTTTGCCTGACTTTTCCCGCCACTTGATGGTTGTGTAGCTGCACAACGGCGTGTGGACATTCCACTGGTACCCTCTATTTCAAATTATATTCAGATGCATATACAAGTATATAATTGGGTATATAAATAGATTTATAAGTCCAGTCGGTATTATGTTTTATGGGTAGGTCAGCCACTATGCCATTAGTTATCCCCTTCAGTGTACCAATGGCTCATGCAAAAGCTCATACAAATATACGGGTGAATAAACCATATGCACCTGCCAGTCTGCAAATACCAGTCTCAGGAAAGATGCACCTATATCTGTACAGTATGTGTGCCCGCAGATGAACAGTTCTACATATCTCCTCGCAAGTGCATAAACTGGCAGGCCGTGGGGTGCAGTTAGTTTTATGGTTTAAACAGAGATGATTACTTGGGATCGTATATTCACAATCCCAACTTCAAAAATAAACTTAAAGTGTCTTTCAATGGTTCTCCACCCGTGTTTCCCTCCGCCCGCTTTCCTTCACCTTCTCCTATGCAGACAGTTCCTTTTATATGCAAACAACATGTGTTACAACTTGCTGTCCCTGCTGCTGGGTTATCTCCATCTGGCTCCATACATCCTCCTCCCGCGCCTTTCCACTCTGTGTCGTATCTCCGGTTTCTCTCCAATACGGTGCTTGCGCCCCTGTCTCTCCGCTTAATGGCGTGTAACTTCCGGGCGTCCTTGGCACCGCTTTCGCTGGTCCCCGGGGGCCGTCACGGGGGATCCGATCCCCGCCGCTCTCTGTCCAGTCTTTTTGGGAGGACTCTCCAGACAAGCACGGATGCCGGTCAAGTAGCTCCGGTAAATGTGGCCTTGAACCTCCAATGAACCTGACGATTCACTCTTTAATACGGCATGGGCTAGTTTCTGACATTTAAGCCCTGTACACATGGCCGGGAATCCCGTCTATTAGAAAACCGTCGGTTTTCTTGACGGGATTCCTGGCAAGCTTGCCTTGCAAAGCCGTGTATACACACGGCCACTCAAAAGACCCGCCGTTCTTTTGAATGGCAAGAATGCGGTGATGTCAACGACTACGATGAGCCGGCGTCTCGTCACATTCGGCTCCCCATCACGGATTGTTCCAGAAGTGATGTTCCGTCGCTGCCATCTTGCTACACCCCACACTAACGTTGTATGCTACCGCGCATGCGTCGAAGTGTTATCGAGCATGCGCGGTTTTTCTCCCCTGCAGGTAAGCATACAGACGACCGGTTTTCTTGGCAGGAAACACTCTGCCGGGAATCCCGACGGGAAAATAGAGAGCAGGTTCTCTATTTTTCCTGGGCAGTTTTCCTGTCGGGAAAACTGCTAGGGAGCATACACACAGCCGGGATTCCAGGTCAAAAGCTCTCCTGGCAGTTTTCCTGCCGGGAAAACCGGTCGTGTGTACGAGGCTTAAGAGTTTTCAGCTCTCCATTATACTCCGCCCGGGGAAACACTCTGGAGCTCATCGCCTCGTGCTGCTCCTTATTCCTCACTCAGCACCATGTTGTGGCTCCTTTCTGTTGTGATTTTGATTTAAAAAGAGTAAACACAGTTGATTGATAATAAATGGCTTCAGCCAAACACTAACCATGAGTGAAAGAAATTTTTTTTGTTATTTATATTTCTCTGAAAAATGGCCAATAAATCATAAATTCTGCCAGGGTTTGGAAACTTATGAGCACAACTGTATAACCAGTTAATATAAGATATCGTCCTTCAGGATCCTTCATTTCTGTCTGAAGGGAAAATGGTGCTGTGCATTGAAATGCCACCAATACTCCTCGTTGTTTGGTTTTGGCTGAAGCCGTGTATATTTGAGGATACGAAGAGCCAAAGAATTTAGGAGTGGCCGTCATAGAGAAATGGGTCTCTTGGAGACATACAGTTAGGTTCATATATGTTTGGACACAGGCACAATTTTAGATTTTTTCAGGTATTTACCAAAACATATTCAATCTATAGTTATATAATGGATATAGACTGAAAGTGCACACTCTCTGGTTTAATTTGAGGGTATATACATCCAAATCGGAGGAAGGGTTTAGGAATTACAGCTCTTAAGATAAGCCATCCCCCTTTTTCAAGGGACCAAAAGTAATTGGACAATTGAATCAAAAACTGTTTCATGGCCAGGTGTAGGCTACTCCTTTGTTATATCTTCATCAATTAAGCAGGTAAAAGGTCTGGAGTTGATTCTAAGTAGGGATGAGCTTCGTGTTCGAGTCGAACATACGTTCGACTCGAACATCGGCTGTTCGATCGTTCGACGAAGATCGAACGATTTGGGCCGTTCGCGCCAAATTCGAGTGACGCGAACGGCCCACAATACACTACGCCATCGCAGTGTCATCCAGGCGCTGTGATTGGCCAAGCATGCACTGTGACCCCGCATGCTTGGCCAATCACAGCGCCGGCAGCGAGGAGAGCAATGATTGGCCACAGGCAGGATGCCTGTGGCCAATTATTGCTGAGGGGGTTTAGTACACGCCCCACACTATAAAAGGCCGCCAGCGCGGCGGCCTTGTGTAGTGTGTTCCGGAGTAGGGAAAGAGAAGCATAGGCAGGGACAGTGTCATTATTTTTCCTTTACATAATCCTGGATTCCTTGTGTTTAGGGACAGATAAGGATAGGTAGGGAGAGTGTCAGTGACAGTGTGCTATTCTGTGCTAATCCTTGTTTGTAGGGACAGAGAGGTACAGTGAGGGAAAGTGTCAGTGTGCTATTCTGTTCTAAACCAATCTTGCTGAACCATATTTTCAATCCTTGAGTTTAGGGACAGAGAGGTACAGTGAGGGAAAGTGTCAGTGTGCTATTTTGTGCTAAATCTTGTTTGTAGGGACAGAGAGGTACAGTGAGGGAAAGTGTCAGTGTGCTATTTTGTGCTAAATCTTGTTTGTAGGGACAGAGAGGTACAGTGAGGGAAAGTGTCAGTGTGCTATTCTGTTCTAAACCAATTTTGCTGTTCCATATTTTCAATCCTTGAGTTTAGGGACAGAGAAGGACACTCGTAGAAATTATCAGTGTGCTATTCTGTGCTAAATCTTGTTTGTAGGGAGGGACAGAGTAGGACAGTGAGGGAAAGTGTCAGTGTGCTATTCTGTTCTAAAACTATTTTGCTGAACCATATTTTCAATCCTTGAGTTGAGGGACAGAGAGGTACAGTGAGTGAAACTGACAGTGTGCTATTCTGTTCTAAACCAATTTTGCTGTTCCATATTTTCAATCCTTGAGTTGAGGGACAGAGAGGTACAGTGAGTGAAACTGACAGTGTGCTGTTCTAAACCAAATTTGCTGTTCCATATTTTCAATCCTTGAGTTGAGGGACAGAGAGGTACAGTGAGGGAAAGTGTCAGTGTGCTATTCTGTTCTAAAACTATTTTGCTGAACCATATTTTCAATCCTTGAGTTGAGGGACAGAGAGGTACAGTGAGTGAAACTGACAGTGTGCTATTCTGTTCTAAACCAATTTTGCTGTTCCATATTTTCAATCCTTGAGTTGAGGGACAGAGAGGTACAGTGAGTGAAACTGACAGTGTGCTATTCTGTTCTAAACCAAATTTGCTGTTCCATATTTTCAATCCTTGAGTTGAGGGACAGAGAGGTACAGTGAGTGAAACTGACAGTGTGCTGTTCTGTTCTAAACCAAATTTGCTGTTCCATATTTTCAATCCTTGAGTTGAGGGACAGAGAGGTACAGTGAGGGAAAGTGTCAGTGTGCTATTCTGTTCTAAAACTATTTTGCTGAACCATATTTTCAATCCTTGAGTTGAGGGACAGAGAGGTACAGTGAGTGAAACTGACAGTGTGCTGTTCTGTTCTAAACCAAATTTGCTGTTCCATATTTTCAATCCTTGAATTGAGGGACAGAGAGGTACAGTGAGGGAAAGTGTCAGTGTGCTATTCTGTTCTAAAACTATTTTGCTGAACCATATTTTCAATCCTTGAGTTGAGGGACAGAGAGGTACAGTGAGTGAAACTGACAGTGTGCTATTCTGTTCTAAACCAATTTTGCTGTTCCATATTTTCAATCCTTGAGTTGAGGGACAGAGAGGTACAGTGAGTGAAACTGACAGTGTGCTGTTCTGTTCTAAACTAAATTTGCTGTTCCATATTTTCAATCCTTGAGTTGAGGGACAGAGAGGTACAGTGAGGGAAAGTGTCAGTGTGCTATTCTGTTCTAAACCAATTTTGCTGTTCCATATTTTCAATCCTTGAGTTGAGGGACAGAGAGGTACAGTGAGTGAAACTGACAGTGTGCTATTCTGTTCTAAACCAAATTTGCTGTTCCATATTTTCAATCCTTGAGTTGAGGGACAGAGAGGTACAGTGAGTGAAACTGACAGTGTGCTATTCTGTTCTAAACCAATTTTGCTGTTCCATATTTTCAATCCTTGAGTTGAGGGACAGAGAGGTACAGTGAGTGAAACTGACAGTGTGCTATTCTGTTCTAAACCAATTTTGCTGTTCCATATTTTCAATCCTTGAGTTGAGGGACAGAGAGGTACAGTGAGTGAAACTGACAGTGTGCTATTCTGTTCTAAACCAAATTTGCTGTTCCATATTTTCAATCCTTGAGTTGAGGGACAGAGAGGTACAGTGAGTGAAACTGACAGTGTGCTATTCTGTTCTAAACCAATTTTGCTGTTCCATATTTTCAATCCTTGAGTTTAGGGACAGAGAAGGACTCTCGTAGAAATTATCAGTGTGCTATTCTGTGCTAAATCTTGTTTGTAGGGAGGGACAGAGTAGGACAGTGAGGGAAAGTGTCAGTGTGCTATTCTGTTCTAAAACTATTTTGCTGAACCATATTTTCAATCCTTGAGTTGAGGGACAGAGAGGTACAGTGAGTGAAACTGACAGTGTGCTATTCTGTTCTAAACCAATTTTGCTGTTCCATATTTTCAATCCTTGAGTTGAGGGACAGAGAGGTACAGTGAGTGAAACTGACAGTGTGCTGTTCTAAACCAAATTTGCTGTTCCATATTTTCAATCCTTGAGTTGAGGGACAGAGAGGTACAGTGAGGGAAAGTGTCAGTGTGCTATTCTGTTCTAAAACTATTTTGCTGAACCATATTTTCAATCCTTGAGTTGAGGGACAGAGAGGTACAGTGAGTGAAACTGACAGTGTGCTATTCTGTTCTAAACCAATTTTGCTGTTCCATATTTTCAATCCTTGAGTTGAGGGACAGAGAGGTACAGTGAGTGAAACTGACAGTGTGCTATTCTGTTCTAAACCAAATTTGCTGTTCCATATTTTCAATCCTTGAGTTGAGGGACAGAGAGGTACAGTGAGTGAAACTGACAGTGTGCTGTTCTGTTCTAAACCAAATTTGCTGTTCCATATTTTCAATCCTTGAGTTGAGGGACAGAGAGGTACAGTGAGGGAAAGTGTCAGTGTGCTATTCTGTTCTAAAACTATTTTGCTGAACCATATTTTCAATCCTTGAGTTGAGGGACAGAGAGGTACAGTGAGTGAAACTGACAGTGTGCTGTTCTGTTCTAAACCAAATTTGCTGTTCCATATTTTCAATCCTTGAATTGAGGGACAGAGAGGTACAGTGAGGGAAAGTGTCAGTGTGCTATTCTGTTCTAAAACTATTTTGCTGAACCATATTTTCAATCCTTGAGTTGAGGGACAGAGAGGTACAGTGAGTGAAACTGACAGTGTGCTATTCTGTTCTAAACCAATTTTGCTGTTCCATATTTTCAATCCTTGAGTTGAGGGACAGAGAGGTACAGTGAGTGAAACTGACAGTGTGCTGTTCTGTTCTAAACTAAATTTGCTGTTCCATATTTTCAATCCTTGAGTTGAGGGACAGAGAGGTACAGTGAGGGAAAGTGTCAGTGTGCTATTCTGTTCTAAACCAATTTTGCTGTTCCATATTTTCAATCCTTGAGTTGAGGGACAGAGAGGTACAGTGAGTGAAACTGACAGTGTGCTATTCTGTTCTAAACCAAATTTGCTGTTCCATATTTTCAATCCTTGAGTTGAGGGACAGAGAGGTACAGTGAGTGAAACTGACAGTGTGCTATTCTGTTCTAAACCAATTTTGCTGTTCCATATTTTCAATCCTTGAGTTGAGGGACAGAGAGGTACAGTGAGTGAAACTGACAGTGTGCTATTCTGTTCTAAACCAATTTTGCTGTTCCATATTTTCAATCCTTGAGTTGAGGGACAGAGAGGTACAGTGAGTGAAACTGACAGTGTGCTATTCTGTTCTAAACCAAATTTGCTGTTCCATATTTTCAATCCTTGAGTTGAGGGACAGAGAGGTACAGTGAGTGAAACTGACAGTGTGCTATTCTGTTCTAAACCAATTTTGCTGTTCCATATTTTCAATCCTTGAGTTTAGGGACAGAGAAGGACTCTCGTAGAAATTATCAGTGTGCTATTCTGTGCTAAATCTTGTTTGTAGGGAGGGACAGAGTAGGACAGTGAGGGAAAGTGTCAGTGTGCTATTCTGTTCTAAAACTATTTTGCTGAACCATATTTTCAATCCTTGAGTTGAGGGACAGAGAGGTACAGTGAGTGAAACTGACAGTGTGCTATTCTGTTCTAAACCAATTTTGCTGTTCCATATTTTCAATCCTTGAGTTGAGGGACAGAGAGGTACAGTGAGTGAAACTGACAGTGTGCTGTTCTGTTCTAAACTAAATTTGCTGTTCCATATTTTCAATCCTTGAGTTGAGGGACAGAGAGGTACAGTGAGTGAAACTGACAGTGTGCTATTCTGTTCTAAACCAAATTTGCTGTTCCATATTTTCAATCCTTGAGTTGAGGGACAGAGAGGTACAGTGAGTGAAACTGACAGTGTGCTGTTCTGTTCTAAACCAAATTTGCTGTTCCATATTTTCAATCCTTGAGTTGAGGGACAGAGAGGTACAGTGAGGGAAAGTGTCAGTGTGCTATTCTGTTCTAAAACTATTTTGCTGAACCATATTTTCAATCCTTGAGTTGAGGGACAGAGAGGTACAGTGAGTGAAACTGACAGTGTGCTGTTCTGTTCTAAACCAAATTTGCTGTTCCATATTTTCAATCCTTGAGTTGAGGGACAGAGAGGTACAGTGAGTGAAACTGACAGTGTGCTATTCTGTTCTAAACCAATTTTGCTGTTCCATATTTTCAATCCTTGAGTTTAGGGACAGAGAAGGACTCTCGTAGAAATTATCAGTGTGCTATTCTGTGCTAAATCTTGTTTGTAGGGAGGGACAGAGTAGGACAGTGAGGGAAAGTGTCAGTGTGCTATTCTGTTCTAAAACTATTTTGCTGAACCATATTTTCAATCCTTGAGTTGAGGGACAGAGAGGTACAGTGAGTGAAACTGACAGTGTGCTATTCTGTTCTAAACCAATTTTGCTGTTCCATATTTTCAATCCTTGAGTTGAGGGACAGAGAGGTACAGTGAGTGAAACTGACAGTGTGCTGTTCTGTTCTAAACTAAATTTGCTGTTCCATATTTTCAATCCTTGAGTTGAGGGACAGAGAGGTACAGTGAGTGAAACTGACAGTGTGCTATTCTGTTCTAAACCAAATTTGCTGTTCCATATTTTCAATCCTTGAGTTGAGGGACAGAGAGGTACAGTGAGTGAAACTGACAGTGTGCTGTTCTGTTCTAAACCAAATTTGCTGTTCCATATTTTCAATCCTTGAGTTGAGGGACAGAGAGGTACAGTGAGGGAAAGTGTCAGTGTGCTATTCTGTTCTAAAACTATTTTGCTGAACCATATTTTCAATCCTTGAGTTGAGGGACAGAGAGGTACAGTGAGTGAAACTGACAGTGTGCTGTTCTGTTCTAAACCAAATTTGCTGTTCCATATTTTCAATCCTTGAATTGAGGGACAGAGAGGTACAGTGAGGGAAAGTGTCAGTGTGCTATTCTGTTCTAAAACTATTTTGCTGAACCATATTTTCAATCCTTGAGTTGAGGGACAGAGAGGTACAGTGAGTGAAACTGACAGTGTGCTATTCTGTTCTAAACCAATTTTGCTGTTCCATATTTTCAATCCTTGAGTTGAGGGACAGAGAGGTACAGTGAGTGAAACTGACAGTGTGCTGTTCTGTTCTAAACTAAATTTGCTGTTCCATATTTTCAATCCTTGAGTTGAGGGACAGAGAGGTACAGTGAGGGAAAGTGTCAGTGTGCTATTCTGTTCTAAACCAATTTTGCTGTTCCATATTTTCAATCCTTGAGTTGAGGGACAGAGAGGTACAGTGAGTGAAACTGACAGTGTGCTATTCTGTTCTAAACCAAATTTGCTGTTCCATATTTTCAATCCTTGAGTTGAGGGACAGAGAGGTACAGTGAGTGAAACTGACAGTGTGCTATTCTGTTCTAAACCAATTTTGCTGTTCCATATTTTCAATCCTTGAG
Organism: Rana muscosa; assembly: GCA_029206835.1. Lineage (NCBI taxonomy): Eukaryota > Metazoa > Chordata > Amphibia > Anura > Ranidae > Rana > Rana muscosa. The sequence goes on along the minus strand of CM055127.1, from coordinate 296,873,366 downwards.
TTGAGGGACAGAGAGGTACAGTGAGTGAAACTGACAGTGTGCTATTCTGTTCTAAACCAATTTTGCTGTTCCATATTTTCAATCCTTGAGTTGAGGGACAGAGAGGTACAGTGAGTGAAACTGACAGTGTGCTATTCTGTTCTAAACCAAATTTGCTGTTCCATATTTTCAATCCTTGAGTTGAGGGACAGAGAGGTACAGTGAGTGAAACTGACAGTGTGCTATTCTGTTCTAAACCAATTTTGCTGTTCCATATTTTCAATCCTTGAGTTTAGGGACAGAGAAGGACTCTCGTAGAAATTATCAGTGTGCTATTCTGTGCTAAATCTTGTTTGTAGGGAGGGACAGAGTAGGACAGTGAGGGAAAGTGTCAGTGTGCTATTCTGTTCTAAAACTATTTTGCTGAACCATATTTTCAATCCTTGAGTTGAGGGACAGAGAGGTACAGTGAGTGAAACTGACAGTGTGCTATTCTGTTCTAAACCAATTTTGCTGTTCCATATTTTCAATCCTTGAGTTGAGGGACAGAGAGGTACAGTGAGTGAAACTGACAGTGTGCTATTCTGTTCTAAACCAAATTTGCTGTTCCATATTTTCAGTCCTTGAGTTGAGGGACAGAGAGGTACAGTGAGTGAAACTGACAGTGTGCTATTCTGTTCTAAACCAATTTTGCTGTTCCATATTTTCAATCCTTGAGTTGAGGGACAGAGAGGTACAGTGAGTGAAACTGACAGTGTGCTATTCTGTTCTAAACCAATTTTGCTGTTCCATATTTTCAATCCTTGAGTTGAGGGACAGAGAGGTACAGTGAGTGAAACTGACAGTGTGCTGTTCTAAACCAAATTTGCTGTTCCATATTTTCAATCCTTGAGTTGAGGGACAGAGAGGTACAGTGAGTGAAACTGACAGTGTGCTATTCTGTTCTAAACCAAATTTGCTGTTCCATATTTTCAATCCTTGAGTTGAGGGACAGAGAGGTACAGTGAGTGAAACTGACAGTGTGCTATTCTGTTCTAAACCAATTTTGCTGTTCCATATTTTCAATCCTTGAGTTGAGGGACAGAGAGGTACAGTGAGTGAAACTGACAGTGTGCTATTCTGTTGTAAACCAATTTTGCTGTTCCATATTTTCAATCCTTGAGTTGAGGGACAGAGAGGTACAGTGAGTGAAACTGACAGTGTGCTATTCTGTTCTAAACCAATTTTGCTGTTCCATATTTTCAATCCTTGAGTTGAGGGACAGAGAGGTACAGTGAGTGAAACTGACAGTGTGCTGTTCTAAACCAAATTTGCTGTTCCATATTTTCAATCCTTGAGTTGAGGGACAGAGAGGTACAGTGAGTGAAACTGACAGTGTGCTATTCTGTTCTAAACCAAATTTGCTGTTCCATATTTTCAATCCTTGAGTTGAGGGACAGAGAGGTACAGTGAGTGAAACTGACAGTGTGCTATTCTGTTCTAAACCAATTTTGCTGTTCCATATTTTCAATCCTTGAGTTGAGGGACAGAGAGGTACAGTGAGTGAAACTGACAGTGTGCTATTCTGTTGTAAACCAAATTTGCTGTTCCATATTTTCAATCCTTGAGTTGAGGGACAGAGAGGTACAGTGAGGGAAAGTGTCAGTGTGCTATTCTGTTCTAAAACTATTTTGCTGAACCATATTTTCAATCCTTGAGTTGAGAGACAGAGAGGTACAGTGAGTGAAACTGACAGTGTGCTATTCTGTTCTAAACCAATTTTGCTGTTCCATATTTTCAATCCTTGAGTTTAGGGACAGAGAAGGACACTCGTAGAAATTATCAGTGTGCTATTCTGTGCTAAATCTTGTTTGTAGGGAGGGACAGAGTAGGACAGTGAGGGAAAGTGTCAGTGTGCTATTCTGTTCTAAAACTATTTTGCTGAACCATATTTTCAATCCTTGTGTTTAGGGACAGAGAAGGATAGGCAGGGGACAGTGTCAGTGTCATTGTTGCTAAGCCTCCTGCACAGTATAGACCTGAAGGTAGCCCTTATTGCTGTTTTTCCCATCTCCCTGCAGGCCATCCATTAATATGTCTGGAAGGCAACCAAGGAGAGGCAGACAGTCAGGAGGCAAAAAAAGAGGGCAAGCAGGCTCTGTGTCTGGGGGCAACAGTGCTGGTCGTGTACGCGGTGCATTGTCATCAGCACATGGCCATGGGACACGCTTGTCCTTGTTTTCGGCAGCTGGACATGTTGAGCCACATCATGCCGAAGACTTGGTAGAGTGGATGACCAAGCCCACCTCATCCTCCTCATCCTCTCTCACCCAGGCTCAGGGTACTGGCAAAGCAGCTGCCAAAGCGTCCTCTTCTCTGGTATCATTATCTTCATTAGTCAATCCTTCCCTAGACCCACCATGCCCTCCTCCTGAGGAGTCCCCCGAACTGTTTGAGCACAGTGTTGGGTACATGCTCCAGGAGGATGCCCAGCGTTTGGAAGGATCTGATGATGATACCCAGCTAGAGGAAGGCAGCAGCGTGAGAGCAGAGAGAGGGGATGCTCAAGAAGGACACCAATCTGGCAGTCATGCTCCAGCAGCTGCAGCATATTGCCAGATTGGCTCCAGTGATAAGGAGGGAGGGGATGATGAGGTCACTGACTCCACGTGGGTGCCTAATAGGAGAGAGGAGGAGGAGGAGGATGAGGAGGAGGCACATCTCCAACGAGGCAGGATGCCCTTGAGTGGCCAGCGTATGGGCAGCACACCGACGGAATCACACCGCAGAGCTCCGCCTGTGCAGGGCGCTGCCTCTGCCCGTCATGCAAAAAGTTCTTTGGTGTGGGCCTTTTTTGAGGCGAGTGCATCAGATCGCACAGCTGCTGTTTGCAACATATGTCTCAAGCGTATATCGCGTGGCCAAAACATCAGCCGCTTGGGCACCACATGCTTGATCAGACATATGTTGACCTGCCATGCAGCTCGTTGGCAAGCCTACCTTAAAGACCCACACCAAAGAACAAAGCTGACCTCTTCTTGCACCGCATCAGCTGGGATCTCCAACCCCACTATACCTTCACTCCTCTCTGAAACCTGCTCTGAGAGGAATGAAGGTGTAGAATTAGGTGTGTCACAGGCAAGTACTTGCGGGCACTCTGCTAGCAGTACACCAACGTCTGATTCTAGCAGGCAAATTTCCCTGCCCCAGCTGCTGGACCGTCGAAAGAAGTTCACTCCCAGCCATCCACATGCCCAGCGGTTGAATGCTAGCTTGGCTAAATTGCTAGCGCTTCAACTGCTGCCTTTTCAGTTGGTAGACTCGGCCCCCTTCCGTGAGTTTGTGCAATGTGCGGTTCCTCAGTGGCAGGTTCCCAAACGACACTTTTTCGCACGGAAGGCTATTCCGGCTCTCTACAGGCATGTGGAAGGCAATGTCTTGGCCTCGCTGGACAGGGCGGTCAGCGGTAAGGTGCATATTACCGCTGACTCATGGTCCAGCAGGCATGGACAGGGACGTTACCTTTCTTTCACGGCCCATTGGGTCACTCTTTTGGCAGCTGGGAAGGATGCAGGACAAGGTGCAGTAGTGTTGGAGGTTGTTCCACCGCCACGCCTCCAAAATGCTACTACTGGTTGTGACACACCTCTCTCCTCCACCCCCTCCTCTTCTTCTTCCTCCATGGCCTCTTCCTGTGGTTTGTCCTCGGAACCAGCGGTGCTCCGTAGGCGTTCAAGGGGCTACGCAAGTACGCAGGCAAAAAGATGCCATGCCGTGCTTGCGCTGGTGTGTTTGGGGGACAGGAGCCACACTGGGGCAGAGGTCCTGTCTGCTCTGCAGGGGCAGGCCGAGAGGTGGTTGACGCCACGCCAGCTTAAGCCAGGAATGGTGGTTTGCGACAATGGCACCAACCTCCTCTCCGCCCTCCGACAGGGACAACTGACCCATGTGCCCTGTATGGCTCACGTCCTTAACCTGGTGGTGCAGCGGTTCTTGGGCAGGTACCCGGGCTTACAGGATGTCCTGAGGCAGGCCAGGAAAGTCTGTGTGCATTTCCGCAGATCTTATAATGCCAGTGCTCGCCTGGCTGAGCTTCAAAAGGAGTTGAACCTGCCCAAGAACCGCCTTATATGTGACATGCCCACCAGGTGGAACTCAACGTTGGCCATGCTGCAGCGGCTGCACACGCAGCAGTGGGCCATCAATGAGTACCTGTGCGACTACGGCACCAGGACAGGGTCAGGGGAGCTCGGTTTTTTTTCACCATGCCAGTGGGGCATGATCAGGGATGCATGCACTGTCCTGGCACCATTTGAGGAGGCCACGAGGATGGTGAGCAGTGACAGTGCATGCATCAGTGACACTGTACCTCTTGTCCACCTGTTGGAGCACACGCTGCGTGGAATAATGGACAGGGCACTTGAGGCAGAACAGAGGCAGGAAGAGGAGGACTTCCTTGCCTCTCAAGGCCCCCTTTACCCAGACAGTGTTCCTTCTGTCCCACCCATCGCACAGGAAGAGGAGGAGGAGGAGGAGGAGGAGGATTGTGTCAGCATGGAGGTGGAGGCTGGCACTCAGCATCATCAGCAGCAGTCTTTTAGGGATGATTTACAGTCCCAAGAAACCAGTGGACTTGTACGTGGCTGGGAGGAGGTGGCTGCGAATCATGTCATCCTTAGTGACCCAGAGGACTCCGGACTGAATGCCTCAGCTAACCTATGCTGCATGGCCTCCCTGATCCTGCAAAGTCTGCGGAAGGATCCTCGTATTCTTCGGATCAAGGAGAGGGACCATTACTGGCTGGCCACTCTCCTTGATCCACGGTACAAGGGTAAGGTTGCGGACCTTATGTTACCGTCGCAGAGGGAGCAGAGGATGAGACAACTCCGGGAGGCCTTGCAGAAAGGTCTGTGCAACGCGTTCCCAGAGACTGGGAGGTTACAAACTCCTGGTCCTGGACAACGAGTTGCTGAGGCTTCGGGCAGTCAAAGAAGGAGCGGTGGGGAAGGTGGCCGTCTGACCGATGCGTTCAGACAATTCTATAGTCCGCAGCCCCAAAGTATGATCGGTTCCAGCAACCATCGCCAGCGTCTGATATACATGGTGCAGGAATACCTAGGGGCAAGGTCAGACTTGGACACCTTCCCCACCGAAAATCCTCTGGCTTACTGGGTCTTGAGGATGGATCACTGGCCAGAGCTTGCACAGTATGCAATTGAGCTACTGGCCTGTCCTGCATCCAGCGTTCTTTCAGAACGCACATTCAGTGCTGCTGGAGGATTTGTCACGGATCACAGGGTGCGCCTGTCCACCGACTCGGTTGATCGACTGACTTTCATGAAGATGAACCAATCTTGGATCACCACCAGCTACCACACACCTGATGCTGATATAACAGACTAATTGATTTTAAAATGTCACATCCCTTCAAGACTGATGCTGATGCTGAGTGCCTGTGCTGTTATGTTGACTGGCTATCCTCCTCCTCCTCCTCAATGATCCGATTAATGATGATAGCTTGGAAGATCATTTTGGTTTATGGGTGCCGCCACCAGTGGCTAAGGCCCAATTTTTCAGCCCCTGTTTAACAGGGGCGTGTAATTACAATTTTTGATGCAATACTTTGCAACAGGGCTCATTGCTGTGCTCCAAGTACAGTATCTGTGAGGGGTTGCAGTGTTGTGCCACCAGTGCCTAAGGCCCAATTTTTCAGCCCCTGTTCAACAGGGGCATGCAATTATAATTATTGATCTAATAATTCACAGCAGGGCCCATTGCTGCGCCCACCAAGAGTAACTGTCAGGCCTTACACTGTTGTGTCAACACCACCACCACCACCACCACCACCACCAAAGGCCCAATTTTTCAGCCCCTGTTCAACAGGGGCATGCAATTATAATTATTGATCTAATAATTCACAGCAGGGCCCATTGCTGCGCCCACCAAGAGTAACTGCCAGGCCTTACAGTGTTGTGGCACCAGCACCACCATCAAAGGCCCAATTTTTACTACCACTGTTCAACAATTATATGTTATTACAATTCCTGATATAATAGTTGACAGCAGGGCGTTCCAGCACCCACCAAGAGTAACTGTGAGTGCTTACAGTGTTGTGCCAACACCAACACCTAAGGGGCCAATTTATGCAGAGTATATACGGCAGGTCCCTACTTTCAAACATCCAACTTACAAACGACTACTACTTGCAAACGGAAGAAGACAACAGGAAGTGAGAGGAAATCTACCCCTTGGAAGGAAAATTCTCTCCTGTAAGAATTAATATGGGAGAAAGGTGTCTCCTCTCTACTGATGCTTTATCACCAATCCTTGTTTCAATAAAAACACCACATTTCAAAAACAGTTGTCATTGGGACGCAAAGTGAGGTGAAATGTTCTGAACAGGGGCACAGACAGCAAAATAAATGTGACAGGGTTGATAACCGTTCCCTATGTTTTACAAAAAACAAAAAAAAAGGAATTTGCCATGGAGCTCCACTTAAACAATGCAGCTGTTCAAAATTATAAACAGATTCTACATAAGAACAAACCTACAGTCCCTGTCTTGTATGCACCGCCTGTATACGGCTGTTCAGAGTATATAGGTCCTTTTTTATTTTGTGTGCGGGGTTCCCCTTAATATCCATACAAGACCCAAAGGGGCTGGTAATGGGCTGGGGTAGTGGGGGGGGGGGGGTTGATGGGGTAGCTATGCCATTTTTCCTAAAGATTTTCATCCATATTACCGGGACCACACATTGCATTAAAGCCGCAAGCAGTTTTAAATGACTTTTTTCCCTTTAGAAATGTTATTTTGTGCAGGGACAGTTCTAAACACGGGAAACACGAGGCACTTCACAGGCATACTTTAGACACCCCCCAGGTACAATATTTTAAGGAATATTTGACTTTTTTTTTTTCACTTTATGCATCATTAAAATGACTGCTCCCGGAAAACGTCTGTTTTTAAAACTTCTTTTTGCATTGATACATGTCCCCTGGTGCAGAAGCCGGGTTCCCAAACTCTGTTTCGGACAATAACATGGATAATAGTCGTTATAATTAGCACTTTAGAATCCGAACGTTCGCATCCATTGTATTTAATAGGGTTCTAATGTTCGTGCAAACTTTCGGTCCGTTCGCGGGTTCTGGTGCGAACCGAACCCGGGGGTGTTCGGCTCATCACTAATTCTAAGTAGGGATGAGCCGAACACCCCCCCCGTTCGGTTCGCACGAGAACCTTCGAACGGCCCGAAAGTTTGCGCGAACTCTAGAACCCTATTAAATACAATGGACGCGAACGTTCGAAATCTAAAGTGCTAATTATAACAATATGCATGTTATTGTCCTAAAAATGATTTGGGGACCCGGGTCCTGCCCCAGGGGACATGTATCAATGTAAAAATAATCTTTTAAAACTGTCGTTTTTTCGGGAGCAGTGATTTTAATGATGCATAAAGTGAAAAAAAAGTGAAATATTCCTTTAAATATCGTACCTGGGGGTGTCTAAAGTATGCCTGTGAAGTGGCACGTGTTTCCCGTGTTTAGAATTGTCCCTGCACAAAATGACATTTCTAAAGGAAAAAAAGCCATTTAAAACTGCTTGCGGCTTTAATGTAATGTCTGGTCCCAGCAATATGGATGAAAATCATTGAAAAAAGTGGCATGGCATGAAAATTTTGAAAAAAATGATATTTTCTACTTTTTGTTATAAGAAAAATCGAATAAACTCAATTTTAGTCATACATTTAGGCCAAAATGTATTCAGCCACATGTCTTTAGTAAAAAAAATGTCAATAAGCGTATATTTATTGGTTTGCGCAAAAGTTATAGCGTCTACAAACTAGGGTACATTTTCTGGAATTACACAGCTTTTAATTTATGACTGCCTATCTCATTTCTTGAGGTGCTAAAATGGCAGGGCAGTACAAAACCCCCCCAAATGACCCCATTTTGGAAAGTAGACATCCCAAGGAAATTGCTGAGAGGCATGTTGAGCCCATTGAATATTTTTTTTTTTTGTCTCAAGTGATTGAATAATGACAAAAAAAATAAAAAATTACAAAAAGTTGTCACTAAATGATATATTGCTCACACATGCCATGGTTATTATATGTGGAAGTGCACCCCAAAATACATTTTGCTGCTTCTCCTGAGTACGGGGATACCACATGTGTGGGACTTTTTGGGAGCCTAGCCACGTACGGGCCCCCGGAAACCAAACACCGCCTTCAGGATTTCTAAGGGAGCAAATTTTTGATTTCACTCCTCACTACCTATCACAGTTTTGAAGGCCATAAAATGCCAAAATAGCACAAAACCCCCCCAAATGACCCCATTTTGGAAAGTAGACACCCCAAGCTATTTGCTGAGAGGCATGGTGAGTATTTTACAGCTCTCATTTGTTTTTGAAAATGAAGAAAGAAAATATATATATATATTTTTTTTCAATTTTCAAAACTGTGACAAAAAGCAAGATCTGCAAAATACTCACAATACCTCTCAGCAAATAGCTTGGGGTGTCTACTTTTCAAAATGGGGTCATTTGGGGGAGTTTTGTGCCATCTGGGCATTCCATGGCCTCCGAAACTGTGATAGGCAGTGAGAAGTGAAATCAAAAATTTACACCCTTAGAAAGCCTGAAGGCGGTGCTTGGTTTTTGGGGTCCCGTACGCAGCTAGGCTCCCAAAAAGTCTCACACATGTGGTATCCCCGTACTCAGGAGAAGCAACAGAATGTATTTTGGGGTGTAATTCCACATATGCCCATGGCATATTTGAGCAATATATCATTTAGTGACAACTTTGTGCAAAAATAAATAAATAAATAAATAAATAAATTGTATTTTTTCCGCAACTTGTGTCAACATATAAAATATTCCATGGACTCGACATGCCTCTCAGTATATAGCTTGGGGTGTCTACTTTCCAAAATGGGGTCATTTGGGGGGGTTTTGAACTGTTCTGGCATTTTATACACAACATTAGGAAGCTTACATCCACTCTTCTAACCACTTGAAGACAAAGCCCTTTTTGACACTTTTTGTTTACATGAAAACATTTTTTTTTTTGCAAGAAAATTATGTTGAACCCCCAAACATTATATATATTTTTAAAGCAAAGGCCCTACAGATTAAAATGGTGGGTGTTGCATTTTTTTTTTCTACACAGTATTTGCGCAGCGATTTTTCAAACGCATTTTTTGGGGAAAAATACACTTTTTTTAATTTTAATGCACTAAAACACACTATATTGCCCAAATGTTTGATGAAATAAAAAAGATGATCTTAGGCCGAGTACATAGATACCAAACACGACATGCTTTAAAATTTCGCACAAACGCGCATTGGCGACAAACTACATACATTTTTAAAAGCCTTTAAAAGCCTTTAAAAGCCTTTACAGGTTACCCCGTTAGATTTACAGAGGAGGTCTACTGCTAAAATTACTGCCCTCGATCTGACCTTCGCGGTGATACCTCACATGCATGGTGCAATTGCTGTTTACATATGACTCCAGACCGACGCTTGCGTTCGCCATTGGGCAAGAGCAGGGCAGGACAGGGGTGCTTTTTTTTTTATTATTAATTTTGCTTTTTTATTTTATTTTTAAATTATTCCTTCCATATTTTATTTTTTTTAATAATTTTTATTGTTATCTCAGGGAATGTAAATATCCCCTATGATAGCAATAGGTAGTGACAGGTACTCTTTTTTTGAAAAAAATGGGGTCTATTGGACCCTAAATCTTTCCTCTGCCCTCAAAGCATCTGACCACACCAAGATCGGTGTGATAAAATGCCTTCCCAATTTCCCAATGACGCTTTTTATATCCGGGGGGGGGGGACATTCCCTCCCACTGCTTGTAAAAGCAGTCCAGAGGCTAATTAGCCACTAGGATTGCTTTTACATGAAAGCCGGCCGCTGGCTGAAAAGAATGATACCAAGATGATACCTAAACCCGCAGGCATCATTCTGGTATAAACATTCAAAGTCCAGCAACATACCAGTACGTTGCTGGTCCTTGTTGGACATGTATTGTAATCTTTTTTTTTCATGCAGCCAGTTGGCTGAACGAAAAAAGAGATTGATCGGTGGGTATGCCCACCATTAGAATACCTCCCTTCATCCACCCACTTCTAATGATGGGCATACATGCACCATTTATATATGCCGAAGCATGGGGGCATCCTCCCGCAAAAAAGTTATGCCGCACACACATGGTCGGACTTTTCCACGGGCATGCCTCCGTCGGAATTTCGACCATATGTACGCGGCATTAGGAGCAAAATCGCTCCTCCGCTCCTCCGCCCCTGCTGCCCCAATGCTTCGGCATATATGCTTTTTTTTTTTAACTGTGGTGGTGAAATCACCTCCTACAGCTCTGGAGTCGCAGGGATCAGGCCTGTCTCTGCGAACGCTGCAGTAATGTGTGTTGTGTTTTGTAAGTGACAGTGATCGATCGATACTGCACTTGGGTGGCCTGGGCTGGACGGAGGGGCAAAACGCAGGTGCTAGTAGGTATCTGGGCTGATCCCGCTAACACTGCGTTTTTGGGAACCCTAAACTGCTGGGGACGCTAGTATAGATCTGATCAGATCAGATATTGATCTGTTCAGATACTATACCACTAAGGGAGGTGTATGCTTCACACGTGGGTGTTAGCGTTACTGGCACTAACCTGACGCTGCCTGGGGTGTGACGCAGACCCTCTCTGACGCTAAAACCTAATTGATATCACCCGCCGGGCGATCAGGGGGTTAAACCTTTATTGGGTTATATACGGCGGGTGCCCTGACACTATAAAAAGCAAACTAATTAACCAGCATCACCAGTAACACTTATATGGTGATCACTGGTGAAAGGGTTAACTAGGGGCAATTAGGGGGTTAAAACCTTTATTAGATAATATATGGGGGTACTTGACGCTATAAAAACCTGCGGCGAACCTAAAAAAGATTACTGGCTACCGATTTGCATCACCGACGCTAAGACAGCGATCAGAAAAATGATCGCTTAGCGACGGCGGTGATAGGGGGTGAAAGGGTTACCTGGGGGGCGATCAAGGGGGTTAAACCTTTATTAGATAATTTATGGGGGTACCTGACGCTATAAAAACCTGCGGCGAACCTAAAAAAGTTTTACTGGCTACCGATCTGCATCACCGACGCTAAGACAGCGATCAGAAAAATGATCGCTTAGCGACAGTGGTGATAGGGGGTCAAAGGGTTACCTGGGGGGCGATCAAGGGGGTTAAACCTTTATTAGATAATTTATGGGGGTACCTGACGCTATAAAAACCTGCGGCGAACCTAAAAAAAATTACTGGCTACCGATCTGCATCACCGACGCTAAGACAGCGATCAGAAAAATGATCGCTTAGCGACAGTGGTGATAGGGGGTGAAAGGGTTAGCTGGGGGGTGATCAAGGGGGTTAAACCTTTATTAGATAATTTATGGGGGTACCTGACGCTATAAAAACCTGCGGCGAACCTAAAAAAATTACTGGCTACCGATCTGCATCACCGACGCTAAGACAGCGATCAGAAAAATTATCGCTTAGCGACGGCGGTGATAGGGGGTGAAAGGGTTACCTGCGGGGCGATCAAGGGGGTTAAACCTTTATTAGATAATTTATGGGGTACCTGACGCTATAAAAACCTGCGGCAAACCTAAAAAAAATTACTGGCTACCGATCTGCATCACCAACGCTAAGACAGCGATCAGAAAAACGATCGCTTAGCGACAGTGGTGATAGGGGGTGAAAGGGTTACCTGGGGGGCGATCAAGGGGGTTAAACCTTTATTAGATAATTTATGGAGGTACCTGACGCTATAAAAACCTGCGGCGAACCTAAAAAAAATTACTGGCTACCGATCTGCATCACCGACGCTAAGACAGTGATCAGAAAAATGATCGCTTAGCGACGGCGGTGCTAGGGGGTGAAAGGGTTATCTGGGGGGTGATCAGGCGGTTAAACCTTTATTAGGGGGGGTTAGGGGGCTACACTGGACCTAAAACTAACTTTAGTGACACTTTTACAGTCACAAATGTCTATCAGGCTAAGTACTTACCGAGGCCGAGATGCCGAGAGTGGTTCACCCTTGCACCCAAGCGCACTCCGCCCCCTGGAGGTGAGACAGGGAGAGGACAGCACGAGGGAGCACTGGCCACCAGCAGGTAGAGGTGTATTGCTGAAGAATCTAGCAGGGCTGAGTCTGAAAAACAGGCCGGGAGTCAAACACCAAGGGTAGACAGGGTCAAACAGCAAACAGTAGCAAGGGCACAAGTCCGATTAGGAGTTTAGCAGAAAGCACCAGACTAGTCAGGTTAAGCAAGAAGTCCAGGGTACAGGCAGAAGGTAGAGGGCTGGAGGCAGGCAGCAGATCCGGGTCACAGGCCGAGGGTCAAGCACAAGGAGAGAGGTAGAAGTCCGTTTAGCAAGCCAAGGGGTCAGGTTCAGGAGAAGCAGAAGCGTAGTCAAATCCGGTCCGGGTCACAGCAGGAGAACTTTAACTTATTTCAGGCACAAGAAAAACACAGCAAAGCTGACAAACCAGCAACCAGATAGTGTTACTGCGTCTGTTTAAATAGGCCCACCTGTAGTCCCATTGGCGAGCTATTGCGCACGCGCATTCGTCGTTGCGACGGTGCGCGCACCCGAGCACGCCGAAGCGCCGCCGCGCACGCGCATGCGCCGATGCGCCGTTTCGCCGCGCATGCGCACTGAGCGCAGATTGGTGACAACAGACGGGGAATTTCCCTGACAATGTCACTGATTGCAGTGATCAGTAAATAAATGGTCACTGCAATCAGTGACACTGTGACTGGGGGCTGGGGGGTGATCTGGGGGTGTCTGGGGGGGCGATTTGTGTGCCTATGTGTCCTGGTGTCAGTGTAGTGTTTTGTGTACTGACCTGATGTCTTCCCTTGTACGGCGCTCGGTATATGTGAGCGCCGCATGAGAGATGACATCACTTCCTCCTGCTTCCTCTGCCTGTGTTTACATTACAGGACAGAGGAAGCATTTTCATTCGCCGGGAGCGATCGCGGGGGGGTGGCCGGAATCGAACGCTCCCCAACGAATACCGACCGCTCACTGTATAGGACCCCCCAACTGTACAAAGGCAATCACGTACACTGTACGTGATTGTGCCTGTCGGTGCCATTCTGCCGACGTACATATACAGTGAGCGGTCGTTAAGTGGTTAAGTGGAACCCCGCACCCAAAATAAAAAAAGGCCCTATATACTCTGAACAGCAGTATACAGGCGGGGCAAACAAGACAGGGACTGTAAGTTTGTTCTTAAGTACAATCTGTTTGTAATTTGGAACAGGTACATTTTTTAAGTGTAGCTCTAGCCAAAAAATCTATTTTTAAGCTTTTTGGAGAACATATGGAAGGGTTATCACCCCTGTAACATTTGTTTTGCTGTCTGTGCACCTGTTCAGAACATTTCACCTCACTTTCCATCCCAATGACAAATGTTTTTGGAAAATTTGGGGTTTTTATTGAAACAAGGATTGGTGATAAAGCATCAGTGGAGAGGAGACACCTTTTTCACATATTAACTCTTAGGCCTCGTACACACGACCGATTTTCTCGGCAAGAACCAGCAAGAAACTTGCTGGCAGAGAGGTCTTGCCGAGTAAATCGGTCGTGTGTACGCTGCTATCGGGTTTCTCGTCGAGAAAAACGACAAGTAACCTCGACGAGAAAATAGAGAACCTGCTCTCTATTTTCTCGTCGAGATTCTCCTCGGCATGTTTCTCGACGAGAAAAGTGAGTGTGTGTACACTTACCTGTCCGCCGGGAAGCCCGCGCATGTTCGAAATGAATTCGACGCATGCGCAGTAGCTTCCTAGGCATACGTAGGGTATACCAAGATGGCGGCGACGGCATCGAATGTGACGAGCGCATGCTCGACGTAGTCGATGACGTCACCGCGTACACTCCTTTCAAAGAACCGCGGGTTCTTTGAAACGAGCGTGTGTACACTCGGCCGGGACAAGTTTCTTGTCCAAGAATCTCGTCGAAAAAAACGACATGTTTTTTTCAACGAGAATCTCGGCCGTGTGTACGAGGCCTAACAGGAGAGAATTTGCCTTCCTAGGGGTAGATTTCTTCTCACTTCCTGTTGTCTCCTTCCATTTGCAAGAAGGAGTTGTTTGTAAGTTGGATGTTTGAAAGTAGGGGCCTGCCATATATACTCTGCCGAATTTTGCCCCTTAGGTGTTGGTGTTGCCACAACACTGTAAGCCCTCACAGTTACTCTTGGTGGGCGCTGGAACGCCCTGCTGTGAACTATTATATCAAGAATTGTAATTACATGCCATTGTTGAACAGTGGTAGGAAAAATTGGGCCTTTGGTGGTGGTGCTGGTGCCACAACACTGTAAGCCCTCACAGTTACTCTTGGTGGGCACAGGAATGGGCCCAGCTGTGAAATATTAGATCAAGAATTGTAATTACATGCCCCTGTTGAATACGGGTAGAAATTTTGGGCCTTTCGTGGTGGTGGCGGTGGTGCTGGTGCCACAACACTGTAAGTCCTCACAGTTACTATTGGTGGGCGCAGGAATGGGCCCAGCTGTGAAATATTAGATCAAGAATTGTAATTACATGCCCCTGTTGAACAAGGGCAGAAAAATTGGGCCTTTCGTGGTGGTGGTGGTGTTGCCACAACACTGTAAGCCCTCACAGTTACTCTTGGTGGGTGCAGGAATGGGCCCTGCTGTGAATTATTAGATCAAGAATTGTAATTGCATGCCCCTGTTGAAGAGGGGCAGAAAAATTGGGCCTTTGGTGGTGGTGCTGGTGCCACAACACTAAGTCCTCACAGTTACTCTTGGTGGGCGCAGGAATGTCCCCAGCTGTGACATATTAGATCAAGAATTGTAATTACATGCCCCTGTTGAACAGGGGCTGAAAAATTGGGCCTTTCGTGGTGGTGGTGGTGATGGTATTGCCACAACACTGTAAGCCCTCACAGTTACTCTTGGTGGGCGCAGGAATGTCCCCAGCTGTGACATATTAGATCAAGAATTGTAATTACATGCCCCTGTTGAACAGGGGCACAAAAGTTGGGCCTTATGCAGCGTACACACGATCGTTTTTCATGCCATTTTTTTAACCAACGTTTTTCTCGTCGTTTTTTTTCATGTTTCCTCTCAAGCCTGTCTTGCATCCACACAATCATTAAAAAAAACGCTCGAGCAAAGCACAGTGACGTACAACACGTACGACGGCACTATAAAGGGGAAGTTCCGTTCGGATGGTGCCACCCTTCATGTTAGTAAAGTTTGTAGAGCGACGATTCGCGCTTTTCAGCCTCCTGCTTTTCAGTCCGTTACAGCGTGACGAATGTGCTATCTCCATTACAAACGCTAGTTTTACTAAAACGTGCGCTCCCGTCTCATACTTGATTCTGAGCATGCGCGTTTTTTTTCACCTCGTCAAAGCATACACACTATCGTTTTTCACGTCGTTAAAAAAAAACAACATGAAAAACGACGTGAAAAAATAGAGTTCGAAATTTTTAATGGCCGTTTTTCACGCCGTTAAAAATGCTCTGGAGCATACACACGATCGGTTTTAATGGCCATTTTTAAAAATGGCATTTTTAACGGCATGAAAAACGATCGTGTGTACGCGGCATAAGGCACTGGTGCTGGTGCTACAACACTGCAACCCCTCACAGATACTGTACTTAGAGCGCAGCAATGAGCCCTGTTGCAAAGTATTGCATCAAAAATTGTAATTACACGCCCCTGTTAAACAGGGGCTGAAAAATTGGGCCTTAGCCACTGGTGGCGGTGCCCAGAACCAAAAATGTTCTTTCAAGCTATCAGCATGATTATTGAGGAGGAAGAGGATAGTCACTCAGCATAACAGTATAGTCACTCTGCATCAGCATAGGCAGTCTTGAAGGGATCTGACATTTCAAAGAAAATTATTCTGTTACATCAGCATCAGGTGCCTGGTAGCTGGTGGTGATCCAAGACTGATTCATTTTTATGAAGGTCAGTCGATCGACCGAGTCGGTTGACAGGCGCACCCTGTGATCGGTTACAAAGCCTCCAGCAGTCCGAAAGAACGCTGGATGCAGGAAAGGCCAGTATCTCAATTGCATACTGTGCAAGCTCTGGCCAGTGATCCATCCTCAAGACCCAGTCACCCAGAGGATTTTCGGTGGGAAAGGTGTCCAAGTCTAATCTTGCCACTAGGTATTCCTGCACCATGTAAACCAGACGCTGGCGATGGTTGCTGAAACCGATCATACCTTGGGGCTGCGGACTAAAAAATTGTCTGAACGCATCGGTCAGACGGCCACCTTCTCCACCGCTCCTTCTTTGACTGACCGAAGCCTCAGCAACACGTTGTCCAGGACCAGGAATTTGTAACCTCCCAGTCTCTGGGAACGCGTTGCACAGACCTTTCTGCAAGGCCTCCCGAAGTTGCCTCATCCTCTGCTCCCTCTGCGATGGCAAGATAAGGTCCGCAACCTTACCCTTGTAACATGGATCAAGGAGGGTTGCCAGCCAGTAATGATCCCTCTCCTTGATCGCACGAATACGAGGATCCTTACGCAGGCTTTGCAGGATCAGGGAGGCCATGCAGCGTAGGTTTGCTGAGGCATTCGGTGCCGAGTCCTCTGCGTCACTGAGGACGACATGATCCGCAGCCACCTCCTCCCAGCCACGTACAAGTCCATGGGTGTCTTGGGACTGTAATTGATCCCTTGAAGACTGCTGCTGATGCTGAGTGCTAGTCTCCACCTCCATGCTGACACAATCCTCCTCCTCCTCGTCCTCTTCCTGTGTGATAGCCTGGGCCAGCAGGAACATTGTCTGGATAAATGGGGCCTTGAGAGGTAAGGAAGTCCTCCTCTTCCTGCCTCTGTTCTGCCTCAAGTGCCCTGTCCATTATTCCACACAGCGTGTGCTCCAACAGGTGGACAAGAGGGACAGTGTCACTGATGCATGCACTGTCACTGCTCACCATCCTAGTGGCCTCCTCAAATGGTGCCAGGACAGTGCATGCATCCTGATCATGGCCCACTGGCATGGGGAAAAAAATCCAAGCTCTCCTGACCCTGTCCTGGTGCCATATTGCAACAGATACTCATTGATGGCCCTCTGCTGTGTGTGAAGCCACTGCAACATGGCCAACGTAGAGTTACACCTGGTGGGCATGTCACAGATTAGGCGGTTCTTGGGCAGGTTGTAATCCTTTTGCAGCTCAGCCAGCCGAGCACTGGCATTATATGACTGGCGGAAATGCCCACAGAGTTTTCTGGCCTGCTTCAGGACCTCCTGTAAGCCCGGGTACCTGCCCAAGAACCGCTGTACCACCAAGTTAAGGACATGAGCCAAACAGGGCACATGGGTCAGTTGTCCCTGTCGGATGGCGGAGAGGAGGTTGGTGCCATTGTCGGAAACCACCTTTCCTGGCTTAAGCTGGTGTGGTGTCAACCACCTCTGAGCCTGCCCCTACAGAGCTGACAGAATCTCTGCCCCAGTGTGGCTCCTGTCCCCCAAACACACCAGCTCAAGCACCGCATGGCATCTTTTTGTCTGCGAACTGGCGTAGCCCCTTGAACGCCTACGGAGCACCGCTGGTTCCGAGGACAAATCAGCACAGGAAGAGGCCATGGAGGAAGAAGAAGAGGAGGGGGTGGAGGAGAGAGGTGTGTCAGAATCACCAGTAGTAACATTTTGGAGGCGTGGTGGCGGAACAACATCCAACACTACTGCACCTTGTCCTGCATCCTTCCCAGCTGCCAGCAGAGTCACCCAATGCGCCGTGAAAGATAGGTAACGTCCCTGTCCATGCCTGCTGGACCATGAGTCAGCGGTAATATGCACCCTACCGCTGACCGCTCTGTCCGGCGAGGCCAAGACATTGCCTTCCACATGCCGGTAGAGAGCCGGAATCGCCTTCCGTGAGAAAAAGTGGCATTTGGGAACCTGCCACTGAGGAACCGCACATTCCACAATCTCACGGAAGGGGGCAGAGTCTACCAACTGAAAAGGCAGCAGTTGAAGTGCTAGCAATTTAGCCAAGCTAGCATTCAACCGCTGGGCATGTGGATGGCTGGGAGTGAACTTGTTGCGGCGGTGCAGCAGCTGGGGCAGGGAAATTTGCCTGGTACAGTCGGACGTCGGTTTACCGATAGCAGATTGCCCGCAAGTACTTGGCTGTGACACACCTAATTCTACACCTTCATTCCTCTCAGTGCAGGTTTCAGAGAGCACTGAAGGTATAGTGGGGTTGGAGATCCCAGCTGATGAGGAGCAAGGAGATGTCCGCCTTGTTCTTTGGTGTGGGTCTTTTAGGTGTGCTTGCCAACGGACTGGATGGCAGGTTGACATATGTCTGGTCAAGCACGTGGTGCCCAAGCGGCTGATGTTTTGGCCATGCGAGGTACGCTTTAGACATATGTTGCAAATGGCAATGGTGCGATCTGCTGCACACATCTGAAAAAAGGCCCACACCAAAGAACTTTTGGAATAACGCACAGAGACAGCAGCGCCCTGCACATGCGGAGCTCTGCGGTGTGATGCAGTCGGTGTGCTGCCCTTAAGCTGGCCCCTGGAGGGCATCCTGCCTTGTTGGAGATGTGCCTTCTCCTCCTCTTCCTCCTCTCCTCTCCTATCAGGCACCCATGTGGAGTCAGTGACCTCATCATCCCCTCCCTCCTCATCACTGGAGCCAATCTGGCAGTATGCTGCAGCTGGGGGAACATGACTGCCAGATAGCTGACCTTGTTGGGCACCCCCTCTCTCTGGGCTCACGTTACTACCCCCTCTCTCTGAGCTCACGTTACTACCCCCTCTCTCTGAGCTCACGTTACTGCCTTCCTCCAGCTGGGTTCCATCATCGGAGCCTTCAAAACGCTGGGCATCCTCATGGAGCATGTACCCAACACTGTGGTCAAACAGTTCGGGGGACTCCTCAGGAGGACATGGTGGGGCTAGGGAAGGAGTGACTGATGCCATTGAGCCGAGGGAAGAGGCCGCTTTGGCAGCTGCTTTGCCAGACAAAGTACCCTGAGCCTGGGTGAGAGAGGATGAGGAGGAGGAGGACAGCTTGGTCATCCACTCTACCAAGTCTTCGGCATGTTGCGGCTCAACATGGCCAGCTGCCGAAAAGAAGGACAAGCGTTTCCCATGGCCACGTGCTGATGAGAATGCACCGTGTCCACGACCAGCATCACTGTTGCCTCTAGACACAGAGCCTGCTTTCCCAATTTTATTGCCTCGTGACTGTCTGCCTTTCATTGTTTGCCTTCCAGACATACTAATGGCCTGCTGTGGTGTTAGTATGGGAAAAGCAGCAATTGTTTTCAGTTAGTTTTAGGTGAAAACTGTGCAGAGGACACAGTACACTGAAAATACTTGCAGCTCTCTGCTTGTGGTTTTATTATGAGAACACCACTATAATAGTATTAGTCACGAACTGTATTCAGGTGAGCTTTAGGTGAATGCTATGCAAAGCACACAGTAGTACACTAAGTGAAACACTGACTGTCTGCAGCTAGCACAATCAACGGCCTGCCTATCACAGCATAGAGAATAACTGTATCCAGGTGCGCTTTAGGTGAATGCTATGCAAAGCACACAGTAGTACACTAAGTGAAACACTGACTGTCTGCAGCTAGCACAATCACCGGCCTGCCTGTCACAGAATAGAGAATAACTGTATCCAGGTGAGCTTTAGGTGAATTCTATGCAAAGCACACAGTAGTACACTAAGTGAAACACTGACTGTCTGCAGCTAACACAATCACCGGCCTGCCTGTCACAGTACGTATCCAGGTGAGCTTTAGGTGAATGCTATGCAAAGCACACAGTAGTACACTAAGTGAAACACTGACTGTCTGCAGCTAGCACAATCACCGGCCTGCCTTTCACAGTATAGAGAATAACTGTATCCAGGTGAGCTTTAGGTGAATGCTATGCAAAACACACAGTAGTACACTAAGCAAAACACTGACTGTCTGCAGCTAGCACAATCACCTGCCTGCCTGTCACAGTATAGAGACTAACAGGAACAGATCTAGCTAAACTCAATACAGTGTATAAATATATATACAACACCTAGGATGCATATATATCCTCTACACACTGTAACAGCAGCTAACTGACTCGCCTGCCTGCTCTATCTAACTCAATATAAATGACACTGTCTTTCTCTCTGTAACTGTCTCATTCACAAACGCCAACACACTACACAAGGCCGACTTCCAGGCGGCCTTATATAGTGTGGGGCGTGTACCTACTCCTCTGAGCCATGATTTGCCAAAGCCACCCTGGCTTTGGCCAATTACGGCTCTCTGTACAGATGGCGCTGTGATTGGCCAAGCATGCGGGTCATAGTGCATGCTTGGCCAATCATCAGCCAGCAATGCACTGCGATGCCGCAGTGAATTATGGGCCGTGACGCACCACTCGAATTTGGCGCAAACGGACCATAACGTTCGATCTTCGTCGAACGATTGAACAGCCGATGTTCGAGTCGCTCATCCCTAATTCTAAGTGTGGTATTTGCATTTCGAATCTATTGCTGTGAACCTACATCATGCATTCAAAGAAGCTGTCCATTCAAGTGAAATAGGTCATTGTAAGGCTTCAAAAATGAAACAAATCCATCTGAGAGATAGCAGTAACATTAGGAGTGGCTAAATCAACAGTTTGGTACATTCTGAGGAAAGAAGAACGCACTGGTGAGTTCAGCAACATAAAAAGACCTGGACGTCCACGAAGACATCAGTGGTGATGATCACAGGATCCTCTCTATGGTAAGGAAAAACCCATTGACAACATCCAGACAAGTGAAGAACACTCTCCAGGAGGTGGGCGGATTATTGTCAAAGTCTGCAATCAAGAGAAGACTTCACGAGAACAAATACGGAGGGTTCACCACAAGGTGCAAACCATTCATAAGCCTGAAGAATAGAAAAGCCAGAATAGACTTTGCCAAAGAACATCTAAAAAAGTCAGACCAGTTCTGAAAAAGCATTCTTTGGATGGATGAAACTAAGATTGATCTCTACAAGAATGACAGGAAGAAAAGTGTGGAGAAGGCTTGAAACTGCCCATGATCCAAAGCACACAGCATTATCTGTAAAACATGGTGTACATTGTAATGGCATGGGCATGCGTGGCTTCCAGTGGCACTGGGTCATTGTTGTTTATTGATGATGTGACAGAAGACAGAAGCAGCCGGATAAATTCTGCAGTGTTTAGAGATATACTGTCAGCCCAGATTCAGCCAAATGCAGCAAATTTGATTGGATTGCGCTTCAAAGTACAGATGGACAATGATCCAAAACACACTGCAAAAGCAACTCAGGAGCTCTTGAAGGAAAATAAGTGGAATATTCTGCAATGGTCAAGTCAATCGTCTGATCTCAACCTAATTGAGCATGCATTTCCCTTGATGAAGGCAAAACTAATGGCTGTAAGACCCACAAACAAAGAACAACTGAGGACAACTGCAGTTAGAGCCTGGCAAAGCATCATAAAGGAGGAAACCCAGTCTTTGGTAATGTCCATGGGTCCCAGACTACAGGCAGTCATTGCCATTAAAGAATTCTCACCAAAATATTAAAAATGAACATTTTATTTATGATTATATTAATTTGTCCAATTACTTTTGCGCCCCTGAAAATGGGAGGACTGTGTATAAAAATGTTTGTAGTTCCAAAAGTTTTTACTTGATATTTATGTTATTCCGGTGGCATACAGAGCCAAAAGTATGAAAATTGTGCCTTTGTCCAAATATATATGGACCTAACTGTACGATATGTTATTTGTTGAAGCCAAGGAATCGAAAAACTTTAGTACGCTTTTGCGGTATACTAAGACCGTGTATATTTAAAGTAAGTACATTCATGGGATCCATAAGAAGGACACGAGAGAAATATGATCATAGATTTTATTTCTGAATTTCTTGGCCACAAATACCCCGGGGAAGGGCAAAGACCAGTAGAGGAATAGAAAGAGGTTTATAGGAAGAAGAAGTGTAAAAATAAGAGTCATATGAACAGTTGGCAAATATAGTTAATTATGCAAACGCCAAACGACAAATAAGAATAAGGCGTACTGGGTGCGTGAAATATATGGACCCAGAGGGCAAATTTCTATGCAAGGGCAGCTCGAGGGTAGCCATAACTTGAATATATAAAAACAATAAAATAAATGAAGTACATTGACACCCAATATTGGCTTAAATAAACAATGAGTAGGGGAAAGTAAATGGGAAAAAAAGGGGGCTGGCAAGGGAAGGCAAGAGAATATGGAAAGGGGGAGAGGGGAAGGATATGGGTATAGTGTGTAGACAAAGTATTTTCAATATAAGAATATAGATAGAGATATTTGTGGTTTCTGATGAAAATGGTAAAAAGAAATAAATAAAATAAAAAATAAATAAATATGCAGTGTCCTAGGTTAAATTGGGGATAGGAGATAGTTAAATTCAGATAGTATATGCTTTAGTTTAATTAAAAGTAAACTTGAGGTAATAATATCAACAGATATCAATTTATCAAAGAATTTCAGTACATTCACATAATAGAAAATCCAAGAGGAACTATGAGAAGTAATAATCAGTCCATTGCGTCCGTGGTCTCCTTATCGGGAGAGTAGAAACGGCTACACTTGAAGACCTTTGTTGGCTTCTATCATCCTTGGTGTCGGAGGGTTCACTTGCAGAGTGAAATGCAGCACGTCTTCGAGGACCATCAGTATTAGGTGACTTGTCCAGGAGAAGTAAATCCTGTAGCTTGTTTTGCAATTCATCAGAAGATCTACAAGTGTATTTGATACTTTGGTAGGAGAAGTGCACACAAAACGGGAAACCCCATTGATAAGATATCTGATGTTGCTGAAGGATTTGAAGAAGTGTTTTCAAAGTACGTCTTTTAGCAACTGTAATTGGAGAAAGATCAGCAAATAGTTGGTAAGAATTCCCTTGGAAATTGAGAGAAATTTTTCCACGTGCAGCAGCAAGAAGTTCGTTGGTGCAGAAAAAATGAAAGTTTGCAATTATATCACGAGGCGAGCCTTCAGTTTTGCATGGTGTTAAAGCTCTGTGAATCCTGTTGAGCTCTAAACGTTCGACTGGAACTGCCAGCTGTAGCTCTTGGAATAAGGCAATCATGGTAGACTGAAGATCAACTATTGCCTCAGGAATTCCACCAATACGCAAATTAGAGCGGTACGCTCTGTTTTCAAAATCTTCTAGACGTGTTTGCAAAGTAAGATTTTTTTCAAAGTTCTTCAATTCATAAAAGTAAGATTGCACGTTTTTTTCTACGTCTTCAACTTTGATTTCTAGGTCTGAAGTGCACTGACCTAATTCACGGATTTCTTTAGACTATTTGTAATATGGTCAGATGTTTGTCTTAAAGGATATATGTTGTTCCAGTTGAACACTATGGAGCGCACCAAGAGGATGTAAAAAGGGAATCTTTGAGTGGTTACTGTAGGACATAGGCTGTCTTACAAAGAAAATGTATTTCTTTGTGTGTGCTATAGAAGGTTTGTAGGCAAATGCTCCACCCACTAAGTCTTCAAGTGTAACCAACAGCATATCTGAAGCACTAAAGGAAGATATTTAATATTTATAAATATTTCCTGTCCCATCTCTGTTACTCTACTCACAAGCCCTACTTTCAGCACATACAATAAATTACTATGTAGTAAAGCTGTTTGCAAGTGTCTATATACAGGAGTTTCAGCTTTTCAGTAACCCAGTATGTATTAACAATCAAATGTATTTGGCATTTAGGATGTGCTGTGAGGGATGGCTGGGCCCTTGAACTCCAACTGAACCCTAGGTTACTGTGTCAGTAATTCATTCCTTATGCTATGTACATTACATACTCCTGAGAGCTACATGATTTGTTATGTTAATGTGCTGTCTGCTGCACTGCTTACACTATTTTGTACATTACTTACTTCTTATTATGACATGCTAAACACTATATGGTATGTTGCATAATTCTGAGTGCTGCGCTTTATAGGTTGTGCTCTACATTACATTACACACTCCTGACCAAAATGTCTCTATTGTCAGTTGAGATACCCAGAAAGTTTTTCACCTTCGGATTATACTGCTACCCAGGGGTGGCTCGTCCATTAAGGGCACACGGGCGCCGTCCCCCATCTATGCATCCGGCCCCTTGCAGGACACATGAATTCCAATGGGGGGGGTTGAAGCACCTTATTAGAACCAGAAGCTCTAATAGGCTTCAATATAGGGTGGGCTCGGGCACAGAGAATGTGCTCACAAGAGGTGCCGCGGCCGCTCGAGGTGGGGGGTGTGTGTGTTTGTGTGCTGCCCCCCCCTCTAAAAAAAACACCAGCGGCCACTGCTGCTACCTACAGGAGGATTGGACACTGTCAAACAAATAGTAGGTAGGGTTATCCTGGGTAGTCTGGATCCAAGATGTCCTGGATCTCTTGGTCCAATCACTAATTTCATAGAGGTACAAAATAGCATTTCTTTTTCTGCCACCATCAGCTCAAAAACAAGCAGATTTACAGGCCACCTGGTGCCAGCTTTAGTCACAGGGAGTGGTTGTACTAGTTCTTTTAACAGAAAGAATCTGAGGTTTTTATTCAAACTCATTCACAATTCCCAAACCAAACAGGGGCATCCGCCCTATGTTGGACTTAAAGTCTCTGAACAGATTTCTCTGTGTTCCAAAATTCCAGATGGTTTTAGCAAGATCTGAATTTCTGTCATTAGTAGAAATACAAGATGCCTATCTACACATCCCTGTCTTCCTTTCAAATCAATTCTTTCTGCGTTTTGCTATGGTTGACCAACACTTCTAATTGTAGCATTAACATTAGGGCTGTCTTCTGCAGCCCGAATGTTCACAAAAGTGCTTGCACCACTTGCTTTTCTGTGGACACACACCATTCATGTGACAGGGTACTTGGACAACATTTTTCTGCCGACCTGTAGCAACAATCTTATCTGCCAATATCCAAAGGACTATTCAGTTCCCCCAAACCTTTCTTCTGGTTAACAACTTGACCATTTTTTGCTATACGGCACTGCATTATTTAAACTGACAACTGCGTGGTCATGCAACACTTGTTCAATAATTAAATTGATGTAATTTTTTTTCCACACATAGAACTTTCTTTTGGTGGTATTTGATCAGCACTGGGTTTTTTATTTTTTGCGCTATAAACAGAAAAACACGGCCAGTTTTGAAGAAAAAACGTTTTTTTTTTTACTTTTTGCTATAAAACATATCCAATATTTTTTTTTTAATAAATTCTAAATTAATTTAGGCCACAATGTATTCTGCTAAATATTTTTGGTAAAAAGAAATCCCAAAAAGTGTATATTGATTGGTTTACGAAAAAGTTAAAATGTGCACAAATAATGTTATAAATACTAGATTTATTTATTTTTATACTAGTAATGGCGGCGTTTAGCAACCTATAGTGGGACTGCGATAACGAACAGACAATCCGACACTTTGTGGGAACCAGTGGCACTAATACAATTATCAGTGCTAAAAATATGCTGTCACGGTAGTAATGACACTGGCTGGAAAAGGGTTAAACATCTAGGGCAATCAAGGGGTTAAATGTGTGCCTAATTAGTGTATTTGTGTTTACTTTCAGGGGCTTTTACCAAGGGATGTGCTGGATTTTATTCCCTTCTTTGCAAGGAAACAAAATTCAGCATATCCCTGCTGACAGGATGGAGCTGTGCTTTGTTTACATAGGCAGAGCTATATCCAGTCCTTCTCCTCCTGCATTTCCGGGTAAGGGGTGTGCCGCTTATGCTGCGATTAGTCACAGCAGAAGCCGATCAGCGGCCAATGGATGACTGTCGCCGGCACCTGCTGATCAGCTTACACACACACACGCGTATTTTATGTGATAGACCAACACAAAGTGGCACATGATTGTGAAGTGGAAAAAAAATAACTGGTTTTCAAATTTTTTTTACAAATAAATATGTGAAAGGTGTGGCATGCATTTATATTCAGCACTCCTGAGTCAATACTTTGTAGAACCACCCTTCGCTGCAATTACAGGTGCAAGTCTTTTTGGGGATGTCTTTACCAGCTTTGCACATCTAGAGAGAGTGACATTTTTGCCCATTCCTCTTTGCAAAATAGCTTAAGCTCTGTCAGATTGGATAGAGAGCGTCTGTGAACAGCAATTTTCAAGTCTTGTCATAGATTCTCAATTGGATTTATGTCTGGCCTTTGACTGGGCTATTCTAACACATGAATATGCTTTGATCTAAACCATTCCATTGTAGCTCTGGCTGTATGTTAAGGGTCATTGTCCTGCTGGAAGGTGAACCTCTTCCCTAATTTCAAATCTCTTGCAGACTCTAACAGGTTTTCTTCTAAGATTGCCCTGTATTTGGCTCCATCCATCTTCCCATCAACTCTGTCCAATTTCCCTGTCCCTGCTGAAGAAAAGCATCCTCACAACATGATGCTGTCATCACCATGTTTCACGTGGGGATGGTGTGTTCATGGTGATGTGCAGTGTTAGTTTTCCGCCACAAATAGCGTTTTGCTTTTAGGCAAAAAAAATGAAAATTGTTTCATACTTACCGTAATTTCCTTTTCCTGGTGCCGATCCATGGCACCATACCTGTGACAATCTCTGCCTTGGCTCCTCCCTCAGGACCAGTGAATATTATAAAAGAAAAGGATTAGTACACTCCCAGCATTCTACATAATATAGTATTCAGAGGGTGGGGTTGTATGCTGCCATGGATAGCCACCAGGAAAAGAAAAAAGTATGAAACACTTTTCTGTTTTCCTGGTGCCTCCATGGCAGCATACCTGTGACAAATAACTAGCTGAAATTGGTGGGACGATGCATAGTAAAGATTTATAGATTTATTTGAAAAATAATTAAAATTAGGCAAATGCCGGCCTGATAGCCTGTCTGCCAGTTTCTACAGATGAGAAAGCATTCCATGTCTACTCTGTAACGTCTCATAAACGCATTTTGGGATGACCATGATGCTACCCTTTAGATCGTTTTGATGGATACGTCTGCTCTGGCCATCCAAGAAGCAGAAAACAACCGGGTGGCATACAGCCCAACTGAAGAGGGGGTTCCAGTCCCCTATCCCTTTACGCCTTCTTAACTAACTTGATTATCCATGAAACTATTGTACTAGAGCAGGGATCTGCAAACCATGGCTCCCCAGCTGCCGCAGAACCACATGTCCTATGAGGTATAGTAAGCAGATGATGCTTTTTTGGAGTATTACAAATAGGTTAGATGAAAGTCTGAAGGGAGTTGTGGCTTGAAGATAGTGTCTTAGTACCGAAGTAATATCGTCTTCGTGAAGAAGGACAAAATTGGATCTGAAAAGATTGGCAGGGCTCAAGGCTCGGAGATAGTAGAGAAAGAGGAGAACTCAGGGATGAATCCATGTACCGTTCTAAGTTCCACTCTATCCGAGTACAAAAAATTATATTATTGTCTTCTGATCCCAGAGCCTGAAGTTCTGATACTCCGCAGCCCGATGCCATCGCCACTAAGAAAAATAGATTCCAAGTGACATTCCACAAGGATGCTGATTTAGATGGGGCAAAATGCTGTTTGAATAAGGGCTCCAGATTGATAGAGAGATCCCTTGAAGAATTTAATTATTAAAGGATCTTTGGCCCATCTCTTTTAACAGCAGAGATTGCCACCAGCTGTACCTTTAAATTGCTTAATCCTAATCCTAAATCAAGGTCTGCTTGCAGGAAGTCAAGAAGTTGAGGAGAAGAGGGTACATCAGGATGGAAGTTTTGCCTTTCGTGAAAGATCTAAAAACGAAAGATCTAAAGATTCCAAACCTTGTCACACGTATTGTTCATTGAAGGCTCCTGTGCTTCGAGCAGAGTTGAAACAACTCTGGGGGAACATCCTAATGATTAAAGCCTCTGTTTTAACATTCTAATGTGATGGTTCAATCGGTGAGGATTCTGATGGGTGTGATGCCTCGAGCCAGAAGAAAGGGTATCAGAGGAATATTTACCGGAGGCTGGACACTAAGAAATATTGCCCTAGAGAATCATGGGTCTCCCTGCAAATATGGGACGACTGTTATCACCGTTTATTGTTGATATCGCAAGTCTCAAGAGAATTTGAGGTAGGAGGCTGGAGGAGGCCTAAATTAGATTGCATGACCAAGGACTTGACAGGGCATCTATTGCTTCTGCCCATGGGTGAGGTAGATGTGAAATAAACCTCCGCAGCTTGGTATTGCTTGCTGTAGCAAAAGTATGCAGTTCAGGAAAGGTCCACTGGCCCACAATCGAACTGAATAACTTTGGTTGTAGGGACCATTTGTTGGGATCCAGGAATCCTTGGGATATGTGATCCGCGTCTGTATTTAGGGGGCTGGAAGATAGGCTACTCTTAGATCCTTCAGATTCCCCTCTGCCCAAATGAAGATGGGTTCCACTTCCCTTAGTAAGGAACTGTTGTTGGTGATGTATGTATGATATTGCAGCTCTATTGTCTATTCGAATCAGAACTGATTTGTCCTTGATCTGAGAGAGCAAAAGCTGTCGATGCGTGACAAGCCGCCTGGATTTCCAGGATATTTGCAATGATGTGTGCCGCATTGAACGCCCATCTCTCTTGAACCAACATCTGGTTGCAATGTCCCTCCTAGCCTATTGCATTGGTGTCAGTGGTCCAGAAGACATGCCTTAATGGATGTGGCTTAACAGGCATCTCCCTCTTTGTCCACTAGTGCAGACCCTGTGCATCAAACTTGTTTGGTATATGGACTGGGATAGACGGTTTGCTCCATTGCTTCAGGAATTCTAGCTAAAAGGTGCCTGAGGTATCCATGGGACCATCTGGATACAAAAAGACAAAAATCGCTTTTGAGTTGAGTTAGTTCGAGGCTGTTATTCAGGACCATGTCCTCACTCTCCCTACTTTCTGAATGATCGCCCACACTTTCTGAGATGGCAGGCACTCTGTCCCTTTTGCGGTGTTGAATAAGGTGCCTAAACTGGAGAAAAGAGGACTCGTTTGATGATATACCATCCAACTGTATCTTGATAGTAGAGGTCGACCGATATGGGTTTTCTCTGGCCGATGCTGATATTTAGAAATCGGGGCGGCCGATGACCGATATATGATGCTGATTTTTGCGGCCGATATTTTAGGACGATTTTTGGATGGGTATGCATTGTGGAGAGGGATGGATGGTGCTGGGCGTGGGTGGGGATGCGTTGTGAGGAGGGGTGGATGGTGCTAGGTGTGGGTGGGGATGCGTTGTGGAGAGGGATGGACGGTGCTGGGTGTGGGTGGGGATGCGTTGTGGAGAGGGATGGATGGTGCTGGGTGTGGGTGGGGATGCGTTGTGGAGAGGGATGGATGGTGCTGGGTGTGGGTGGGGATGCGTTGTGGAGAGAGATGGATGGTGCTTGGTGTGGGTGGGGATGTGTTGTGGAGAGGGATGGATGGTGCTGGGTGTGGATGCGTTGTGGAGAGGGATGGATGGTGCTGGGTGGGGATGCGTTGTGGAGAGGGATGGATGGTGCTGGGTGTGG
This sequence comes from Rana muscosa, assembly GCA_029206835.1. NCBI lineage: Eukaryota > Metazoa > Chordata > Amphibia > Anura > Ranidae > Rana > Rana muscosa. The sequence goes on along the minus strand of CM055127.1, from coordinate 296,843,841 downwards.
GTGAGGATGCGTTGTGGAGAGGGATGGATGGTGCTGGGTGTGGATGCGTTGTGGAGAGGGATGGATGGAGCTGGGCGTGGGTGGGGATGCGTTGTGGAGAGGGATGTATGGTGCTGGGTGGGGATGCATTGTGAAGAGGGATGGATGGTGCCGGGCGTGGGTGGGGATGCGTTGTGGAGAGGGATGGATGGTGCTGGGTGTGGGTGGGAATGCGTTGTGGAGAGGGATGGATGGTGCTGGGTGTGGGTGGGAATGCGTTGTGGAGAGGGATAGATGGTGCTGGGTGTGGGTGGGGATGCGTTGTGGAGAGGGATGGACGGTGCTGGGCGTGGGTGGGTGATGCGTTGTGGATAGGCCCGGACTGGCCATAGGGCATACCGGGCAAATGCCCGGTGGGCCGCGACGGCCTGCCGGACAGCATGTCAAGTCTTCACCATCATCTCCAATGTCTCCGGAGGCAGCCGGAGTTGGTGGGCGGAGCTGGGGGTGTGGCTGCCCCCTCCACTCCTCCCACAGACTCGTTCACTCTTGCTGATTCCACAGCTGAAGGAGAAAGAAACGAGGACACAGCAGTGTCTTCATCTCCAGGCATGCTGTAAGTTACTGCACTGCTGCACATGTCACTACATAGAGTCCTAACCTGGCACCATACCACCCCAGCCTGCCCTATGCCACTGCACCCTGCCCTATGCGTGCCACCCCAACCTGCCTTATGCCACCGCACCCTGCCCTATACCACCCCAGCCTGCCCTATGCCACCGCAACCTGCCCTATGCTACCGAAACCTGCCCTATGCCACCGCAAACTGCTCTATACCACCCCAACCTGCTCTATACCATCCCAACCTGCCCTATGCCACCGCAACCTGCCCTATACCACCACAAACTGCCCTATACCACCGCAACCTGCCCTATGCCACCGCAAACTGCTCTATACCACCCCAACCTGCCCTATGCCACCGCAAACTGCTCTATACCACCGCAAACTGCTCTATGCCAACACACCCTGCCCTATATCACCCCAACCTGCCCTATGCCACCCAGCCTGCCATATACCACCGCAAACTGCCCTATACCACCCAAACCTGCTCTATACCACCCCAGCATGCCCTATACAACCCCAACCTGCCCTATGCCACCCCAGCCTGCCCTATATCACCGCAACCTGCCCTATATTACCCCAACCTGTCCTATATCGCCCCAGCTGGCCCAATACCACCCTATACTTTAATTTACAGGGGTCATTTGGGGGTGCGCCTCGTGACCGTGCGCTGCCTGCAGGGCACTGGGCAGGATAGACAGGAGGGGGTGACACCATGTTTTGCCGCACCAAGTGACACCAACCCTAGTGACGCCACTGCCCCAGTGCACTCTCAGCTGCGAGTCGGAGCCGCACTCGAGTGACAGTGACACCCGTCGGCACATCAGGGGGCCGGGACCCGCAACGATCCCCTTCTCTCTGGCAAGGTGGCCGCGGCACTGATGATCTGATCAGTCTCGGCTCGGCTGTCTCACACAGCCGAGCAGAGTGAAGCCGCCTCCCCCTCCTCCTTTATGTCCACACAGGGGGAGGGGACCCAACATGCAGTCCTGCGCTGATCTGAGGTACATTATGGGTCTGAAGGGGGGGTCTGTATTGTAGGGGTGGACTGAAATATAGGGGGATTCTGTATTGTAGGGGGTCTGTAATGTAGGGGGGTTCTGTATTGTAGGGGGGGGGGGTCTGAAATGTATGGGGGGTTCTGTATTGTAGGGGGGTCTGTAATGTAGGGGGGTTCTGTATTGTGGGGGGGGGGTCTGAAATGTAGGGGGGTTCTGTATTGTAGGGGGATCTGAAATGTAGGGGGTTCTGTATTGTAGGGGGGTCTGTAATGTAGGGGGGTTCTGTATTGTAGGGGGGGTCTAAAATGTAGGGTGGTTCTGTATTGTATTGGGGTCTGTATTGTAGGGGGGTCTTTAATGTAGGGGGGATCTGTATTGTATGGGGGGTCTGTATTGTAGGGGGGTTCTGTATTGTAGGGGGGTCTGAAATGTAGGGGGGTTCTGTATTGTAGGGGGGTTCTGTATTGTAGGGGGGTCTGAAATGTAGGGGGGTTCTGTATTGTAGGGGGGTCTGTAATGTAGGGGGGTTCTGTATTGTAGGGGGGGTCTGAAATGTAGGGGGGTTCTGTGATTTAGGGGGGTCTGTATTGTAGGTGGTCTGTATTGTAGGGGGGTCTGTATTGTAGGGGGGTCTGTAATGTAGGGGGGTCTGTATTGTAGAGGGGTCTGTACTGTAGGGAGGGGGTCTGTAATGTGGGGGGGTCTGTAATGTAGGGGGGTCTGTAATGTAGAGGGGGGCTGTACTGTAGGGGGGTCTGTACTGTAGGGAGGGAGGGGTCTGCACTGTAGGGAGGGGGTCTGTACTGTAGGGAGGGGGTCTGTACTGTAGGGAGGTCTGTGTAACATGCATGGGGTCCAGAACGGTTAGGGGGTGTCTGTGTAACCAACTGTGGGAGGCTGTGTAATGTAAAGGGGTCCAGAGGTGCGGTGCTATGTAATGTAAAGGAGTCCAGAGGTGCAGGGTGCTGTGTAATGTAAAAGGGTCCAGTGGTGCAGGGTGCTGTGTAATGTAAAGGGGTCCAGAGGTGCAGGGTGCTGTGTAATGTAAAGGGGTCCAGAGGTGCAGGGTGCTGTGTAATGTAAAGGGGTCCAGAGGTACAAGGTGCTGGAACCCCACATCCCATCATCAACTGCCGTTGCCACGTCCCCCCTGCTCAGTCTAAAATGCCCGGGCCTATTTTTTGTCCCAGTCCGGGCCTAGTTGTAAAGATGGATGGACGGTGCTGGGCGTGGGTGGGGATGCGTTGTGGAGACGGATGGACGGTGCTGGGCGTGGGTGGGAATGCGTTGTGGAGATGGATAGACGGTGCTGGGTGTGGGTGGGGATGCGTTGTGGAGAGGGATGGACGGTGCTGGGTGATGCGTTGTGGAGACGGATGGACGGTGCTGGGCGTGGGTGGGGATGCGTTGTGGAGACGGATGGACGGTACTGGGTGTAGGTGGGTGATGCGTTGTGGAGACGGATGGATGGTGCTGGGTGGAGATGAAGATGATTGAGTTGCATTGTGAAAATGGATGAGGATGACTCTGTGTGGGATGAGAGTTACATTGTGAAGAGGATCTCCACAATGTAACTCTCATATCCACCCAGAGTCAACCTCATCCATATTCACAATGCTACTCAATGCCAGCTTGTCAGCCTCAGCCAGGTGTCCTATCCAAGGAGATTAAATAAAGTCTGCAGGGGGCATTAGATCTTTGTGACTTACCCTCCATCCATGCTGGTATCTATCTGCATGCACCTGATAGGGCTAGGTGCATGCAGATAGACGCTGATGAGCTGACCGGCCGATCGCATAACAAGTAAAATAGAAGCAGGGAAGGAAGAGGAGCTAGGAGCTTGCTAGTGCTGGCCACGGTCACCTGTGGGGGGGAGGTTACTACTCAGACAGGTGGCGAAGGCTCGGGCTTGTGACAGGATAATGATGTATTCTTCTTCTAATACAGCCCGCCAGGGGAGGGGGGGGGGTAGGGCAGTGCTGTGCTAGTGAAACTCTCTCTTTTCTCGTCTATAGGGGCCGGCCGCAGCGCAGGCTATCGGCGGCATGGGTGAAGGATTAATTTCACATGCTGCTGTAGGGGGATCGGGGCCCTGGTCAGTACTGCTGGTGGCCCTGCGGCCTGGGTATAGTGTAGCAGCCGCGAATCGGCCCAATTTCCACAATAATTGGCCAATGCCGATTTCTTAAAAACGGGCAAATATCGGCCGATATATCGGTCGACCTCTTCTTGATAGTGTAGGCCACAGCATCCACCTGTTCCACTAGCTGGGCTGGATCTTTTGATAAAAAGAGGATATAATCTGGTTAGTGATAATAACTGAGATGCAGTTCTCATAAAGAAGCTTAGATAGTGATCCAGGCCCTCGCGAGTGCTCTGAGGGGAAGGGCAGGGTCCGAAGGGGAGACTCTGGAATTGTAGATGGGCCTGGTCGACCGAAAATGTCAGATACTTCTGTAACAGTTGTAGTATGGGTGCGTGCAAGTAAGCATCCCTGAATCCCCGGGTACGTCTAATTCTGCTGTTGTGGTCTGTGTTCTGTCCATCAGATGTCTATATTCTGATTATCTGCATTTGTGTTGATTAAAATGACATTTAAGGTTGTAATTTCTATAGAAATCATTTGCAGAGCGTAGGCGCCATCTAGCGTCCCTTTTTGGTATTGTTTCAGTTTGATCATTATTAAATGCATTAATGTGTAACCCAGGAAGCTATTAGAAAGCAAAGTATTCTGGGTAAATCTCTACAGGAAGAGACACATTCACCATGACACTGCAGGAAGCAGGATGTGTCTTATTTCAATCTCTTACCATCAACCCTTAGAGAACTTAAAAAGTAAGTTTTTACTGTCCCATATTGTACTTTATATCTTTGTCTCTGCAATGTATGCTAAATGTATGGGATATTGTACTTATCAAGGTTTATTCTTGTTATTTGTAGTTTCACCTAGCTTGTTCCAATAAACTGCGATTGAAGAAATATGGTATCATGTTTATGGGATAAGAATGGTTTAGCTGAACAGAACAGTCTGACTTTCCTCCTGTGACGCAGGAAATGGCTTTCTGTAATCTTTCTGCAAAGAGTGATTTACCATCCAAAAAAAGGAGATTCATACTAATTTTGTTTTGACACAGTGTCAGCTGCCCGTAGTTCTGACCACAATACCCATATAGCTATCATAAGTAGTGACGTTGGCCTTGCGAAGTAACGAATTGTATCCATCGCCGTCTCACTAGTGAAGTCTGCTGAGAGCCATAATTCGTCCAAAGCCTTGACTATATATTCCCTAGGAACATTTTGATGAATCACTGTTTCCATGTTTTTGGTCCATGCCCACAGGGCTTTGGATACAGATAAGGCAATTGCTGACTTCCAGGCGTTTACCTGCCATTTGGTAAGCTCTTTTAAGTTAGGGTCTATTCATCTGTCAAAAAGGATCCTCAATTGAGGCTGAATTAACGATTGGCGAGATTAAATTCTTTGTTATACAAACCACTGCTGCGTCTACCTCCGGCGGACCGTTGGATCAAGTTTTCCTAGGCAATTGAGAGGAAAAAAACATAACTGTTTTTCTTTTTTCCTTCCTCTTTAACAATGTCTCTGATATCATCCATCAGAGTAAGGCTATGTTTTCACTCTTGTGACCTGAAAGTCGCAAGATTTTGCCACAATTTTGATGCGACTTGAAACAATGCCTGTATATTCTTAAGGTCTATGGACCTCAAGTCGCATCAAAGTGGGACCAAAGTAGTGCAGGGACTACTCTGAAGTCGACTTGAAATCGCACAGATAAACTATACTCATTGGAAATCATGGGGTACAACTTGTCATGCGACTTTGCAGTCCCAAGTCGCATGACAAGTTGCACTAGTGGAAACCGAGCTGTAAGAAGGAAACCTGCTTCTTTAGAAGTGGGAAGTACATCTTTTGACTACTCAGATGTAGAGTCGGCTTTTTCCCAGCCAATAGCTGGCTTTAGATCCTGGACATAGGGCTGAACTAGGAAAAGGTTGAAGTCTGAGGGCCGAGCTCTTCTGAGGTATCCTCAGATGGCCCCCCATCATCCAGATGTCTAGGATAAGGTGACCAGATTTTTAAAATGAAATCCGGGACAAATTTACATTTTTTACTAGTAATGGCGGCAATCAGCGGCTCTCTGCCCGCCGCCGCCCGCCTCACAGCCTGTCAAGTTTTACTCTCCGGGCCCCAGCTACTACTGGGTGGGGAGCGGAGGAAGATCACTCTGCCAGGGAAGGCAAGGAGATAAGCAGGCAGGCGGCTGGCCGGGATTTAAGAACATGTGAGCGGAGCTGAATGGGCATGCACCCGAAACTGAAGAAATATTCCCTCGGCTCCGACCAGCACATGATCATCAAAAAGAGGCACAGATAATGGAAAGAAATACACCTCCCTAAGCTAGTAGGAGCGGGGGGGGTTGTAATTGAGATTGTTTTTTTTTTTTTTTTTAATTCTGCACTGACTGTCTTTGAAATTGCCCCAGCCCCTGTTCAAATCCAATCCGGTGACAAAATCGGGGACAGACTTGGTCTGGGGACAGTGTCCTCAATCCGGGGACTGTCCCCGGAAACCGGGGATGTCTGGTCACCCTAGTCTAGGAGGGATACTTGCTGTGTGGTGAGAGGATTCTCTTGAGGATTAACTTCTCTGGAGGAGATTGAGCTAATTGCTGCAATGGAACTGCTGTTGCTCGTTCCGCTATGTATCCCCTGCCCATCTTTGAGTAGGACAGCTTACCTGTTAACCCTCTGACTCTCTGTCTGCTGCATAGGCTCTAAAACAGCTTTTGCAGACCAATTGTCTGGTAATGGGATGACCCCGCATGCTTAGCATTTAGGGATTTGAGAGTTGGTGAATGTGAAGAACTATGTCTTTTCACGGATGAACCCTCGCCGCTTGCATGGTATCCTGATCTGGATGGTGTGCCCTAGTTGGTGTCTTCTTAGACTTGTTTATGTCGCCTTGATGTCCGCTTGGACTTCTTCTGGCATAGAAGGCTGAAATACATAAACGTACCAGCATAAGTGCTCTCTTTCTTTTTTTATTTATTTTTTACTCACCTGGACGACGGTCCATACCTTAAATGTTGGAGAGGGTCTTGTTCAGGTGGTGTACTGCTTATTTTAGGCAACAGACAGAAAATGCAGCTAGAGAAAGATAAAAGGAGTTAGCGACTGGTATTTCAGCTGGAGCAAGGAAACAGTATTCCTGAGTAAAGAAAAAGAAAGTAATTACATTTACCGTTGGCAAAAAACAGGGTCCCCTCCTGGAGCTCCCCGCATAGGCAACCTCCTCAGATGACAACAGGCTGCCATGCTGAAAGCCCCCAGCAATAAACAATGGAGAGGGGAGGGACATCTGTGGAAGATACAACCCTCTAAAAAATGATTTTGACAAACAAGGGCAAAAAAAATTAAAATTTGCCTCTATTCAACATGGCCACCACAACCTCAGGCCAGACCGTGCATGCGCGGCCGGCGGCACTAGGACCTATGCGGCCCGCCCAACTCAGCCCGGCCCACCGAGCAGGCTCCTGACGTCCGCACATGCGAAGGGTGAGCAGGAAGACGCTGAGGGACTCCGAAAAGCCGGTGTGATGTGCGCGCCGCCCACTATAGTAACCAGGAATGAAGGTACAATATCACAAGGAGGGGAAGGTGGTGGGGGAGGAAGAAAGTGAAAAAAGAGAGAGAGGAACGCAAAGAAAGGAAAGTGAGAGAGCTTGGATGACGGGGGAGAAAAGGGAGGCTAAGCAAAAAATAGATATAGCTGCTTTCTCTGCTGCAGGCTTGAGCAAATGCCAGTATATAAATGCAGATAGGAGCTCTTAGTTAAGAGAACTGCTGTCCCAAAAGACCCACAGAAGGGACTTCCCCATCTTATCAGCTGCCCAAGAATAGGGACTGCACCTGGGAGAAGCTTGAACCCAGCTGGAAGCTGCTGACTGCAGAGGTAAGGGACGTTCGACCACCATTCACTGACCATGAGGTATGAGGGAAAAAAAGGAGAATGCTCGGAGTGCACTAATCCTTTTCTTTTATAATATTCACTGGTCCTGAGGGAGAAGCACTAGGAAAGTTCAATTTTGGTCTCATCTGATCAGCGCACCTTCTTCTACATGTTTGTGTCCCCCACATGGCTTTTTGCAAACTGCAAATGGGACTTGTTTTGGCTTTCTTTCAACAATGGATTTCTTTTTGCCACTCTTCCATAAAGGCCAGATTTGTGGAGTGCACAAATAATAGTTGTCCTGTGGACAGATTCTCCCACCTGAGCTGTGGATCTCTGCGGCTCCTCCAGAGTTACCATGGGCCTCTTGGCTGCTTCTCTTATTAATGCTCTCCTTGCCCAGCCTGTCAGTTTAGGTGGACGGCCATGTCTTGGTAGTTTTGCAGTTGTGCCATACTCTTTCCATTTTCGGATGAAGGATTGAACAGTGCTCCGTAAGATGTTTAAAGCTTGAGATATTTTTTTATAACCCAACGCTGCTTTAAACTTCTCCACAACTTTATCATGACCCATCTGGTGTGTTTCTTGGCCTTCATGATGCTGTTTGTTCACTAGGGTTCTCCAACAAACCTCTGAGGGCTTCACAGAACAGCTGTATTAATACTAAGATGAAATTACACACAGGACTCTATTTACTAATCAGGTGACAGACAATTGGTTCCACTACATTTTAGTTAAGGGTATCAGAGTAAAGGGGGCTGAATACAAATGCACGCCACACTTTTCACATATTTATTTAAAAAAAAGTTTGAAAACCATTTATAATTTTCCTTCCACTTCACAATTATGTGCCACTTTGTGTTAGTCTATCACATAAAATACATTTATGTTTTTGGTTGTAACATGACAAAATGTGTAAAATGTCAAGGGGTATGAATACTTTTTCAAGGCACTGTATGTGTGTATATATATATATATATATATATATATATATATATATATATATATACCATACACATATGTAGCGCACCCCCAACTAAGAGAGCCGCTGAATTTTGTCTCGGGCCCTGCACACAACACCGCCAACCCCCGGCAATTCACTCGACCCACTCTGGCACAGTTAGTCTAGGGTAATATCTCTTATACTCTATAGTAGAATTCAGACTCCAATGCAAAGCAATTAAAGAATAAGGAGTTTACTCTCTCTTGGTATAATAGATCAACAGTTCTAACAGATCACACGTGCTTCTTGCAGAGCCCTGCAGCGAATAACATACTACACATTAGTGAAATACAGTAATGGCATACCACATGTAACGGCCATTAACTAAGCGCCCTGTGACGCAGCAACTAAACTCTAATGCTTGGTAAGGCCTGACCCAGACTCTAAAACTCAGTCTCTAGGAGATTATTTCTTCGCATGCAAGTCTTTAAATGGTGGTGCACATTCAGGAACACATTTGTAATCCACAGGTCAAGTAACAACACGGAACACTTCACTGGAGACCCCTTAACTCAGTTCTGCTTTAGATCTCCAGTGGGGTCTCAAATATAAGTTGGTGGGCCACGGCAGTCTGTAGGCCTAACAACAGTAAAAAAGTATATGGATTGAGCATGTGCTCGCTCACCCCTCCGGACACTATCCCAGTCCGGGACTTCCACCTGCTGTGTCTCCACACACAGCGTCTGCAGCGGTCGGGTCTCCGATCCAACAAAGGTTGAGGATAACAAAGTCAGATGCCACCCAGGCTCGCAGTAGGGTGGAAGGCTCTTTGGTAGCTGCGCAAGGCCCCAGGCTTCAGGCCTTGCACACCAGCAGATCCGCACAGGAGGACTTGTTCATCGAAGTCTCGTGTCCCAAAGAGACCGAGTTTAGCCTCGCCCCTCCCTTTTATATCCCCACCCATAAGTCTCTGCGGTGGCAACAATGCACCCTGGGTGCCAAATGGGGTTCTTTATATATATATATATATATATATATATATAGCGCAAGAACACACTAAGAACAGCTGTCCCCCTATAATAGGAAGTGTCTCAAGAAGAACCTTAGTGGCAAGATCATCTAGGATTATTATTTTTCCCTTTATATAATCTTTATTTAAACAGGTAAATTGTGTACAGAGATAAGGTGACCACATACAATCACCAATTCATGTCATAACACAGCAAACAGCTAAAACAGGCAGTCCCATGTCACCAAGACAATCAGGGCTGGATTAACATAGGGGCTATTGGAGCTGCAGCTCCGGGCCCCTTACCTTAAGATAGTCCCATTTGCAAAAAAAAAAAAAAAAAAGGATTGACTTCGAGGGTCATAGATTGTGACCAGTGATCACCAGGTAGCTGAAGACCTACCCCACCACTGGGGCCTTTATCAACTATGGTTCCTGAGATACGGGGCTCCTTGCGCAGCCTGTCAGAAGCTACATACAGAGTGGCCAGTTTAAATACAAGCTGGCACACTCGGTTTGCAGCAGACTGAGAGGATGAGCTCACAGTGCCTCTCCTCACTAGGGATGAGCCGAACACCCCCCGGTTCGGTTCGCACCAGAACCTGCGAACGGACCGAAAGTTCGCGCAAACTTTAGAACCCCGTTAAAGTCTATGGGACTCGAACGTTCGGAATCAAAAGTGCTAATTTTAAAGGCTAATTTGCAACTTATTGTCCTAAAAAGGGTCCTACCCCAGGGGACATGTATCAAAAAAAGTTTTAAAAACGGCCGTTTTTTCGGGAGCAGTGATTTTAATGATTCTTAAAGTGAAAAATAAAAAGTGAAATATTCCTTTAAATATCGTACCTGGGGGGTGTCTATAGTATGCCTGTGAAGTGACACGTGTTTCCCGTGTTTAGAACTGTCCCTGCACAAAATGACATTTCTAAAGGAAAACAAGTCATTTAAAACTGCTTGCGGCTTTAATGTAATGTCTGGTCCCGGCAATATGGATGAAAATCATTGAGAAAAATGGCATGGGTACCTCCCCTCCAGCCCATTACCAGCCCCTTTGGGTCTTGTATGGATATTAAGGGGAACCCCGCACCCAAATTAAAAAAAGGAAAGGCGTGGGGCCAGGGCCGATCCTAGGGTCACATGCGCCTGGGTGCAGAAATATTTCTGGCGCCCCTACAAGGGCGTGGTCACCTTACTAACTCCTCCCCCTTTACAAATGTTTCTATGGCAAGGACTCAAACACTGAGATACTCCCCTAAGGAGTCATCGTTACCCTGGGATCCTCCCACGATCTCTTAACAATAAACAAAATACAGGAAGAGAAGCAGAGTACTCTAATTGGACCTGGAGGGGGGTCTCTCTAATGGACACAGAGAGGGCCTCTGTTAGAGAGTTTGCTTAGAAAGAGCCCCCCATAATACAGGAGATGGTCAGAGACTGCAGACATACTACAGGAGATGATCAGAGACTGCAGACATAGTACAGGAGATGGTCAGAGACTGCAGACATGGTAAAAGAGATCAATGCAGCCTCACCAGTGCCCATCAAATGCAGCTCATCAGTGCCCACCAAATGCAGCCTACCAGTGCCCACCAAATACAGCCTACTAGTGCCCACAAAATGCAGCCTACTAGTGCCCACAAAATGCAGCCTACTAGTGCCCACAAAATGCAGCCTACTAGTTCCCACAAAATGCAGCCTACCAGTGCCCATCAAATGCAGTCTCATCAGTGCCCACCAAATGCAGCCTCATCAGTGCCCACCAAATGCAGCCTACTAGTGCTCATCAAAACGCAGCCTCACTGTGCCCATTAATTAGCGTCACTGTGCCCATCATAAAGAAGCCTCACTGTGCCCATCATAAAGCAGCCACTGTGCCTATTAATCAGCATCACTGTGCCCCTCCGAAAGCATCACTGTGCCCATAAAAATGCAGCCACTGTGCCCATTAATCAGTGTCACTGTGCCCATTGGAGGAGGAGAAGGGGGAGAGAGGAGGAGGAGGAGGAAGATGAAAAGAGAAGAGAGGGGGGAGGAGGAGATGAGAGGGAGAGGGGGATGAGAAGAGAGGGAGAGGGGGATGAGAAGAGAGGGAGAGGGGGATGAGAAGAGAGGGAGAGGGAGAGGGGGATGAGAAGAGAGGGAGAGGGAGAGGGGGATGATAAGAGAAGAGAGGGAGAGGGGGATGATAAGAGAAGAGAGGGAGAGGGGGATGATAAGAGAAGAGAGGGAGAGGGGGATGATAAGAGAAGAGAGGGAGAGGGGGATGAGAAGAGAGGGAGAGTGTGAGAAGAGAGTGAGAGTGAGAGGGGGAGAAGAGAGTGAGAGTGAGAGGGGGAGAAGAGAGTGAGAGTGAGAGGGGGAGAAGAGAGTGAGAGGGGGAGGAGGAGGAGAAGAGAAGAGAGGGAGAAGAGAAGAGAGTGAAGCCTCGTACACACGGCCGAAAATCTCGTCAAGAAAAAACACGTTGTTTTTTCTTGACGAGATTCTTGGACAATAAACTTGTCCCGGCCGAGTGTACACACACTCGATTCAAAGAACCCGCGGTTCTTTGAATGGAGCGAACGCGGTGACGTCATCGACACATTCGATGCCGTCGCCGCCATCTTGCTACACCCTATCTATGCCTAGGAAGCTACCGCGCATGTGTCAAAGTCATTTCGAACATGCGCGGGCTTCCCGGCGGACAGGTAAGTGTACACACACCCACAATTTTCTCGTCGAGAAACAGGCTGACGAGAATCTCGACGAGAAAATAGAGAGCTGGTTCTCTATATTTCTCGTTGAGATTCTTGTCGGTTTTCTCGACCAGAAACCATACACACAAACAAATTTCTCGGCAAGAAAGCTCTCTCGGCAGTTTTCTTGTCGTTTCTTGCCGAGAAACTCGTTCGTGTGTACGAGGCTTGAGAGGAGGAGAAGAGAAGAGAGTGAGAGGAGGAGAAGAGAAGAGAGTGAGAGGAGGAGAAGAGAAGAGAGTGAGAGGAGGAGAAGAGAAGAGAGTGAGAGGAGGAGAAGAGAAGAGAGTGAGAGGAGGAGAAGGAGAAGAGAGTGAGAGAAGGAGAAGAGAGTGAGAGAAGGAGAAGAGAGTGAGAGAAGGAGAAGAGAGTGAGAGGAGAAGAGAAGAGAGGGAGAGAAGAGAAGAGAGGGAGAGAAGAGAAGAGAGGGAGAGAAGAGAAGAGAGGGAGAGAAGAGAAGAGAGGGAGAGAAGAGAAGAGAGGGGAGAAGAGAAGAGAGGGAGAGAAGAGAAGAGAGGGAGAGAAGAGAATAGAGGGAGGGAAGAGAAGAGAGGGAGGGAAGAGAAGAGAGGGAGAAGAGAAGAGAGGGAGAGAAGAGAAGAGAGGGAGGAAGAGAAGAGAGGGAGAGAAGAGAAGAGAGGGAGAGAAGAGAAGAGAGGGGAGAAGAGAAGAGAGGGAGAGAAGAGAATAGAGGGAGGGAAGAGAATAGAGGGAGGGAAGAGAAGAGAGGGAGAAGAGAAGAGAAGAGAGGGAGAGGGAGAGGGGAGAGAAGATAGTGACAGGGGGAGAAGAGAGTGAGAGGGGGAGGAGAGAGTGAGAGGGGGAGGAGAAGAGAAGAGAGGGAGAGGGAGAGAAGAGAGAGAGAGGGGGAGGAGGAGGAGAAGAGAAGAGAGGGAGAAGAGAGTGAGAGGAGGAGAAGAGAAGAGAGTGAGAGGAGGAGAAGAGAAGGAGAGTGAGAGGAGGAGAAGAGAAGAGAGTGAGAGGAGGAGAAGAGAAGAGAGTGAGAGGAGGAGAAGAGAAGAGAGTGAGAGAAGAGAAGAGAGGGAGAGAAGAGAAGAGAGGGAGAGAAGAGAGGGAGAAGAGAGTGAGAGGGGGAGAAGAGAGTGAGAGGGGGAGGAGGAGGAGAAGAGAATAGAGGGAGAGAGGAGAAGAGAATAGAGGGAGAGGAGGAGAAGAGAAGAGAGGGAGAGGATGAGAAGAGAAGAGAAGAGAGGGAGAGGATGAGAAGAGAAGAGAGGGAGAGGATGAGAAGAGAAGAGAGGGAGAGGATGAGAAGAGAAGAGAGGGAGAGGATGAGAAGAGAAGAGAGGGAGAGGATGAGAAGAGAAGAGAGGGAGAGGATGAGAAGAGAAGAGAGGGAGAGGATGAGAAGAGAGTGAGAGGAGGAGAAGAGAAGAGAGGGAGAGGAGGAGAAGAGAGGGAGAGGAGGAGAAGAGAGGGAGAGATGAGAAGAGAGGGAGAGGAGAAGAGAAGAGAGGGAGAGGAGGAGAAGAGAAGGAGAAGAGAGGGAGAGGAGGAGAAGAGAGGGAGAGGAGGAGAAGAGAAGAGAGGGAAGAGAAGAGAAGAGAGGGAGAGAAGAGAAGAGAGGGAGAAAAGAGAAGAGAAGAGAGGCAGAGGAGAGAGGCAGAGGAGAGAGGCAGATGAGAGAGGCAGATGAGAGAGGCAGAGGAGAGAGGCAGAGGAAGAGAGGCAGAGGAGAGAGGCAGAGGAGAGAGGCAGAGGAGAGAGGCAGAGAAGAGAGGGGAGAGAGGCAGAGAAGAGAGGGAGAGAGGCAGAGAAGAGAGGGAGAGAGGCAGAGAAGAGAGGGAGAGAGGCAGAGAAGAGAGGGAGAGGAGAAGAGAAGAAGAGGGGGAGAGGAGAAGAGAAGAGAGGGAGAGGAGAAGAAGAGAGGGAGAGGAGAAGAAGAGAGGGAGAGGAGAAGAGAAGAGAGGGAGAGGAGGAGAAGAGAGGGAGAGGAGGAGAAGAGAAGAGAAGAGAGGGAGAGAAGAGAAGAGAGGGAGAGGAGGAGAAGAGAAGAGAGGGAGAGGAGGAGAAGAGAAGAGAGGGAGAGAAGAGAAGAGAGGGGAGAGAAAGAGAAGAGAGGGGAGAGAAGAGAAGAGAAGAGAGAGAGTGGCAGAGGAGAGAGAGGCAGAGGAGAGAGAGGCAGAGGAGAGAGAGGCAGAGGAGGAGAGAGGCAGAGGAGAGAGAGGCAGAGGAGAGATAGGCAGAGGAGAGAGGCAGAGGAGAGAGGCAGAGGAGAGAGGCAGAGAAGAGAGGTGGAGATTGGGAGAGGAGGAGAAGACAGGGAGAGGAGGAGAAGAGAGGGAGAGGAGGAGAAGAGAGGGAGAGGGGGAGAAAGAGGGGAGAAGGGGGAAAAGAGAAGAGAAGAGAGGGAGATGAGGAGAAGAGAAGAGAGGGAGAGGAGGAGAAGAGAAGAGAGGGAGAGGAGGAGAAGAGAAGAGAGGGAGAGGAGGAGAAGAGAGGGAGAGGGAGAGGAGGAGAAGAGAGGGAGAGGGAGAGGGAGGAGAAGGGGGGGAAAAGAGAAGAGAAGAGAGGGAGAGGAAGGAGAAGAGAAGAGAGGGAGAGGAGGAGAAGAGAAGAGAGGGAGAGAGAGAGAAGAGAGGGAGAGAGAGAGAAGAGAGGGAGAGAAGAGAAGAGAAGAGAGAGAGTGGCAGAGGAGAGAGAGGCAGAGGAGAGAGAGGCAGAGGAGAGAGAGGCAGAGGAGAGAGAGGCAGAGGAGAGAGGCAGAGGAGAGAGGCAGAGGAGAGAGGCAGAGAAGAGAGGTGGAGATTGGGAGAGGAGGAGAAGACAGGGAGAGGAGGAGAAGAGAGGGAGAGGAGGAGAAGAGGAGGGAGAGGGGGAGAAGAGGGGAGAAGGGGGAAAAGAGAAGAGAAGAGAGGGAGATGAGGAGAAGAGAAGAGAGGGAGAGGAGGAGAAGAGAAGAGAGGGAGAGGAGGAGAAGAGAAGAGAGGGAGAGGAGGAGAAGAGAGGGAGAGGGGAGAGGAGGAGAAGAGAAGAGAGGGAGAGGGAGAGGGAGAGGAGAGAGGGAGAGGGAGAGTGTGAGAAGAGAGGGAGAGGGGGAGAAGAGAGTGAGAGAGTGAGAGGGGGAGAAGAGAGTGAGAGAGTGAGAGGGGGAGAAAGAGAGTGAGAGGGGGAGGGAGGAGGAGAAGAGAGGGAGAAGAGAAGAGAGTGAGAGGAGGAGAAGAGAAGAGAGTGAGAGAGGGAGAGAAGAGAGTGAGAGTGAGAGGGGGAGAAGAGAGTGAGAGGGGGAGAAGAGAGTGAGAGGGGGAGGAGGAGGAGAAGAGAAGAGAGGGAGAAGAGAAGAGAGTGAGAGGAGGAGAAGAGAAGAGTGAGAGAGAGGGAAGAGAGAGAGGGAGAGGAGAGGGAGAGAGAGAGAAGAGAGGGAGAGGAGAAGAGAGGGAGAAGGAGAAGAGAGGGAGAGGAGAGAAGAGAGGAGAGGAGAAGAGAGGAGAGAGGAGGAAAGAAGAGAGGGAGAGGAGGAGAGAGAGAGGGAGAGGAGGAGAGAAGAGGGAGAGGAGGAGAAGAGAGGGAGAGGAGGAGAGAGAAGGAGAGAGGGGAAGAGAGGAGGAGAGAGAGAGAGGAGAGGAGGGAGAGAGGAGAGGAGGAGAGAAGAGACGGAGAGGAGAGAGAGAGAAGAGAGGGAGAGGAGAAGAGAAGAGAGAGAGAGAGAGGGAGAAGAAGAAGAGAGGGGAGAAGAGAAGGAGGGAGAGAAGAGAAGAGAGGGAGAGAAGAGAAGAGAGGGAGAGAAGAGAGAGAAGAGGAGGAGAGGAGAGAAGAGAGGAGGAGAAGAGAGGGAGAGGAGGAGAAGAGAAGGAGAGGAGGAGAAGAGAGGGAGAGGAGGAGAAGAGAAGAGAGGAGAGAGGAGGAGGAAGAGAAGAGAGGGAGAAGAGAAGAGAGGGAGAGAAGAGAGAGAGAGAAGAGAGAGGGAGAGAAGAGAGGGGAGAAGAGAAGAGAGGGGAGAGAAGAGGAAGAGTGGGAGAGAAGAGAGAGAGGGGAGGAGAAAGAGAAGAGAGGGAGGAGAAGAGAGGGAGAGAGAGAGAGAGAAGAGAGGGAGAGAAGAGAGGAGAAGGAGAAGAGATGAGAGGAGGAGAAGAGAGGAGAGAGAGAAGAGAAGAGAGGGGAGAAGAGAAGAGAGAGAGAGGGAAGATAGAGAGTGAAGAGAAGAGAGAGGGGAGAGAAAAGAAGGAGAG